>CM042849.1:24131457-24731457 GCA_023653725.1 Bungarus multicinctus
TAGCATTATCTATTTTTTTAAAATAGACCTGCTATTTTTTTAGCTTCTTCTGGGCTGCCTTCTTTTTGACCATCTGTAACCTCTTCATAGCATTGAGCTGTGATTCTTGTGAAGTTGGACCTTTCAGCGACGGGGACTGGTTGCCCGATTCTGAACTTGATTTGCTAGCGCTGCTCCCTGCTGCCACACTGCTGCCATTTCCACCAAGAGTTGGGCTATTGCCTGGGGTTGAACTGCCTGCATTAGGAAGGCCTATTTTGCTTACGTTGTCACTGCTCACAGACCGAGAGAGACCGATTTTCCCCAATGTCAGAGGTGGTAGTGGCTTCAACTGGCTAGGGCTTGTGCTATTGGCAGATGTTGTTTTTGACCCTACGCCTTTGGTTGTGGCCAGCCCTGACAAACCAGCGGGTTTCTGATTGTTTGAGCCAGTGACAGGCTTGCCACTGGTACTCTGGGTGGCAGACCCCATCTTAGCTGTTGATGGGCCTGCAGAAGATGTTTTTGCTGCAAAAGCTGCCCATCCTGTAAGGCCACTGTTTGAGGAGGAGGAAACACTGGCGGTGGTTGAGTTCCCTGACGTTGTTGCCGAAGTCTAAAATCAAATATAAACCAGTGTTACCTTACATGCATTTCAGCAGAGATCAGCATGCAAAGCAAAAGGGCCAAACATTTACCTTCCTCTCATTATTAGATGAAAAACTCACTGGACTCTAATATTTATTCAAAGTATCAGAATACAAAAGGAAGCACATTAATATCTTTACAATGTTCCAGGCCAACCATAACCATAGCTTCAACTTTTTTCTTGAATGTACAATATACCGTAAGTAGCTCAATGATCCATCCTCATATGTCAAAAACCTCAGAATTATTCAAGTAAGAAAACTTGCTGGATCCATACCTAAGGTTTTTTTTAATCAAAAAATATTTTTAACATGAAAATAAATGGTGGATCTCAAAAATATAATTGGGACAAAAGTTAACAGCGGTTTAGGTATTTAGATGTAATAGGGCACTGTTAATAGTACATGTATAGGTTACCATAGTACATAGATTTCCATAGTATATATATAGGTTTCCATCACAGTTATTTGAAATTGTTTGACACAGTCAACCACAAATAGTGCTGCACAAGCCTCATTAAAATTGTTAAGACTGCATGAAGGCAAGCAATGTTTTCTGAATGGCACAAGATGAAAAGATGGATTGTGCTTTTTGATTCTGATGAGAAGGGCAGAATCCTGCCAAACTGATTCAGAATTCTCTTATCTATTACAAATATAAAACAACTCTGAGAATATTCAACCATGTGTCCTGCATGTTAATTGGTTTAAAATTACTATTGGGTTTTTTAAAATCTAAAGCACAGGTGTCAAACCCGCAGCATCACGTTGCTCTCATGTGACATTTTGTGACGTTTTTCCCATTGACGGAACTGAGGTGGGTGTGGCCTGCGTGTGATGTAGCCCCGGTTTGACACCCTGACCTAAATTAACACATTAATTTTGATTCTGCATTTTGGGGGGCTGGTAATCAAGCCCAGTGATATTTCCAAACTTTCAAGAAGCTTAAGGGCCCTGGAATTTGTCTAGAAGCTTCTTATATTGCAATAGCAGAAGCAAATAAAGATAGTCCTTGACTTACAACCACAACTGGGAGTGGAATTTCAGTTTCTAAATGATGAAGTCATTAACTGATTCATCGCAACTGGATCTGATTTTGCTATTATTTTTATCATTGTGAATCATGTGGTTATTAAACAAATCCAGCTTCTCCATTTGACTTTGTTTGATGGGGGTGCTGCAACGGTTGTCTGATGGGGATGCTGCAACTGTTGTAATTTTGAGGATAGGCATTCATAACTTCAAGCCATCATTAAATGGTCATAAGTCAAGAACTACCTAAAACTTTAGCACAAACTTGGTTGATTATTTTCTTTTGTAATCTTTGCTTTCCTTTACTGTGTAACTAATACTGCAGTAAAAGACAAACATTTTAACATTTTTATTGTTAAAACTATTATTTTACTTTATACAACTTTTAGGTATAAAAATGTGATTTTCCCTATAAATAAACTCCCTACTACAGTACCTGTTTCTAATCTGAATGCAAAGAAAGAACAATTACAAACTTATAGAGATACATTACTATTATATCCTATCTAAATCTAGAAATAAATATAACTATATCTGAAAATAACCTATAATATTCTGTTTTTAAATTGAAATA
Organism: Bungarus multicinctus; assembly: GCA_023653725.1. Taxonomy (NCBI): domain Eukaryota; kingdom Metazoa; phylum Chordata; class Lepidosauria; order Squamata; family Elapidae; genus Bungarus; species Bungarus multicinctus. Next base: position 24,133,690 of record CM042849.1, read on the forward strand.
CCAAATCTTATTAAATGTAATTTTATTGATAATGGTATTTAAATTATGCAATTTATTCAAAATCAGTAACAAAATGGAACAAAATTAAGAATAAAAACATTTAATGTGGATTTCTAAATAAAAGTTGAGGATAATATTATGAGGTTAGGAACATTACCCAAATAAAACACTTCCCATAAAAAAACAAAACAAAATTAAACTAAAAACATACCTATAAATTCAATCAAACTATCAATATTTCACAGTACATTCTGTACAGTACCTTGACTTCTGCCCTCTTAAATGCCAGGAACGCTGGTGTAGTCTCCAATTTTTGCTTAATTTCTGGTTTCTTTATTAGTGGATCTTTCACAGCTGGAGCTACTGACACTACAGCAGGAGCTGGTTTCTGGGAAGGCTTCTGTGTTTTCTGAGCCTGTATAAATTACATATTGTATATATGAAAAAATGTTAAAATAAAAAAATAGCTTTCTGTTTTAATACTACTATTTATTAAACATTCTGGTAGCTAACATTGGGAAATCACAATAAAGGCACATAAGAGGTGTGTGCAGGAAATCTTAACTAATGACCTAATGTATTGCTAACTATACTTTTTTCTTCTTCAGAAAATTTCTCCCAAAGTGCAAGGTCCATTTTTTTAATCAATTGATCCATTCGTTGTGAAGGAATTGACCAATCAACTTGTGGATCAAGTCTGATGTGGGCAGAAAGAATCAGCCCAAAATCAGCCAGCCAGCATTCAAGCGGGACTAGAAATCTAGCCTAATGCCTTAACCACTAGAATAAACAGGCACTTGTATTACTATAACAACTATTTATTACAATATTTATTCATCAACATGTTTCATACAACTAGGCAGCTGCTAATTTATATATCTAATGTATATATTTAAATTTACATGTATGGAAATAAACATTTAAAATTTAATAAAATTTCATCAATTGACAAAATGGCAGAAGAAATGGCAATGAAAAAAGAAAATTGAAACATTGTGTAAGGTGGATTCAAAACTAGAATTAGGATGGATTCAATTAAATTTACTTTTGGTGCTGACTATGTAATATGCAAAGGTCACTATTTTCTTATGATAAAACAGAAGAGAAAGTGGAATATGAACCTACAGTATACCTAGTTTTAAAACTATTAATTCCACAGACATCGACCTTATAAAATTTCATAATTGAACAATATTTTATTAGCTGGTAGAATATGATGGTGGGAGGACAGGGGAAATTATTTTATGTTTTAAAAAATCTAGACCTGATTAGAGAAAATATTCTGTGTTACATTATTCCAAAGGAAGATACAAGAGTTCATCTCTCCTTTGGAAAATTTTCTCATAATATTTTGATTTTTTTAAAAAATTATTTTTTACAATAATATTTCACTAATAATGGTTCTTCTTGCATCTTAATTTTACCAATACAAGTATAATAATAATAACTTGCATCAAAATAAAGCCTTTTCAGGAAAATCAATATAGGAAAGTACCTCATTTGTTATGAGATTTAAATATTCTTAATCTGATATAATAAAAATCAGTCTTTTATTAAAATAATTTACAAAATCAACATCCTTACTGGGTTTAAGAACATGGTTTGGTAAATCAGATTTAGCATAAACTTTTTGAGATGAATTATTTTTTCAGTATAATTATCACTTTAATTATTTTTTAAAAAATATTATTGCTATAATTATTTTTGTAAAGATGGTATTAAACTATTAAAATCAAAACAACAGCCGTTTAAAAACAAAACAACATATTTCAAAACATTTTAAAGATATTTTTTATTTTATAATAAAATATCATTAGTAAAGAAAAGAGCCATGTAACTGTCAGTCTAATTTATTAAAGCAAGCTATTCTTCTTTCTAATCTTCATTTTCTAGTCAATTAAGGAACCTCTTCCTTAAATAGTTAAATTAATATTTCTTCACAAATATAGAAAAAAATTACCATTTTTTTAATTTGTCTGGTACATCTTGCACAGTACCACACTACCCGTGGATCATTCATTTCCTTGTCTGTCACTTGAGGTTTGTGGCAGTCTTGGTGATAGAGGTTATGACATTCCTGGCATTCCACTAATGGATTTCCAGAAGTCACAGTTATTTGTCTAAAACACAAAGTAGTCAATTAAACATAATTTCTTCAAATAATTTCTTGAAACATATTTTTACAAATTTGTTGGTATGGAGGGATAGCATCAAGATTACCAAAAAGTTATAGTATTATTCTATACTCCACTAGTGAGACCACACTTGGAATACTGCAACCAATTCTGGTTGCTACAGTACAAAAAAGATGCTGAGACTCTAGAAAGACTGCAGAGAAAAGCAATAAGTATAATAAGAGGTCTAGAGGCTAAACTACATGAAGGGAACTAGGAACTAGGCATGTCTAGTCTAACAAAGAGAAATATTAGATATGATGGAATAGCTGTATCTCGATATTTGAGGAACTGTCACAGGGAGGAGCAGACTGACCTGTTCTCCTAAGCACGTGAGAGCAGGGCAAGAAGCAATGGGTGGAAGCTCATTAAAGAAAGATCCAATCTGGAACTAAGGAGACATTTCGAGACAGGGAGAATAATAAATCAATGGAATTGCTTGCCTCCTGGGTTGTGAGTGCTCCATCACTGGAGGTCTTCAAGATTGGACAGCCATTTGTCCAGGATGCAAAGATCTCCTGCCTTGGGCAGAGAGTTGAATTAGAAGACCTCCAAACTTCCAGCCCTATGGTTCTTTGATTCTGTATCTTTAGCTGTAGAGAATTAAGAGTAGCTACAAGATCACAAGTGAGAAACTGGAAAAGATGGACAGATATGTAAAGGGTAAGCAATGGAAGCCAACTCCATTGCTTTCCAACTCCATATAACAAATCTGCAAGCCTAGGCCCAGTTCTTTCAACCAATGGTCTACCATACATTTACTCAATGGGTATAATGTTTATTACCTGTCAGCATATAATCTAATGTTTACGGGTTAAAGCAACATTTATAGTTACCAAAATTCATCATGCTATTTTGGAATTTTATTTCTTACATTTATATGCCACCTATCTTGTGGTTCATAGTGACTTTGAGTTTCTTCCTCTTAAGCATATATGAAAGCTGCAAGGGAATATATGGCACAAGACAGGGTACCTGGTAGATAAGAGGGAAAATACGCTCTTCTTTTCCTATCTTAGTTACATGCAAAAGAAAAGCAGACCAAAATTGTCAACAAAATCGTAAGCCAAAGATTTTAACTTAAAGCAGATGATAAAAAGTTGTTGCTCTCTAAATGTTGCTGACCTGCAATTCCATTAGTCTAAGCTAGAATGGTCAATGACTGAATGTCAACAAAATCAAAGTGACTATTCTCCCAAGTCCAGATTAATTCAAAAAGGAAATGAATCCCAATCGCAGCATATATTTAATGGGGAATTCTAAATGTTAAATTGTGCAATGACATTGTCAAAATCATATTCCTTCAACTTATACAATAAACATAAATAGAAGATAGCTTATAATTACCTACTGAATCACAAGAAAAGTTAGGTCTTTAAATTATAAGAGTAAGGATACATCAGATAAGTATGTAGAAGATTAGTAGGAAAATCATATGCATTAAATTTTATTCAACTGGAAATATATAATTTATGATATTAATCCTATATGGAAATGGAAATGTACCTTAACCAGATTAGCAAAACACCATTTCCCTAATGACTATTAATTTTAGATAACAAATCAGGTTACTTAATTACTAAATTGCTTTTGTATATATCCCCATTGGACAGGTACATAGGTAACCATGGAAACTATTTGCAGAAGACTATTTTTTTTTTAATTTAATAGGAAAATTAGAATCAGCATACTGCATATATGGCTTTGGAAACATTTTGCTGCTATAAAAACTAAAATAAGGCAAATAAAAAAAACCCACGTAGTATGTGATTCTATGGAACTTTACTCAGGAGTAAGCAGCTTTGATTCTGCAGTAATCAGTCTTAGGAACGTGCACTAAGATTCAAAATATAACTGAAGATTTTTCAAAATTAATTGAATCAGAAAGAGTGATTATTTCCCAGTAACATAATAGAAGGGAATAATATAAAGGATAATTTTTACAAACTTAAAAAATAAATGGAATATAAAGAAAATCTCAAGACATTTTTAAAGTTACCTTTCAAATGGGCACAATTAAAATGGTCATAAATCCTGAAGACAAGTTAAAATATAAGTTACGAATTAGATACCTTTCTATAAATAACATTACCTTTTGGTAAGTATTGTATTTATAATCTCACTGCCATGGAAGGTGAATATCAGAAGATATTCAGGGGCATCACGGAAGGTGAATATCTGCCATGGAAGGTGAATATCAGAAGATATTCAGGGGCATCACGGCGGCATCATATGACATGTCGGGACTTTTTTCTCCTTTGCTAAACTGGGTAGGGGCGGAGCCAGCACATGAGGCATCCAGCCCACAGGCTGCGAGTTTGACACTCCTTTTCTAACAGATGTATTGCAGATACACATAATGCACGGGTGTCAAACTCAATTTCATTGAGGGCTGCATCAGGGTTGTATTTGACCTTGGAGGGCTGGGTGGTGGTGTGTGGCCAAGGTTGGGCATGGCCATGGTGGCCATTTGTCACAGGGTCAACATGAATTTTTTCTTTCCATTCTTTCTTTCCATCATTTTTTACTTATAACCATTTTCCTATCTCTTCTACCAGGTATTACTGGCAACCATTTATTACTTATTCTTCATACTCTATTAAACTTTTTATTTCTAAATTTATACCCCATTATTTAAATTGCTTTTCCAGTCAGGAAAGCTATTTATACTATTATATTTTTATTATTCAACTAATAATAAAAATACAATAACATAAATAATATGATAATACAAGATCTAACATCGGAGGTAAATTTCCAGGATAGTAAATAGAAATGGCTGTCAATTATAGATTGTTGATTGTAGATTAAATGGACCTACAGTATTAGCATTAAACCGCAATATTAACATAGGATATTGCTTGTTTTCTATCCAAATCAGGCATTTACATAATTGTAATCCAATCCAGTCCAGTCCTCCTGCGGCCCTCTGCTGGCCGAAAACAGGCCACGTAGAGGCCCTGTGCAGCTGCTGCATGGCCCGTTTTTGGCCTCCCCAGTCTCCTTCAGCCATCTGCAGGCTGAAAAAATACTGTGCAGCCCATTTTGGCCAGCAGATTGCTGCAGGAGGTGGGGGAGGCCAAAAATGGGCCATGCGGGGGCTGCACACAGCCCCCCTACAGACCAATCCAGGCCAGATTTAAGCAAACTCCCCCCCCCGCCCCCCCCAGGCTGGATGCAGCCCGTGGACCTGCAGTTTGACACCCCTGGTTTAAGGAGCCAAGTTATCTATTTAGATAAAAGGTTCAATTTACAATTAATATTTAATTGTGGTCTTCATATATGCTATAACTACTAAATTTAAAAAAACTTACCTGCAAACAACACAAGCTAGACCCATTTCCATTGCAAAATCATCAGCACTAGTTTCTTCAAAACTAGAAAGGTCTGCCATTGGCAAATCCTTGCTTGTCTGCACTGTGATTGATGAGGCATGAGCTTCTGGCTTTTCTAGTCTTGGTTTTTTTGCTTCAATTCCTTCACTGATTTCCATTTTCATCTAGCAAATGATAGTTACATAACAAACAAAATATAAACTTTGAACAAATACATATTTAATATATTCTGTCACATATTTGTAACAAGTAATTATTTCTGTTTAGGGGAAGGAAAAATATTCTATATAAGTCTATATATTCTATATAAATCAGCTATCAACAAGCACATGGGAATAAACTACATCTACACATCATTCAAAAGAGACAGCCAGAAAGCTAGAAGACCACAGCAGTTTTTCACCAGCAATCAACACTCATTTAAGCAGAGATTAGTATCAGGATTAATACCAACAATACCCCAATCAAGGAACCACCATATTAAACAAAATAATTTAATTAGTCTTCTATTAAGTTGAAAGCCTGCTGTTAAAATAACGAAGTGAAATTGCAAGGGAAGACTAAATAAACATAGTTTGAATAAAGGAACATGTTCTCATAATCATTGAAAAGGAACAAAGTAACTTGTAGATAAGGAGAAGAGCACCCTTTAAAAACCAAATGACTGGCAGAGGAAAGCATACTCTATTTTTCTGAAATAAATTTAACTATTGTTATGTAACTTATGGGAACGACATAGTTTCCATACGACATAGTTTGCAAAACAAAAATATATATTTAAAGCAGTACTGTAGTTTTCAGTCTCTTTCATCTCATACACATATCCTATAGGTAGTACTTCCAGATTGTGAAATAGAGAGTCCATCCCAATAATGTCATGGAACAGGATTCTCTGTGCACAGCATTTCCAATTATATATTTTGGCTCACTGAAGTGCTCTTGTGGACTTTTTGTGGCACACAAATGTGCATGATACAGTGGTTGAAAACCTCTGATTGAAAGCTAGCAAAAATATTTTTATTTTTTAAAATATGTAACTTATTGGAACTTCTTTCCTCAATATACCCACTTATTTAGCATTTAGTGAGCACTTGCAAATACAATGGTAATAAAAAATCATTTTCTGGCCAATATGCTCATTTTGGGTGCCTAATAACAGAGTGAGAGTAATGCTGGCATAAGTGTGTGAGAGAGCTTTAAATGAACGAGAGGCAGAAACCAGTGATCTTTATAGCATTTTTCTCTCTCTCTCATGGTCACTTAGCAGCCATTCTGCTTACAGCCTGATTGCTGGATTAGGTTACTAAATAAGGAATGGATATAATGTTCAAAGTGTAACAAGGGAACTTACCTTATCCATAAACCTCTTTTCTACCTCTTTCTTCACCTTTTCAACTACAGTGGGTTTCCCATTATTGTTACTTGTAGGGAGGCTTGGAGCAGTCTTAACAGAAACTGGTTTTGGAATGGATAATTTGGGCTGATCTACTTCCTGAAAAATGCACAAAATGTTACATTAAGAGTAAAACTGGAAATAATAAACACATCTCACAAATACAAGTTTGATATACTTGTGTATGAATAAATCAAAATGGCTAAGTTCACAAAACTTTCCAAATTAACATTTTAAAAAATGATGATGAGATATATAAACCAGATCAACTTCTGAAATAGGTAATAAATAGACCTATCATATTTAGAATAATTTGTCTTAAACCAGATCCTTTAATATGGCTAGAATATATTCTGGATAAAGTCAAGAGGATAAGAAAACATAGCATAGAACAGGGCATATTATTTATCCATCTTTGAATCAATATTGATTCCTGGAGATTTCCTGAACTAGTCTATGGAGTTTTCTTGAAGGATTTTCAAAAATGGTTTGTCATTTCCTCCTTCCTACAGCTGAGAATACATGACTGGCTCAAAGTCATCTAACTGGCTTTAGGTCTAAAGTAGCATTAGAATTAATAATCTCCTGCTTCTAGTCTAGCACCTTTAACTGCTAAATCACAATGGGTCTCATTTATTGTTACTATATATGCCACTTAAGACAACATATAATCTTATTCATAAATTTCAGTACCTTTTGTTGTGGACGATAACATGAATCAATGCCCCTAGACAAAGATTCATCAAGAAGTGCTTTTAACTTTTCAGCAGAATCTTTACTCTTTGAATGCAAGAAGCCCAGAGCTTTCAAGAATACAGGATCAAGTTCCAAATTCACAGCAGCAGCCATAGTAGAATCTTTAACTAAAAAAGAAAATGTCCATTTCAAGTATGCATTTGGCCTTCAGATCTCACATGTTTTTTAGAGAGTTTGGAAACAATTACATTAGTGAAATCATTCCAGGTTGTCTGTTTGAAGAAAAGCAGGTTTCTTCCGTTACTTTACTTTTTACAGCTTAAACTAATGCAAGCAAGTAATTCTTCAGTTCAGATACAATTTCTGATTTTATAAATTTAAGAAACCCAATGTTGATTTCAGAAGACAGCCTCAGTTAAGGCTTACCTGGAAGCTAGAGTTTGCAACAGGATTGATTGATTGATTGATTGATTGATTGATTGATTTATTTATTTATTTATTTATTTATTTATTTATTTATTTATATTTATTTATTTATTTATTTATTTATTTATTTATTTATTTATTTATTTATTTATTTATTTATTTATTTATTTAATATACCGCCCCCTCTCCCGACATGTATTAAATTAATGGCTGAATCAAGATAAAAATAAAAATTAACCAGGAAAATTTAAAAAGCTAAAACCATTAAAACCAATTAAAACCCTACAAGTAACTCTAGGCCAGATCGGCTTGGTGGAAAAGGTGGGTCTTCAACATGTGCCGGAAGGTTTGTAGGTCAGGGATAGTCCTCATCTCCGGGGGTAATTCATTCCAGAGGGAGGGTGCCCCCACAGAGAAGGCCTGCACCCTCGGGGCCACCAGCCGGCATCGCCCAGCCGATGGCACCCTGAGGAAGCCCGTCCTGTGGGAGCACACTGGCCGATGGGAGACCGATGGTGGTAGCAGGCGGTCCCGTAAATACCCAGGTCCCAAGCCATGGAATGCTTTAAAGGTGTCACCTTTAAAGCATTCCATGGCTTGGGACCACTAACACCTTGAATCACACCCGGAAGGCCACCGGAAAGCCAATGCAGCTCGCGCAAGAGTGGTGCAACATGGGAGCTCCGAGAAGCCCCCAAAACCACCCGCACGGCCGCATTCTGCACCAGCTGAAGCCTCTGGATACTCTTCAAGGGGAGCCCCATGTAGAGAGCATTGCAATAGTCTAGGCGGGAGATGACGAGGGCAATGTGACTGTGCGAAGTGCATCCCAATCCAGAAAGGGCCACAAATGGTAGATCCTATGGACCTGACAAAAAGCCCCCCTGGCGACGGATGCTATATGATCTTCTAATGACAGCCATACATCCAGGAGGACACCTCTCCGTGGGGGCCATAATTTCTCCCCCCACGGCCAGCAATGGAGTTAGCTGGCTGTATCTGGGAGCCGGGTTTTGGCCGGGTTGAGTCGAGGCCTGTTGCGCCCCATCCAGCACCGCACAGCTTCCAGGCACCGGGTCATCACTTCAACCTCCCCCAGCCGTCGCAATAAGACAATAAGATAGGAGAGGGAATAATGCATTCAACAGTGTGAAATATGCACATACTACATTTGGTCTTGCCATAAAGAAAATCACTTGCAATGCATTTTATCTCACATCTGTTTTGGGATTAGAGCTACCACAGAATCTGAATGGTTATTAAGCTTTTTAAAAATCTCAGTTACAGAACAGCAGAAATTTGACAGTTCCCTCCTGACTTGTTCTAAACTCTGAAAAGTGGGATTGCTCATGGTTTGAAGGAATTGTAGTCACTTTATATATTTTTGTACATTTTGCTAATCTCACCATCACTTAAGATTCCATAATAAAATATTATCACTTTTATTTCATAATAATAACTACTATTTTGGGGGGGAAATATTTCCCCTTACCGATTCCCAGCCTGGTTAACCATAATACACCTTAAAAGCTGGTCTGGATTCTCCTCTTGTGTCAAGCCAGAAACGCTGTCTAATAAAACAAACGGCTGGATTGACCCAAGATGCTGAACAAACCACATTAAGACTGTTCTCATAAGGGCCAAATGACCTTTGGTTTATCCCCAGACACCTGTCATTCTCCCAAAAAAGGGACATTTTTCCACGCCTTTCTGCTGCCATGTTCATTACCCATCGCGGGTACAACAGTAATAGTAATAATAAAAAGAACCATTTTCATTCATAACAAGGCAGGGGCAACGACCGCAGAAGCGGACCGAGACTTCGCGCCGTTCCCCCGCCTGCAGCTATTCCTAAGTCCTCCCCTCCCTCCCAACGCCTCAGGCTTCGCTTAGACGGAACGCTACAAAGGCCGCCCTCTTTTTTCCCGCCAAAACCGCGATCGGCCGCCCCCGGCAGGTTACCGCTTTGGGAAGCTCCCTGCCGATGCCGGTTGGCCGCCCTTCCTCGTCCAGGCGCCGGAAGCGGTGATCTCCAACCCGGACAAAGCGGAGGAAGGGGTGGAGCTTCGGGAGGGACGAAAAGCCGTTCGGTAAGGAATACCCGGCGGGAGGAAATCGGTTTGCCGCCCCCCCTCCCGCCGTCCTGGTTCAGGGTTGGGCACTAAAGAGCCTGGGCGCCTGGACGGTTGCTCGGTTAGGAAGCTCCTGGACACCTGAACACCCCCACCTATCCGCCACATGTCATTTGGAATAATAATAATAATAAAATACTTTTTAAAAGCATGTAGAAGAGAGCCATAGGATGGGAAAGGACCTCGGAGGTCCTCTAGTCCAACCTCCTATTCCAGCAGGAGACCGTGTATCATTCCAGACAAATGGTTGCCCAACCGGGATCAGTCTTGCCATCCCTGATAAAAAGAAGCGTGAATGTGCTTTATTTCCTTTGTTGTCTTCATGCTTGAGGCTAGTGGAAAGTATAAAATGGAAATTACAATCTAATTTCTTATTTTCAATTATCTGCGACTACAGTATTTCCTTTCTATAGCCGTTTGGCTTTTTTTGGGGTGGTGGTGGTGTTATTAGGTAATGTCTCCTTTGAGCAGACCTGATGCCTTCTACCTTTACTTTTTTTTTTTGCAAGAAAAATTGTTTTTTATTGCTCCTTTTTCTTTTTAAAAAGCTGTTTCTACTCTAGCTGATAGTTGCAAGATTTCCTAGTGGTCACCCATCCAGATAATGACTGGCTCTGATCCTGTTTTCCATATCAGCCAAGATTAAGAATATTCAGGAAGATACTGTATTTTTCTTTTCAAATGAGATTGTGGGTTCAGATTGAAGTAAGGTTAAAATTCACATCTGATAATTCCTGAGGACACAGCATAAAATTGCCAGAATAATAATTAAGATCTCATTGGCTGAGTTCATACCTATTGGGGTAAGCCATGCAGCATACAACAACTAAGTCCCACAACACTTAAACTATTTAGTAAGACTGTATTAATATTCTTCTCAACTTTCCTATTATCTATCTCCTTTTCTACTTATGATTATAACTTTGTTGCTTGTACCTTTATGAATTACATTGTTTTATTTAGTTTCCTAGTATGTTTTATGTTGATTGCTTATTTAGTATCCTATGACTACCACCATGTGTTGTATCTTATGATTTATGATGAATGTATTTTTATGATGCTTATGATCATGATTTTTCACTTTTATGTGCAATAAGAGCTTATGTACCGAAAACAAATTCCTTGTGTGCCACATTGGCCAATAAATTATTCTGTTATATTCTATTCTATTCTATTCTATTCTATTCTATTCTATTCTATTCTATTCTATGTATTTAGTTGTTGGTGTAATGTGCTGACTACTCAGGAGAACCTCCAATAGAATCAAAAAGCTATAAAGCTGTTGCTAATCATTGTAGTTTTGCAATTTATTCAATTTAATTTAATTTAATTTAATTAAGTAAACCTCTGTCTGAGGATTTACTTAATTTTTGTACAAAGGCCTAGAGTAAGGGTCTTCAAACTTGGCAGGTTTAAGACTTGTAGACTTCAATTCCCAGAATTCCTGAGCTAACATGACTGGAGGAGGGATTCTGGGAGTTGAAGTCCACAAGTCTTAAAGCTGTCAAATTTGAAAATCCCTGGCTTAGCGTTATCAGATAATCCCTGAGGCTGGAAGATGAGGGTGGAATGACTTTTGGCAACTAATGGACTCATTATTCACACTACATTGCATATGAAGCTATAGTATGATTTATTTTCTCTTTTTTCCATGTATAGGATAAACACAGCCACTGGCTTGTGCATATACAGTCAGCCACATATCTGATTCAGGTTTGTTTCAATAAATGCGCTGAGATTGAAGTTTTATCTAGATGTGGTTCCTTTCTCATTTTCTTTGGGAAAAGTTGCTGACCAGTCACCTAGGTCCAATGCCAGCAGATTAAAACTAGTATAATTTCTGTGCAATTCTGCAAATTGCATCTGTAGGAGAAGGGAAAGGAATGCAAACAAAACATTTATTATGAAGTTGAAAAATTAGAATTATAGTTGTTTCGGTAACCAAAAGAAATCAAATCTAGAAAGATGAGATGAAGAAAACTTTTTCTAATGTTTTCTTGTATTCTCTTAATATTTTTTCTTTATTGAAGGGAGCTCTTATTGTTGGAACCCAGATGTGAATAAGGAATAAGATACCTTGGGCATTTTTTTAATAGAGATTTTTACCTCTTTGTTTCTACAAAACAACCTTAAATGTAGTGTAGAGAGCTACTTCTTTCTTCAACTAACTAAAAACTGAAATTGATGCATTGGCTGTAAAGGACCATATACAAAGCTCGGGCTGTAATTATCAATGTAAGATGATAATATTCTTAATGGGAAGAAACTGTAATTGCATAGTGCATGCAATGTTAAGAAAAGAAAAAAACCAATAATGAAAATACTGGAACTATGGTTCAAAATATATTTGTAGAAACTGGTTGGTGTTAATATTGCTAATTATATCAGTGAATCTCTTACAGTATTCTATTCAATAATGGAGACCTGCTTTAAGAAAATGTACCTATGTATTACAACATTGTGTTACTTGAAAGTGTATTCCATTGATTTAGTGTAATTTAATGCTTTGGGTTGCTATTCATCTATTCAGTTCTGGACATATTTATTCATGCATAAATGCTGTAATATTTACAGGGACTTAAAGTACTTAGAATTGCAATATCGTGTAGTGAAGTTCTGAAAAACCATTAAATAATGTTTTATGAGCATTGTTTAAGTATTGTACATGTTGGGGTAAGCAACCACAGTGTGCCTGCAAATACCCTTCTGAAACCAGTGATTCCTTTACTTGCAGGCAATTTTATTTTTAAAACATTATTTTTAAAATAATTATTGATATCTTAATTATAGCAAGCTGCTATAAGTTTGGCATGAACTTAAGGTTAGGGTTCCATTCTATTCTTTATTTCTAAAAATGTTTCCTTCCTCCTCAGGCTCCATGAATATTCTTGTAAAATAAAAATAGTGAAGACTGCTCAGCAGTTTTTCAAATTATAATCTCAATTTAAAGAAGTACCTTATCAGTCATGTGTTTTTGTGGCTGATCATACTCATATCACAGCCATCCTGGCCATTCTCCCAGGTGATGTACATTCCTTATATAGTAAAATTGCCAAAAGCACTTGAATGAGGTGCTCTTACAATATATAAACAATTTAATAAATTACTATAATAGTAATGTGTTAGACATAGATGTGATGCCTTTCATACCTTAGTATACCATATGGTTGGCTGATAAATAACTTCACAGTGTCTTAAGAATAAAATGTATTCCTCAAATGGTAACTGGCCTTGTTATAATGGCATTTTACATTCTTAAAACTAAAACTGTTTCAAAGGTATGCCATATAGTGTTAAAATATTACCATTTGAAAGTGGTAAAATATTAATACACCACCAAATAATGAGTTTTCTACCTTCCTAGAAATGTGCAAGGATATGCCCATGTTTTTTAAATTTGATTATGATAGTCATCAGTAATATGAAGGATGGAACAGCACACAGTAATGGTGTTATATTGATGCAATAAAAAAAATCCTAAATGTTTCAGAAAAGAGAACTCAGCATTGGCTTTCTGTCCTAGCATGAATCAATTCTAATTTATATGTTCTAAAAAACCTCTCAAATAATCTATTTTCTATGAGGTCTCTAATTGTAGAATATAGTACATTGATTTGTAAACAGATAATTTTCTACCTCTTATTTTTTTAAATTACATTTCTTGCTTTAAGGAAAAAATGAAAAGTGAAAATGAAGACCACTTATATCTAGACTACTTCGGTCACAATGAAGACTGTATCTGCCCTCTGCACACATCAATATCCTTGTTTTTGTTGGCATATTGTGATTGTAAGATCTTCAGGATATTTTTAGTAACTCCAAATGAAATAACGTCTGATATACAAGAGACAGAAGAAATATTGTCAAAGAATCCAGAGATTAACTTCATCAAAAGATCTGAAATTCCTGTGATGGTTCAAAGCTGCTGTTTACCTGCTGTTGTTGAAAAGAATGGAAGATTTTCTCGTGCAGGACTTGCTGTGGTATTGAGGTATATAGTACAGAAAACCTATGAGGCAGATCCATCAAACAAAGGCATTTTGGAACTTTTGGGCTTTAAAAGGACCTGTTTGAAAGCTTGTGCTGAAGTGAGTTTATTACTGAAATCTTGAATGTGCTTTGCAATGAAGATCAAATATATTTCTAAATTATTTTCTATTACATGAAAGCAAAAGATATATCTATAGAGCACATCAATAGATGTCTAGAACAAACTGTATAAAATAGTTTACTATCATAGAATATCCCCTGGAGTTCTGTTTTTCTTTGAATATTAGACTTAATGTTATATTTTAAGTCTTCAAAACCATCTTGTTGTATGTGTTTTTTCTGGTGAGACAGATCTATCAGGCAACCTGGTGTACCAAAATATGGGATGAAGCATATTGCTTCTGCTTTCAGCCCCAATCCAGGAGCCTTCACAGGCAATCGCTTCCACGACAAACTATTTTTGTGTTAAATTTAAATTTAAACAAAGAGACCAGTATAGCTTGTTACATGGCAAAACCAAAACTATTTTTTGAGGAATACAAACTTGGAATTATTTTAGGTATACAATGCTAGCAGTTGAATCTGATCCAGTGTATATGAATAGAGATTTATTTCTGTAGCTTCAGAAATAAATAATTTATGTATGCCATTTCAATCAATTTGTTAGAATGCTTACTTTTTACAGTTAATTGTTATTATCAAACTAATCCCCAGCTACATGGTCAGTCTTTATAATATCGATGGCAGTGATGGTGGATGATGATGATGATATATTCAATATTTTTTTCAGGATCTCATTATTTACATCTCCCTTCATTTTACCCTGTATACCTTTCAGTAAGTTGGATTGAATGACAATGTCTACGCCAAAGTCACCTATTGAATTTACTTAGTTGAGTATGAGGTAGAACTGAATATTCTCAGTTGTAATCCAGCATTTTAACTGTTGCATCAACCTTATCTATTTCTAGGTTAGTGAATGGACCAGGCTTTGTGAGATCAGTATTCCTCTGGCAGTTGAAAATTTTCTAGAAGTATCTCATAATCTGCATCAGAATATTCCCAAAGAGATACTGCTGTTTGAAAACAAATTGGGAGAACCTGTAAGAGTGCACAACGATGACAAAATTAGAAGACAGAAAGTTCAACAGCAAAAGATGCTTGACAAGACAGCAAGCACTGATATTTCCTCAAAAGAAGCTAGGTCTGTGGAAAATCAGGAACCTGGTTCTGCAGATTTGGAACTGAGGACAGCTTTTTCTAAACTAACTCTGCAGAAGATGCCACTTGCTACCAACAGGGAGCCATCTCACATTAGGAAAATAAAAACATCTGAACTTCCGCCTCTGGAGCATATATTTGCTGAAGGGCTTTATTTTACTTTGACAGACATAGTTCTCTTGCCATGTATCCATCATTTTTTGGTAAGACTGAATAATTTATTTCTACTCTTTTAAAGTAAAAGCTGAACAATGATGAGTGGTGGGAAATGCTCAAACTTTGTAGCCTGTACCTAGATTTGTTATCTTTACCCATTAGATAGTCTTTTCCCTCTATATATTCACATTTGAAAGTAAAGACTGATAAGTACTAGTCTATTAAAATGTAACTTCTAAGTAAGTGTTTTTAAAATTGCTGTTACTCCACAGGTCAATATACAGTAATCTAAATTTTAGATCCTTTGTCTACAATTGCCTGGGACAGCTTGTATAAACAGGATTTATAACTTCTAATATTTTATAAGTAGTCATAAATTGTCATTGATAATCCTTCTTGAAACAAATTCTTACATGGATGAACAATATAAAGACATTTTCCTATAAGTCTATGGAGATTCCCAGTCATCCGGGGCATGGTTGTCCCAAAGGTGCTTTTTCAAACTGGACTTTCTTGTTTTTCTTTGAAGACATTTCGCTTCTCATCCAAAAAGCTTCTTCAATTAAAGAAAGGCATTCCAGTTGCCTTTTGAAAAAACACCTTCTACATGGCAGTAAATATGCATGCGTAACTTTGCCATAAATGCATTCTATGACTACTTATTTTCTAATATAAAAGCAAACTTTTCCTTTAGGGTTTTTTGTTCATTCGTTTTAGTTGCGTATTTCATACTTAATAAAAGTCAAAATATTCATTCTAGTTAGACCATACAGCATTTCATCCAATCAACTCTTACATGTTAGTAACTAATATTGGTACCTGTTTTATTCCTTTCAGTAGCACTTATTCAGGAAAAGTATTAATTATTAGATGATTTAGTAAGGCATAAGTATAATTCCAACCAAGACTTTTGCAAATTTAGTAGTAAAAGCACTCTTTGTACATCAAATTGGTGCATAAACTTTTCATTTATCACTTTAAGGCTGCCTGCAAGAAACACCAAAATAACATACTACAGCTGCCTTTAATATTGAGCTGGTACAAAAGGGTTCTAGAAGTACCTGGAATAAAGCAAGCCACTGTCAAATGCAATATAAAAAATATCCTGAATTGTCAATCATACCCTTTACCAAATGAATGCCAGCAGAATACTTCTACAGCTTTTAAAGAGTCAGAAAACATTCCAGAGGAAATTCAGTTTATAGGTGGACCAAGACCAACAATAACAAAATTAATGGTAGGTAATTATTTTATTAGATTAGATACATTAACTATAAAAATATTTCCTTATATTTGAAAAACTTACCAATAAAATAGTTTGGAAATAGTTTGATGATATTTGATCATGTTTGTAATGGTTGTAATTTTTTCTTAAGTTATCCTCTGCAAAATAAAAATATTCTGCATCAATGACATTGAAACTTTAACCAGAAAATAGATTAAGTTTGGGTTGCTTTATTATAGTAATTTTGTACAATAACAGAAGAGGAGAAATGTATCACTTGCTTAATTATATAATTATTTCTATTTGAAGTGAAAAAAATATTTTATTTAAACTTAATTTGTAAACTTTATAAAGCAGAAACATAATTTGAAGAGTAACCTCATGGCTGAATGATGATTTGAACAGAGAATGTTTTGGTTCCTGTTGTAAGAAAACAATGCCAGTTTTAGCTAGCTCAAGTGCAAATCTTTTCTGGGGCATCTACTTTGATAGATATAAAAGCCAGGACATAGTAACTTGTCTATAATAATCCTGTATTTTAATCATAACTAATATCAGGATATCATTAATGCATAATGTTTTACACTGTACAGATAGGGCATTTTGAATTTTCTAGCAGATTTCTGAATTGATGGTTTCTTGTCTTTGAAATGCAGGAAAAAGGGATTGAAGCAATATTTTCTCCTCATCCTTGCCCTAAATGGACCCTAGATTGGGACAGTTTACCTGCTGCAGTCAACCCAGGAAAAGGCAAGAATCTTGATATTCCTATAACATCGTGTTTTTCATTTATTTGTCAAATGATGATTTCACATCCATATAAACTGTTTTTGGGGGAAAATATTTTTTTAAATAATTGAGATGCGATGTTACTGTTAGCAGTGAAGCTACTAATTAATCATAAATATATTTGAAACCAAATAGGATAATAATTGTGTCCTGTTAAGAATGTTTTTAGATGAATTAATTGATTTATTATATGTCATCAAGTTATTTTCAATTCCAAACAACCAAATAGTCTAAAACAATTTGATAGCATGTAGTCAATCCATTAGTTCATCTAAGAAAATTATTTATTTCTATATTCCACCATATATTTCATCTCTATATGTAGGTTCCTTAGCAGGCATTAAAAATCAGGCCCCAAACCAAGAATGACACGTGGTTCTTCCAAGCTGAGTTCTTTAATGTTTCACATCTGTAGACGAAATTTTGCCAGACTGAGCACTCCAGCATCTACACCTGCATTTACAATATACTATGAACTCTTAGAGAGAGGCTGTCTTCACCCTATTTCTCTTACACATAATATCTGGGCTGAATTGCCTCTTACTGCTCTGGAATGCATCCCCTCCCTCCTGGGAATCAACCTCTTTATTACATTCCACCACATTATCATTTTAAAAAATAATTGGCTGACTGCAAAACTCCTGTTTCACAGCATTTGCTTTTAATACTTTTTGTCTTCTGGTCAGTGAAGTTCATTATGTTTTCCAAAAGGGATGGTCCGTAAATTGAAGATATTCTTGTTATTAAGAATTTAACAAAACCACCATAAGTGGGTTGCTCATTCAAAGGAGCATCAGGCTTAACACCTTGAGTTGGAATAACTTATAGGTAGACTTAAGTAAAAAAAAAACAATTAAAATATACCTTTGGAAGTAAGGTGGTAAATTTTCAGTGATGATTTACAGAATTTTTGAAAATATAATTTCTCTTTAATGGGATTTTTGGGATAAATCATTGCTGTTTTATTTTCTTACCAGTTTGCAGCATTTATAGACCGCTAGAGGGCAGTAAAATACGTAGAAATAGTGGCTTATACCTTGTAGTACATTATTACAGTATTGTAATTACAATATTGTAATTACAGTATTCCCAAAATAAATAACGTCTGATAATATTAACCCCATATTATATAAATAACTGGTTGATGCAAACTCTTTGAATTAGTTAAAAATAGTGGGAAATGCTCCATTAAAAGAGTCAAAATCATGAGATATGCTTTATTTTTAAAAAGTATTTTGATTATAGCCTGCCAGGAGTTGTATGATTTTTGTGATATATTAATGAAATAAACTCAACAATATTCTATTAGGCAATAGTTTTTAAGGCCTTGCTTTATTATGGCAAATGTACACCTAAAAAGAAAATATCTTCTAAAATGATGCAGTATTCTAAACTGAGTTGCACTCTATAATTGCATCACAGGAATTCAATGCATAAAATATACAGATATCTTATAGCCCAGTGGATACGATATAAAACATTGTATTATGTCCAGTGGTAATCATCCAGTCATGGAATGCTATTAGCAAGAAAGATGCCTCTTCATCCTCCTAACTCTATGTAGCATCCTCCTAACTCTATGAAGCTATTTCAGTAGAGTTGGGGGTCATCTGGAGCAAATTTTGAGTGTGTAAGAAAAGGAAATGGAGAAAATTCCCATCATGTGTGAGCTACAGTCCATGTGTGTAAGCTTAGATGGATCAGAAACTCTATAAATTACTGTAAACACATTCTGTTAATTCTGTTAATGCATCATAAATAGTGTGAATTTCCCTAAATGGCTCTTTTTGTTTATATCCTAGTTAGAATCATAGTGCATCAATCAGGGAAACATTGGCAAGTTTGTACACTTTACATAAGAGGAAGTGTTCCTCCTTTTATTGGTTTTCATTAGATTACAGGTCAGCAAGTATAATTTTTTTGTTGTCATGGCTGATCCTAAACTACTTGATTGAGCAAGTTTTCCAAACTAAAACCAAGAACCATTGACTTCAACTAAGCTCTTCATGATCTGTAAGAAGTTTTTTGTTCTCTCGGGAAGGTGGTAAAACATGTTGAGGTTCAGCAAGTTGTGCACCATCCTCATTTCATACCTCCTGATTTATTATCAGAAGGACTTTGACCATGTTGGAGGCCTCTAATTGCTTTGACAGAACATGACAATAGACTCTAATTATGATTTTTAGATTTTTGCTTAAAAATGATTAATAAGAACTTTAAAGCCAGTTAGAATATTTTGGCAAGAGGAGAACAGTATATTTATTATCATATAGTATATCATTTATCATATGACACATTCACATCACATTTGGATTAAAAAGCACAAGAAATAAAAATATAAAATATGAAATATATATCTAAAATATTATAAACATATATCTTGATTACAGATATAATTTTTAACTTCATTTGTTGTAGTCAGGAAATCAGCAAAGTCTCCATTATAGGCTCTATTTTGGCACTCTGTCATTATATGTTGGTCTTCAGGAATTTAGAGTTAAAACAGAGATAAAGGAAATCACATCTGCTGCAGTTGTTGTTTCCATCTGCCTTTGTAGCAGGTTTAGTTGTCCAAATTAAGAAATGCAAACTGGAACCAATTCAGTGTTTAACAACATCAAACATTTTTATTCATTCTTCCTTCAGATTTAAAATCTATTGAAGTTTTAAAAAGTATATTATCTGAAGTTTTAAAAAGTATATTATCTGTAAATTCAATTTTATAAAATGTATTAGCAGAATCCGAAGAAACAACATTGCCGTAAAATTTTTCATTATTCTTATTTAAAGTTAGTCAACTGTATATATACAAAGATTAAATAAAGATGGTTAGCCTCAAAAGTTGTTTACTTCCAGACATTGTAAAATATAAATATTTAAAATAGATATTCACATACTTTTGTAAAGTAGCTGGTCATTTTTAAATATGTGTCTTTAACTGTGCTAAACATAATCCCAACTAAATCCTTAGATTAGAAGAATAAAATTGAGCAGGTATCCTAGTAGCACAGCACATAGTAGACTGTATGATACAGATTCAGGTACAGCTCCCCAAGGAAATTTATGATCAAGCAAATTTTACATCTGTTGCAATAAGAAAAACCTAATAATAGCAATAGCATTTAGACTTATATACTGCTTCACAGTGCTTTTACAGCCCTCTCTAAGCAGTTTACAGAGTCAGCATATTTCCCCCAACAATTTGGCTCCTCATTTTTACTGATCTTAGAAGGATAGAAGGCTGAGGCAACCTTGAGCCTGGTGAGATTCGAACTGCCAAATTGCAGGCAGCTGGCAGGCAGTAGAAGTAGCCTGCAGTACTGTACTCTAACCACTGCGCCACCTCTGCTCATAAATGTCAGCACCTTTTGTCTTCAAGGTAACAAAGAATTGTAAAGGATGGTGATGTGGCATGGAACAAATAATTGTCTTCTCTAACTGTACCCTCTAAGTTCTTCAACTAGAGTTATTTTTCCTGCAAGATAAAACAATCTTAAATGATGGATATGCTGTTGTGAATTCCTTGATTAGTATTCAGAATTTTTGAATCAATTGAATCCACTGAGAACTGTAATAAGTCTCCTGGAAGAACTGACATGAAACTACCTAATCTTTTCTCCAAATCATTTATTGGAGCAGATTCTATTACAGATGTCAGCAATTACATCAGCAGTCATCAGTAATGTATCACATGCAATAACTATGATGAATAAATAACACCATCAGAGAGAACTATATCCAGAAAGCAAAAAGTAAAAAAAAATCCCAAATTGAAAATAGAGCCAAGATTAAACCAAAAGAAAAGTAATTAATTATTGCAGTGTCATAAAAATACATTTTGGAGGTTCCTGTGAATCATTTCTATATTCATCAATAAATTTTTCAATAAAGATACATTAATAATAGGATATAGTGATTAAGATTTTTAATGTACTAAAATAGTTAGAAGTAAAGTATAAATATACACAACTGTATCCAGGAGATAACACAATTTTAAAATTAATAATATTGCTGAACATTGCTTTAAAAATAGGTTTGGACCAACCCTTAACCATAAAAGTGTATTAATTTGGGGCCAATGACACTCCCTTAATCTAGCCTATCTCACAAACTTGTTTTTGTGAGAAGGAAAAGAAGGGAGATCCTGCAACATGAATTTTTCTGCTGTGTTGTGAGAAAATAATAATCAATTACAGGAAGCATCTGGCTGCAATGATCACAGCTAAAAATGATAAAATCATTTACTGAATCCATTTACTAAATCCAAAGTAAGCTATTGCCTTATTTCATAGTCACATTACATTTTTATGTACTATTTATTTATTACTAAGTCTTAAATACTACTCTCTACATGCAGGCAACATTCTCTTGGTATCACAGCCTGACTTATTTTGCTTTTCCTTGTACAAGAGGAATGAGAAACTAAAAGTGGTTTATATTTCATTCTATACATATCTTTGGTTTACAAAAGAGCAGAATTAGGGAACAGCATCTGTAGTTATGCATTTAGAAGGACATTTCCATGGTTCCATGTTATCACTTCTGAGTAAGGATGTCCAGAAATTTTGGATTTGTCATATTCCATTCAATATTCTAATTCTATATTACTACAAAATTTGACAAACCCATGTTACCATTCTTATATTTTCATCACCATCATGAATCAAATCACCTAAAAGTGCAGAAGTTTTTGTTTGCTTGCTTGATATTTTTTTGGCTGCATTTCAGCAAGTTTGATAGAATCAGATAAAATGTCCTGGAGAGATTAGTTCTCTTTTATTTTAACTGGCAACCTGTAAAATGCAAAGTCACTTCCAAATCTTCTTGCTCAATTTTGTGGTAAAATTTTTTATAGCCCACTCTAAACAGTTTACAGAGTCAGCATGTTGCCCCCAACAATCTGGCTTCTCATTTTATTGACCTCGAAAGGATGGAAGGCTGAGTCAACCTTGAACCTGGTGGGAATTGAACTGCCAAATTGCAGGCAGCCGACAGTCAGCAGAAGTAGCCTGCAGTACTGCACTCTAACCACTGCACCACCGAGACTCAAAGTTGACACATACAAGCAATTAAATGATGACTAAGTTATCTTTAGTCATATATGTGATACATGATCATTAAAAAAAAGTGAAATAGTCCCTATGGATTTTACTCCACTAATCGTTACCGACTACAGGAGTGGTGCTCATCTCCATTTTAAGACTATTGAGCCAGAGCTGTCCAAAGACATTTCCACCAGCATGATGTCACAAAGCTCTGTTACCTTCCCACTGAAATGGTATCTATTTATCTACTCACATTTGCAAGCTTTCCAACTGTAAGGTTGGCAGGAGCTGCGGCAAGAACAGAAGCTCACCCTGTTGCATGGCGCTCAGATCTCAACCTCGGCTGCCTGCATTCCAGCAGACAAGCCCAGCATCTTAATCGCTGAGCCACCACACTGCCCCAGATACATAATCATATTTTTTTAAAAAAATGGGCAACATTTGAATGATCTTAAGAAATTGCTCATAATTGTTAATAACAATTCTTGAATGTTGTATTTTGAACATCAAGTACTAAACATCTCTGAATAGAATAGCTATTGATGAGAATTTTAAGGCTTGAATTCCACACAGGCCATGAAATTAGAGAAGGCCGATTAGCCCTATTTATTCTGTTGCCCTAATTTATTTTCAAGTGTAACTGAGACAAGATTTAAATAGAATATTTTTGTTTCGCAATTGGGAAATTACACAATGTCCATGATTGTAATAAATTTATTGTTCTACAGCCAAGTCACAATCTACAGACTAGTCACAATCTTAGGGATCTCATAATATCGCTATGTTTTCCTGTAATGGATTCTTCAAATTGTATTCAATTATTATTTCAAATCATATAACTTCCCATTGCAAATTCATGACTCTGCATGGTGTGAATTTATGACTCTGCATATCTAACAAACTACAAAACCATGTAACAATAAAAACAGCATACCATACATATAGTCTTTAACTACAGTTAGGATAAAAGAAACAACAAAATCAACATAAACACTGTTCAGGCTGTGCCATGTAATATACGCTTTATGAATAAAATATGTCACAATATTTTCATATCTTAAAATAAGAATCCACACACTATTATGTGGATAATTAATCTATCTCATTCAGGGATTATTCTTTTCCGTTTCCATTTAAAGGATTTGAAATTTAATACTAGTCTTCTGCTCAATCTCTCATCCAAGACTATTTCATGTGACAAAATGAGTACAAAGGACAATTGATCAGAGATAGCCATACTATACATGAAAGAACAGTCTCTCCCTTTTTCCTTAATAATTCACTTTGTTTGAGTTGTTTTATTTCCTTTAAATTATTCTGGTCCATTATTTCTTTTATCATGTTATCATGTTGTCTGTCAAAATGTTCCTATTAATGTCAGTTCTTCTGTATGGCCAACATTGTAGTGCATCTGATGATAAGTTATGACTGCTCAAAAATCTGCAGAGGGATTCATTCAGGTGTCATTTCATGCAGCTTTATTGAAAGAGAATTATTTGTAAGACTCTTATATTCATTGCCAGGACTTTATAAAACTGGCTTGTAAGGTCAAGACATGTTATGGTAACTCATGGTGATCCAGAACCATACTTTTCTCTGGTTTATAAGTTATAATATAATTATTCAATCAGTCCCATTCTCACATGGTCTATTGGGAATCAGGAAGCACTCTTCCCTATATTTGACAGCAGGGAGATCCAAGTTCCTATATTTTCATAAATGATATTTTGGAAATTTCTGACTGAAACTAAATTAAAACTCAGTCCATTGATGATGCCAGCTGGAAACTTTTCACAGACTTCATGTGAAATAAAAGATTTCCACTCACGATTCTCATAAACTAATTCTTTATCCATTTCAATTTACCTTTTAGCAATTACATTTTATGCTCTTATGGAACATTACAGTCCACTGCTTTCTCCATTCCTTTCCTCAGCACTTTTTAAAAAAGTTTGCAAAATGTTTACCTCATATCCCAATTTCTCCAGCTTGGAGTGTCTTATCAGATGTCTTATCTATTTTCACAAAGATTAGATTTTTGCTAGTGATTTCCTTTACACATCCAGTAATGATTTAGAGTTTGTGGATTAAGAATAGAATTTTTATAGAGAAAGTGGACTTGAGACTACTCAACTTTCTGCTGAAGTTGTTTCCAACTTAGGATTAGGGTTAAGGTTAGGGTCTTGGCATCTTTTTGTTTGTCATGGCAGGCCTAAGAAAGGCTAATCAATTTTACCACAGCATATAATGTATTGGTAGAATTAAATATTTACAGAATCTTCTATTATCCAATTGTCTATTACTGGTACACTAGTGCAGGGATGTCAAACTTGATTTCATTGAGGGCTGCACTAGGGTTGTGTTTGACCTCAGGGAGGCTTGGCCACCTTGATGTCACTCATGTCGGCGGGGGGGGGGGTCTGTGGTGGCCCTAGCACTCTGCCAGCAAAAACGGGCTCCCGATCTCTGTTTTCGCCTGGGACAACCTCCTGCAATCAACTGCTAGTGAAAACAGAGCTTGGGGGCCGCACGCGGTTCTCTTGAGCTCCATTTTCACTGACACTGTGGGCTGGTCCTTTATTGTTTGCAGTTGTTACATGACATCTTGAACGCTGCTATTTGGGTTTGACCTCATCCTTTGTTAAACATTATCAACTGGGCATAGGAGCTTGATGTATGCTGCATTTATGTGGATTGTTGTTTTGTTATTATTGTTAAGGTTTCATTAAAGTAAGGTGCACATGCACTGGAGAAAGCAAGTATCTGGGTCTACCTAAATGCAGTTAGCTTTATAATCTTTCAAATATAGCGATGCAAATACAGGATAATTATCAATACCTGGTTGAATCCTTGATATAACTCCAGTTATACTTAACCAGTATATTCATGTCTACCTCTCTTAAGGAGAATGAAATCTCTTGGCATATTGTATTCATAGTATTCACACAATTTCCTGCTGTTTTTTAATTCATAAGCACAGCAGCAAAAGTTCACAAAGTAATATCATAGTTGGCAAGCTTGATTCTCTCTTTCATATTATCTATTCAAGTATTAGCAGGATTAAATGTGATGGTGCTTAAAATAGAATGATCTAGAAACCTAAGTTGTTTTTGCTTGGTTTCCAAAACTGTCTTTTAAGTTTACCAAAAATAGCTTCAAGGAGTGGATTTTTTATTTAGAAATAGAATTAGAGAAAACATTAAAATGTCTGTTGCATTGTGTGTTGATATGAAATAGGTCTAGAGAACAAATCAGTGGGATTATCAGTATCTTGTCAAGTTTAGACTATAAAAAGATAAAAACACCAAATTTAGCTCTTTATTTTAGTATGTAAATTGAATATTAAACTAACTAGTTACCTTAAACTTCCAAAATTTAGTTACTTTGTTTTGTAGTTCATGTTGTTCTAATATCTAAAAGAACAGAATGTACTATTAATTTAAATACAGACAGTTAACATTTAGCAACCCTGTTTACATTAGTGCCTGAAAAGTAGTTAGAAAACAGACTGAACCTATTTAAAAACCTCCATGGTCCAGAAGAGGGATGTGGTGACTCAGTGGCTAAGATGCTGAGCTTGTCGATCAGAAAGGTCGGCAGTTCAGTGGTTCGAATCCCCAGCACCTGAGCTCCCATGTGTGTGTGCACCTTGCCTTAGATACTGTGCTGCAGTATAATGTCATTCCACTTTGTCATGTTTTCTGCAAATCCATCTGGAATGTTAAAACATTGATAAAACTATCGAGATAAAATGTAGCTGCCATTTGGAAATATAAGTAATGTATATATATTCTACATTCTTAGAATAAATATATATTCTATTTACAATCTTATGAATAGTGAAAAGCAGAACTTTTTAACTACCACAATAGCCATTCCACATTTTAATTACTTTGTAAGTCTTGATCATAACATTGTTGCTTGTGTACTCTCTACAGAACGAGGGAGGGAGGGAAAGAGAGAGAGAGAGAAAGAGAGAACTTCAAAATGCCATTAAAGGTCTCTGCTTTTGTGGTAATTTTTTTCTCTGGCACTAAAAGTCTTGAAAGAGCCATCAATCATTTTAATTTATGTTATCTTTGGTTTTATGTATATCTGTTAAAGTTAGCTGTTTATATCTGGCCAAAGTTCATCCAGAAACAATTTTTCCTTATGACACTTGGATTTGGGATGTTATAAGTACCTGGCATCATATGAATATTTTGTTACTAATTATGATGACAATATGATTTTATTTTTGGCTGTTGTCAGTAAGAAACATTACTTGATTCTCATGACAGCATTGTAAAGATTGTGTTCTTCACCATACTATTTTGTCTTACACTCTTAAGGGTATGATGAGTTAAAATGGTATTCACTGTAAAATGACTCCCACAAGCTGAATTGTTCTTTCCTATAGACTTTGAAAATGCTTTTTCATTATCTAACAAAACATAATTAGCCACAGTGGCTAGGAATTCCCTCAGATTTCAATGATCCATTAGTTATTCGCTTTTGAATTTTTAATTTAAAATTCTGAAGTGAGAGAGAAGATGAGTAACTGAAGGGTTATAATTTGTGAAACATTACAATAGTTTTGTTGTTTTCTATTATTTAAACTATAAATAATAATCTATGATATCTAATATACAGTTATTGTCTAAAACATGTGTTCCTTTACTATATAGTAAGTTTAGCAAACCTGAAAAAGGGAATGTTTTATTGTTTGGTCTTGTTATAATGGATGGGTATATCTAATACATTCTTCTTGCTATTTATGAATCTTTGTTCAAATTACTTGCTACCTCATTGGTAAACTTAAAGTGACAAGATCAAGAAATCAAGAAATACAGTTTAAGAATTGAAGAACTGTTAGTAAGAAATATAAAAAAGGAAAACAGAAAACAATTTAAAAAACTCTTTTATAATCAGATTTTCAAGTATTTTCAAATAGAAAGAATTAGAAAAAACATTCATTTCTTTTTGGACTTTTAAAATAAAAGCATTAGATTGAATGATTCAAATAAGCATTAGAAGTTTGTTAGTATGTATTGCTTTATCAAATATTATAGAAATGTCTCTTGAGAATTAAGTAAAAGTATGTACCAAAGGGGAGAAAATTGATTAAACTGTCCCTTCAGTGAAAGTCTCACTGATTGCTATTTTCATAAAGTTTGTTTTGATTTTATTTCATTTAGTTTTCCAGATTAAAAATAAAATTTATGAAAGGGAACCTGGTCTGGACATTATTTTATTTTATTTGTTACATTTATACTCTTTCTTAATGCGTCAGCATATTTTTAATAGCCCTTTGGCCTTTCCAGGAAATAATTGGAAAAGCTGTATAGGAAAAGGCATTTTTCTCCTGCTTGAAATCCTTTTAAGAATTTATCTTAATAGAAAACAATTTGGCTAGAAGAGCTAAAGCAAACAATAAAAGAGTTAAGAAAAACAGATTCATTGTAATGCCATTCTGTCCTGAATTACATTTTAAATAAACTTTTCAAGAATTGGTTGTCTCATGGTCCCTCTTCTATACCTTAGGAGATGTGGTACCAATCTAAGGGATATTCCCCAAATTGTTAAAGACAGTCACAACATATAGTTTTAACTCAGATATATTGGCTGTTGTTCTTGCATGACAAGTTAAAGTGGAAGGAATTAAAAAAGTAAAATGTTTTATCTTAGGGCACAAATTATTCTTTTAATATGCTAGTCTGGTTTTTATTCTTATGATTTAAATTACAGTTCCTGTTTATGGTCATTGTCTAAATTGCTGTATGTTTGTGAAGGAAAATTCTGCTTTTCATAAAAAAATCTAAACATTAAATACGGGCTGTGTTTTGCAATAAGTTATAGCCATTTGCAGAACACTGCCAAATATAGTAAAAGGTTAACATTTCATAAAGCCAATAGGAGACAAAAGATAACTCATTGAGAATGCTCTGGAAGGGTTTTTTTTAATCTACTGTTGCTGTTGCCATTATTTTTAATCTGACTTTGATATTTTATCAGATTTCTATTTATAGGGATTTAAAATCTGCTTTATACTATTCATATACTATTCATATCATATTCAGATACTATTCATATCTGCTGCCTCAGGACAATGCATTTTTAACATAAATAATTTTGAATTATATTCTATAATATGCATCCTTTCATCTTTTCTGAGGATCTTTTTGTAAGCCATTATTATTCAGTA
Organism: Bungarus multicinctus; assembly: GCA_023653725.1. NCBI lineage: Eukaryota > Metazoa > Chordata > Lepidosauria > Squamata > Elapidae > Bungarus > Bungarus multicinctus. The sequence continues at coordinate 24,162,456 of CM042849.1, forward strand.
CTGCTGGAAGCCTCATGCTTGAAACAGCCTTCAGTGGAGTGATTACATGTAGTCCTAGATTACGACAGTTCATTTAGTGACTATTCAAAGTTACAATGACGCAATATATAAAGAAAATTTATATAAAATGTTTTACCGATGGCATTTAACCCCGGCAAGATTAACTAAGATATACCCGGACTCTAACCCAAAATGCTGGAAATGTCAATGAGTTGACGAGTTGAAATGTCAACAAGTTGGTACCTTTTATCACATGTGGTGGCTGTGTCCCAAAGCCAGGACTTATTGGATTAAAATTAGAGATTGGATACAAGAAATCACTGGACATCAAATTGAATTCAAAACGGAACTCTACTTATTTGGGATAATTCAAAAACAATATCCAAAAAAAATAAAAATACTTAATGTTACCATTAACATTAACTATTCTGGCCACTTAAGCGTGCACAAGTGTGGAAAGAGCATATGGTCCCAACAGAATAATTAATTTTACAAAAAATAGCAGACTGTGCTGAAATGGATATGCTTACACTAAAAATAAGAGAAAACGAGAATCTGAATACTACTCAGTTTGGCATAGATGGTACATGTGGCTAGAAAAGAGAGATGAAAATTAGAAAGGATGAATATAAGAAAATTCCAAAGAGAGTGATACATAATGTGTAAATGGCTAGACAAAAGTGTTAAAGATGAATAAAGATAGTAACTCTAAATAGAGGTAATATGTATTAATGATATGTATGAATAGATGATAGAAATGTAAGATAATAGTATATTATATATTATTAAATTTTTATACCGCCCCCTCTCCCGCAATGGGACTCAGGGCGGTGTACAGCCAAGATAAAAAGCCCCACAATAAATAGAATTTAAAAAAGAATTAAATTAATGGCTGACAAAACAGTAAAAACAAGGTAGAAAAGTTAAAATTACCAGAAAATTTTTTAATTTTTTTTTAAAACCCTAATAATTGGTACTAGGCCAGACCGGCCTGTTGGAATGGGTTTTTAGTGCGCGCCAGAAGGTTTGCAGGACAGTAATGGCTCGCATCTCTGGGGGTAATTCATTCCAGATGGAGGGTGCCCCCCCGCAGAGAAGGCCCGCACCCTTGGGGCCGCCAGCCAGCATCGTCCAGCTGATGGCACCCCAAGAAGGCCCACCCTGTGGGAGCGCACTGGCCGGGGGAGGCCGATGGTGGCAGCAGGCGGTCCTATAAGTACCCGGGTCCCAAGCCATGACTATATATTACTCAGTTTGGCATAGATGGTACTTCTGGCTAGAAAAAAGAGATAAGAATTAGAAAAGATGACTATAAGAGAACCTCAAGAGAGTGATACGCAATATGTAAACAGATAGACAAATGAATAACAATAATAACTTCAAGTAAAGGAAATATATATCAGCGATATGTACAAATAGATGATGGAAATGTATGATAATAATATATGTTGATCAAAAGCTGTTGAAAAATCTAACTAAGATTTATACTGGTGGAAAACAATAAAAATTTATTGCAAAAAACCAAACAGTTACATTGGCACTGAAAAAGTGATTTAGGACCGTTCTTCACATTTATGACCATTACAGCATCCCCAGGGTCACATGATCAAAATTCAGATACTTGGCAACTGGTTCATACTTATGACTTTTGTTGCTGTGTCCTGGGATCACGTGATCCCCTTTTGTGACCTTCTGACAAGCAAAGTCAATGGGGAAGCCAGATTCATTTAACAACCATATTACTTGCTTAACAGCTGCAGCAATTCAATTAACAACTGTGGCAAGAAAGGTCATAAAATGGGACAAAACTCACTTAACAAATGTTTCCCTTAGCAACATACATTTTGGGCTCAATTGTGATAGTAATTTGAGGATTACTTTTATAATTAAGTGTAGACTATGTGCTTCATGCAAACCTTGATACGGCTAAAAGCTGGCTTCTATTAAAAAGAACTTATGTAGAGCACGAGCTCTGCTGGAGATAAATAATTTCTGGTTTTCTTGATAATTGTGGGTTTCTTGAATAAAAGAAATCAAAGTGAACACTGGACCTTAATTTTGATGAACAAACATTTTTTTAAAAAAATGAAATACAAAATATTGTAATCTGCCATGTAGTGCATTTTGTGACTTCTGAATGTTGCATAAGGAACCAACAATAGCAGAGGCTGACATTTAATCCTTAGTAAACTGAAAGCACATACATAAACTTATTTGTGTGCCAATTATTCAGGTTACATTGTCAGATGAAACCAGGGTAGTAGAGAGAAGGAAGTTCTGTCAACTTTACTGGATCTCAAAACGCTAATCGGGATCACACTTAGAACTTGTGTGAGGATTCTACAGAAGGATGAGGACAGACTGGGAATCAGTAGATATCTTGGAACAATGCAGTAGCAAACTACTTTTGTTTTGGCAAAGAAAATTACATGGATATGTCAGAGAAATCAGCAGAACTTAAGCTTACTTGGAAAGTTGACTTGTAGTACAAGCCATTTTCAGCAAGTTTATTCTTTTTTCCTTTTTTGACCCTATGAAATCCGAACTCCTCCTCCTAAACTTTAAAAAATAAATCACTTGCAAATCAGAATAAATAGTTAAATAATTCATTCTAAAAAGGAACCATTTTTTCCTCAGTCAATTTGTATTTCTTTTTCTCATTCTTAGGAAAGATGTCTGCTGATCGTGCTTTGAGGAAACAGCAGCAACTGAATAATCTAATTGCTTTAGTGACAAAACTGGCTAAACCTGGAGATGTAATTGTGGATTTTTGCAGTGGTGGGGTAATGTAGTATAAAATGCAATCTCAATTAGTTTTCACATATACACATATACAAGTATACCACCAACCTACAAGACAGAGGCAAACTAATTAGTGGTTCATGTCTGTATCGATATTTTGTTGCAATATATTGCATATAAGGATATGCAAAATGTTCCATACCCGTACCACAGGTTTCAATACTCCTTGCCCAAGCTAAAGCATACATCTCTTGATCCATACATGGAGCAAAAGTGTTTTTTTTTTTTCCAGAGACAGAGATTGTTCTGAGGTTTAGAGCAGAAGTGATATGGAAATATACAGTAAAAATCATTGCCAGAAGAAACAAGTGCACAGGCCAATATATTGGCACTGCAGGTGTCTGGGGGAAGAAAGAGAAGAAGGTTTGGAGTCCAGAGTAAGATGATGTGTGGAGAGGAAGAAGTCCCAGGCACACCGACCTTACCTTACTTATCCTGTAAAATAACTTTGGGATCCCTCCAGATTTTGTTTCCTTAAATAACCAGAACATTCCGGATTATTTTTTTATGATGAACCATGGCTAATCAAAAATTCTTCTGGAACTTCTGTAGTGTTAATTTCTTCCAAGTTCAAAATAAAGCATATTTTCCATTTCAAGCACATGCCCAATTGTAAAATAGTGGCTGTATAAAATTAAAATTTACTTCTTCATTTCTTGTCTTCAACAGGGCCATGTTGGAATTGTTCTTGGTCATATATTACCACTGTGCCAGGTAAAGTACCAATAAAATAAATATTGCTAATTCAAAATTTCAAATATGCTATTAGGTAAGGGCTGCTTATATACAGTAATATGTTTTCAAGTACCTATTCACCTTTTTCTGGATAATCTTTTATAACTGATCATAATGTACTGTCTTTCAATAATAATATTCTTCAAGTTTGTAGAACATCATTTCTAAAAAGAAAAAATTCATCATCCTATGAAGAAAATTCGAACATAAAGGCAGTTCCCTGATTATATTTCTAGCTTTCTATATTTTTTAAAAGTAACAAAATAATTATGTTTGTGACCACATATATTTTTACACTTCTCATGGTTCCAATTTAAAGTAATTCCTATAAATAGTGAATAAAAAAGATAAAATTAGTGTATGGAGGGCCAAACCAAAGGTAACATTTAGGTTAGCCTAAGTATGACAGATTTTATTCATAAGTGATCAGCTGATTGTGGGAAGTTATCAGTTTAATAATTAATTAGCAATATTAGAACAAGCTCAGAAGATTCTCTAATAAAACTGGAGGTAAGTCCTCTCACCACCTGGTGCAACAATCTACGATTCTATATAAATACAATATGCATAACAAAATACTGCTGCTCTGCTGCATTTGTCAAGGAACTACCGAGAAGAAAACCACACAATTCCAACAACACTGGCAGAACATGCCATAGCACTGATGATGTTATGATGTTATCTAGTTGGGTAGTGAAACACCTGCAGGCAAGCAACTGAGTTTAGAGAGCATCCACATTTTGGTTGTAATTTTAAGGAATTGTTTATTGTCTTTTGGAGACGTTCTGCCAAGTTGTTTTTTAAGGGTGCCTCTTCATATACTTTAGTGCAGATGTCAAGTCTCCTTGTAGTCAAGTTGTTTTTTAAGGGTGCCTCTTCATATACTTTAGTGCAGATGTCAAGTCTCCTCGTAGTGTTGTCTCTTTTTTTTGGAGAGGGAGGGCAGGATAAACCAATTGCTTTAAAACCTTCCTTATAAAAGTCTGGAGATTCTCAATCATCCAAAGGTCAAGGTTGTCCCAAAGGTGTTTTTCCATATGGCAACTGGGTTTTTTTTTCTTTGAAAATGTTTCACTTCACATCGAGAACTGAAGAAGCTTCTTTGATGAAAAGTGAAATGCTTTCAGTGGGAAAAAAACCAAGAAAGTCCAGTTGCATTTTGGAAGAGCAGCTTTGGGACATTAGTTGTAATTTTTTTTTCTTTTGTGCCTTTTAACACCTTGACTTGGGAAGTGGTCCAATGTGTCAGTGTTCTTCCTTTATCTTGTGCTTTATTAAATTTAAGTTGGACCTTTCTCTGATACATTCTAATTTGCTATTAGTACAGCTTCAAATCATTGTGTTTTCTACATTTTTACTTTGTAAAACTTTTACATAAATTTATACAAATCTAATAAAAAAGCTAAAGCAATTGCCTGAATATACTTTAGCTTATAGCCTAGTCCATTCCAAAACTTTACATAATCTCAAACCTGCTAGCAAACTGGAAATCTTGATTCCAGTTTAATTTTTTAAAAACTTTTACTGTAATGGAAAGCATGAAAAAGTTTTGTAACACGGTAAAAATAACTCAGTTTTTTAAAAATATAAATCTCTGTTCGTATTCAATATCCTTAAATATAGAAGTGTTATCTGAGAAATAGTATGATTCAGTTATTAGTTCACAGAATTGTGCTGCTTCTATATGAACGATATGACTGCTGAGCCTCAGAGAGATTTTCCCTTGGAAATTTATGTTGATCATTTCAACACAATGAAGCCTGCAAGTGAACTTGAAAAAAACAGCTTCTTTCCAAATGCTTGACAATGAACCAAAGAGTCCTGCTTACAAATTATTTTGGGAACTGCAGTTGCAAAGTTCTGCAAAATGTGAAAATGATCTTAACTGAGACCATCTGGTATAAATGTGGTCATGGATGTTTGATACGAAAGACAGTACATATAGTAACTAGCAAACATCTACCTTTTATTTTTATAAGCTAACTGGATAAAATCTTTGTAGGTTTGGCACTTATACTGTGTTTATTACAATGGTTTTGGATAGCACTGCAGAATAATAACTGTACACAAGAATAAATACTAAGTTCTGAGAACTGCAACTAGAATATTCCTTAACCCTTTAACCTTAGGAAACACACTGTCCTTTTTTAACTGGAGGGGCCACCATTATGGATATATTGCTATATCAGTGTTAGATTAGAAAATCCATTCTTTAGAATTAGTACAATTTTTCACTATGAGATTTTAGTTAAATGACGTATCTGTTTTTTGTGACATTCCCAGAACAATGCATTTAAAAAAAAAATATTTCAGGTCAAGATTAATCACCTTTCACTTATGTTTATAATGGAAACATTTCTGTTCAAGGAAACTTTGTGCAAGCGCTTCAGTCTTTTGGTTGTAAATATATATGTGTTGCTTTTTTAATCCCAAAATTGACTAAGGTTATTATTTTTTCTTTTTTAATGTAGATAATTTTGGTGGAAAATAAAGAACAGTCACTCTTATGTGCTGAAAAAAGAAGTGATGAATTAGGATTACATAATATTTGGTTCATCCAAGCAAATATGGACAATTTTAAAGGAAGTTTTAATATTGGGGTAAGCTATTTTGGTATTGTAACTATGACCTTGTTTGTACTTGAAAACTATAGATACTCTCTTAAAACACTGTATATTTAGGGAAATTTATAGAAATTTACACATTTCCAAAATACCCTGGAGTTTTAATTTTGTTAAACTTGGAATAATGACAATTGAGAAATTTCAAACATTTAAATTCAAAATTCAGAAAGGAACTGCTATGAAATTATTGATTCTCCAACATTATGCTCATTGTACAAAGCTATATCTCTGCTTGATAGCTAAAGAGCTCTTAAACTATTAAAGCAGATTAAAACCATTTAAAACCGTGCTAAGTGATGCAGTCATACAACTTTGCCCTGCTCAGCAAAAGCGATACTGGTCCCAATAATGTTGTACTCAAGGACCAACTCTCTTCATACTCTACATAAGTGACTTCTGTGATCATATTAAGAGCAACTGCATTCTCTTTGCTGATGATGTAAAGCTGTTCAATATCACAGACAATACTGCTACCCTTCAAAAAGATCTTGACTATGTATCAGAATGGCCAAACAAATAACAATTTCAAATCTCAACAAATAAATGCTCTGTCTTACATATTGGCAAAAAAAATCAGAAAATAAAATATAAGCTGAATAGTCAAGACCTTGTTGATGATCCAAGCTCTGTAAAGGACCATGGAATACTCATGTCTAAAGATCTTAAGTGCTAGAGCTCACTATAACTACATAGCCAAAAAGGCATTAAGAGTTGTTAATCTAATCCTATGTAGCTTTTTCTCTGGTAATATCACGCTACTAACTAGAGCATACAAAACATTTGCTAGATCAATACTCGAATATAGCTCATCAGTCTGGAACCCACATTACGTATCTGATATTAGCACAGTTGAGAAAGTCCAGAAATATTTCACAAGAAGAGTTCTCCACTCCTCTACTCGTTGCAGAATACCTTATGCCACCAGACTTGAAATTCTAGACCTAGAAAACCTTGAATTACGCCGTCTTCGGTCTGATCTAAGTATAATATATAAAATCATACATTGCAATGATTTACCTGTCAATGAATACTTCAGCTTCAACCATAACAACACAAGAGCACACAATAGATACAAACTCAAGGTTAACCGCACCAAATTTGATTACAGGAAATACAACTTCAGCAACGAAGTGGTCAATGTCTGGAATACTCTACCTGACTCTGTGGTTTCTTCCCCAAACCCCAAAAACTTTAACCTTAGACTTTCTACTATTGACCTCACCCCTTTCCTAAGAGGTCTGTAATGCCTACCGTCCCTGTCCTATTGTTTCTTTTTATTTTCTTATATGTACCCATTTCATGTATTCGTAACTATGTATATACTTATACCTATTATCTTGTAAGCAATTGACAAATCAAATAAATAAATAAAATAAATAAATAACTACCATTAGGAAATTCTTTTCTTACAAATTAGCTGAAACATATTTTGTAAAGTACAAAAGTGCAGTATATGGTTCAGGGGAAGGGGGAGGAGGTTCATGCCATCTTATGTTACCAACCAAATCTAAGCCTTCTCACTAACAGGTTTGAGGAAATAGGTTTATTTTGCTAAATTTGTAGAATTTTGGTCAATGGCTGGAATATCGACTGCTCCATGTTGGTTTGATTTCGCTCATTTAATTGGAGTACATGTTGACATTCATTCTCATGTCAACTTCTATAACTTTTTTTCTAATCTGGGTATGACTAATAAAAACATAATTAACGAGAGCCGATGTTCCAGTAGATAACTCAGCTGCTGAGAAAATGACATGGGAACTGATTGGTTCCTTAATGAGCAGTATTCTTTATATGCTTTCATTCATGAAAACATTTATCACTGACACTGGGACTCTTCCCTCTCTGATTCATGCACCCTCCAGATATATGTTTGTGGAATATAAATTGAAAGCCTTTCATGGGCGTTTGCTAGTGGGGCAGTCTACTCCACTCATATTTGAGTCATTATTGGGATGAGCGGCCATAGAAATTGAACCAATAAAATAAATATTTGGGGTTTTTTTTCAGGTGGCACTGCATGCTTGTGGAGTGGCAACAGACATGGTCATTGAACACTGTATCAAAGTTGGTGCAGCATTTGTTATCTCTCCTTGCTGTTACGGTTTCATACAGAATACATCCAAATTTGCATTTCCACAAAGGTCAGTTGCTTTTCCAATATGTTAAAATGTATACCATTTTATCCAACGTCTGAAACTGCATTTTGGGTACACTGGTAAAGCTTTCTCACATAATAGAGAAAACAGAAAATCCAAGCATTATGTTTAACAGCTGGTATTTTAAAATGTTTAAAGTTGCTTACAAATTATATCAAAGTATTTCAGCTTGTTTTTCTTAAGAAAAATACTAGTGCTATGGTGTGTAGAAAAGCAATACACAGTCCCTACTCACAGAACCCCAACTCAATGGTGAAATCTCAATTGAAACATCCCAGTAAATGTCCCTCCGACTTCCACTTGAAGAGATCCAGTTGTAGCTCACTGGTCTTATTTTTGAAAAAAAAAACTTTTTCTAACTTTCAGTTGGATTCTACCTTCTGGTAACTTAAATCTGTTCATCTTGGTCCTGTAATCAGAACCAACAGAACCTTGTCTCTCTTTGGATGTATTTTCATGTGTACGAAGAGTACAGGCTATCCTTCCATTGTCTTCTCAAAGCTATACAAAAGACTAATTTCTTCTAAATTTCATAGGAATTTAGGGCTTAGGGGATCCTCTGATCATTCCTTATCATTCTTTCTTAAAGTGTGATGCTTAGAACTAGGTACAATATTTAAAGTGTGGTTGGACCAGTGTATAATATGGCAGAATATTCCTTCCTGCTATATGGAAATTCATATTCTGTTGAGGCAGCATAAAATTACATTGCCCTTTTTCTTTCAGTCATGTCACACTCCTATTTACACTTCATTTCTTTGCAACTACTATTTCAAAATGTTTTCCACATGTAGTATTACTAATGAGATATTTCCCATTTGATCATATTAAGCTTTAATTTCCCTTAAAATTAAGAACCCCAATATTACATGGTCATTTTCTTCCATGTTCTCATACTATTAAAAATTCCTTATTGGTTGGTATGAACTTGGAAAGTGCTTCCCCCCTTTGAAGAAAAAAAAACTGTTAGTAAGACAAATGAAGAAACTTCTGGAATGAACATAGTCTCCCAACAGATGTCTGGATGGTTGAAATCCTATTATTACTTTTTAAAAGTTTGAGATTTATTTTAAAAGAAGTTGTTCACATTTTCTCTTTGAATCAACAGATGTTTGGAGACACCAAAAAGAAGAATAACAATAGACTTGTATACCGCTTCATGGTGCTTTGCAGAATCCTCTAAGCATATTTGTTCTTCCACTTATTTTAATCAAGATGGTCTCTATAGCATTGCCACATTGATTCTCTTGGATTTGTACATAGGAGTGAACACTTTACTGCTTCTGTTTCTTCTACAGCACATATGTATTTAACTGAGCTACAAATATTCACATTTTTAACCCATCTCAGCCAAGGATTCTGATTAAAAGCCCTTCTAATCAAACAAGTATTCAAAGTAATTTTTTACCATGTCTTGAAAGTTGTTAGGCCTTATGCCAACAGTCTATTATTTAGATAATTCAGATTATGGTTCCCCCAAACCATTTTTTCCTGTCAACACCATTTGCATAGCCAACCATTTCACTTTGGTTTTCTAATTTTCCTCTCCAGACTCTTCTGTTGCAATCTTTGGAGAATGTATTTTTGCAGATGTTATCATGTATGTATAGCTATAGAGAGATAAGGCAATATTTTAATATTCAAAAGTATTCTTGTTTTTTCAGGAATATTTCCAATGTAAGTTTTTAAGAGTGCAACATAGTTAAAAACAAACTAAACTACTGATCCATTTTTAAAGGATAGTATACTAAATAAAACATGTTTTGGGTGCTTATCTCTTATATTACTATAGGTGCAACAATATAACCACTTGATTAAAAATTTGTTTAGCATTTAAAATAAGATCTTCTTTTCTGTTATAGCCATCAGTTCAAGAAAGTGCTGTCATACAAGGTAAGGAAAAGATGAACTTTTGGTTTAGAATTTCATTGTGTGTATCTTTCTTGTTTAGTTTTACTGTAAAAAAAACTCCCATTAAAAACATATCGAAAAAGCAAACTTTAAAATGCACATGTCTTGTTCTCCTTTTACTAATGGAATAAAAATTTAGTAAATATAAATTTATTTTTAATTTATTTTATCTTGTTTTTCAAATCCAAGAATCTCTAAGGCAGGTCATAAAATAGAGTTTAGAAGAGCTATTAATAATTTAAAACATAGGCCAAAAAACCCCTTCATTTTGGTATTAAAAAAACTATATTCATCCATCAATTGTAAATACAAAGAATAGCTGTCAAATGGGAAGTTTCTTTCTAATGTCTTCTATGGTATCTTAAAAATGTCTGGAGGCAGTTTGAGCCCATCCAGTAGTATTAGGCCAGATACAGATCTTTGAAACGGTTTCCTGTTTTAACAGCCATTTTCCATATGCTTCCATATGGTTTTGTTCTTTCCCTCCTGGTCTTCTCTCCAGATTGAAATTGGACAGTGATAGTTTCTTAATAAGTATTTCTCAATTTGATACTACAGAATTTGGAGTTGTACGTCAAATCCTTATTTAAAGAGCTGAATATATAACATTAATAATCTCCCTTTTAGACTTACACTTAGAATAACTTTAGAATGTACACTAATTGGCATATATTAAAATGAAATTTTGTTGCATAAAGCTCTCAAAGGGTCTTTTAAAGCAGGGAGATATTTGTATCAAATAACCATCCCACAAATCCGACAGGCATTAACCTTGATGCCCTGCAACGCACTTCCCATAGCAGTGTTGGAGGGCCGATATTAAAAAAATACCATATGAACTGAAACTGTGTTCCTGTGGACAATGGGCCATTGAAAAAAGTTCACATCCTGCTATACTGCATTTTCTATAAGGACTCATAGATTCAATTCATAACACCTTACCTAATAAAATGTCTGAGAAAGACTAATCTTTTTTTATGTACAACTGTCAACAGATCAATATGAAGTAGTTTCCCTGAACGTGGTTAAATTTCTACTATGCTGTATGTAAAATTAGATAAACTTTAATGGTCCACTATTAATCTACCAGCAATCACAATATTCTGTCTTTTACTTGTATTATTTACTATTATTATTGTTTTAATGCTTTTGTTAGTCTATGACCATAATAAAAAACTGAAATTGAACCATATTAATGAATAGTTTTAAAGTTTCTAATAAATGAAAATGTATTTTAAAGAGCTAATACATACCGCTGCTTAAATCAATAATTCATATAGAACATGTTTTTAATTCACAACTAAGAAAGCAAGATGAAAAACAGAGGATTAAATATTTTCATAATTCATTAAATTATTCTGAACACTTATTTAGATAAAACCACTTAAGAGGCATTTTATTTACAAAAGTTATTTTCTACAGATATTCACTGCAATGGCCATGTCTATAACCTCAACATGTTCTGAGATTTTTTTAAAAAAGATGTAAAGACTACATTTTACCTTTATTTTTGTGTATTGACAACATTTTACTTCCCTCCTGTTTGGACTAGAAGTACAGTATCTCACCAGTAAAAAAATAAAACTAAAAATTACCAATGTAAATTATTTTAAAACTTTTTTTCTATCATGGGTGCAGTATATTTTTCCACTTCTTAAATTTCTGAAAATACTTCTTTCATTGAGTTCATTGAATACTGCAATGATAAGAAAATAGCAAATTCAGAAGATGTGTCATAATGAAACATTACAGGTTCTAAGAAGCAGAATGTTTTCATAAATGTGCAACAGGTTTTTTTTTTAATAAGAGGACATTCGTGCCAGGAAGACATTCCAAAATCAGTCCAATTTATTTGTAGCATTTTATGTGAATCTATACCAGATGGTATCTCAATTCCAAGTTTATATCTTATAACTTGGTTGTATCAGCACTAATGAGAACCCTTCCAGTTTGGATTGATATGCTTTTAATTAACTCTATAAAGCCAAATTGGTGGCTACACATTGTCACCCACTCCATAGTTTATCCCAACCTGTTTTTTTTTTTTTAATTTATCAAGTGAAGTTAAAAGCATTTATATCCTTTAATTTGTTTATTCAAAATTGTAGTAACAACAACCCAGAGTAAAGAAGTGATTGTTGATCACTGAAGATTATATGAATTTTCTTATAGAAAATTCTTTGTATCACTAAATAAGATTACTTAAATATTAAATGCACATATAAGTAATATAGAACAGTGCTTTTTAGAAAAGAGGAATAAGGGAAAAATGATGGGTGATTAACCCTTCATTCATTACCATTTTTTCCATTTACAGGCCTTTCAGATAAAGAGGTCTCTCTGTTTGTATTAAAAATAATGCAACATTTGATTCATCTTAAGATATATACTTAGAAATAGACATTCAACCAGTTTTTCTACACTTAGAGGATGAGCTATGTGATATCATGTTTGTATGCGATGGGTACCAGAGAATTTAGGAAAACCTGCTGTACAACTTAATAAAATGATTTTGTTCCATTAAGGGGATAAATATCCAGACAGTAAAACTTTTTTTTTTATGAATAGAGAGTCTTAGTTTAAATAACCAGTTTTCTCACTTAAGCTAATGTTTCCTAAGAGGGAACACTTTACACAACATAAAGCCATTAACGCATCTACAGAGGCTTTATTCCAATTATGGCATTTTTCTAAATATTACATTTATCTTCTGTTTCCCAGACATTTAGAATTGAAAATAGCTACTTAGTGTTATTTCTGCCAATGGTAGGAAAATCAAATTCTATTTCTATTTAATTCTTTTTTGAATTACACTGTTAAATAAACATACAAACAAAAATATTGTGATTTAAAAATCAGGTTATGTGTACAATATTTATATTAATTATATTATATTATATTATATTATATTATATTATATTATATTATATTATATTATATTATATTATATTATATTATATTATATTATATTATATTATATTATATTATATTATATTAATTATAAAAGGGAAATACCACTCACGCATCATCACAAAATCTCCAGAACCGTAAAGCCTACAAACTTGAAATTTGGCATGTATGTTCCTCTTGACTTCTAGGTGCTCACTAAGAAAGGATTTTTCAAATGACCATCAGAGCATTAGTATTTCCTATATTATTATTATTAACATGCTGTGATGCTAAGCAGTTCTACTCGCCCTCCCCACCTGAAAAGAAATCTGTTCCAAATGCAAAACACAAGCAGAGGAGAGGAGTTTCAGTTTAATTTCACAGCAAGCAGCTTTAGTACAGAATAGTTGAGCTAAGCCACACCTAAGCTCCTTGCTGTCTCCTCCTTGCTCATATAGCAAATACTGTTTCAGTTTCCAAACAGCCTCAACTCTGTCACACACTGATAGGACGCTAGCCAGATGAATACCGATGGATGCTGGTAGGCACAGGCAGAATTTTTTTTCCTTATTTTCCTCCCCAAAAACTAAGTGCCCGACCACATAGTATATGCGCCTGCCTACCTTCCATTTCATGCAGGGACTAGCAATATATATTAACATTTCGTCTAGATTAGTAAAACACAATAAAATATAAATGTTAAAAAGATCTAAGATATTGATCAAATATCAATATCTAGGCCATCTAATCATTGAAGTACAGCATCATTTATATTTTAAAAAATCAGATACTGGACAGGTATATGCTTCTTGCTTACAGCCGGTCATGATGTGATCCAGAGTTTGATGTGGGACCCTGCAGTCATACTGAGGGGAGAATACTATGCCCCATTTATACGGAAAATTCTGGTAGATGCCATATGAGCTAATTCTATTCATAATTGTCTATTGCTGATGTGGTAGTTCAAAGCCCGGCACCTTTTTTGTAGAATTATTTATATGTCTTCCTATGTCTATATTTCCAATACATTTCCCTCTTAATTTACTGGTTTCAAATTCTATCTGTGCCAGTCTCAGGGCCAATAATTCATACCTAAATCAATGTAACTTCAAACAGCATAGCTTTAAAAACAAAAAATAACAGGTAATCCACAAAATAAAGCATAAGTTTAAAAAATAAAAACAATATATATACTATCATGTCATTAATCTTTTATCTTTTCATTTAACAGAGAGTAGATCCTACATGTACCCACTTCTAAGATCTTCTCTGCAGGAAGCATTTTATGCACAATGTATTCAATCAGTTATAGCATGTAACTGGCATTAATGAATTTCAGTTCCAGACTCTAGAGAGAAAGTTAATCTCTAGTGGTAGAGTTTAATAACCAAATGAATCAAAACTTCAAAAGCTCATGGTATAAAAGTACAGTGTTATGAATTCATCTGGGAGTCTTGTACTTGTATGCCTATCCAAGAGTCGGGAATAATGGAGGAGAAGGCACAAAATAATAACACAGAAGTATTACAACTGGGCCAAAGTCATTTAATGTTTTAATAGTAAAAGTGAAGAGGCAAAAGTACAGTCCAGGATATGTTTCCTGAAACAACCCTTTCCTTTCCCAAAGAGTATTTGCCAATGGAGAAGTGCAGTTTTCATTTGGAATTATAGTAGTTGTGTCTAGTTTTGACTGAGTCAGAGGAACATTGGATTAACTCTCTCTTGCCTCCTTTCATTGACTTTCAGTATAATCCAAAAGTATAACCCAAACCCTTATGATAATAATTTTTAATAGAACTACAGCTAAACTTTCTTTTTTGGATACTCCTATTAAAATAATTCTTTTTTGCACAGTAAAAAAATTGCTTGTGTCCTTTTGTGTGTGTGTGTTTTGTTCTAGGAGCATATGATTCTTTGCAGATTTGCTGATCAGACAGCTGTCCAGTTGCCCCCTGAACGCAGGCAAATAGGTATGCTTGTCTGTAGAACAGCTGTTGTAGGGTTTATATACACTATATTTGGTGATATGGTTAGCTTGCTATTAATGGGTGGTTGTGACATGTTTATGAACAAGAAGTTATAATAGTATATGTTCGATTCCAATTTCTTGTCAACCATGCTTCTCTCCTCTGATTCCTGATTCTTCGGATAGATGTACAGTAGGTGCTATCCCCGAAATTGATTTTCTGGTAATAATATCACAGTCAACCACAAACTCTTCTTTGTGCTAAATGCTTATTATCATTGAATAATTTAATTATGTATAATATGTAGTTAGATATCCAAAGTGGTCAATGACTCATAAAAAGCAACAATAACATACTTTAGTGTGGATAGTATGGAAATCATACTATCAAAATCAAAATCAGATATAGCACTATAAAAGTTTTTAGAAATAATATAAAACATTATTTACAATAACAAAAGACAAAAAGTAAGCCAACTAACAAAAATTATTAAGTTCACTATAAGGCAGAACAGAATAGAAATTATTAATCTTATTGGTAAGATCCCAGCAGTTTTCAAATAGTTGATGACATAGCTTGACCAGGGTGTAGGTTCAAACTTAGTTTATGTTTTTAAGACATATGACAGGCATAGCTAGTTAGGAATCTTTGTGACATACCAATAATTCACTAAGGATTGATTGCTGTCTGTTACCATGAGAATACAACTCCCTATTTATCTCCACTCTAATTTTAGTTACTTCTTTCTCCTATCTCTTGTGTTCTCTGTAACAAACTCTTTGCTTTATGCTGATTGGCTTTGGAGCTTGTTGATTGTTTGATTATATCAAAGCTAATTGTTCTGCCTTGAAAAACTGACCGTTGACTAAATTCTAATGCTGATTAATTTGGTTATTTTTTAAACTTTAAACGAAGTTTTACAGTTTTATTCTAGCTTATTTTATGTTTTAGTCATTATTAAATGTCTTAGGAAGCCAGGTGGTTGAAAAGTGAACTACAAATAATTGAAGTATAATATTTGCAATGTGTAACAAAAAAATAATCTGGTTGCTAAAAGTCAGGAATGATTTGTTGGTGCATAATTAATCAGGAGAAAAAATGAGGATGGATATTAATGAAAGTAACGGAACAACAGAGTTGGAAGGGACCTTGGAAGTTTATATCAGATTAGATTAACAGAGTTGGAAGGGACCTTGGAGGTCTTCTAGTCCAACCCTCTGCTTAGGCAGGAAACCCTATACCACTTCAGACAAATGGTTATCCAATCTCTTCTTAAAAACTTCCAGTGTTGGAGCATTTGCAACTTCTGGAGGCAAGTTGTTCCACTGATTAATTGTTCTAACAATTAAGTGTTTAGTTACAGGCTGTATCACAGAGGTATTAACAACAATACAAGTGTTTGCTTTGACACCTGAATAAATATGCAATCTCTGTGGTTCAGAGTACATAAGGAAATTCCAAGATATTTTAACCTTTTTTATCTCTCAGTAAATCTTGTAGATTTTAAAGTTAGCCAAATTATGCTGTTATCAACACAACTGTGCATTTGGAAGTTGTCATTCACCAACTGGGAGTCAGCACCTTTTCCAATACTTTGGTGATATAGAAAGGAAATGTGTCACATAAGGATGGGTGGAATGGCTGTGCCTTTGTGCGCATTTAAATGTTGATTCAGCATTTCAGCAGTCCTTTCTCCGTTCATGGATAAAATAGGAAAAGGAGAAATTTCTGAATCTCAAACACCTCTTTTCCCTCCCTCTAGCTTTTGTGTTCTTATTCTTGTTAGTTCTGATGTGATACTTGACATTAGGCTCCGTTAAAAGTCTTTTCTATTTCAGTCATCTTTCTTCACCTTTTAAACTTGCTAATAGGTATGTAGTTTTATTTTCAGATGACTGGGAGTGGGGGTTGTCAAATCGGATTAGCACGAAACACATGTTCCCTAAAAACAGGTACTGAAATGATACTGCTTAATCTTAACTAGTCCTCCCTGAAAGTAATGCTGTTTTGAACAGGTGGGACTCACTTTTGAATATTTACCAATGAATGATTAAGTTTGTGCTGTCCACTTTCTCTCTTTAAAACTTTTGTTACATTCCCAACCCAAATTACTCTTCTAATCAATACGTTTTCTTTTTGATACTCTTCTGTTACTTCTATTTTCTCAGTTTCTTAACAAAATAAAAATAATTCATATAGTATTCTGTCTTTGCATATGACTGTTACAGAGATTTACTTGTATATAATATAAAGCATGGTAGTCACCAGAAGTATAAAATTAGTTGATGTGTAACATTGTATTTAGACCAAAGATAGACTATAAAGTAGCATTCAAAGGTATATCGTCAATTATTATTGTATACCTCCAGAAATCCAAAATACATTCCAATTTCCTCCCAACAATAACCCTGTAGGACAGGTGACGATGAGAGGTTTCATGTTAACCAATAAGGTTCTATGATTGTGGGAGATTTGGAATTTGGGTCTCCCAAGTCTAAGTCTGGCTTTCAGAATTTTAAAAGGATAGCAGGTACAACATCATTTAGATTTCTTTAATTACTGTAAAGTTCTGTGGAGTTTGGGCATGGGATACCAGAGAAAGCAATATTCCTACATGAATTCTTCCATTAAAAAATGTTATAATGCAATTGCTTCCAGTTTCTATATCATGTATTATAACAAATAGAAATATATATTCTGTTCATATATTTTAGGTAAACAATGCATGGGACTGGTGGACCTTGACCGGGCTTGGAGTGTGGAAAGAAGCAACTATTCAGTCCAAGTGATAACCATGGAACCACAATCATGTTCCCCAAAGAATAATTTGATAACCGGTATCCCAGTTTAGTTCAAAGGTTTTTCTATCAAGTTGAATTAATATTTAGTTCTCTTGATCAAAGTGCAAATAACATTTTGGAGACTGGAAAGGAAACAGTGCACATCTTGAATCTGTTGTCTCTAGAAAAAGGAAGGAAACGCGGTAGGGGCTATCTTGCAAAGCTTCCTAATTCCTGCTTGAAGTAAGTGATTAAATGACATCTGGCTCTCCCAAAATGTTAATCAGTCTACATTATAAGAGCAACCAATATATCTTTGGAAGAATGATTTCCTTTTCTATGAAAATTGGTCTTGCATGTTGGAAAACATTTTGAAAGGGTTCTGGGCTCATCAGTATTGATCTAAAGAACAAATCACAGAATTTTCTTTTCAATGTTTTACAATTATACTTTCTGTGCTCAGTTACAACTGTATTGCTGTATTGATAAAAGTATCACTTTGCTAAAAAAATTAGATTTTTTTTTTTTGAAAAATATGTTCTAAATAAAATAACCTTACTCTGAAGACAATTTATGATCACTGTGTGGTCAACATCCACATAGTTTTCTTAACAATTGTATAATTGTGGTTTGATTGTTTGCAATTTCCTAGAGTAGCTTAAGCTTTTTAATATTTTTGGGTAGTCTCCCATTAGTACTTACTAACCAGGTCCACAACTTTTTATTTCAAGATAGCCAAAGTCATCTAGAGAATGCTTCAGGTCAAATTACTCACTGTATTTACAGTATGCAATTTATAAGTAGATTTATACATTAACTTTGATTACTGTGCTTTGTAGGACAAAGCAAACTTGCAAGAAATTCTTTAAATGTGTACATTTACCTATTATTTTTTGCAGCTCTTCTCTTTATCTTCCTTCAGTGTGAGGATCCTTTAATGTTTTCCTTTGAGGATTTTATTTTGCTTTGGCCACATGAATGCTGGGGAGGAAGAGAATAGGGAAAAGAAAACAACAGTGGAATGACAATTAAAGTAGAAAAAAGCCACATGCTCCTTTTTCATTTTTTCCCCTGAGATCTGTTTCTCTAAGAAAACTAATTGTTTGTATTTTGAGATACAGTATGTGATCATGTGTGAGTTATAGGTTGGTCCTTCCGAAAAAACACTGAAATAGCACTCCTTTTTTCAGACTTTAATTTATATCAGCCCATTAAATAAAACCTCATTTTAACTTAAGGTATGTTGTAATTAACCATTCAGACAGATTCTTCTTGTGGCTAAAGCTTAAATAGAATAGAATTCTTAATTGGCTAAGTGTGATTGGACACACAAGGAATTTGTCTTGGTGCATATGCTCTCAGTATACATAAAAGTAAAGATACATTCATCAAGAATCATAAGTTACAACACTTAATAATATTCATAGGGTACAATAAGGCAATCAAATCATACTAGGAAACAGTCAATATAATCATAAGGATACAAGCCACAAAGTTACAGTCATACACTTACAAGTGGAAGGGGGTGGGTGATAAGGACTGATGAGAAGATTAATAGTAATAGTAGTGCAGACTTTGTAAATAGTTGGACAATGTTGAGGGAATTATTTGTTAGCAGAGTGATGATGTTCCGGAAAAAACTGTCCTTGTGTCTGGTTGTTCTGTGGTGCAGTGCTCTATAGCATCGTTTTGAGGGTAGGAGTTGAAACAGTTTATTTCTAGGATGTGAGAGGTCTGTAAATATTTTCACAGTCCTTTTTTTAACTCGCTGTATAAAGGTAAAGTAGTGTAATCAGATTCATAACACTTTTCAAACTATTACTATGTTTAGGTTCTGTTTGGTTTACTCAAGCAATGAAAACCTCCTCCAGAATTAATTCATTTGAGTAGACTCGGTTATTCCTCCATTAATGTAAGGTCTGGATAAAATATTCAAAGTCCTTATCATATACAGAGCTGAGAAATCTCTGATATTCCAGGCTTGATTATTTTTCATCTCTTATAGTACTTGTTTGAAAAATTAAACAGATTGCTCAAAGCTAATCAAGGAGAGAGCAATATGTATAATAATTCTGTTAAGAAACACTTCGTTTTGAATGGTATTTGTAACATTACTAATGTAACATACTATTGATGATGGCACAACCAATGAGCATATTTTTCTTGTTCTCATTGTATTATGTTTTCTAATAGTACAATATCAGTGTAATGTATTTTTGAGACTCTTGGATTCTTTCAGTAAGAAATTTAACATTATTGAACATTTAAGATGGTCACTTTCATATTTAATGATAGTTTTTGCTTGTATTACTTCATATTGTATTTTTAAGAGAGTTTAAAACTGAATATCAACAAATCCCAAGGTAAATCCCATTGTGTAAACAATCCCAAGGTAGTTTATTCCTGTGAAGATAAAAGTCAGGAAGACCCAAATGTTTGCACCTTTGATATTCCAGAATATAAATGAATCAATCTTAAAGGAAATATCTTTGCTATTACCATTCTGTTTCATTACCAAATCATAACTGACAAAGGTGTGAATACAGTATTAGAGAATTGACTGCTTCAGAGAGAAATTTGATAGGTAATTACTAAGATCAGCTTAAAAAAAACAAAACTCTAAAAGCTTATTATCCAAAACGAACACACACACTGAAATGGAAAAATGCTGTAATTTGGAAGCAGTTGGAAGCCCTGAAAAGTACCCACATCATTTCTCCCCAATCAGTGGGAGAAAGAGAAAGAAGCAGATGGCTAAGCAAAAGGGCTCAAAAGACATTTTATGAGCTGATAATAAAGTTTCATAAATGGCAAGTTCATGGCTGCAGAAGTCTACAAATACTCTGGAAGTTCTTCAATTGATGTTAGTGAGAGGATTTTTTGTACATTGGTCACAGCCTCCTCTTTCTATGAAGACAAATCTTCCCAGTTGTTTCTATTTAACATTGATTCCTGCCTAAATAAATTTTCCTTCATTTCAGTCTGAATTGTTAGGGAGAGCCATAAGGGAGTGGAAATAAACATTTTCTCCAAAAGTAATATTTTGGTAATCATCATTTGCTATGTATTATAAAAATAAATGGATGAAAATCAGTTTGAAGCCACAAACTTTTCAGGGTGCCCATAAGTCACTCTACTCTAATCAAAACTATTATTGGAAGCTCTCTGAGATATTTGGCATTTGTTCACCATTGTGTATCAACAACTAGAGCCAATGCATATATAGTTTCCCAATCTATGCTACTTGTAATTTTATCTGCTCAACTGTGGTTTCTAATTTATTCTTCAAGATTGTAGTGTTCCAACTGGGATCATGGTTTAGGGTGTGTTAACAAAGCATTCCAAATTGTTTTCAAATTGGCAATAGGCTTTCATGCATTCATTCTTTTTTGCTCTTCAAAAAGGTCACAACACTTTTCATGCTTTATTTTTAACTTCTAACTTTCTTGCTGGCATAAAGTTTAGTAGTGCAAGTATGTGTTAGAGAGACCAATGTGACATCCCTGCTAAATTTATCTGATAGAGACCAAATAACAGAATCACAGACTAGGCCTGCTAATTTAGTTTTCTAAAATTGCAATACCCAGTTACTTAAATGCTGTATGTGTACATGCAGATTTAACTAGGTTTTTTTAAATTAGGCAGTTTTCCTAGGAGTGAGTAAAGTATGATGATAAAATAGATGATCCAAACTTAAATCACAAAATAAAATGTAGAAAAAGATTTGTTTTGCCAACTTCCTGCATGATTGGAAGATAGGAACCAAATACATCTTAGGAAACAATAGCCACTACCTACAAACCCAATGAAAGCACAGGTCAAGGAGCACTTCCTAACTACACACCAGCCCTTTGAGCACAAGCACAACTCCACTTCCAAACAAATCTCCATTATGTACTCTACAATCTTTGCACTTTTACAACCATGAGAATGCTTTAAAAATTACTAAGAAGGAGTCTTCCCAGCTACTCATTGTTCTGAAAGTCAAGTAGTATTAAAAACTACCCAAGAAAAAGACTAACAAAATTAGGTGAGGTTTGTTCAGAAGTCAAGCTCAACTTGAAGAAAGCTTAATGGAATTTGCTAAATTTTGCTAATTTTCAGAGTAAGAAATGGCATGAAGGATAGGGATTGTGTCAAAAGTAGCTTCAGGATTTGGATGCAATCTTCAGAGTTCTGTCCGTGGCACCATCATTGCTGCAGTTGCTCGACCCATCTGTCTTCCTGGAAAAGACAGCTGCACCTCTTGACATGATTTCCTGTGGTTCAAGATGCGCACAGTTCTTATTTTATTTCGGTGATCTTTTACTGATGCGTACTGCTTTGTATATCAGATAACCGAAAAGCAGCAGAAAATTATAGTTAGTACAGTAAGTTAAATGAATAGTAGAGGACGGTAGACAAGGGAAATTGTAAACAGTATGGCCCAAAGATGTGCAGATATGAAATTTGCTAGTGGAATATCTTTGTTTTATCTGAGGCAATCTGGTGCCTTCAGATGTTTGGGGACTGCAATTTCAATCAATTTCAGACAGCTTAATATGGATCTCCTTTTAGGGATAACAAGAGTTTTAGAAGAGTCCTTATTTCAAAGCTAATTTGATCACACTAGATGTTATGGAATCTTACAGGATTGTGCAGCTATTCAGATCCAAAACAGAAAAAAAATGCTTTGGAAATGATGTGGTTATGGCTTGCTGCACCTTTTCCTGATATCAGGAAAGAATGTGTTTGAGCTAAAGAAGTGTTAAGGAAATGGTGGCAAAGACATGCACCTTTTTAACACTTCTGTAGTGGAAACATTTTCTTGGAATGATACAGCTATCACAGAAAATCAAAGAAATATATAGACTCTTTAAAGAGGTACCAGCAGGTGCAGTAACTATATTCATCTTATTGGTCAAACACCATCTGACTCATCTGCCAATTCTCTATATTTGCTGCTGCATTCAGGCTGCTGAGAAAATGTATGGATACACTCAGGATATCTTGCACCATTGATCAACAAACTCTAGCCAGAATGATAGTTATCACTTTGGAATACCTTATATATTTTTTATCCTGAGAATTTCAGTATCCATGCTGAGGTTGTCCCGTGAGAAATGGTTAGGATTTCATGGACCTGTTTGGTATCTGACTCTGCATATCCAGCAGGATGCACAATGGATTTATGTTTGGCTATTCTGTTTGTGCTAATGATCTGCTAAAGCAGGGGTGTCAAACTCGTGGCCCATGGCCAGGATGCACTTTCCCTGGTTTAGTGAAAGGGGGAAATTCACAATATGTCCCGTGACGACACCGTGATGACATGTTTGACACCCCTGTGCTAGAGGATCATTCCATAACTCCAGGTTAATGGCAGATCATTTTCTGGGCATATTTAGAGCAACAGCTGCTACAAAACTTTGACATCTTGGTTATCAGAAAACTGAGAACAATTAAGCGAATAAATAGAGGAAATATGATGAGCAATCAGGCTGAACCATAGGAGGTTTTTTAGGCCCATTTATCATTTAATTTTTAGACCGCTGACACTTGAGATATCTGCAGCAGCAATTGCCATGCCTCTCCATTATGTCTGCACAGCAGTGTCTTATACTTTAGAAAAAAAAATGCTGCAACTCCATCAGGATTTTGGAAGAGTTCCAAATTCAGAATCCAGCTCAGGAATTTTCATGTTGGTTTGTTTCTGCAAATAAAACTGATCAGAACTGATTCAGTTTGGACTCTGTTCTTGAGACAAGTCATGTTCATGTTCTTTTCACCTGAGGATATGGACAGGATGTGTGGCGATGAAAGCTATCACTTACTTGTTCATTCCTTATTCTTCTGAGGAGAATAAAACAGCCACGTTCCGACAGACTTCATAATTAAGGCAGGTGAGCAATTCTTTCCCGAGTGTGGAATGTGACCTGCATACTAAACATAGGCAAAAGCCTTTATTTAAAAAAAAACCCTTTCCCTGAAAAATCTTAATAATTATAGGTTACTCAAATATTGTACTCTTGGATGAGATATTGATAAAATGATGACATCACAATTCCATATGCATCGTACTCACTTCAGTAGTGTTCCTTCCAAGATAAAATACTGAGACACCTTTGATATCTGGAAAAATGATCTACACCAGAGATCATAGCTGGTGGAAAGTGCACCTTCTACTGGACCTCTTGGCTGCTTTCTACCTTCCGGGCTTTCTAATGGGTTGGGCCTTGGGGATATGGTTTTGGAGGGACACCAAACTTTATTTTAGAATGTGTCCAGAAGGTGGTGCTGGAAGAATATTGTTTGACCACTAGATATTGACCAATGGAATGCTACATGGTTCTTTCATGGTTTTTTCATGCTGTTCCATATCTAAGATATCTAATATCTTTTTGGAGAAATGTTATCAGGATGCCAATGACAATACTATCCTTCTACCTACTTTTTAATTCCAAAGGAACAATCAGTACCCTTGAATGCTGTCTTGATGATAGGCTGCATTAAAAAAGAGCTGAAATTAAATTCGAAGAACAATGAGGTGCTTAACTTGGGATCAAAGCAAAGCTTGTTCTGGGTGGGAATGCATCCCCCATAAAAAGCAGACTTACAATTTGGGATTGCTCCTTGATCTTTAGCTGACTCTAGATTTGCAAGTGCCAGCTTTGGCAAGAAGCACATTTGCACAATTATAGTCAAGTGTATCACTTCCTGAACTACTTATTACAACCCATCTTGATTAATGTGAAGTTCTTTTTGTAGGTTATCCATTAAAGTGACTGGAAATTACAACTGGCTATTGACCTGAGTAAACTACAGAGATAATGTGGATTCTGTGGTCAAGCTACTATAATATGGATTCTGTGGTGCATGATCTGGACTGATGCCTATTGCTTATAGGGGCCAATTTAAGGTCTTCATATGGATCTTTAAAAGCTCTAAGTAGCTTAGGACCTCATTTGTTCCTGTCCTGCTTACAGAAATCTGCTGGAACTCTGCTGGACCTGAACCTTTGCTATTTAGAGATGTGGGAAAGAATCTCCTGTGGCTCTGAAGTTATGGAATATATTCCCTACTGAGCTAGTTTGACTCCTACACTCAAAACTTTAAGGAAGATAGACCAAAGCACCTCTTCAGCAAGCTTTTCATTGTTAATTGTTTTAGTGATTGGATTTCATTTTCACTTATTTAATTTTGTTATATTTATTTACACTTCTTGTGGTAAGACATCCAGAGTCCGTTTGGTGTAGTAGTAGTTAAAACACCAGGCTAGAAACTTGGACACCCTGAGTTATTAGACAGCTGGAGGACTTTTCGCCTGTCACTTTCTCCTCAGCCCTAGGAAGCAGTCAAATCAACTTCCGAAATCTTGATCTTGACAGGAAAACCGCAGAGACAAATTCAGACGCTCACCAGGAGTCAGAAACTGACTGGAAAGAAACATGAGAGGGGGAAAAATCATCTGAAGCGTTGGGATTACATGGAATAAAATAATGTGATTGTTACCCATTATTTGCTTCCCATTTTATATTTTAGCTCATTAATGCCTTGGATGAACGGTACTTCATGCTTCTCGTGCCCAAAGAAAGAGTCACAAATTGACTTCATACTTAAGTGGTCAGAATACAGAAGTGCACTAGCACGCCTATCGTCCCTGTCATTGTATTTTTATTGTTCTCGTTTTTCGTTTGATAATTTCCAATAAATAAATAAAACAAATAAACATCCTGACACGGGCAATTGAAATCTTCATCAAAGGTGAGCTTCCTTGGGGACACCCATCAGCAAACAGCGACCGGCGGCCCTGCGCTTTTGCTCCTCTACTCCGTTTATTTCCAAGAAAGCCGTCTGAAACGGCCGCCGGTCTCGCTCTTCCTCAGGGAACCGGCCTTGGGATCGGCCGAAGGCTCTCCGCCGCGCTTCTCCCACGCCACTCCGAAGAGCGAGCCGAGACGCGCACGCCTGCGCCCCAGACTTTTCCCGGCAGCGGGCGGCATGACCGCCTCCGAGCTCGAAGGGAGGGGAGGGGAGCGCCAAGCAGGGACGCGCGGGGTGTGGGTGAGGGGGAGAGAGGCTCCCTCCTGCCGCTTGCCTCGTTGCCGACCTCTTCCTTTCGCCTCCTGCGAGGACTGGGATTAGCTGCAGCCGGGCGCCCCCAGAGGGCCCCGCTGGCGCTCAGTTCCCGGCGCGCTGGGCTGGGCTGGGTTGAAGGCGCCTCCTAGAAGAGCCGGTGGGGGGGGGGTGGGGGGCGCTCCGGCGCCTTCGCTTCTTTGCATCTCCTCCCAACCTGCCGTTGCCGCCGGTGGTCGACAGACCCAGGGCTGTTATCCCTCTCTCTTTTCTTTCTTTCTCCCCACCACCCCCTTCTGTCTCTGTCTGTCTGTCTGTCTTCCTTCTCGACATGGATTTCTCTTTGAGGGTCCTCGTTTTATCCTGGGTTTACCTGGAGATTTTAGGGGACTTCGACGGAAGGTAAGTTGAACGGTTTCCTGGAAGGAGAAGGTTGGGCGAAACGAAAGAAAGGGAGGCAACACCCGAAGCCCATGTTTCTTTCCTGAGCTGGTGGAGAACAAGAAGTGGTCCAATTTGCTAAAGGAAAGAAACAGTTCACAACCTTTGGCGCTGTCTTCTGTTTTCCTCACTAACGTTTAAGAGTAGCTCAGGCGGGGCAGAAAACCTGTTGGAGGTGGAATCGGACTGCACTCCGTTTTCTTAGCACAGGATCCAGAACATGCTCCGTTCAAAATCTAGCAATTTGTCCAAAATACGACTGTGAAAGTTTTCACTTAATCGAGGAAGCAGAACTGGAAGGGATCAGTAGCAGAGGCACCTGCAGTAGGAAGTTTGCAAGACCTTAATACCCCTAAATAGATAAACGAAACACCGTGTTTTATTTTTGTGCTCCTTTTTAAAAAATAAAGTATAGCCTTTAGGTGCAGGAAGCAGTTTGTGTGCCTAAAAAGACTTTATCACATAATGATTGGCACATGCTTCCATATAGTAGTCCATTTGATCAAATGCATGACTTATTAATGCACCTCTTTAAAGTTTCCGGAAGATTCCTGTTTGTTATTTAGCATTTTTGGTTTGGTTTGGTTTTTCACTAATTTAAGGCTATCCCTCTGGAAATCATGAACTTTGAATTGTTACAAGGATTCCAGCAGTCCTTTGAAGTTTCAAATTCCTAACACAGGGGAAAAGCCACTTTGTGAATGGGAGACTAATTCAGTGCCAGGTTTTCTAATTTGTAGTTTGGTCTCTGAACGGCTGCACTGCACTGATTCTCACTGAGGAGGAAACCATCTAAACTAGGAAGGCTTACAGCTGGCATTTTGGCATTTATTTGAAAGTAATTTCATCCCTTCCAATCTAACTTACCTCTAATGAAATGTGAATAGTCTTAATCTGAACTGATTATTTTTTGACACAGGTAGCTGTAGTAGTCCTAAGCAGATCACTGGGACAGTTGAATTATTTTAAATATCTAAACTGACTGATAGGAACTCTATGTTATTAGGTATATCCACCTGACGATGTCTGGGTTTAAGTCTACAATCTTCTGTAAAGCTCAGTCTTTTACTTTAAACATCCTTGCTAGTAATAGGGTTGGGCATTTTACACATTAGTGTAGATGGAAAGAATCTAATATGCATTTGAATGTGCAGGAAGAATACTAGCAAGAAAAATAGTTCTAGTTTAATTGATAGGCTACTGAGAGGTGTGTTACTGCATCTGTAGGGATGGTAAACATAACATATGATTATATTCTATGGATATTAATCATATTCTGTTGCATGTGCTTTGTGAAAATAACATGTTCTCAAAAGGTAAGCATGGAAGAAAGAGCTTTAAAACAAAATACTTTAATTGCTGAAGTGGTGATTTCCCCATTCTCATGCATAATTATATGGATTGTCATACCAAGTAAACGCAAACTCCAGAACTCTTAAGTTTAGCATCTGTGTAGCTTCAGTGTTTGGGGTGACATGAGAAAAGAATGGCTATCTCCTGCCAGATAAATTATGCAGTTGACAGTAAACTAGACACTATTTATAACCCTGTAAAACTTTTAATTTCTTTTTATACCTGTATGTTTTCCTGTATGTTTGGATATCTCTAAACACATATGTAAAATAAACATTAATCAGACAAGCTGTAACATTAAGGGCACAATTATATTCCACCATTCAATGCAAATATTTCAGTTGTGTAAAGATGCATGATAGGCAAGTCTTGACAGGCTTAGGCAGTCCAAGTTTCTTTTGAAATACATTGCTTAGTTGCCACAACCTTTCTGTAACTGATAGACCTATTAGATATATTATCTTTGTGCAATTGTTGAATAGATCATAACTACAGTACTTTGACCTCATTTATTAAGCCATTTTCATTGGAACAGAGAGTAATACAGATATGGAGCTGTGTTTTAACTAGGTATTGCAATGCAAACAGTCAGGGAAGAATAAATCTAAATGGGATCCTGTACATGGGAAGTGTTTATCTCTCCCTGTGATTTGAAGCCATGAAAAGAATGCACACCTGCTCTGTTTATTGACTGGAACTGATATAAGTCTCCAGACTTACTTGGTTTTTTTAATTTATGAAGACATTTAGGAATGGTGAAGAATAACAGACCTTATGGCTATACCAGTAGGCAAATCACATTGTAAAAAGCAAATCCTTCTTTAATATTATACTAGCCTCTTTGGTCTCTGGGTATGGACTATGTTCCAGTCTCCAAAAACTCAGAGGCTGGGGGACCCAGAAATGAAGTGAAACTCAGACCTGCAATACAAACTATTCTGGTTATACTATAGACCAGAGGCCTCTAACTTTGGCAATTTAAACCTGGCGGACTTCAATTCCCAGAATTCCCCAGCCAGCTTTGCTTTGGGAATTCTTTGAGTTGAAGTCCTCCAGGTTTAAAGTTGCCACAGTTGGACATCCCTGCTATAAACCCCTGTGGGCTTGGAAACACAACTGCAGATCCTAGACTCATGCCACTGGTAACTTCATAGAAACCATCATCAGAATAGGTATGCTCACCCTGTGAAGTCAACTGATTTCCACTTTGAGTTGAAGATATTCATGGTTGTCTTTCGTGTCCAAAGCCCATCTCTAAACACTCTTACTATTTAATATCAAGAACCATCAGGATAGATTTTATGTAGCCTTGCCATCACATTTTCTAATAGTCCTGGGGATAGACTGGCTTCAAACTCATAATGCATATATTAATTAGGGCCAGAATGACTTAGCTTTTGGTTCTCCTGCCTACAAAGCTTACAGCCTGCAGGGCTTTAAACCATCCACATTGCATCCTCTAGCAGAAGTGTCCTTCTTTGCCTGGCAAATACATGGACCTTGTTTGATTTATTTCTTGTTTAATTCAGTTTAGACACCGCCCAACTGCAATTACTGTGAGCAGTTCACAAACAATAATGTTGATGTGTTTAGAAATGGGGAGACAGTGACTGTGACACCCATCAATTTTGTGATTGTACTTTCTGTTTTATTCCTGAAGCTCGGATTCTCACAAAACATCACAAAGGCAGTTGGAAACCTAAAGGACTTTTATTAATGAGATCTTGCAGAAAAACTTTATCTGCCCATTTGCTTCCTCTGTAAGTGCCCTGCCTTATGGATACCAAATCCTTGACCCTATACCTGTTAATGATTATTCTCAGGGGTGGGCTTCAAAAATTTTAGCTACGGGTTCTCTGTCCGGTTGCTGGGTGGGTGTGGCCATAGTGGATGTGGACTAGTCGGTCTCCTGCACCATGGAAGGTGCAGGAGGCTTTCCTTGAGCCTCCAGGAGGGTGAAAATGGCTGTCCCAGGCTCTGGAAACAGGCCCATTTCCGGCCTTCCCAAACTTCTGGGAGTCCAGTTTTTCACCCTCCCCGAGCCTCTGTGCACAGCCTGCACTTATCTGTACCCAAAATGGGCTGCATGAGGACTCCTGGGAGGGGCAGGGCGGGGTGGGCAGGACCAGCCAGGAGTGGGATTTGGGGATTCTCCGAACTGCACAGAATCCTAGCTAGGGGCTCTCCTGTACCTCTGAGAACTCCCAGCAGCCCACCCCTGAATTTATCATCATCTTTCCCTTCTTGTTGAAATCTACAAAATCTACACATCAGATCTCAGAAGAGCTTTCAAACGGTTTGACATGAAAGAGGGTTATAGGCATCTAATTCCCATTGATACTCCTTAATGAAAGTTTGAGTGTTTAATAATATCATTTGGATTGGATAGTTCTTCCTCAGCCTTAATGATATTTATGAACCATGTTTATCAAGACGTATCGGAAACCATTCAGATCATCTTTTTTTTTTTTGGATAATTTGAATAATTTTACTCATTATCCACATGAGACAAGTATGTGCAATTCTGCAGTGCCTATAAATACATACTCTCTAGTCTATACCCAAGGGTCTCCAACCTGCGGCTGAGGTCCACTACCAGGCCTTGAGCCGTTCAGAACTGGACTGTGGAAGTGGTGGGCGAGTGTGAGCAGAGGGCAAGTGCATATGTGCACACTCCATTTGCCTGAGCAGTGGATGTGCATGCCCGCCACTTGGGCAAATGGACCCTTGCACGTGTGTGTGCTTGCTCGCCACTCATGTGGAACCGTCCCCTCTCCCCTCCCTCACCAGTCTAAATGTCCCCAAAACCGGAAAGGTTGGCGACTTCTGCTCTACCCTATGCTGAAGAAATGGGCCTTTCTTTGATCTGTCTGTCTAAGCTATTATATTTCTTCGAGGAGAATTCAGATGGATTCAGTTAAAGACGAATTTAGTCAATTTTGGAAATCTCCCATCCTGTACACATACACAATCCTTTACAGGTAGTCCTAAACTTACAACATTTAATGACCATTCGAAATTACAACATCACTGAAAAAAGGGACTTATCACCGTTTTTTTTGTAGCATCTCCATGGTCATGTGATCAAAATCCAAATGCTTGGCATTTACGCCAATTGCAGTGTTCCAGGGCCATGTGATACCTTTTTGTGATCTTCTGATAAGCAAAGTCAATGGAGAAGCCAGATTTACTTAAAAACAGTGTTACTAACCTAACAACAAATGTAGAAAGAGAGGTCATAAAATGGGGCAAAATTCACTTAACAACTGTCTCAGCAACAGAAATTTGGGGCTCAATTGTAAGTCGATGACTACCTGTAATGAACTTTGTCATCTTTTAAAGTCTTACGTTTTTGGCAGTTTTGCACACTGCTTTTACTAAGAAAGGTGAGCCTTTGTCTATTCAAATGAACATTCACTTTTCAATATACCCTTCATTATCCAGATCTCTTATGTCTCTCTATGGCTTAGTCTGATACCTCTGATTTTCCTTTGAGTACTGTGCTTTTGTAATCTGATTAAAAGTTTAATGAGAGCTTGCTGTACATTTTTCTTCCCAGATCTTTTTTCTGCCAAGCAACCTGAAGTTTCCTTTAAAAAGAAGTTTTTGGCTACCAGGGATAGTTTTCAACATTGGAACTCCAATATCTAAAGGCACAACACATTCTATTGAGATTCAAATTGATCACAGAGACTTGATACATTTACAAACTTCTCATAAACTTATATATCATCAGATCAGAAGAACACAATTTTTTCCTATTCTATACATGTATCTCTTATATACCTAGCTTGCAAAACAAGTGGTCTGATCTTCAGCCACATAATTATTTATTAACCCCAAAGCCCTATTACCATATCCATTTGGTATTAACCCCAAAGCCCTATTACCATATCCTGAAAAACGTAATTCCCCTCCTTCTAGTATCTTCTCTGCCTTACATGAGTGACTTGGAGGAAGATGGAAGATGCCTTCCCTTAACTAACCTTATGTATAATTGCACAACAGCAGCATCCATATATAGAGGCTCAAACAGATGACTTTAAGGGGGCCTGTGTCATCTTCTGTTTTCTTCCAAGTGCAGAGAATTGCTTCACAATGATCACTAATACATTCTTCTTCCTTGAGGGAAGAAATCTTGTTGCTCTGGACATTTCATTCTATTTAAAACAACTTATCTTCTTTTCTATGGGATTGTTGCTTTTTTTGGCTTCTTGGAATAGTCAACATTTCTTTTTGCTACACTTGTCAACTTGCCAAATCTCTTACCAGAAGCTGCCTGCACTGTTTGTCTCTTTCACAGGGGCCTTGAGACACTATTTCATTGGCTTTTATTATTGAATGACCTTATGTCAAGGATCTGGATGCCATTCTAGTGGTATTTTATTTTTCCTCCACAATGGCCCATTTCATTTCCTGTTAGGGTCTTTCCTCTGCTTTGGAAAGAGATTATCGGCTCATTTAGCAGATTTTGCAGAAACACATGTTATAAATTTGTTTAATTTAACAATTCATGGCATCATTTTCTTTCATCTGTTGGATGTACAGTTCCAACTATCTTCTGCCTGTCGCCTGTATGATGAAACAGAATTCCTTCATTGCTGTCTTAACCACCAGCAAGATCATTGGACTGATATTTTGCCTGGGACTGGTTCTTATTTAATATGTCAGTTAATGTCTCTACACTAGTGTTGCAATCTTAAGTCATACACAGTTATTATCCATGACTGTTGCTTAATGTTTCCTGAATGTTCCCTTTCCCCGAGAGCTTTTATTTTCTCCAGAATAGCAGACAGATCAACATCTCCTCAAAGATCAGTTGTATCAAACCAAGACCTCTAACAAATGTTCTGCTAACTGACATCACTAAGAGGGTCCCTGCATTGCTGAAGTCTCTCCCTTGTCTCCTGGCTCTTTACCAGATTTATCTGTCATATGATCATTAAGAAGCTGCACCCTTTCCTATACATGCACATATCAATCCTGCAGCCTTTTATCCGCAGCTTCCAGCTGCTCTGAACATACATTTGTTACCATTTGAACTTGGAATCTTAGCCTTATGCACCACTGTTCTACTGTGCAAATAGGGACGAAGAATTTAAATGGGGAGTTCTTTCAGACCCCTGATGCACAAGAAGCGATCTGTAATATTTGATTCTTTGGAAAGGATACCTAGAAGAGAGATATCCTGGGAAATAGCCAAGGATTCCTTTGATATTGGTGCAGTACTTAAGGCATCAGGCTAGAAACCAGGAAATTGTGAATTCTAATCCCA
Source organism: Bungarus multicinctus (assembly GCA_023653725.1). NCBI lineage: Eukaryota > Metazoa > Chordata > Lepidosauria > Squamata > Elapidae > Bungarus > Bungarus multicinctus. The sequence continues at coordinate 24,195,444 of CM042849.1, forward strand.
CCTTAGCAATGAAAAACTGACTGTTTGACTTTGGGCCAGTCACACACTCTCAACGCATGGCTATTGTAGGAAAAATAAGAGGAGAAAGGAGTATTAGGCATTTAAATTATCCAAATAATAAATGCATTGCCCTCATATAATTCAACTAATTGATTATATCCTTCAACCTTAGTGCATGCTAGCAGCTTTGATTTTGAGATAGAAGAGGGCTGGTTTGGGAATGGGGAAGCTATAATTATGCTGACTAACCCCCTTATAATGGAGGGATGAATTCAGGAGTAGACAAGTGCCTAACAAGAGGGTGCAAGAGTGAATGCTTGTGGAGGAAAAAATTCTTTCCAGAAGAAGTAATGGACATTCCCATCTCAGGGAATGTCCATTATCTCAGGGAGGAACAGCTTGAAAGAGGGGAAGGGAGAGAATCCGATCTATAGTTTATTTATTATTAGAATCATTTCCACTCCACCAAAAAAAGGAGTTGGAGATTGGTTCTTTCAGAGATCCTTGGCCAGGAGCAGGGAAGGATTCAGAGGGCTAGCAGTGGAAAGGTTTTATCTGATCTAGTTTTGGGGTCTTCAACCTTGGTAACTTTAAGACTTAAGACTTTAAGACTTAAAGTCTTAAAGTTGGCTGGGGAATTCTGGGAGTTGAAGTCCACAAGTCTTAAAGTTACCAAGGTTGGAGATCCCTGCACAAATAATGGAAATGAAAGGAATAATATAGTTCCTTCTTCATAGCTCCGCAGTCTTTTGATGAGAGTGGGGAGGAGAAGGGAGATTTTCCTAAAAAGGCAAACGGAAGATTTATTTATTTATTTATTTCAAATTTATTTCAAATTTTATATACCGCTCCCATCTCCCAACGGGACTCGGTTTACAGTTTACAGCCAAATAAAATACAATCCAATACAATATTTAAAATACAATTAAAAAGATTAAATGAGTGGCTGAGGATAAAACAAACTCTAAAGTTAAAAAGTTAAAACCAATTAAAATCAATTAAAAACCCTACCAATAACTCTAGGCCAGACCGGCTTGATGGAATAGGTGGGTCTTCAGCGCACGCCAGAAGGCTAGTAGGTCAGGGATGGTCCTCATCTCCGGGGGTAATTCGTTCCAGAGGGAGGGTGCTCCCACAGAGAAGGCCCGCACCCTCAGGGTTGCCAGCCGGCACCGTCCAGCCGGCGGTACCCCGAGGAGGCCCGCTCTATGGGAGCGCACTGGCCGATGGGAGGCTGATGGAGGCAGTAGGCGGTCCCATAAGTACTCAGGTCCTAAGCCATGGAACACTTTAAAGATGACCACTAGCACCTTGAATTGCACCTGGAAGGCCACCGGGAGCCAATGCAGCTCATGCAGAAGTGGCTCAGGATGTAAACCTGGCTATTAAAAGGGGTGTAATAGCCATCAGTTAAAGACCCTGAGCTTGTTCACTGGAAAGTTGACGACCCGGGTTTGAGACCCAAGCAACTGCACAAAGGGATGAGCTCCCATTCCTGCCCCAGCTCCTGCCCACCTAGCAGTTTGAAAGCAGACAAATGCAAGTAGATAAATAGGTACCACTTTGGTGGAAAGGTAACAGCATTCTGTGCACTTCAGAGTATGGATATGCTGGCCACATGAACTCGAAAGTGTCTTCAGACAACTCTCACTTCCTTGTCTAAGAAACAGAGATGGGCACTGCTCCCTAGAGTCAGATACAATTGGACAGAAGATACCTTTACCTTTATTAATATATATTACATGGGAAGATATTGAGATGCTGTTACACAAAGAATTTATTTGTTTATATGGCTTTCCAATTTTTAATACACTTACTGGTTGAACCTTCTATATCAGAATCCTTCAGTACCTGACAGTTTAAATGCCATCTTTGGATGAGAATCAAATTTATGCCTCTGGGTCTTAGTTTTGACAACTATAGGATGCTCACACACACACACACTCACACACACAAACACACACACACACACACAGGTAGATTGCAGGAATATTAAAGGAAGAACAATTTAAATGTCTTTGCAATTCCTATTGCTATCAAGTAGGTCTATCAAATAGTAAAAATCTCAATTAATGCTGAATAAGTCAGAAGTTAATGATTTGAGTACTAAGTTGATGAAATAGCATGCTGACAAGTTTGCAGCTCAAGTTTAAACATGAATGCAGATAAATGAAATCTGAAAGCGAGGGCTGAAAAGCAGGAATGTGCATGTAATTGCTACAGTTATAATGTGTCAAAATTTGATGAAAAACTTTGATGCAAATTAGGGAATAAGTCATGCAGACTAGAAGAAAATATGTTGGATGGGATCTTAGTTTAAAGCTTACCTTTTACCTATCCTTTTCACAATTTGTTGAGTAATCACTATTTATTCCATGGAGTCATTTGATTTGCTCAAGTAAATCACTCTTTACTATTACTTTATAGTGTGTTGTGCTTTAATAGGAGAGGTGTGCAAACTTTAAATAACATTGGTAATCAAATAGCTATTGCTATAGTTAATCAAAGGACAACAAATCATTATAAACTATTTGTAGCTGCTCCAACTTTACCCCTTTACTGAGATATGGTGCCTTCATCTTGAATATGTATTGCAGCCAAGGGTGGGATTCAAATATTTTAACAACTGGTTCTGTGGGCGTAGCTTAGTTGGTGAGTGTGGCTTGGTGATCACGTGACTAGGGTGGACATGGTTTGGTGGTCATGTGACTGGCTGGGAATGACCAACTCAATATCACTCTCATCGAGGCACACATCTCCTCACCTGGCCTTTCATGACTGTGGGGATGCTGCAACAGTCGTATGTGTGAAAAATGGTCATAAGTCACTTTTTTCAGTGCCATTGTAACTTTGAATGGTCACTCCACACAAGCAAAATACCAGCAAAGGAGGGGAAAAAACTCCAGAGATGTTCCTGAGACAGGAGGTCTAGTCCTGCCAAGAATGTAATAAGGGTTAACAGAGAGGCAGTTTCTGTAAGCCAGAATGTTTCCTTCCTGCCTTCCTTACAGGATTAGGCCAGTAATTCCTTCTAAAAATCGGCTCTCTGAACTGCTTAGAATGTTAACAACCGGTTCTAGCAAATAGGTGCGAACTGGTAGAATCCCATCCCTGATTACAGCCGTAACTTTTAGCATGTTGGAAGAAACGTTTTCTAGCTCAGCTCCATAGATAGTACGCCTGGTCTTATCTCTGGCATGTTATACATCCAATATATAATTAGAGTACAGGATGGTACACAGAATGTTGACCTGATCCTAGTTTTAGATCTGGAAAATAGCCTAGAAATCAATATTTTCCTGCTAAGCTATTGGTTTTGTGGTGAATGGTTAGAAGTAAAGGCTGATTAGGTAGAAGAATTTCTAGGCAACATGTGTTTTAAGACCCCTTATCAAACTTTGACTTATGTAGTTATCTTTACAAAAAAGTACCATTGATTTAATTCCCATGGTAAATGTACATGGTATTGGATATGTTGAGCTAATAAGAGATGGAAAGAAAGAGAAACTAAAAAAAAAATAGCCTAAGAGGGAAAAATAGTTTCCTAGATCCTTTAAAAATGGGATGAAACAGTAGTTCAAAAACATACGAAAACTTTATGACAGATGGTTTCAAGATGGCTTATCAAGATAACAAGAAGAGTAAAAACATGTTTTCCAAATAATGATAAAATCTGGAAGCTTAAGAATATTATTTAATAAATGACAGCTGAATGTCTGAACCATTTCCAATTAAAAATACAGCATTTGGGAAGCAGTGAAATTCTTTGAAAGGTCTGTCTATTGAATTAACATCTGCAATAACCATCATATACTAGATATGTCCTGTTACTTTATGTTGCTATTATCCAATAGGGCAGTATGCCTCGGCCTTGGCAACTTTAAGAGGCATGGACTTCAACTCCCAGAATTCCCCAGAGCTGACAGGAGAATTCTGGGAGTTAAAGTCCATGACTTTTAAAGTTGCCATAGTATAGGATATATACAGGAGTTAAGCAGGAAGATATCTTCTTCTGCAAGAAGAAAAACTCACAAAAATAGAATAAGGACCCAGAAATGCAGTGATTGATTTTTTTCTTGAAAGCTCATCATAAAAAGACTGGGCAAAAATATTGGTGTAGGGTAATTGAACAAAAGTTTCACAGTGTACTCCTTTCCTTTCAGTCAGGCTGAAAATTGGATCCAAACATTATACGAAACCAAGTGTTATGCATATAGTTCTGGTTGGTATATTGGGTAAACTCAGCCATTTGGTTTCTAGTATCATAAGTTAGTACATTATGTGAACCCAGCCAATTGAGGTTTATTCAGATTAGCACCATTGGACCATCTGTAACAGAGATGTCAAACTCGATTTCATTGAGGGCCACATCAGGGTTCTGTTTCACCTTGGGGGCTGGAGTGGGCATGGCCATGGTGGGCGTGGCCAGATCAACGTCACTCGTACTGGGGGTACTTGTGGTGGCCCAAGTGCTCTGCCAATGAAAATGGAGCTCAGGAGGGCTGTGCATGGCCTCACGAGTTCCATTTTCGCTGCCAAAGGCAGTGCAAGCTGGTCCTTCGCTGTTTGCAGGTTGGCCCCGTGGGCCAGTTGTAAGCACCTCATGGGCCGGATCTGGCCCACAAGTCTTGAGTTTGACACTCCTGATCTGTAACTTAATGCGAATTGATTCATTGGGCTTACTCTTTAAAGCTTATTTTTGGTGCTGGTGCAGGTGGCCCAGGCAGATCCTTTCCACAACTGGATTGTGTCGTTTTGGGAGCAGAGTGGATTGCTGTTGGGGCTGGGCTCGCCACACCTGGGGCCACTGCCAACGTGAGTATCACTACTGCTGGGGCTTTGAGCCATTCTTCATGGGGCTTGGACATCTCTAATACTGTAATAGCTTTTCTGAAATCATGGACACTCACATGATGAAGGGCTTATAATACTGGCTATTTCTTTTTCCTGGAGGGACACTGACAGGTTAAAAACTCTGGCCATTGTAAACTCCAAATATTCATACCAACAGTACTGTAAGCGGCAAAAATAAACAATGGAATTGACTATTTTTCCTTTTTTAAAAAAATCTCAGTATTAAATTTGGTCTATCAGCTTTAATTGTCCAATTCATTTTTAATTAATTTCAATTTTTTAATTCACATATTCTGTGTGTGAGCAATTGCTCTTTAAATGGAATTTTGTGGAAATATCCTATCTAATTTTTTTTAAAAACACAACAAAAACAATTCAGCTCATCTTTTATCTTTCATTTTTCTGTTTATCCTGACAGTGTCCTGTAGTGATCATTTATTAATAATATTTCTCACTTTTTCATTGTTCTATCAACACTACAAACTGCCACTCTGAAAGGGTATGTTAGAAGCTACAGAAGTAATAAAGTTACAGAAATGCTGGCTATTGATTGAATTAAGACAGTTAGCTTGTTAAATCACTATAGGCTTCATACAGTAAATACATATACTAGATATTTATGCTTTTGACAAATTGTTGCAAAGTTAGATCTGTGATCTTCATAGATCCCCACATTATGAAGCACATGACAGTCATAATCATCTAGTAATCTATAGATAATTTTTTTACTGTCATAAAAGAAGGCATGAGACTCAGTGGCTTCATGATTCTGGAGATAATCTCAGCTTTCGCCGTTCAAGCCCAGGTACTGTGAGAAGGGTGAATTCCTGTCATTTGCCTCAATCCACCTAACACTTCAAAAGTGTGTTCTATGAAAGTAGATAGAAAGATACTACATCAGTGGGGAGACGAGCTGTGCTTTGACCAGGCAGCCAGATTCCTGACGGCTCTGAACCTTCCCAGTTGCGGCTCCCATTTGCAAGCCAGCTCCAGGAAGGGATGGGGCCTTGGGTGACGCTGCAGGAAGAACCACCTCACCCCCTCTGGTGCACCTTGGGAAGCATGCAAGCGTGTCCTACAACAGGGCTGGTACCTTGACAAGCCAGACTACTTCTATGCAATATCATTGTGGTTTCCTGGCTACTGTAACTATGCCATATGCTAACAACAATATTAGTAATAATAAAAAAAATATGTGTCACACTACTATACAAGCAGCTATTCAATATAATACTGAGGGAAAATTGTGGTTTGAAGAAATATACTTTTTAATGAGAGTATAATAATAATAATACCCTCATTAAAAGTATATTTCTTAAAAACCACAATTTGTCCTCAGTATTATATTGAATACTGCTTGCATAGTAGCATGACACATTTATTTAATTTGTTTGTTTGTTTGTTTATTTATTTATACATTTGTTTGCCCATCTCGTCTCATACGATTCTGGGGGGCTCACATCATAAAAACATTAAAATCACCATATATAAGATGACAAGTAGATAAATTAAAATCATTAACACAGGATGGTGAAGGAGAGAACCAGATACACAGGGAGGGAGAAGGAGGGAATTTGCTTTTAATTAGTCAACCACTTCCAGTATGAAGGTCTCCCACTGCCATCTTCACGTTGGTGCTTACAAAAAGTTAGGAGGTGGGACCCAATCTCACTTGGAGGGTACGGTGTTCCAGAGGGCAGGAGTCACAGCAGAGAAGGCTCTTCCCTGATCCCGCCAGCTTATTCCTTGACTGTCAGGATCCTCAGTAGGCCTCCCTCTGCTGGCCTGGATGGGATGGACGTGAGATGAGATACTTGTGTGGCAGAAATCAGCTTTTCTCTTGGCCAAATTAATATATTATTTTGTTGCCCAATATTTGGTAGTTGCCTTGTCAGAATGTTATCCACCAATTATGAATGTACATAAGTGCAATCAAGACTTCAGAACTGCATCTCTCGTGGGTTTTTTTAAATTAAAAAAAACTGCATGTAAAATTATCTACTGAAATCAATTTGAATTTTAAATACTTAATCATTGAATGCCTTTTTTCTTCTTTCCCCTTTTTGTCTTTTTTCCTCTTTTTATTCTTAGTCTCTCTTCCAAATTATCTTAGCAAATAAGATGTATGTTTTGTCATTTTACATAGTCTTCCTAAGACATAGCGCATCACTTTAAAGTTAATATGGAACCTTAGGTCCATAAGAAAAAAATAGCACAAAAATACTTGTGCTATGGGATGGAAAGAGAACTTCAGTCTCTTAGGTGAGGCACTAAACAAATTACATACAGTAGATTCATAGTTTTCTTTCAAGTGCTTTTCAGTAATACCTGGACAATGCCGAGTTGAAGGATTGGGTTGTACATCAAAATACTGTGGTTTGGGTGTTGCTATTATACAATAGCAAGGTATTCTTTTGATTTTTTTTCTCTATTCTTTTACTTTCTTATTGAGATCCCATTGAAATTAGTAGAGGTTAAACTGTTTCAATGAATCAATACCTCAGTTTTTATAAAAGTAATCTCTGGCAGCAAAACATGAGATTTGACAAAGGAGTTGTAAATCTTTGTAAGGGTTCTTCTGGATATAGTGAGGCACATAATATTGCCTCAAAACCATCCATTACCAAGGTGAAAATGCTTAGTCTATCCTTCTTTAATTTGGCAAACTTCTTCATGTACAGAGACCGACGCTCCCAGAATTTCTACCTACCCAGTAACCCCCAACTCTTTGGCACAAGGCTAAGTTGCAAGAGAATGTGTCAATGTCTAGAATAATTTTGTATCTCATATTTATGCATTTGTATTTTTTAACCTCTTCTCATATCTGTTTATATATTTCTTTAAATGCTAAGTAAGTAAGTAAATTAATAGGTGGAGATTGTGGGATGGCTAATTTAGCCAGATTACAGGTCCATCTAGTCTTAGTGTTAACCTTTCCAGGAAGGGGACCAGAGAACTTTAATCTTTTGATATATTGGACATTTTAAGGCTATCTTCTGTCATCAGAAAATAGTTAGTGCAGCTGATCCAGCTATCTTGGGGAGACTAATTTATGATAAGACAAGCTGGTGAGATTGTACTCTGTTGTCCTCTCTATCTCTTCTGGATAATCACGGTCAACTATGTACTAGTCAGTAATCGCTTTACAAAGAAAATACTGGCCTAGCATCATTCGCCATTTTTAATTTCTAAAACTGCCTATGGAAACTCTACAGGATTCAATTTTGGGGCCACACTTTGCTTTGCAGATTGACAGATTCCTTTTAATAGTTATTTAATATCAAAATAATACTTTAAAACATTGAAAGGGAGAATGGGATAAGAAAGACACCAAAGAGGTTCACAGATACCCTGGGGATCATGAGTGTCATTGAACCGACTAGATTAGTGAAATACGGTTTCTTAATAGCTAGAGACTACTCAGTTAAAAGATGTTTTCATTAGCTGTTGTAGAAAATAGCTGGATAAGTCAGCATCACATCCTATTTAATATCTTTGATTAATTATCCTCTTTCAGGTTATCACAAGAAGGTCAGTGCTAGGTTTCTCTCAATATCTGTCATAATGTCTAGACAAATTTTAGGAGATTGTGATCTAAGCTATGAAGTATTACAACAGTTCCTGAATAAATTTACCAGTTTGCCATGTCTGCACAGTAATCAACCTGCCATTTGGACTGGCATGTTTGCTTTTTCCATGTTTCTTTGACCCCTTGCCATTCTTCTGAAGCTATTTTCACAAATATGCCCCCAAAATGACCTTGGAATAATAATGCATTACAGCGGAGAGATAAAGAATTAAACTATTACAAACTCTGGTACAGGTAAAGTATATTCTTAACAATTCCTTTCAGCTGAGTTGCCTTGCTACAAGGAGAAAGGGCAGTTGTTAGGCAGCAAGTAATTTGAAAGTCAGAAGAAACTTAGGGCAAATTACTTTTATTTATTTTTATTTGTCAATTGCTTACAAGATAATAGGTAGAAGTAAAAACATAGTTATGAATACATGGATACATATAAGAAAAATAAATAAAAGAACAAATAAAGGAAAAAGCGGAAAAAAACAAACATAGCACATTTAACTAAAATAAATTAAATTTAAACAATTATTGTCAGACATTACAAACTCTCTGGATTCTGTTTGCTTAAAATTCAAAAATTCAAGTCATTTCATGTATTAGAATCTATCTGGATTATATGCATTCAGTGTATTTACCATAACTGTGAAGGTAAAGTTCTCAGTGCAATGAAACAAAATAAAAACAAAACTATTCTGATTTCCTGGCTTCAGTTTAAATATGAATATAGTATTTTCATCTCTCCCTCTCTCTCTCTCTCTCTCTGTGTATTTATATGTGTCTATTTAAATTAAAAGGCTATAAACTGATTAATATGTCATGTTCTGTATAAGTAGCATAATTACATCAGAATTTAATTTTCTATATATAGCTCAAGAGGACGACAAAAGCATTTAATTTTTTTTCTTATTAAAAGATATGGAAATAATAGATACTGATAAAGAATATTTATACCTTAGGGTTGAAAAGAGGTATTTTTGGTCTCTCTGAACTTGGTTGTTTTCCTGCAGATATTTCATTACCCAAACTAGATAACATCGGGTGCGCTACATCATCAGTGCATTGATAATATTTCCTATTTTGGATAATGAAATGTCTGCAAGAAAACATTCAAGGCTCAGAGAGCACCAAGGACCCTTTATTCTTAATCTTTCCAGAAAGCTGATGATAGCAGTCAAATCTGTGTGAAAATTCTAGCATTGTTCCAATTTTAAATTTTACTGAACAGATTATCCATCTGTATTATATACAGTGTGTTAATCATCCTAAAGACAGTAACTACAGAGTAATTCACTAAATCCTGATAGACAATTCTGATTAATTCCATATATTTATGTGGATTTATTTTGCCTTTGTCCTGCCTGGAAATTTAACTCTTAATGTTTTTTCAAGATTTTAACTAGCTATAGTGGTTTTTATTATTTGGTAAGCTATTTCTGTTTGATTAGAAAACAATCAGTTTGAGGTTAGCCAAGGTTCAGAGGCTGATTCAAACTCAATCCAGTCATGGATTTGTGCATACAAAACTATTCTGATTTCCTGGCTTCAGTTTAATGGTCTCATAATTGCGCACATCTGATTGTCTGCTTTTCCCATTGCTACTTTGTTAGTGCAAGTAGAACACAACAGCTGAAAAGCTAAAGAGGAAGGAAACTCCTAACTTCTACAGGAATGTAGATTCCCGAGCTTTCCTATTTTCTCAGAACTATCTGAGCATAGTCCAACTATCTCCTTGTTCTCCAGTCAGTACAGAATGACAGTTTAGGAGATACATTGAGGTCTTTGTAAAAGCAGGAACAGCAATTATTTCTTATCTTCATCAGGCCTATGTGCAGGTTCAGCACTAACCCATTTATTTCCTGTGAGAAGCCAAATTACCAATATAAAAGTCATTATACTTTATAATGAAAAACATTTTAAAAATCTATTTGGATTTTACCCATTCAGGTTAGTTCCAACAATGTGTGAAAATAATGTTCTCAGTACAATGAAACAAAATAAAACAAAAACAAAACTATTCTGATTTCCTGATTTCAGTTTAATATGAGATAGTCTTTTCTTATCTTTCTCTCAGTGTGTGTCTGTATGTGTATGTGTGTGTGTGTGTAAGTTAAAAGGCAACACTGCTGATAAAGGTTTTATCATTTATTCTGCATAAGTAGAATAATTTTATCAAAATTTAATTCTTGTATACAGTTCAAGAGGAAGGCAGCATTTTTTTTCTAATTAAAAGATATGGAAATATTGATAGAGAATTTTTGTACCTTAGGGTTAAAAAGAACTGCCCTGGTCCTATGGTTGTTTTCTTGCTGATGTTTAATTATCCAAATTAGGTAACATCAGTAGAAACAGAACTGTGGATGGGTATCAAAAATGAGAGCTGTTTAAAAGTTTGCCCTCCTATCTTCATACTACTGAAACTTCTACTTATGCTTTCTAAGACTGGAAGCTTCAGAGGAGAAAGGGTTTTATTGACTTCAAAGCAACAGATGGAAGGAATTAAATAATCCCTTTGTGCAATATGATATTCCAATTCTAAGAAGACCTAGGAGTCAAATATGTAGCAACTGAAGCATCCTCTTCAATGACCACAAGAAAGTAACAGGTGATGGGTACTGTGGCATGCAGTCTGAATAGCAACTATAGGCTAACACAGGTCAGCATAATATCCATCTCATTTTTAACCGTATTAATCTCATTTTAACTCATTTTTAACTCATTTTAGCCCTCTTTGAATCAGTTCAATTATAAAAACCCTTAATGTTAAAGCAAGTTTTTATTATTTCTTTTAGCAACAAATTAGTGCTGTCTGTAAGAGCTCACTCCCAACCTTTCCCAGCTTTATGTGATTGTTCACATCAAAAGGAAAGGAAAAGGGTAAAGATTAGACAGTGTGGTTTTATCTAAGAATTTGAAAAGAATCGAAAGGGAAAAACAATGCTGTCTAATATAGACACAGGCCAGTACACGAGAAATTAATATTGGTAGCTGTGGCTTGTATATGTGTGTATGTGTGTGTACGTGAAAGCTGTTTTTAATAACCACATGTAGTCCTTGATTTACAGCAGTTCATTTAGTGACCAGTTACGAGGACATTGAAAAAAGCGATTTATGACCATTTTTCACACAACCATTGCAGCATTCTCACGGTCACATGATCAAAATTCAGGTGCTTGAGAATTGACTCATATTGATGATGGCTGCAGTATCCTGGGGTCATGTAATCCTCTTTTGCAACCTTCTAATAAGCAAAGTCAATGGGAACGCTGGATTCACTCAACAACTTTGTCACTAACTTAAAAGCTGCAGTGATTCACTTAACGACTGTGGCTAGAAAGGCTGTAAAATAGGGGAAAATTCACTAAACAAATGTCTCACTTAGCAAGAGAAATTTTGGGCTCACATCGTGGTTGTAAATTGAGGGCTATCTGTACTAAAATTATCTTGGGATTTTAACTAATTTTATTAGTAGCTCTGGACACACTCCTTCATAGTAAAGCAACATAGCATAGCAGTGGATGAACTGGGTAGCTGGAGAGATTCTGAATATATATAAACATATATTTTTTTATTCTGTTAATCATTGGAAGATATTAATCTGGGTTCTGCTCATGTACAACAACTTTTCCCTTTAAAGATAATTAAGGACAAGGAGGTTAATGGCTGGCATGTTGAGGATTGCTCTTTGTGTGTGGGAGTAGGTATATATATAATTTGATTCTCTCTGAGCTTGCTTTTTTTCATTACCCTAACTAGGTAACATCATCAGTGCTCAACAGTACCTAGTTAGGGTAATGAAACATCTTCAAGAAAACAAGCCAGCTCAGAGAGCACCAAGGACCCTCTCATTTCAACCCTGAGGTGCAAATATTCTCCTTTATACATATACTAACTGCCTACACATATACAACTGCCTAGGAAAGGCAGGAAAAATTATTCTGGAAAAAAAACATTGGATATGTAACATAAGGAAGGAGGGATCATCTGCTTATTTGCAAGATCCCTATTAAGATCACAGCCTGAGCAACTGACTCTTGGTTACTTCTTATAGAAATACTTCACAATATTTGGCTGGTTGATTTATTTATACCATATCAGCCTAGCCTGCTCTGATTTAAAAATATTCTTGGAATGGCTAGAAAGATTTGATAGTAGCTAAAGTTCAAGAAATAACCTTGCCAGCTGCAGTGTGAGAGCCTGCATCCTGGGGGCTTAGTTTGAGTTTATGATTGTACATTTATGTAGTAACTCTGTCGATATAGGCACACCGAAAATTGGATGTGCCTGTTTTTCAGGGTTAATTAATTCCAGAGATGCCTAGAAGGGACTCCCAAAAATGGCATCTGTAAGCAGCTTTGGCGAAATTCATCACAGTTCCATCCAGAGGAGAGTTGCAATCCATGGAGGGTATTTATGATAGTTGCTGTGCCCTGGGGTCATGTGATCACCTTTTGTGACTTTTTGACAAGCAAAGTCAATGGGGAAGCCAGATTCATTTAACAACCATGCTACTAACTTAACAACTGCAGTGATTCACTTAACAACTGTAGCAAAAAAGATTGTAAAGTGGGGGCAAGAATCAATGGTTCTCTTAGCAACAAAAATTTTGAACTCAAATGTGGTTGTATGTTGAGGATTACCTGTAAATAGGTGTCCTAAATATGATATATCTTGGATTTAATTTCATTTATGCTTCAATGTTATGTACTTACAGATGTGACCCAAAGTATTGGCACCCCTCATGTTTTTTTAAAGAATCCCAATGTGTCATGAAATAAGTTGAACATGTCCCAAGTACATGATCTCCACCATTCTTTGTTCCACAATACATAAAGCAGATATTTGCTTTTGATGTATCACTTAACATATTCTTGTTAAACTTGATTGCTGCTCTTTTATGAATACCATCTTAAACAAATGTTAAGCTGTGTTACGTACTCTGAAAGTACAGCAATAACAGAGGTATAAAATGCTTCATTTTAAAACTTCAGCATAATAGGGTAGTCTTCAGATTTAGGAATTTAAAAATATATAATCAGTTATTTTAAAATACAAGATAGCTTTGTTTAAATTACTTCAAAAAGATCAAAGGGGCTGAGAACAATATCTAAATTATGTTTTGGAGTGAATTTATCTAAAGATAATTATCATCTGTTCTTTGTAGTTGGCTGTGATTATAACCTCTGGAAAAGTCTTTTTTGTGGCTGGGAGTATTTTTTTCAAACTTTTAAAACTTACCTTCTGGGTTACTCAGCTACATGCAGATTATTTATTTTTGCATAAAGTTTGTGTCTATGCATGTATGCAAAGATATCTATGATGAATGTTAACTTGGTCAAAGATCATTGAAAGGCTTGAAAGGATATTGGAAACTCTTCAGAGAAGAATATTCTCATAATTATTAAAGCCAGCTCAGGATGAAAAAAGGTAAATTACATTGGCAGGATTTGGCTTTTAAAATTCATGACAGATTATTCAGTTTGCAGAGATGATAATTTTAAAGTACAACTCCATTCAGATAAGCAAGAAGGTTACAAAAATTTAGGAAGAATGAAATAGCAATAGCATTTATACACTGCTTCATAGTGCAGCCCTCTCTAAGCCATAGAGTCAGCATATTGCCCATAACAATCTGGGTAAACATTTAGAGAAGAAGCTACAAGGACCAAGTGACTTCAGTTATAGAACATTCCAAGCTTGAATATGATTTATTTCTTTTGCTGAAGCATGTATATTATTGAAATGCAAATTATAAAGAAGTAATAAAGTGTGCTAACACAAATATGGTTCATTTGTTTGATTGGTTTGACTGGCTCTGTTGCATGAATCCAACTATTACAATTTATAGCCCATATGGTTGACTTTAACATGTTGCATATACTCTACTCAGAAAATTGTGGCTTATTCAACAAATAGTAGCTTAACAAATCAAGTCTAACCAAGATATGTGAACCTAATTGTTGAAACTTCCTTCTGATTAATGGTTAATGATGCACACTATGTAGTAAAAGCACAAAAGCACTCTCTGGCTTTTCAAGCATATTTCACATTAATGCTAGTATCCTAAGAACATTTCATATGTTTTAAGGTCCACAAACATTGCAGGTAGTCCTTGCTTTACCAATCGTTTGTTCAGTTACCATTCGAAATTACGATGATGCTTAAAAAAAGGTGGTCATTATAGTGATCATGATTTAAAGCAGAGGTGTCAAACTCGCAATGACACATCGTCACATGACGTATTGCAATTTTCCCCCCTTCTCTAAACCAGAGGTGGGTGTGGGCAATGCGGGATACATCCAACCTGTGGACCTCAAATTTGACACCCCTGATTTAGATGCTTGGCAACCAATATGCCTGTAGAATCTTGTGGTCATGTGATTGCCATTTGCAACATTCACAGCCGCTTTCCAACAAGCAAATTCGATGGGGAAGCTAGCAGAAAGTTGCAAGTATCGGTCATGTGACATGGTGGGATGCTGCTGGTTCGGGCCGCTTCTGGCAAACTGGTAGTTCTGATCATCAGCTGCCCCCCACCCCACTTTATCCTGTCCTTTATTTCCTTCTTTCTGGCTCAGTTGATTCGCACGGCACAGCTGATTTCTGCACCTCAGCTGTTCTACTTACCGGGGTTGCCCTAGATGGTAAACATTTGAGGTTCAAATTGCTGTGAATGCTGCGCGCGCGCGAACCACACAAATGCACGTGAAGCATGCACTCACAGAATCAGTTGTTAAACTGGTTGCAGCTCACTACTGGTCATGTGATATCACACTTAATGACTATGCTACTTAATAATAGAATTGCTGGCCTCTTGTTGTGGATGGTAAGTGAGGACTACCTGTCATCAGATTGAAAAACTTCATTGCCAGCCGAGGAATGTAAATCAAGATATTGTAGGACTAGAGTAGTTTGCCACAGTCAGAAAGTTTCTTTCTGCTTCAAAGAATGCTCATCTTCCACTTCTGTTCCAAAAATTACTTTCTAAGCCAACATCATGAAAACCCCTTTGATCATGAAAACGCTTCCAAAACACTGACTTTGCTTAACTACTTCACTAAAATGCAGACAAACTTTATAGGGAGCTTCATCAAAAGGAATTATTACAACTTAACCCTTTGCATGTTTCTGCCTTCTCGCTACAGCTGCAGGAAAAAAAAAAACAATGCTTGAGAAAATACTGTTTCTTTTTTATGCTTTGGGGCTAAATCTACTTGCTAAATTCTGCCCTTTCGAAATATTAATGCATGTTTATTATTAACTGTGGAATTTGTTTTTGAGTGTTGCCAAAAGATATCATGGAAGGGGAAAACATTATTTTGGTGGAGAGAAGAATTATTATGGTTTTTAATGTGATTCTGTATATTAATTATTTTGAGAATCATATTTTCAGTTCTGATCATATTCTGTTCCAGAATATAAAACTTTTCCATTACAAAAAAAAAATGAAGTACAATACTTAAAACTCTAAGTTTTAGATTATGAATCTGAAATATTATATGCTGAACTAATGCAGAACTGCATTATTGTGTTTGCACAGAAAAGAATGAGATTCTGTTACTCTTTTTTCCTCCTCTCTAATAAAATTTTGAAAAAGTCTGATGTGCTTTAGCAAAATTTCAAAGGGAAAATGTGTTGCATTTTTAAGGAAACAGTATCCATTGTGGCAAGATTTGTGCTAGTTTAGGAATTTTGCTTTTCTTTCTTTCATGTTACATTAGTAAACAACAGGAGCAAGCAAAGCCTCTTCATACATGGAGGGACGGAGAACAGCCAATTGCCTTTTCTTCATTGCTGATTCACATAACATTGGACCATGGTTGGCTATTCTGCCTAAACAAAGTCTACGTCAGAACTTATTCTTTTTTCTCCTAAATCTTGAATTACATTATTTTTAATAGCTGAAATTAAAATTAAACTGAAATGCTACAGAGCTTTGGTGGCGCAGTGGTTAGAATGCAATATTTCAGGCTAATTCTGCCGACTGCCAGCAGTTCAATTGTCATGGCTCAGTGTTGACTCAGCCTTCCATCCTTCTGAGGTGGGTAAAATTGTTGGGACCCAGATTGTTGGGAGCAATATGCTGACTCTGCAAACTGCTTAGAAAGGACTGTACAACATTTTGGAATGTGGTATATAAGTCTAACTGCTATTGTTATTGTGTTTCTTCTCTAGCATTCCAGTTTAATTTCAATTTTGGGACATCATGGCTTGAAAGGCTAAAATCACATAGTACAGCAAATTAGTCATTGCAGCCTTTTAAACTACTTTGTGTTGCATGCCCCCTTGTTCTTGGGTTGCCTTATTATCATTCCTGCTAACATTATTTTGATTTTTATCCCACTTTATCTCTAGGAGCTCAAGCTGAATTTTCATGGGCATCTTAGGATCAATTGATACTGCACCTTTCCAATTCCAGACAACCATCTTAACAGTTGGCTTTTTAATTATGGCTAACTTATGAATTGTTGAATAAGCCATAAATAGCCTAGTTCAGGAAAAATACTAAAGAATAAATCATAGTTTACAAGCAAAAATGGTTAACTATACATACAGTATCTCACAAGCCAATGCCAAAAAACAAAACAAAAAAACAATCCATAAACTGCTTTAATTCAATGTATTAAAAATGCAATTATTTTAATTATCAGTTGTCCCACAATCGATAAAAGATTCTATTAAAATTACTAAATGAATAGCTGTGTTAATCTTATACAGTAGAAACTGTCAAGGGTTTTATGGCATCTTAATGACTGATTTGTTTGTTGTCTTAGTTGTCACATTCGTTTGTGTACTTGAAGTCTCTAAGATGCCCAAAAGTTCTTTATTATTTTTCTTAATTTTGTAAGTGATGTCAATTGAGCCAAAAATAGATGCTATGGTTAAATAGAAAAGGATACTGTTTCTTTAAAAGAAAATTATTCTGAACATTTCAATTACATTTGTACTGTATGTTTATTGGAATATACTGTTTTACCACAATGTATTGCACAGTGAGATTAGGCAGCCTGTTTCATTACCTTTGGAGTTTAATAGGTCAAAAAGGAACCGCATGATACAATTTCTTTTTGGTAACTTTTATACAGAATGTATCTCATTGCAAACCCTCATAGTAAGTTAATGACATATAAGGTATTCTCTTTTTACATGGTCCCAGTTTGTTTATTTTTTGTGTGTCAGAAAAAAAATATTGAATGTTCAATGTGTGTGTAAGTCTGCAGGAATGTAGCAAGTTGAAAAAATCCCATCCAAATTCACCCTCCTTTCAGGAATAATTTTTAAAAACGGCTTGAATTGCTTTTTATGGAAATTTGTTTTGCAGCTTTCTACATCTTAAGGCAGAGAATAGCCAGGATAAGGTGCCAACCTAAAGGTTAGCTGAACATATTTCTTAAAATAATTTTGGCACAACGGTGTTTTGGAGCTGTAACTGATAATTTGGGGAAATTACATTTTATGTAAACTCAGAAGAAATATGTATTTGTATTATTTATTATTTTAAGGCAATGAAATAGGTTTTTTAAAGCATTCCCATACAGTAGAGGATTTACTAACTAAAATCAATTATGGCATCATTTTCAGTTTTATAGATAAGATATCAGGAAAGTGTGTTTTACATTGTTTATCAATTAACAATTTTGAACAATGCTCTACTGTAACATAGTCATTTATTTCAATGTTACTGTATGCAAATGTCTATATGAATCTCTGTCAGAAATAATGACCAAGCTAGCAATGTTGTATATGCTTACCTGAAAATACCGTAAAACTTCCGTATGAACAAAACTTGTTAGGATTGCACTGCAATCCTATATATGTTTCCTTAGAAATATTGTATCTGGCTGGTCCCGTCTAGATGTCCAAAATCCAGAGAAGAACATAGCTTATGTGGTGTCCTGCTGGATTGTTCCATTGGCCCATCTAGTAGAACAGACTCTTTCAATACTCGCCAACCAAACTACACAGGAAAGCCCATCATCTGCCTGCAGTTGGCCTTCAGTGGCTGTCACACTGCCATCAAGCTAATAGCTATTGATCCTCGTAACATCTGCAACTGCCCAGCAACATACAACAGCTATGCTCAACCAACAGCTTTCCAGATCTGTTAGGATTGAATTTCTAGGAGTTGAAGTCCCAACACATCTAGAAAGAGCCACAGTGAGGAAAACCCAATGTGCATAAAATTAATCTAGCTGCACGGTGCCTTGATTTATGTAGTACAGGTATACAACTCAAGACAAGACCCTCTGCTGTGGAATCTAAAATATATTTAGTAATTTAGTAATTGACAAGGATTCAGAATATTTCTAATTACAATAGCACTTTAAGAGTTCCTAAGCAAATACCTATTTTGGCATTTACTGCATTAAAGATTTACTTCTCAGCAAGTTTGCTTCAGATTAAGGGGTCCAACAGATTTAATGCCTGGGTTATATTCCTCTGAAATATTCTTTATACTATTCTTTTTAATATATCCAAGTGAATCTTGGAATTTGGTTTACAAGCATACAATTATGTATAGAATAGGGTTGCTACCACCAAGGATGCCATTTGGACTGAATGTGGGAGAAAAATACCGAGTACTTTCCAGGGCAAGAGACTGCCTATGAGTGGAATCAGTCCCTACACTTCCACCTAAATAGGATGCTGCTATAATAGTCATTCTTTAAAAAATTACATTGACATTTAATAAAGAAGTTGAGATGAGGATTCTCTACAGGGATAACATTATTCCTTTATGGGCTATGTTAATAATTTTGAGATTTCTCCCAATCTTCTAGTTGTTGCAGAAGATAGGAACTCTAGAATGGACTTCAGCCTAGGGCTTATCTGGGGTGAAGTCCATGTCCAGATATTTCAAGAGAAAATTAGGTTTTAAGTTATCTGGATATTTCCATTTCTCAGGCCAAAATTATGGGTGGCTTTGTTTCCAAAACAGTGTCAACCTCCCTTGTGGCAACTTGTTTGCTTGCCATAGTATTTGAGAATCTGTTTCAAACATTACTGCCTGAATAATTCCACTGAACTTTCTGGAGACATTCCAACATTATGTATTACACTAAGGAATGTTCATCATATATTATCTTGATTTACAATATAGATGTACTATTACATGAAAAATCCAAGTAGCTTAAGTTCTGGGCATTGGAGATATTTTTGTCCATGAGTGCAATGAAAATAACTTTCAAAATGTAAAGCACTGCATTATTTGCAGTGACTGGTTCATACACAATTCTAATCTAAAGTGGCAGTGATTTAACCAGTTGAAAATCTCTCTGGAATTCTAATGCCTGCTATATTTAAAATAGACAGAATACTATTTTCCCTGCATTTGTTACTGTCATTCCAAGACGATAGAAGAAAAGATTGCATATTAAACTGCTCAAAGATTAAAAACTACCTGCCTACAGTAAAGATTTCTGAAAGCTTGTTAACAAACTGTAAACGTGCACGTCTAGCTATTGTAATTTTGGGATAATAAGCATATCTGGAATAGAAAATATCCTTTATAAGGTCATACATTCCATTTAAAATTTGATCGATAAAACAAATTATTATTAATTATATTAGTATTTCTTGTCAGCAAGCAAAGATTATCAGATAGCTCCATAATTAGAAAGAACATTTAGTTTCCAGAGGTCAGACCTTGCTTTAAGTTGCTCCCACAGTACAGTAGTCCTTTAATCTGGAGATACGATTCTTCATACAGTCATATTTACAGAGTATTTAAATAAAGTCATTGTCAATCCACAACATTTTAATTTTTTTTCTCTTGTTAGTATCATATATATATATGATATATATATATATGGATGTTTTTGACAGAACTTGCCACCTTGTAAAATGCGAGCCCAACTAAGTGTTGCTGAAGGATAAGCTTACATGGCATTTAATTAAAAGTAATCTCCTTGAAGTTTCTGCCTTCATTTCTGTTTATTCACCATGGCAGAAGGATTAGTTATGCACTAAAGGCTGCAACCTTACAGTAATTTTCCTGGGAGCAGCCCCTGCTCCTCCCTCTTGCCCAATTTAAAAAGTCTTAATTCTGGTGACATTCTTGATTATCAACTTGAATTTGTTAGAATTTTTTTATTTCTTTACATGGCAAAATATACCTAAGATTTCGTATTAAAAACTTAAACAAAAGAAAGATGCCTTTTTTGAGGCAAACAAGACACCTTTTTTTGGCAAGTTTTGTTTATGGCTTTTTTGTTTTGTTTTTATAAACAACTCAGCTTTAATTTTTCCTCTTTGGGAAAATGTGTCTAGCGATGAAGTTTTGTAGTAGAAACATACAGTACTGGAAGCCTGAACAGCTTCACTGGCCTACTCTAATGAAGGCTGCTATTGAATATATATTTTAAAACAATTAATAAAGACCTTGCTGTTCTATTTTTTTAACTTGTCAAAACAATACAAAGTTTAAAACCAACAACAATAAAAGCAGGTAACAAAATACAACAGCTACGAAGACCATGACAATTTATTTAATAACTTTAATTCTGTGTGCATTTTAATTTGAAAGAAGAATAATAGCCTTCTTTTTGGGTATTCACAGCTGTTTGTCAACCTGGATGTAAGCATGGAGAATGTATCGGTCCAAACAAATGCAAATGTCATCCAGGATACACTGGGAAAATATGCAACCAAGGTAAGGAAACAAAAAAAGGAAAAGAAAACCAAATAAAACTGAAACTGTATAAAACTTCAGTTAATTGCTTTGTTTTCATAGTTGCTAATATTAATATTGCCTGTCCTTATCAGAATTATAAAGGAAAAGTAATTTATACTGCAGAAGTACAGCTTCATTCATTCTCTAGGTAGGATAAAGATATTGGCCACTTGATTTAATGATAGTCAAGATCAATGGCATTTTTTAATCAAATGAAAGTGAACAATTATGGAATCTTTGATATCTTCTCCTTACTTCCATTGGTTTGAAGACACATCAAAGTCTTCATTCCCAAAGTGAGCTTGAGGATAGAAAAAAATTATTTCCCTCCCTTAAAATACCCTGATTACCCTCAAATAGAAAAAGGGAGTACTTTTTAAAAAGGGAATCTATTTTATTTTATTTATTTTTATTTTATTTGGTTTGTCAATTGCTTACAAGATAATAGGTATAAGTAAAAACATAGTTATGAATACATGGATACATATAAGAAAAATAAAAGAAACAATAGGACAGGGATGGTAGGTACGTTGGTGCGCTTATGCACGCCCCCTACAGACTCTTAGGAAAGGGGTGAGGTTAATAGTAGAAAGTCTAAGGTTAAAGTTTTTGAGGTTTTTTGGTAATCTGGGGACAGAAAAAGGGGAATTTTGGCAGGAAATATGTGTGGCTTGTAGATCACATTATTTTCCCCTTTGGCCAATTTGAACTGAGTGACAAATTGTATTATCTCTTACAAAAAAATTTCAAATATTTACAGTTTAAGCAAGCTGTGGGAACTTAATTCAACTTGCTATGATCAGGACTCCTTTCTCAAAAATTAAGCAAAGAAACCCATATGCTAAAATAATTTAAATAGAAAATATATTCATTCCATCAAATGAAGAAAATTCCAATTAAATGAAACTTATGTCTGTTTATTCTGTTTTCAAGTGCTTAAAGGTGTAGTTACACTCATTAATTTTTTCCAAAGCTTTTAGAACATTTCAGAATATCTGACAACTTGAGAAAGTTGGTGCAACAGGAAATGTGTTTCCTGGGAATTATTTCCCACTTTCCATAGCTTAGTGAAATTTTCTAAATGTTTTAAAAAACTTACTTGTTCAGATATATTAAACTGTGCCTGAAAAATTCTTGTGAGACTTTAATTTTGTCCTAGCCTCTTTCCTGCCTTACCCCTCTCCTTCCCCTTCCCACAATACATCATATTATTAGATTTTCTTCTACTTTTGCTAGTGTGTTATACTGTACCTTCTTTCTAATCTAAGCAAGAATTGCCAAAAGTTTGGGCAAAAGGAATTCCCAGAACATTGGTGCAATGGGACCCTATCAAAAACTCTTTCTGTAGCAAGTACTCTTGACCATTTCAGTTGGTGTTTTTCTCTCTAAATATAAGCTTCCACTTCATTTACATCTGAACTGTTGCACTATGTATCATTGGTGGGTACCCCAGTAGATGTGCTCATCTGTTTGAATAATTTCTGACTTCGGATTTACAAGAAGATTCACCTTCTCAAGGTTTGTATAGCAGTGATTTCTCTGTACCTCAGTTGAACATTCAGCTTTTTCAGGCCCATGCTACAAATTCAGGTTGATGATCTCTTCCCCTGAAAAATCTGCTGCTGTTCTTTAGAGAACTGAGATGGTTGATTGTAACATGAAAAAAAAGGTATTTCATCTAATAAAGTGCCATGTTGTGTTGCTGAGTTTCAGTCATTTGACTTTTATTATGCCTTCTCCTCCATTGTGAAGCTGAACACCTGTTTGCAACCTCTCCACACTGGTCCAGTGAGCCACCTTTTTTCACCACTGCAGAAGATCATGCCACATATTTGCCTTGGAGGGGTGAGGACAGTCCTTTTATTTCAGGTGGTCCACCTGCACGGCTTCAGTACCAATGGAAACCTCTTTTGCAAACAGGCTGAGAGGATAACACACTTCTGGCTGCCATAAGGAAGCCTGCAATATAGGCAGCATGCAATTAGACTGAGTATTCACACTTCCTTAAGACGGTTACCCTATCTTCCAATCAATTCTCTTCCACAACAACTTTCCTCTTGTGGTTGCTCTTCTGCTCAGAGCTTTTGAGATGTATGCTACTTTTTCTAAACTCTTTTTTAATTGATAAAATACTGCTTGCTTATATAAGGTTAAGTAAACATCATAATTGTAGTAATTGTTAATGTCTCTGGCAGCCTCTCTTCCAGGAACAGTAGTGCTAGTGTTTGCATGTAAAATGCATGCACCGTATGGTATGAGCAATGGCAATAATAATGTAACTTACAGGCAATCCTGAAGCTTATAGGTTTACTGTAAACATCTCTTGACAAATTTAAGAAAAAGGCTTATGATTTGCAGAAAATCCAGGATTTGATACTCCATCTAGAGATTGAGAAGAACATAAGTAGAAAGTGCTGTACAGTATCTGGATAATGTCAGACCTAGCAAATATCAAAAGACAAGAAAGACAACTATTGTATCTAAGATGCTGCAGAATAGGAAAATTTGACTGGGAAGAATGGATAGATCTTCTCTTTGATATCTATTAAGAGGTACAGCGGACTTCTTAGTGCTTTGCAATATATTATTCAAGAAGATAATTAGATAATTCCCAGAGGTCTGCTAGGTGTGACAATTAAGCAGGCCCTTGGTGCATTTTTTTCAGAAAGCACAATGTACATGGGACAATAGTAATCAGAATCTGAATGCTTATAGGCCTGACGTTGTATAGATCTGTTGGGATTATACTTCTAGAAATCCCATCCAGCAGGGTTTTCTGGAGTCCCATCATATCTTGAGAATAGGAAGTTCATTTAGAATAATGCTGCATGTTTGATAGTTTATTCACAAAATACGATTTTTCAACAGGAAAACTATCAGACAATGTGACTTGTTAAGGTTTATTATTGTGCTGACTGGAACTATCACTCACAAGATTCAGGTTATAACCCATGTAAGTTATTAATTATAAATAATTAACCTAGGATCAATATTTTACCACATTTTCCGGTGCAGGAAATTGTCCTTAAGGCTCTTTAAATGTTTTTATTATTACCTGCTGAACTGAGGGTAAAAATAGCTCCTTTGTTTTCTGCTGGTGCACTTGTAGTCTGTAATTATCAGTGGGAGAATGGGCCCTACAGTTAGATCTCTTTGATGGTTGGGAAGATGGCTGTCTTGTCCCTAGCTGAACTTTTGTTTGGAGCCTGCAGAAATATTGGCAGGCAAGAACAAAGAGAAGTTGAAAAGGATTTAAATATTGCAGAGTTGCCATGTCCTTCCACACCTCTGTGGGTGGATTTCAGCACAGATGATGTCTCCAAGCCTGATCCTGGAAACACAGTTTCATTTCATTTAGTTGAAAGTGATTAAAAGTTTTGATTTTATGGCATCTGAAAAGCAGTTATAGTTCATTGTTAGAGGCAACTGTTAGGGCTTCATTATATTAGCTAGGAACGGTTCTGCAATGATAGCACACATAAGCCCTTTGCTTTCTAAGAAAAGCAATAACCATTTCTCTTCCTATAATGCAGTGGCTAAGCTTGGCAGCCTGCGCTTATGAGACTGGCTTTTTTAAAAGGTCTGCTTGAACAACTAGCTTTTTCTATATGCTCTTCAATATATAGTTATATGTTATTATTTTAGTCCTATTCTTTTTGTGTGTATCTATAGCTTCTGGTTATGAAGAAAAATCTCAGCGACCAACAAAAACAAAACTTGCCAAAGCACCGCTCATTAAATTGTTTTCAAAGTGCAAAGAAACATGGAAGACTGAAGGGGAATTTTTTAAAAAAGATTTTGATAATTAATGTTTTGTAACTTTTTGTTACAGTCAATCTAACTTTCTAGATTTACCCTTTTTAGTTTGTAGAGTATTCTAAGCAAGACGTTTGTAGAACACATTTTTTGATCTTTTTGAAAAATGCAACATGTAGGCCAGTGTATTTACAAAAATCTTACATTTTTTGGCTAAACTAATTGCTGACATATTTAGGTCTAACTAGTCCTTCCCCTTATATAGTTTCCACTGTACTGGCATAGTGTCACTGGCTAAAACAGTGAGCTAAAATTGGAAACTTTGGGGAAAAGAAAATGTAACTGTACCATTAAAATGGTCAATCTTGCCCTAATCATTCTTATTTCAATCTTAGGCAAACCTTAGAATTGAAGAAGAATGTGATGTATCTTACAATTTTGTGTGTGAATAGATTAAAAAAAAACAGGGTTATATGGTGTAGATAACAACTACAACTAATGTAGATTGAACAAGATTCAAAATTAGTTCTGAGGCTAGCAGACTTGTATCTGGAATGCTGCACTGGATTGTGTGTTTCTAAAATGTGTATTCAGTGTATTTGTAAGGCACGTGGAGATGTGTGCATTCCTGTTGCTTTAGTTCACATAAATGATAGTTCACATACTGTAAATGATCAAAGGCTACTGAGGTCAGTGAAAAAGCACAATTCAGAGTAAAGTTTGCCCTATGATTATTGTATAAAATCCTTTGCAAGCTTATGCCTGCCTTGATGTCCTTAAATTATTTTCCAAATGGACAAAATAAGTCTATGGCCCACTTATAGACAATTGTTTCTACTTGAGAAATCCCTACTGGAGGCTAGTTTTTGTGTATGTGTTATTGAAATTTGCAGTAGAGCCTTCGATATTCATATTATCATACCATATTGCTGATAAAATATATTGTTGTATATATCCAATCTAAGAAAGCTGTTACAGAATGTAAACAGAAAGGGAGATGTTAGAGATGTTGTTACAGAAATACAGTTGGGTTTAAAAAAAGGATTTTTTTTCTTTAATGAAATTGTATTGGAGAACTCCAATTCAACACTTCCAGCCTTTGAAAGGAATACCAGTACAGAAACAATGAAGCCGATTTGAAATATCCTATTTCCAGTACAAGATTTGAACCTTAAAATAATATATTACAGACTTTTGACTACTGAACAAAGTCAGCAAAAATATACAATTAATGTTTAATTAAAATTAAGCAAGGAGTAAAAAGCTTAGTGAAACAGTGTTAATATATTTCCCCTATTAAGATTTATTTTAACACTTCACCCTAACACTGCCAAAACCATTACATTCGTGTATCAAACCATGTGTAGCAAACTATGTGTCATAATCTACACTTTCTGAATCTGAAACAGTATAAACGTTTCAATAGGCTATTGCATTTTTCCTACAATATATTGTATATATTTATATCTATTTACTAAGTTTGGATTATGTCACCCAGGTATGATTGAATTCCTCATGACAACCATTTAGCCACTTTTTTCTAAAAAGAACATACTACCTCAGTTTAACTGGACATACTCATTGAAAGCTAAATGTATGCTTGGTTCTAAGAATAAGTAACAGAACTTCCATAAAAGACATTTTATTAGCATTTGTTATTGAGAATATTACAATACAAAGATAGCAAGCTTAAAACTATTCATTGCCTTAGATCAGATAATGTCATGCTAAGCTACAATGTTTGGTGTGTGTGTATGTATGTATGTGTGAATGTATGCATGTATGTGTGAATATATGCATGCATGTATGTATGTATGTATTTATCACATTTTTGCCCCTCTCCTTCAAAGGGGGACTCTGGACGGTCTACAATAAAACATAAAAACATAAAAGCAGTATATAAAAATTAAAACTAGAATTTAATGTATTATACAAGCCAACATTTACTGCTCCTATACAAGCTAATGCACTGTGGTCTATTCAACAATTATAAGTACTTTTTTAAAAAAAAAAAGTCAGCTACTATGTAAAGCAGGCTTATTTTTCTAAAAGAACTGACTTTGAAAGTTCTGAAATTTCAAAATGCTAGCATTCAACGTTTGCTTTGTTTTTATTTCTTCCTCTTCACCCTTCCTATATACTGTTTAGATCTCAATGAATGTGGATTGAAACCAAGGCCTTGCAAACATCGATGTATGAATACCTATGGAAGCTACAAATGTTATTGCCTGAATGGGTACATGCTTATGCCTGACGGATCGTGTTCTAGTAGGTTAAGTTCTCATTGTTTCAATTTTTTTTACAGTGGAATTCCTTAGAAGCAGGAGTTAATTTGCCTTAAGCAAAGGACTCTAGTAATAAGACCATAAAACAAAACAAAAAGAAGATAAATAAAATATCACAAATTCTTGATTGGCCATGCGGGCTGGAAGTGGAAATTGAAGTCCGGTGAATTAGAAGGACTCTATACTATACAAGTTCTCTATACAATAACTTTTATTTCTATGTCACTTAAAAACAATAAATAAATAAATAAAAACCATTTTTAAAAACAGGAAAGCAAAGCAACAGTTTTAAAGGGAATATATTCCTGAAGCATTAATTGAACTGGGTGAACAAGTTTGTTTAGATATCAATTGAATATTTCTTGGGACATAATTCCATAATTGGAATGCTGAAGCCACCATAATTCAGTGTTGGTTGAATATACCATTATAACCCCAGGTGGGTTTCCTCAGATAAATGAAATTATCAAAATCATCCCATGCTTGATAGGTTTGCTCTTTTAACATTCTAGTATAGTTTTCAGGTAAGTGAATAGCAATAGCACTTAGACTTACAGGGTTTCACAGTCTTCTCTAAGCAGTTTACAGAGTCAGCATATTGCCCCCAACAATCTGGACCCCCATTTTACTGACTTCAAAAGGATGGAAGGCTGAATCAACCTTGAGCTGTTCAGGATTGAACTCCTGGAACTGAGAATGCAGAGTTGGCCTGCAATACTGCATTCTAACCACTGTGCCACTACAGGTTGTAATAGTAGAAAGAAAGTTCCACCTTTCCATTAGTAAAATAAATTTGACCACAGATTTTAGTAGTCGGTTTTATTAGTATATTTTAGTACATCAGGAATGGAAGAAATAGCAATGTTTTCTCTGCAGTCAGGAAGGAAAGATCTCAGCAAGCTAATCACAGCAATGTTTCCACTGCCTTTTTCTGTTGCTAAAGTGCATGGCAGTGCTATTTTAAAAATAACTTGACAGCGTGGAACATTCTGAAGCATTTGATTAGCATATTAATTTGTCTACAGATGCTCTTACGTGTTCAATGGCAAACTGTCAGTATGGCTGTGATGTGGTCAAGGGAGAAATACATTGTCGTTGTCCTTCACCAGGGTTACAACTGGCACCAGATGGCAGAACATGCATTGGTGAGTCAAAGATATTTATTTTCTCTCTTCCACAAGATGTGGAAATTCTAGGCAGCCTTTGAGAATGAATTTTGTTTGAAGGAGAAAACTTTAGAAACTAAAGGAGATTTTACAACAGGAGTGCCTAAGCTTGTCCACTTTAAGACATGCTGGTTGGAGAATTTTGGCAGTTGAAGTCCACAAACCTTAAAGTGGCCAAGGTTGGATACCCCTGCTTTATAATAATCTATTTACTAGGAAATGTTGAGCACATATCACACGTGTATCAAAATAATACTCAAGCAAATCAAATTCTTAGAAACAACAGTTCTTCATGCCTGATATACTAGTGAGATATTTAATATTCTTGGCCCTTTCAATTCTGTTATTATGCATGTTGAATTTTTAAACCAGGTAGAAGAATAAAATTGGAAAAAAACATTCTTAGGGTTAGTGATTCTGTAGTGAAAAAAGACTGAAAAAGTACTATTTTTGTTTTAAATGTAATAATGAACAAATCATTCACAATTGTAATGGGGCAGAAAAAGAGAGAAGCAAAGAGTCATTCTCATTCTTGAAAATATTAAATTACCTGGATGATTTTTAAGAAGTAAAGAATCTTAATGTATTTTAATCAACCTGAACATCTCATTCAGAAATAGTTTTTTTTTAAATAAAGAGCATTGTACAATTGAAAGAATATACTAAAGTAAAGGACAACATCTCATGACCACTGAAATGAATTTGTTCCCTTTAAATACTGTAGGAAATCTTCATATAGTTTTCTCCATATCACAATATTTATCAGAAATAAAAATTAACTGTTTTTAGAAACTATTACGAAGATAGAAGTATCTGTTCCTACAATGATGCCAAAATGATGAAATGTGTGTTGGGTCATCAAGACGAAATATCTGCCTTTTTATACTTGTGTTGTGATGTAGTAGTTTGCTTTGTGATTCACTTTATACCTTCCTCCTCCTTGCTTCTTCCTATGACCACTTACAATTACAATGTGAACTTAAACTTCAAAAAGGCAGATTCTGACTGAAAATTGGGAAAAACTTGATACTAAGGGCAGTTTGATAATGGACCAGTTTTGAAGGAACCATTCAGTGGGTTCCCTTAATTAAATGATGTCATCTCTTAGAACCCTAGAAGTGCATCTTCTTTGTAGCATCCTCTGCTGTCTGGAATGAGGTTCTTCCAAAGAACCAGATACCCCACCTGCTCTTGATTAATAGAGACACGAAGACATGATTCTTTACTCACACCTTTGTTGAAGAAAAGTGAGGCCCTTTACTTCATTGCTCTAGCCTCTTTTATCTTTATTTTTTATTGATTTTATTATAATTCCTTTGTGTGATTTTTGTGAGCAACCCAGAGACATTTAGAGTTAGATGGCATACAAGTTAAATTATTGTGGTTGGTCACACTGTTAGCCAAATTATATCATAATTTGTGAAATCAGAGTTGCCAGGTTTTTTAGTTGGTATTGGTTTACATACGTATCAAATTCTTTCCAAGAACCTAGGATATCATAATGTATCAGGGTAGTATATGTATGGATCCAAGGAGTATGGCCTTTTGTAATTGACAGGTGGCAATTTTGTCAATACACTGATTTTCTAAGTGCTATCTAGGATTTTTTATTATCACACGCAGTGTGCCAAAAGCCACAGGGACCACCACAGCTGATTTATAGTCAGATGTTGTCACTTAATGGGGTTATTATTGTGTTCAGACAGAAACTGGATAATGATCTATCACAGATATTTTCAGTTGGATTCATAATAGAGCAGGGAATTGAACTCAGTAGCCAAAAACCCTGCTTTCAGTGTTGTGAATATATAATGAATGTATCTTTTTCATATATTACTAGGGTGTTGATCCTAGAATCTGGTATGCCTGGAGTCTTTGAAATGTTCTCTATAAATCATTATGTGAATACATAGTTCCATTTTGTAATAGTTTCCAGAAACAGTTAATAAAGCTTTTGACAAGCATAATAGTTTGTGTATGAAACCTTCCAATGATTGGATTGAACCAATTGCTTGAAATAGCCATTTAGTGTCCTTGGCTGAACTTGATTTTCAGCATGGAGATCTGCCAATAAAATTCACTTGTGCAACAGGCTAAATTATAATAATAATAAATCAGAATAAATTGTGCTTTTGAAGGATACTATATTTTAGTTACCTCTTCCTAAATTAAACATTTCAGTGTTCTAATTCTTCCTTTATCACTCCTTTTCTAACATTCAGAATGTTTTGCACACAATTGTTCTTCACAGGATTTAAACTTGCTTTTTATAAAATTATGCCATATTAGGGGTGAGAGATTCCATTTGAAAAGATTGGTTTTATACAGGAAAAGTAGAGTTATCAGTACATTCATCTTATAATTTAACTGTAATTTTTGCACAGCACTAGTAATATATAAAAGTAATGTCCCAGAAGACTATTAGCCTTTCAGATTATCCACAGTAAATGTTTTTGAATTTGAATACATGAAACTCATTGCTACAGATTATTAATGGACTTCTGTTTGTAGATGTGGATGAATGCATCACTGGGAGCGTTACCTGTCCCCGATTCAGAAAATGTGTCAACACTTTTGGAAGTTATATTTGCAAGTGTCATAAAGGCTTTGATTTGATGTACATTGGAGGCAGATACCAATGCCATGGTAATGAAAATCATTCATTAAAAGAAAACCATTTGTAAATATTT
The DNA here is from genome assembly GCA_023653725.1 of Bungarus multicinctus. NCBI lineage: Eukaryota > Metazoa > Chordata > Lepidosauria > Squamata > Elapidae > Bungarus > Bungarus multicinctus. The sequence continues at coordinate 24,226,445 of CM042849.1, forward strand.
GTTGCACCAAAATCAACTTCACACATTTGAAAAATATAAATCTGAAATAGAAGCAGGGTTGCTTTACTCTCTCTGTCTTCAACTGCCATATGCAACAGAGAAGCTCTGAAGGGATTTGACACCTGTATTTGCCTAAATATTGCCATCATATTTTGTATAATTGGAGACATCTCTTCTACAAAAATTCACAAACCCATGTTTAGCCAAATGCATTTGCAACTTCACTTCACATTTCAGGAACTGTAGAATTCTGAGTTTACGCTTTCTGGGTCTCCACTATAGGCAGTCTTTTGAATTATCAAAATGAACTCACATTTATCTATCCTAGAACTAAACTGAGAGCTGTAGGAAGTAACTTCCTTATCTCCTGTAAAATTCATGATAGCCATTTAGGCTCTAGAAGACTTAAGCTCTGTTGTGGTTCGCCCGCAGCCGGTGCGGATGGCAGCGGTATCAGACAGTGAGGACGAAAGGGAACCAGTCAGGCAGTCTGGCGAGGACTTGGATGAGGATCCTGCATCTGATGCAGGGATGGGAGCAGGACTATCTGAGAATGGGGTTCTGCCTTTGGAGCCTTTGGAATCTGGCAGCAACAAAGCAGAGGACCCTGGGGACCCTTTTCCCAGAACGCGTGTGTGCAGGGCTGCTAGGAGAGAGCAGCTGAAGCAGCAGCGGCAACTTGGGAATAAGGCTGGGAGGTGATTGCTGCCTCCATAAGAGATAAAAACCAGCCCTTGGGGATGTGCTCTTTGCAGGAAGCAAAGAAGTTCATTAGATTCTGATTCCTCATCGCAGCCCTGCGGACTCTGGTTTGTCTTTGCTGGAACTTCTGTCGGTTTATCTGCTAATTAAGTGAACATCTGTTTCTTGGCAGCCTTTTACAACCCTGAAAGGTGTGCTCTTATCTCAGACAATTGTGTTTAATGTGTTTTGTCTGGGAATGCAAATAATTCCCAGTGTCACATTAAAAAAGTTTGCTTTTACACACACCATGTGATTTCTTAATTTGAACAAAGCCTGGGTCAGAACAAGCTCATTACCACCATCTACTGATTATATGGGCTTTTTCTGCCCAGATCTGACAGACCTGAATTATGGAGGAAGTGAAGAGGAGCTTAAACACTAGTCCTATTAGAACCAGGCTAGAGGGGGGTGAGGCAATTTTTTGGCTGGATTCAAATATCTCAAAAAGATAAAGCAGGGTTATATTTGATTTTGCATAGCATCAACTGGAAACTCAGTCATTATGTTTAGTAAACCATAGTTCATAGAATTTTTCCCAGCCATCTAGACATTTAGGATTCAACTTTAAAATCACCAGGCAGCATAGCGATTAATTTCAAGCAATGTGAATCCATCCTGTAATATGTGGTTCTTTTTTGTAGCCTACAGTATTCAATTATTACAGAAAAGCTTATAAATTAAAACTCAGCTATCTAAAACTTCTGACCTTTTATTATTTTGTTGCTTGTATAAGTCTGCTGAGACCTTCTTAAAATTTCAGATTCATTCAAGACTCTTCAAATAATTTGCCTACTATCTTAATTTTCACTTAGCATTTCAGCATTTTAATATAGCAATGGGATTTATTTCATTTTTTTTTACAAGAAAGAATGTCAATTTGAAAATACAAATGCATGACAGTTATAATTGAAATGGTATTTATCTTTTTTTTTTCCTGTTACAGATATAGATGAATGCTCTCTTGGCCAATATCAGTGTGGAGGTTATTCCCAGTGTTACAATACACTAGGGTCTTACAAATGTAAATGTAAAGAAGGGTACAGAGGTGATGGATTAAACTGCATAAGTATGTAATGATCCTTTTAATCTTGTATTCTGAATCCAAATGAGACATGGCTTCTTTGTGAAACTAATTTTTAGATCCATTTGTGGTTATCTCAGTTTCACTAACACTTGTAAAGAAAAGAAGAGTATTCTCTCTTCTTTTAAGAGCCTTAATATTAGGGCTATGTCATTTGGACTATTTAAATCCAGATAACCACTGGGTGGTCATTGGGAAACTCCAAATCTTTGTTGCTATTCGGTGGCCACCTGGACATCTGTACCATTTTGGTAGCCATATTAAAAGGCTGGTGTAAAATATATTTTTCAAAATTGGTAGGGTGCTTGTAGTGGTTGGAATATTAAGGTTCTGTAATCAGATAATTTGAGCAATGTATACACCAAGAAGAATGTGCTTTCTTCTATTGAACAAATACCTCAACTCTTTAATTAAGATAATATTTAAGCACATGCGTATTTGCTTATATATTTTACAAGTTTAAAACTGTAAAGCCTCCACTACGTTTACAAGCACACATCTGAATAATTTCTGTTGCTATTAAAATGCAATAGCTTTCAATAAAAGTCTACAAACTGGTGCTGTCTAGTTTTGTTGGAACTCTAGAAGTCCTGTTTACTTTGAAGGTTGCATATCCAACTTATGGAAAAAATGCATCTCCTTGAATATTTGATAATCCCATATAGATGTGGAAATTGTACTTAATGAATTAAAGATAGAAAATTATACCAACACAGCTATAAACAAGCATTATAATACTTTTATGTTGATATCAGTTTAGAAACCCTTTTTTTAATTTTTGTAGTTGCTTTTGTTAGAGTTAACACTGCATCATTTCTCAAGTTTGCACATTTCTTGATTCTTTCTTTCCAGGGATTCCTAAAGTTATGATTGAGCCATCTAACCCCTATAGTGTATTTAAAAGCAATTCAACTTTTCTGAAAGGAAGCAGTGGCATGACCAACAGAATACCTGAATTTGGTGGCACAAAATATCCCATCCAATTGCCATATATACCGTATGTAATTACACCAAAGCCTTATGTGAAGACAACAGCAAGACCAACTGTGAAATCAACATACAAACCATATACCAGATTGGCAACAAAACCTGCCACAACAAGACCAGCTTTCAGGCCAGTGACAAGATCTCCACCAGTGACAAGTCCTCCCCAACAACCCACAGTTCCATTTAAGCCTGTAACAACAACGATGCCACAAGTAGTAACTGAGGAGCGTCTGCCTTTTCCTACTGAAACTACACCCCAACCGGGACTTACGGTTGACAATAGGATCCCAATTGAGCCACAGAAACCCCGAGGAGATGTGTTTAGTAAGTAAGGCTAGGTTTTCTTATGTCTTAATGTGAAATCTAGTTAATTAACTAGACTAAATTCATCAGTCCGGGAACAGGAATAAGAGAAGAGTGGGAGAAAGTGATGGGTTAGGACAAAACTATTTGTGGTGGTTAAACAACATGTTGTTTATTGATATTGATCCACACTGTGACATTTTAGAATCTACAGTTCTAAATTATGTCCCTGGGTATATCCATACTATCATTATTACTGCTATAAACTACTTTTAAAGAATGAATAAGACAGGAATAATACAAATGAATACATTTATGTCTAGTGTGGCAAAAACCTTTTCTCTACCTCTCTTAGTACAAACCAGGGTTTTGCACTGAAGGATGATTAAAAAAAGCACATAATTATTATTTGGAATATTGTATCACAAGATCTTGTATAACTTGATGTTCTCCTGATGCTCAAAATAAGATTTCCCATACCATCAAAAACAGTGTAGACACGTTTATGGATTATAAGATAATCTATGGCAGCTAATCATAATAGCTATATACTTCCACTATCAGAGGCAAAGTAAATATTATGTGGTAAGGACATGTGTTGGAGGATGCTGTTACTTTCATCATGTTTTGTTTGCAGATTGACTTCCCTCCAACATTGGGCATAAATGTTCATTGTGGGAATAGAATGCTGTACTTGTGGTCTGTTCTAGGAAAATCTAGATCAACATGTCCAATCACAACAGATGGACATTTGAAAATTGAAAGGAATGCTGTGATATGGGAAGTTTGGCCATGAATTAAATAAAAATAAATAAATACCAAGTATGTAGTGGGTTAATATTTGGACCAAATTAATTCAAAGTAAGTTTTTAAGAGACGTGTTATTTCATGAGACTTCTCAAAGCCATCTTGTGGCTACTTTTTATATTTATTTATTTATTTATTTATTTATTTATTTATTTATTTATTTATTTATTTATTTATTTATTTATTTATTTATTTATTTATTTATTTATTTATACCACCCCCTCTCCCAAAATGGGACTCGGGTGATGTACAGCTGAGATAAAACCACACAATTAATCAAAAATTTAAAATAGATTTAAAAAGAATTAAACAAGTGGCTGAAATAACACAATGAAAATAGGGTAAAAAAGTTAAAAATTACCACAAATTTTAAAACTCTAGTAATTGATACTAGGCCAGACCGGCCTGTTGGAAGAGGTGGGTCTTTAATGCATGGTGGAAGGTCTGCAAGTCAGTGATGGCTCGCATCTCCGGGGGCAACTCGTTCCAAAGGGAGGGTGCTCCCGCAGAGAAGGCCCTCACCCTTGGGGCCGCCAGCCGACATCGTCCAGCTGACAGCACCCCAAGGAGGCCCACTCCTGTGGGAGCGCACCAGTCGGTGTACTTGCTTAAGAATCAAATGGAAAGTCAAGTTCAAACTAACTGTTGATTTCTGCTTTATGGAATTTGCTCGTCAAATGGGAGACATTTAGGCTTCATGGTTCCAAAGGTGCATCTTCATTAGGGAGCATCATTTAGAGAGATGTCTTACAAATATTGTAGTACTTTCATGCCAAGCCAGCTTCATGCCACAAATTACATTTGATGACTTGCATGTTTTGGAATGCATGCCAAGAAATACTTCAGTGTTCTGTTTCATCTTTAGCATCACAACTGATGTTAATTATAGAGTTTATAGCGTATTTCGAAAAGTCTTTGGTGCCCAGAACAGTAACATTGCATAGCTAATAGAATATGAATTTTGTTATCTTGCATGAACAAGTGCATTCCTGAATACAGGAGTGATTTTGGCTGTATTTCAGCAACTCCTAGAAGAATACTTTCTTAAGACAGTTTTCTTCTTCCTCAAAAAAGCAGTTTGTTTGAATCTCCCACCTTTAACTAGGGGATAGAAAACACAGCAGTTAAGCCTGAGGAAGATGAAGGTATTATCTAAACATACCCAATGTTTTTGAAAAGAAGACGTATTACACCATAATCCTCTGTAGGAATTATTAAGGATTCTTTAAAATTATTTTGCAAACACTGTTATCCACATTCAAGAGTAGGACTCTGCCACCCAGAGTAGTTGGTTATACAAGATGGGCAGCAAATAAATTTAATAGATAGATAGATAGATAGATAGATAGATAGATAGATAGATAGATACTGTGAATAAGTTCAGTTAATGAAAAGGTGAATAATATGTAAATTGCACAGATATCATTGTTTTGTTCTGCATTACATATGTTAACTAATATGCAATGCAAGTGGATACTTCTTTTGTATTTATGATAGAAAAAAAACTGAACTTGAAAATTGGCAATATGGCACATTCACAAAATAGCTAATGTTCAGGAAAATCTGTTAGAATATTTACAATTCCTACACTGTCTCCCTGCCTCCTGAGGTGAGGATTGCTTCTTTGCGTCTAAGGTTCTGAAGGTCCCTCAAGATCTGGTTATGCTCGGAGCCCTGAGGGTGCAGGAAACAGGTGAACTAATGAGGTAGCTCCAGTACTGTTAACATCCCTGCATGACTTTTGTTTTTAAGTGTTTTTTTTTACAGTTCTTTAATGTTTTTAATGGTTTTTAGATATGTTTTTTTTAATTTCTGTTGTATACCACCCAGGTTCACTTGCTTGTGAGTTGAATGGTTATATAAATTACAGATAGATAAAATGGATGGATGGATGGATGGATGGATGGATGGATGGATGGATGGACGGACAGACTTAAACCTATCTATAAAGCTAAATTCTAGACTGTCTCTAAAACATTTTCTCAATTGAAGTCATCATATGATGCAACAGCATCACAATATTTATCTTCTCCTCTTTCTCTTTAATTATACTTGCATACATAGAAATAGCACTTAGACTTATATACTATTTCACAGTATATGAAATAGTATAACCACAGCCCTCTGTAAGTGGTTTACAGAATCAGCATATTGCCCCCAACAATCTGGGTCCTCCTTTTACTGACCTCAGAAGAATGGAAGGCTGAGTGAACCTGGAGCCTGGTGAGATTCGAACTGCCAAATTGCAGGTAGCCAGCAGTCAGCAGAAGTAGTCTGCAGTACTGCAGTCTAACCACTGCTCCATCGAGACTCTACATACAGTACATACTAATCATACTATTCCACTTTAGTCCAATATTGAATTTGGACGACATGTAAATAATAAATCAAATAAGTTGTTGTTGCTGCTCATTCCTTTCTATCAATATTGACACATCTTTAAAAATTTCTCTAACCATTTCCCTGTTTTTAATAAGGATCCCACCTAAGTACACAATTTCATTTACTTGCTCTAATCTTTCATGTGCATATCTTGCAATCATTCATTCAGTTTTCCAGAGTTTAATATATAGCTTCTTATCTTCAAATGATAAAATGCTGTATTTTGTTTACCATGCTGTATAAACATATCCATTGGTTTGTAAATCATGTTTTTTGGGTAGAATAGGTACATGTCAAAAAGCCAGTTTGGTGTAGTGGTTAAGACATCAGGCTAAAAACTGGACCATGAGTCCTGCTTTAGACACAATACCAGCTGCTTTAGACACAATACCAGCTGGGTGACCAGTCACTTTGCAATCACTTTGCCTCAGCCTTAGGAAGGAGGCAATGGCAAACAACTTGTGACAAACCTTGCCAAGAAAGCTGCAGGATTTGCCCAGGCAGTCCTGAACAGAAAAAAAAGAGAAAGTTACATGCACTATATTGGGTTAAAAACAATTTACAGACCACACACACACACACACACACACACACACACACACACACACACACACACACTGTCTCAATGTAATACACATAACCTGTGGAAAGGCTTTTGATATCAAGTTGGAACAGGTTTGGAACTCACAATTTAAGTTTTTCAATACTTTTCTGAATCTAAGCAAATGTTTTCCTTCAACATGAAAAACAGTGAAATTAACTATACTCAGGCTTTTGAAAGTGCTTACAACTTACAGTAGTTTATCTTTCCAATTCCATGTGTGTAGATATCCTGCTTCATAATGGATAAACAGTAAGAGTCAGATGACAGATAATCAAAGTTGGAAAGGATCTTGTAGGTCATCTAGTCCAACCCCCTGCCCAAGCAGGAGACCCTACACCGTTTCTGACAAATGGCAGTCCAATCTCTTCTTGAAGGTCTCAAGTGATGGCACTCACACAACTTCCGAGGTCAAGCTGTTCCATTGGTTGATTGTTCTCACTGTCCGAAAGTTTATTCTTATTTCCAGGTTAAATCTCTTCTTATTCAGTTTCCATCCATTATTCCTTGTCTGGCCTTCAGGCGCTTTAGAAAATAGCTGGACCCCTTCCTCCCTGTGGCAGTCCCTCAAATATTGGAAGATTGCTATCATGTCTCTCCTGGTCCTTCTCTTTACAAGACTAGCCAAGCCCAGTTCCTGCAACCGTTCATCGTATGTTTTAGCATCCAGTCCCCTAATCATCCTGGTTGCTCTTCTCTGTACTTTTTCTAGAGCCTCAACATCTTTTTTTTAATGTGGTGAACAAAACTGGATGCAGTACTCTAGGTGTGGTCTTACTAAAGCTTTATAGAGTGGTATTAGTACCTCCCTTGATCTTGATTGTATCCCTCTGTTAATACAATTTAGGATTGCATTCGCTTTTTTGGCTGCTGCTGCACACTGCTGGCTCATATTTAGCTGGTTGTCCACTAAGACTCCAAGATCCGTCTCACAGTTACTGCTATTTAGCCTGGTTTCACCCAGTCTATAGTGTACTTTTAGTTTTTCTTGCCTAAGTCCCTTTCTTTTTAGCCAGGCACATAAAATGGTGCAACAAAGATGAGCTTGGAAGAATTGGAAATGCTTTGACTTATCAATTGATTATGTGCCCTCAAGTCAACATCTAATCTTAATAACCACATGTGTAGACATCCACCAAGATAATCTATTTATTTATTTTATTTGGTTTGTCAATTGCTTACAAGATAATAAGTATAAATAAAAACATAGTTATGAATACATGGATACATATAAGAAAAATAAAAGAAACAATAGGTCAGGGACGGTAGGCACATTGGGGCGCTTATGTACGCCCCCTATTCCCATCCTAAATTTTCAGGTTTCTCACAGTATACCTATGACTGCTGTAATTATATCCATGTGCCTTGTTGTTGATCATTTTGTTCTTTCTTGTCATCAACTTGGTAATAATCAAAATGCCAATCAAATTTCATCTTTCATCTGTACAGGTTCTTGTGAATAGGGAACATCTTCTAAATTATCTTGGACTTTGAATCTCTTATCATGTAGATTTTCACTGTGCTTCCATCCTGGTTTTTTTCTTCTTCTCTGAATCATTCATCTTGTGACCCTTAGCATACTAATTCAAATAATAGATTTGCTATTGTCTCTAAAAACACCATGTACTTCCTTCATTTTCCCATATTGCTACTGTCTAATATAGGCACCTGCTTGCTAGGATGACTAGGCAGCTGGGATGACCTTTATACTATAGGTGAATTCTAATACTAGCTTTTATTTTTGGTATATACTCCTTGTGTTTTTCATTCATACTTCCAGAAAGTTAACTACCTGAATGAGGTGAAATAACAGGGCTTTTTTGGGGTGGGGTGGGTGGGGGTGGAGTGGGAGATGACCTGCTATTTAGAAATCCATTAAGTTGCTTAGAGATGCAAGAATGCTTAATGAATTGAGGAAACTCTTTTAATGAATCCACAGAATGTTAACTAATAAATCATTCGAATTAATTCACTCTGCAGTTTCTCCTTTTTATGTATAGCTAGATGCTCTTTACCTACTGTGGTCTTCAGTACAGAATAGTGAATTCCTAGAGCCAAAGGAAAAGTTTTTTTCTCCTTTAAAGGCTTCATTATATATACATATCAGCATAGGCTTATTATGTCTATCCTGTAAAATCCTAGGCATGTCTGCTCAGAAGTTAAAAAATCCAGACTGTAAATCTGAAAGAATTACATCCTTAATATCAAGGGCTCAACACTCATGTTTTTTGCTGGTTTCTCTGGGAAATATTAGTTACACAGCACGAATAGTTTGGCATTTAGAGATATTGATATGAGTAGTCTAAAGCTATAATAATTGCATGTTGTTATACATGAAATCAAAGGCCCAGCTCTATAGTCTGCACATGAAATTCCTTTCGTGTTTTGGATTACATCAATTTGTCAAGCTTTCATGTCGCAAACGGCCTAAGGCATTATTCTTTGAAAAGATTTAGATCCTTTTGTAGGCCTAGCTCCAAATTAGGAGGAACTTTGAGATAAAAGTTGTGGACATTGAAAGGTAATTTTAAATTTAAGTGTGTTAATGCTATTATTGTTACAAAGAATTAGGTTTTTATTCAAAGAGAATGTCATAATGATTTAACTGGGAAAGATACCCTCTCTATTTACTTGTAGTATGGATACTGCTTGCCTCTTCTGGAGTATTGTCAACAAGAATTTAGCCTTAGGAAGCATCCTTTTTTTCATACACAGATCTTGACTCCTTTCAAATTCACAAATTTTATGATGAGCATGTATATGGGGATATATTGCATGCGGTTAGGTTTAGGTTTACTATACCGGTAATTCTTGGCTTAAAACCACAATTGGGACCAGAACGCCTGTCTTTAAGCAAGACAGTCATTATGTGGGTCACACTAGTTTTTGTTACCTTTCTGTCAGGGTTGTTAAATGAATCACACAATTGTTAAGCAAATAACTTAATAACAGAGTTGGAAGGATGCTTGGGGGTTGTCTTTTAGTCCAACCCCCCTGCTTATACAGGAGACCCTATATACTAGAGGTCTCCAAACTTGGCAACTTTAAGACTAGTGAATTTCAATTCCCAGAATTCTCCAGAGGTAAAGCTTTGTCAGAAACTGATTGGGAAGGTTTCAAATGGCAATCACGTGAACACATAGCTGGCTGGAAAATTCTGGGAGTTGAAGTCCACAAAGTCTTAAAGTTTGGGGATCCCTGCTATATACAGATAGTCATCCAAGCTCTTTTTAAAAAACATCCAGTGATGGAGCACCACACTGGTTTCTTCCATTAACTTTTCTTTGAATCAGAAACAAAGGTTTGTCAGAAACTGATTGGGAAGGTTTCAAATGGCAATCACGTGAACAGTAAGCAGGAAATAACTTGCTTAGTTTTTGCAATCATTGTAAATACATGCAGGTTGCCAAGCACCCAAATTTTGATTACATGATTACAGAGACACTGCAACAATCGTAAGCATGAGGATTGGTTGTAAATTATTTTTTTCAACGGTGTCATAATTTTGAATGGTTGTTAAACAAATATCAATAGTACTTAGACTTATATATCGCTCCATAGTGCTTTATAGCACTCTTTGAGTGATTTATATTGTGAACATATTGTCCCCAACAATCTAGGTCCTCATTTTACTGGAAGGATTGAAGACTGAGTCAACCTTGAACCCCATCAGGATTGAACTCCAGACTGTGGGCAGAGTTAGCCTGCAATACTGCATTCTAACCACCGTGTTACCAGAGATCTAAACAAATGGTTGTAACACAAGGATTACTTATACTAGCTGTTATAAATTAAATTCCAAAATGTCTGGTTGCCAACTCCATGCAGTTTTACTCTAGAAGAAGGTTCAGGACATTACTGGGAAAAGAGAAAAGTAGCAGTGGTTACTGTAGCTAGCAGCCTCCCATTCTCTTTTTTTCCTGTAGAAAATCCATCTGTTAAATGTTATTGGAAAAACTAACGAGAAATTCTGAGGAATATTGCAGGATTGGGATTTGATCATTCCTGCATATGGAGTAGAGTCCCTCTCCTTTTCCTGAAATTTGGAAAGGAGAATTAGAGAAGGAGGAATTGTCCTAGAAGGAAGAAGGCCCATAGGCAACTCACCAGATAGTCTTTGCTAGTACAAGTTTGCCTTTTAAAATAGTTCATAGGATGAGCATTTTGAGTTTCATGCCTTAATTAAAAAATATAAATGCATGCTATATAAAATAATGTAAAATGAAACTATTGTGCCTCATATCACATCATAGTGGGGGATACTGAACGGCAAAATTCATACCCAGATATTAAATAAAAGCCTGTCACATATTAGATGTTCAAGCAGACTGATTTTAATCAGGGCTCTGTCTGAATAGTTACAACTAAAAAACAAAACTATCCTAGTGAAAGCACAGTTTCCATGAATTATCTGGGCCTTGGCATCATTCAAGCTTTTCTTTTTAGCAGCGACAATAGCAGATGTTCCAGATTTTTTCTTCCCCAATAAAAACGATCTTTAAAAACATATTTTTTATACACTGCTTTTAAGACAGGCTAATTACTGATATTTTATTCAGGTTTTTTTTTAATGATTCACGTCTTCCATCATTTTAAATATCAGAACTTGATTTTATTATTTACTTCTGGTTTTAGTATCAAATATATTTATTGCAAACTACCTTGCAGATTGTGCTGACAGCACATATATCTAAGAAATAAATAATGCTATATGCCACCAAAAAAAAAGCTCTATCATTGCTGTACTGTAATTATAGTATTCATGTTCTTTCAGAAAATTAAAATGGCATAAATACAAGAACTTCTTCCTTTGTATAGACAAGCACAAAATTCTTAAGCAATGTCTATCTCAATATACAGTATTTCATTAAAATATCACTATTGTTTAAATTTTGGACCATAAGAAAGGCTGAGTGCCAAAGAATTGAGGCTTTTGAACTATGGTGCTGGAGAAGACTCCTGCGAGTCCCTTTGAACTGCAAGGCGGTCAAACTGATCAATCCTAGAAGAGATCAAACCTGACTAGTCTTTAGAAGGCCAGATCCTGAAGATGAAACTCAAATACTTTGGCCACCTAATGAGAAAGAAGGACTCACTGGAGAAGAGCCTAATGCTGGGAAAGATTGAAAGCAATAGAAGAAAGGGATGACAGAGAATGAGGTGCTGGATGGAGTCACTGAAGCAGTAAGCATGAGCTTGAATGGACTCCAGAAGATGATAGAGGACAGGAAGGCCTGGAGGAACATTGTCCATGGGGTCACAGTGGGTCAGACACAACTTCGCAACTAACAACAAAATTGTTTAAATTGGAAATTCATATCATAGGTTCTCTTTCGGAGTGAGAAAAGGTCATCTTTGGCAGAAAAACAAATCTGGTCACGTTGCCAACTTCAAAAGCCAATACAAAAATTTATGCCACCAGATAAAGACTGAATGCACCAATTATCACATTAAACAAGTGGAAAACCTTTTACGCACCAATTCCACCTGCGCTTTCTATAATTTTGTAAACAGCAAACTAAAAGACTCAAGGTCCATCCCACCCGTGAAAGGACCTAATGGCAAAGACTGCAACGACGACACCATTAAAGCCAACCTCTTTAACACATTCTTTGGCTCAGTATTTGTAAATAGCAATGGATCATACCAGGTATTTCCTAGTCGAACCACAGACAACTACAATGATCTAATATATATCGATTTTACAGAAGACAATGTTGAAAAAGCACTACGCAATCTAAAACCATCTCTATCTATTGGACCGGATGGAATATGTGTCTACTTCTTAAAAAAGCTATCCACTGCCATAGCCAAACCTCTAAGCATAATCTTTGAAAAATCTTTCAGGACCAGCTCCTTGCCTAACTTATGATCACGGTCATCCCCATCTTCAAAAAGGGAGACCCCAGCCTATTTGAAAATTACAGACCAATCTCTTTATGCTGCGTCACCTGTAAAGTCCTGGAATCAATTATTAACCAATCCATTATCCTCCACTTAGAGACAAACAGCCTACTCTCTAATAAACAATTTGGTTTCAGAAAAAAACTATCCTGTAATCTGCAACTCTTACACTGTAAAAACATATGGACTACACAACTTGATCAGGGCAAAGCAATAGATGCAATCTACATAGACTTCTATAAAGCATTTGATTCAGTGGTACACGACAAACTACTCCTAAAACTAAAATCTTATGGTATCTCTGGACAATGCATAACTAGATAGAAGCATTCCTGTCAAACAGACAACAAATGGTCAAAATTGGGGATGTCCTATCAAATTCTGTACCTGTCAAAAGTGGTGTCCCCCAAGGCAGTGTTCTAGGACCAACTCTCTTCATACTCTATATTAATGACCTCTGTGATAATATTAAGAAAAACTGTGTTCTTTTCGCTGATGATGTAAAGCTATTCAACACCACAGATAATACTGCTATCCTTCAAAAAGACCTTGACTATGTATCAGAATGGTCAAACAAATGGCAACTTCAAATCTCAACAAATAAATGCTCTGTCTTATATATTGGCAAAAAAAATCAGAAAATAAAATACAAGCTGAATAGTCAAGACCTTGTTGATGATCCAAACTCTGTCAAGGACCTTGGAATACTCATCTCTAATGATCTAAGTGCTAGAGCCCACTGTAACTACATAGCCAAAAAGGCATTAAGAGTTGTTAACCTAATCCTTTGTAGCTTTTTCTTTGGAAATATCACACTACTAACTAGAGCATACAAAACATTTGCTAGACCAATACTTGAATACAGCTCATCAGTCTGTAATCCACATTACGTATCTGATATTAACACAGTTGAGAAAGTCCAGAAATATTTCACAGGAAGTGTTTTCAACTCCCCTATTCGTTGCAGAATACCTTATGCTATCAGACTTGAAATTCTAGACCTAGAAAACCTAGAACTATGCCGATCTAAATATAATATGTAAAATCATACATTGCAATGTTCAACCTGTCAACCATAACAATACAAGAGCATACAATAGATATAAACTCAAGGCTAACCGCACCAAACTTGATTGCAGGAAATAAAAACTTCAGCAACAGAGTGGCCAGTCTGGAATACTTTACCTGACTCTGTCGTTTCTTCCCCAAACCCCAAAAACTTTAACCTTGGACTGTCTACTATTGACCTCACCCCTTTCCTAAGAGGTCTGTAGGGGGTGTGCATAAGCTCACCAACATGCCTACCATCCCTGTCCTATTGTTTCTTTTATTTTTCTTATATGTATCCATTTCATGTATTCATAACTATGTTTATACTTATACCTATTATTTTGTAAGTGATTGACAAATCAAAATAAATCTAAAATCTTAGTTGATGAAGCATCAAACAAATCAGAAGGTGCATCACTCTTGTATAAGAATATTTCTAGCAATATGGCTGATTATCTGTATTGTGGATGGATGTTAGGAAAAATTGAAAACAGAGCAGTTTGGCAAAGATTGAAACAACTAAGCCTGTTCAAAAACTGTTAGGAAGGAAATGCAAGAGGATCTGAATATGGTTCTCTCTCTAAAGTCTTCTTCATGAATCATAGCAGTTGGTTATTGCCTCTATAATTATTACTTAGCTGAAATCCTTGTATTTCTTACAAACTCATCCAAATGGCTTTTGCAGTGAAGCTTGACAATAGGTTGGCAGGTAAACTATGTAATAATCTGTGGTTGACTTCCTTCTCTATTTTATTGTTTCTTTTTTAATGGCTTGATGGTTTTCTCTGCCAGTTCCCCGCCAGCCTGGAGTGAGCAATCATCTCTTAGAAACATTTGAAATTGAACAAGGGATAAGTGCCAGTGAGGCTGAAGCAAATGATGATCCAGGTAAGCAATTCTTCAGTTTGGAACTAGTTAGCATTCTAGAAAGCACCGTTAAGAGAAAAGCATTACTGTTTCTTATGTACTACATTCCTAAGAATATGTGCACCACCGGGCATACTGTATGTGTATTTTAATACTAATGTGTACAAACCAGTTGGGCTTGCAGTATAAAATGAGAACTCTACTTACTAAAAGCCATTCCTTGAACTCTGAGAAAAGTAGTGGAATAAATCTAATAAAATTTACACAACTTTATAATTTGCTCCAATAGGATAAATTTTAACTAATTTGAGTATCCCATACTTTTCTAAAAGCAGAAATGAAGAGAAGAGCACAGCAGGAAAATGGATTAGAATTCCTTTGTTTTCATCAATTGATGCACTAATAAAAGCTTCTCCTTTTTGCATATGTGATTGATACATCCTTTACATTTTTTGTGTGAACATTGTCTACACATAATAACCTCACACTTGGCTTAGCCTCTACCAATCTAGTACCTTCAAAGTATTCAAATGAACGTCCCAGCATGTTTATAGAGGACTGAGTTAACCTGTCTCAAATCTGAAGCTCTTTTTCTTGATCTCTGTAGGTGTTCTGATTCATAGTTGCAACTTTGATGGTGGTTTGTGTGGATGGATCAAAGAAAGAAATGATGATTTACACTGGGAACTTGTTAAAGACTCCTCAGGTATTGCTCGATTTTCTTTCATTGAAAAGAGTGCTATATGATAAGCAAAGAATCAGAAATAAGAAAAAAATATTGGCATATATTTCTGGCAATTGATTTATTAGGAGTTGAGGAGTGTTTCTGTTAGAATGTAAAGTTTTGTTTTAACTTTCCCGTGTATGTAAATGTTCAAGGGTCATTTTCTTTGAACAGTTCCTTGAATGGAAAAGTTTGAAAAGCAGTGTATGGACAACACGGTAATACCTCTTAAGGCAATTTTCTTGCATATTCATTCATATTTTTGTTGCTAAATCATATTAACATTTATTTCTTTTCTTTGTAATTGACAATGTTTGAGGAGAGCAGTGTATCTAAATCTAAATATGTGTAGCCCGTGATGTAACTGAAGCTTTGGAAAACTACTTACTAATAATGTGTGGTTCCAAATATGGATTTATACAATTACCTAGTTGCACTGAGACATCAGAGGTCACTTAAATAGGGCTTGGAAAAGAATCACTTTGGGCATTACAACTAGATAATATAGCCACACTACAAGTACAGTATGTACAGTATATATGGAAGGCTAACTAAGAAGTTACGCCTTCTAATGCTATGCCTTTGTTTTGTTAGTACCACATTTGTATAAAATGTATACATTCTTTAGATAATTTATCTAACTTGAAATATTAAAAATAAATTCAATATATATAGGCATTTATTATATTGATAGCATGTTTATGTGGCATGGCAACTATAATACACTTTTGAATTCTCAAAAGACATCAATGAAATAAATTACTACTTTTTTACTCATTCCAGTCTTCTCCTCTAACAGTTGATAAGTTTTGCCCAACATATTATTTATCCTGGCATGAAGAAGTACATGGATGAGTAACTAAGGGCAAATGTTAGGTATATTTCTGGAATTATGGCTCTAGACACTATGGTTACAGGAAGTGGGGTGATTTTTGCATAAATGAACAAGTTTAAAGTTATCTGAAATCTATGGATACAAACCTGCATACATCCAAAAGAGAAAGTGGAAGATTTTCTGTACTTTTATTCCAATGTGGAATTGGAATAATTTAACAACTGGTTCTCTGGCTGGGAAGGTGTGGCCGATTATTTCATGTGAATGGGTGGGTAACGTCACTCATCATGCCCAGTCCTGCCTCCAATCACTCCCCTCAAAGGCAGAGGTAGAATTCAGCCAATTGGGGCTAATCCCACCACTGGCTCTCCCCCCCGGGGTTTCGGCCTGTTTTCTGGCCATTTTTGTGCTGTTTTTCAGCCATTTTTGGTCCATTTCCAGGGGTGTTCTTTGGGGTGTTTTCAAGCCAGAAAATGGCCTGAAAATTGCCAAAAACTAGTAGGGGAGGACCAGCCAGTGGTGATATTTGCCGGTTTACAGAACTGTGCAGAATCTTAACTACCGGTTCGTCCGACTTGGTGAGAACCGGCAGCAGCCCACCTCTGGTCTTAACTTTTTCAGAAACATGAATTGTTCCAGGCAGTAAATATTTTAAGATTAGTTTCAAATGAAAAACTCTTACCTTACCTCTTAGAATAAATGGTGTATGAAGCATTCTAAAGTAAACAATGGAAGTTCATTGAATAAGTCTAGATTATTAATACTTTGGTGTTATTTCTTTAGTTGCAGCTCTAGTTTTGTTTGAGTAATATGGTCCCCAAAGTGTCCTTCCACCAATGGAAAATTAGAGGATCAAATTATAATTAAAAAATATTGATGAGAAAAAAATTTTTTTTTTGCAAAACATGTTTCTCAAGACCCAGCATTCAATTATTACAGCTTGGAATTTTTTTTTTAAAGTGTTTATTATTTACCAATGTAGATAACAATACTTTCTGAATTGGATAAAATATCTTCTGCAATATTATAGAAAAATGCAGGTGATAGCACTCATATATACACTATGTTATTCTACTTATGCTTTCTCAGGTCTGGGTCAATTTTTCTATTTTTAACTATTTTTTTTTTGTGTCTGTGTGTGTGTATTCCCTTCAGGGTAGACCATATGCTGGAAATGTGTAAATAATTTAAAATAAATCAATCAAATCAGTGCTACACTCACATTACTTGCAGTGCTACAGCTGGGTGGCCAATATTTTGTTGCAGCCACAAATTTATTCTTTATTATGATGTTCTTTTTCAAGGGCATGTTGAA
This sequence comes from Bungarus multicinctus, assembly GCA_023653725.1. Classification (NCBI taxonomy): domain Eukaryota; kingdom Metazoa; phylum Chordata; class Lepidosauria; order Squamata; family Elapidae; genus Bungarus; species Bungarus multicinctus. The sequence continues at coordinate 24,244,045 of CM042849.1, forward strand.
ATAATTTGTTTTCTCGTCCCACTTTGTTTTAAACAGGTGGACAATATTTATCTATTTCTCAACCCAAAGGAAAGGCAGGTCGATTTGCCCGCTTGGTTCTCCCACTTGGCCATTTAGCTCGCTCCGAAGATCTGTGCTTATCCTTTCAGCATAAAGTATCTGGATTACACTCTGGTTTGCTTCAAGTCTTTCTAAGAAAGGCTGGTATTCATGGGCCAGCAATTTGGGGAAGGAACAGAGGTAATGGTTGGAGTCAGACGCATATAACACTGAAAGGACCTGGCATCAAAAGTGTGAGTACAATTCTGGGATTTAAGGAAAAGAGAGAGAGGGAGAGAGAGAGAGACAGAGACAGAGAGATAGAGATAGAGACAGAGAGAGAGATGAAGAGGGAAAGCAATATTATTTATATTTAGTATATTCAATAGAGTTACATTTCCTTCTATTAATCTCTAAATGTATTACAATTTCTTCAATTAAGTCTTGATTGCTTAATGTTAATTATAAAAATAGTAACTGCATTGCATCTTTTTCTATGAACCATGATAAAAATTAAATCGTCTAACATCTTAATCATTATACTTTCTAATAAGTAAAAATCTTCCCTGCCCTCCCCAATACTGGGGAGTATTGGATTAAATTCCCAGTTGTATTATTTTATGGATTGAGCTTGAGACATATAAAGCATATCTTCTTCCCCAGATTCCTCAAAATATTGATCTTTCCACAATAACCATTTTTCTTCAGGTATTGATTAGATTTGAAAGCACTACTTAAATTTCAATTCCCCACTTCAATTGCAAGATTTCATGATTTTAAAATCTAGAACACTTCTTCTTTATGCACAAAATCTGGGTGGGATGTATATTTATGATATGATAGAAGGAAGGTTAATGTGGATTTTAAAAATCATTATGTTAGATGTGCCTTATTGAGAATATCGAATAGATAAAAATTCAGGTTTTACCTGAAAACATTTCTGTGGCTCTCAGCATAAGAAGCATTTGATAGACTAGAAATAATAAACAAATACAAATAGCTAACTTATCAGGAAATATTAGAAATTTGTCAAGGAGAATACAAAATAAAATCAGAAGAGCAATTAATGACAGACACAGTTGCCAACAGTTTTCTTATTTATGGTTGATGGAACTTTAAAGTAGACAAAAAGGAGTTTATTCTTTTGAATATCATAACATGGAATGGAAATGAAATTATGTATAAAAGATGTACCTGGAATTTTAAAATGTACTATATACACTTCAGTTGAAATTTGAAACAGCAAATAAAAGACTAAAATGAATTATAAAGGCTGTTTGAGAGTAATATATGGAACAACATATGGAACAATGGATAAATTGAAAGGATTGAAATTTACATTATTTATTTATTTATTTAGTTGTCAATTGCTTACAAGATAATAGGTATAAATAAAACATAGTTTTGAATACATGGATACATATAAGAAAAATAAAATATAAAAGAAACAATAGGACAGGGACGGTAGGCACATTGGTACGCTTATGCACGCCCCCTACAGACCTCTTAGGAAAGGGGTGAGATCAATAGTAGACAGTCTAAGGTTAAAGTTTTTGGGGTTTGGGGAAGAAACCACAGAGTCAGGTAGAGTATTCCAGACATTGACCACTCTGTTGCTGAAGTCGTATTTCCTGCAATCAAGTTTGGTGCGATTAACCTTGAGTTTGTATCTATTGTTTTCTCTTGTGTTGTTATGGTTGAAGCTGAAGTATTCATTGACAGGTAGGACATTGCAATGTATGATTTTATATACTATACTTAGATCAGATCGAAGGTGGCGTAGTTCTAGGTTTTCAAAGTCTAGAATTTCAAGTCTAGTGGCATATGGTATTCTGCAACGAGTAGAGGAGTGAAGAACTCTTCTTGTAAAATATTTCTGGATTTTCTCAACTGTGCTAATATCAGATACGTAATATGGGTTCCAGACTGATGAGCTGTATTCGAGTATTGGTCTAGCAAATGTTTTGTATGCTCTAGTTATTAATGTAATATTACCAGATAAAAAGCTACGTAAGATTAGATTAACAACTCTTAGCACCTTTTTGGCTATGTAGTTACAGTGGGCTCTAGCACTTAGGTCATTTGAGATGAGTACTCCAAGATCCTTTACAGCGTTTGGGTCATCAACAAGGTCTTGAGTATTCAGCCTGCATTTTATTTTCTGATTTTTTTTGCCAATATGTAGGACAGAGCATTTATTTATTGAGATCTGAAGTTGCAGTTTTTCTTAATATAATCACAGAGGTCATTAATATAGAGCATGAAGAGAGTTGGTCCTAGAACACTGTCTTGGGGGACACCACTTTTGACAGGTACAGAATTTGATAGGACTCTCCCAATTTTGACCATTTGTTGTCTGTTTGACAGGAATGCTTCTATCCAGTTATGCAGTTGTCCAGAGTTACCATAAGATTTTAGTTTTAGGATAGTTTGTTGTGTACCACTGAATCAAAGGCTTTACAGAAGTCTATGTAGATTGCGTCTATTGCTTTGCCCTGATCGAGTTGTGTAGTCCATATGTTTTTGCAATGTAAGAGTTGCAGATTACATGATAGTTTTTAAGATTATATTATAATCTTAAAGCTAATTTTTACAAAATGATGTACTGTTGGTATATGTTAGCAGAGAAATTGTCTAGAAGTATAGAAAAGTATAAAAACATTTCAAATACAGCAGAAACATTTTATCATATTTGGTGGACATGTTAAAAAAACTACAATATTGTGGATTCAAGTATATAAACCGATTTAGAAGATTTTAAAGATTAATATACAATTGAGACCAAAGATCTTTCTTTTGGGACCAGTGGACCAACAGCTGGAAAAATTAAAGGAACTTTGCATGTCATAACTGTAGCAAGATTACTGCATGCATGCATATGGAAAGATTTGGTGGATTGTTTTCTAAGATTGTCCTTTAACTCTCTTTCAAGTAAAATCCCATGTTGATCTCCATGAATAAATTATTGCAAAATTATTTTCAGTCTATCAGTCAAAATAATTGCACACAACTTGTAGTTGTTATTATTCAATAATGATATATTGACCTATATTTTCTTGTTAAAGTCAAATTTTGTCCCTCTTTGGTTGTTAATGCTCTACTGGCCTCTTTCCAATTCTCTGGCACTTTCCTCCCTATAAGATTATTCATCCTTTGTAAAGGTTGTAAAAGTTCATCCTCAAATCATTTATAATAAGAACCTTATCTTTCATCTGGTCCAGGCACCTTTCCTAGTTCAATCTTTTTATAGTTTTAGAAACCTCCCTTACTGTTATAAATCCATTCATAATCTGTGCTTAACTTGGATGTACATGATAAGTAAATGCAAATTTGGCTCCTTTTATAGAACTCCTATTCAAAAATATTCCATGTTTCTCTAAACCCCTCAGATTCAAACTCAAGTCCCAGGGGCTGGATCTGGCCCGCAGGATATTTACATATGGACTTGCCCATGGGGCTGTCCTGGACACAGAAAAGGATTTGCCCATGGGCTTCTGCCAGCGAAAACGGTGCTCGGGAGGGCTGCCCTCCTGAGCTCCTTTTTTGCTGGCAGAGGGTTGCAGGAGGCCATCACAGCTGAAAACAGAGCTCGGGAGCTAGTTTTTGCTGGCAGAGCACCACAGGTACCCCAACATGGGTGATTTCGAGCTAGCTATGCCCACCCTGGCCATGCCCACCTTGCCCCCCCCCCAAAGTCAAACACAACCCTGATGTGGCCCTCAATGAAATTAGAGTTTGACACCCCTGCCCTAGATCATATAATAAACTAAAGGAACAGCAGTCTATAAAATATTGCGAAGTTCACACATTACACTTACCCAAAATGCACTTTTGTTTAGTATAACATGTGAGCATAATTGTGTTTCATAAATCATGGTTCATAGCTTCATGGTTTTATGTATAGCTAAAGCCATTGTTATTTATTAAGCAAGCAACAGGTTAACATGATACATGAACCCAATCAATCTCATATGTCTATTTATTTATTTTCATTTTTTCTCTCTCAGGTTATTTTTAAAGGAGAAAAAGGAAAAGGAAGAACTGGGGATATTGGGTTGGATGATATAAGTTTGAGAAGAGGCCGATGTTCTCAGGACCATTAGTGGTACAGGTGGATGAAGAAAACAGACTTTGGTTGTCCATACCTATTATATGAGACACGTGGATGACGTCTCCTTTGCGTTTGTGAAATCACAGTAAATCTCCATATAAATAATTCACATTTTCTGTAATATATATCTGTCCTTTATAAAGAAAAGACTGCCTAAATGTCCTCAAAAAGAACCAACAACTGAATCCATGTTTTCCACTGGCTGATTATGAGTCATTTTGTGTCAAAAGCTGAAGATATACCCATTATTATTGTACTGCATCAATTTTTATAGTAGAGTGTTTTGTGTCTCTCTGTGTGTATAAATAACATTTATCCTGTTATCTTATTGCAAAACGCAGTTAAAGAGTAGCACTGCAACCCTTAATATAGGTAGTGCTGTGTTCTGTATAAATATGTATTATTATTATTGTTAATGTATTTATATATGTTGTATATTTGCAAATTCTAGTTGTAAGAGGAAATAACATTTGCGCACGTTACAGTTAAACTAGCAAAACAATAGCAAGTTCTTTTTAAATATATAAGGCCCAGCAACGGTCCTTGCCTGTCTAAACTCAAACAGTAGAATATTTTACATGATTGCAAAAATGAGTATAATGTAAGCATTACCAGATTCAGGAGAATTAGACTTCAGCAGTTCTTTTCTGAAAAGAAAAGCATTCATGACTGGCATCAGCAGCACAACTTGGCCTTGATGGATTTTAATATTTTTAATATATTCAAGGAAAGTTTGGCAGATCTGTGTTTTTCTTCTCTTATTCAGACATTAGTAAGAAACAAAATAGGCTTTGGGGTTCATAAGCAAAGAAAAACAGAGCAACCGGTCATGGATTAACCAGAATTATACAGGTAGTCCTCAATTTACAACAGTTCATTTAGTGACGGTTCAAAATTACAACGGCATTGAAAAAAATAACTTCTGGCCATTTTTCACACTTATATCCTTGTGGTCACATGATGAAAATTTGGATGATTGGCCACTGACTCATATTTATGATGGTTGCAGTGTCCTGGGGTCCCGTGATCATATTTTCCTACCTCCTTACAAGCAGAGTCAATGGGAAAACCAGATTCACTTAACAACTGGGTTACTAGCTTAATAACTGGCGCGATTCATCTCACCATTGTGTCAAGAAAAGTTGTAAAATGCATCAAAATTCACTTAACAAATGTTTTACGTAGCAACAGAAACTTTGGGCTCGATTGTGATTATAAGTCGAGGACTGCCTGTACATTATGGCATGAATTCTATCTACTCTCTCCTCTTTTCAGTTTATTCGGTTTATTACTTTATTTCTGGGCAGATGATTTAATCCACATTACAAGGAAGAAAAACTGTTTCCTGAACATAGCAGGACAGTTGCAAAAAGACTCAGTTTCAGCATGATCAAAAGTCTGTCTTGCACAGTATAGCATAGATAGAAAAAAAACACAACAAAAATGTAGCAGAATGCAGGAGAAAATCCAAACAGAGTTTTCGGTGGCTTAGAATTTGGACCTTTCAATTTTTATTTGCCAAAATGGAAAATTTAAAAAGTCTCCCCTTGCATCCAGATGGCAATCACGTTGATGGTATGTTAATCTCCCCAATAAGCTATCCAGGTGGTGGGGACTGCGATGGAAAATCCTCTTTTTCATTGCCTCAATAATATGTAGATCTTCAGCTGTTCCCAGTGTGGCTTGATAGAACCAAAATAATAAGCCAAAATAATTTAGCTCAATTTCAACTTACTCCATTTCTTACTAACATGTGATTTCTTCCTGTATTTCTCACAATATACCAGAGGTTAACAATATGGCACCCTGACCACATATGAAACTATGTGGTCGGACATAGTTTGTGGGGAGGAAAATAAAGGGGGATAAATCTGCCTCTGCCTACCAGCATCCATTAGTATTCATCTGGCTAGTGTCCTGTCAGTGTGTGTGAGAGAGTTGAGGGGTTTTTGGAAACTGAAACAGTATTTGCTGTGTGAACAAGGAGACAGCAAGGAGCCTGGGTGTGGCTTAGCTCAACTGTTCTTTACTAAAACTGCTTGGTGCTCTGAAACTGAAAGTCCTCTGCTTGTGTTTTGCATTTGGAAAAGATTCTTTTCAGGTGGGGAGGGGGAGTAGAACTCCTTAGCATCAGAGTGTGTTTATAATAATATACGAAATACTACTGCTCTGATGGTCATTTCTCAAAACTCTTTCTTAGTGAGCGCCTAGAAGCCAAGAGGAACATACGTGCCAAATTTCAAGTTTGTAGGCTTTACGGTTCTGGAAATTTTGTGATGATGTGTGAGTGATATTTCATATATATATTATACATACATATATACATACATACATACATACATATAATTAAATTTAATTGTAATTAAAGTCATTACAATTTTACAATTATTAAAATTTGCAACATTCAAACTATATCATTTATAGACATGATAATTTTTTACAGAAATAATGTTTATTAAGGCATAGTACTTTGAAAAGAAGCACTATAAAAGTAAATTGATGGTTTTTAATACATTCCATTACAGATGTTGGAACAACTGAGCAGTTTTTCCCCCCCAGTTGTAATTGTAATTTGCCTGTTCAGTCAAGCCAATGTTTTTAGCAAAAATACCTTACACCTACTCCGGTTATTGGCAAGATTTTTTTTTTCTTCTAACCATATAACTTTCTAAGATACAGCATTTAGAATGTCAATATGGTAAGTTACATTTCTTTGATCAGCTTTTTTAAATAAGAAAAAATGAATATCCTCAATGTATTTTTTCAGTTGGACAAATTATGAATTTGTACTTTAAAACTTTAAAAAAAGTAAAAGTTATGTTTCAATATTATCATATTACAACACTAACAAACGTAAACCTCTAAAAAATATAAAGGAACCTCTCTACAAATATAACTAATAATTTTCTTTGGAGTTAGAGTTGTAATAGTAATATATAATAATATACTACTTGTAATCAATTTTAAATTATGAGGGCATGGTGACCTAGAGGTGGAGCTCTAGAAGGCTGTGAGTTCGATCCTAGGTAGCAACGGATATTTCTGTGGGCACAATGAATAAGTGCTGTGAACTCCGTGTAGGTGTCAGGAAGGGGATCTGGCTAGTAAATGCTTGAACTCCGTGCAGTCGTCTCGACTCCATCCCAATGCAAGAGATTACAGAGTCATTAAAAGAAAAAAAAATCAATTTAAATTTATATATAAAAAAAACAATAACAAAAGCTATGTGTTTATAAACTGAAACAGATTTTAAAGTCCTTTCACATGTACAGTTCTATAGAAGCTCCAAAGATCACAGATTTATTGTTATGCATTACAATGAAGAGGAGATGGACATGCCAACCTGAATGAAACTAGCAGTACATCTCATATAGTATATGCTGGCAGTATTAAACAATACACTCTTTAAATTATGCCTTGATCATGATATATGAAAACTATATGCAATTTTATATTTTCTAAAGATATGCCTACAAATTATTTAACTAAATAAGAATGTATACTTTTTTAATTAACATCTTCCCTGACTTCAGTGGATCTACTCAAATCTTAATTCCATTTAATGGGCTTCTATTGGAGTGAATAAGATATAAGCTCAGCTAAGAATGTCATGTTTGTGTTGTAATATGTAGGCAATTCAAGACGAAGGTGTTATAATTCAGTTCTGATACACCTCAACTATATTAGGCTCCTCTTTCTATAGGCAGGCTGTTAACTATTTTCTAGATGGGAATAAATACCCAATAAAGATATGGGTTGCTGCTTCTAACAGCAATGAACTGAAAAAGATTGGCTTCTGAAAAAGTAAAAAACAGGCATGAATTACATCCATATTTGGTTGTCCTGCTTCTAGAATCATAGCAAAATAGGAACTCTTAAATTTCTAGTGACTCACATGAGCACCATATGCGAAGATAACTAATGGACTTTGTGTTTGGAGAAATGCCTTCCCTTAGACAATGTGAAGAGCAGATGCTAAAGTCACATACATATATTTGGCTCAGTGTCTGTTGAGTTGTCAAAATATTTTCTGTTGAGTATTATTTTCTGGAAACTTCTTGTGACAGGTTAATGCATCAAAGCCATTTCTAAAATGATTTGTCATGCTTTGAACTCATAAAAGCAGCAATAAAGTATTTTCATGTAAGCTACTCTTTTTAAATTGTAGGTGTATTTGTGGAGGTATACAAATAATAAGTAGAAATCATTTATATTTCAGGAATGCAGTGTTGTGTCACACAATATAATTTATACAGATCTAATTGATTCTCACCCTATATGTGGTCTAAAAAAGAGTATGTTACATGCAGTAGATGGATTTTTAAATCACCATTTATGAAGTGAGAAAATGTCCCAAAGCAACAAATTGAGATATATCTGAAAGATGCACATCTGAATCTTTCATCTATTTTTAATTGGCATATATTCTTTTTTTATAAATGTTAATATTTAAACATGCCTAAAGTCCATGATTAATTAATGGCACCTAGGTGCATCTGTATAATAACTTATCTACTTTTGTTTACTGACTTCATAATTGTCAAAATAGTTTTTTGATATCCACAATCTATTAAAATGATATGGTATCCTTGTTTAATTATGTTTAACTCAGTTGTTCAGATATGCATGACACATTCCTAAACCATGAACTAACACAGAAACATTATACAAAACAATATACTAAGAATTTCTCACTATATGCAAACACTATAAGTGTGGATAAGTATTAAGTATGTCTGTTAAAAAGTTGGATTATACATGAGTATTAAAAAATGGATTCAGTTCAAAGAATATACAACACACATGCATATAGCCACACAACCTATCTTGCCTTTAGGTCAGTGGTGGGATTCAATTTTTTTTAATACCGGTTCTGTGGGTGTGGCTTGGTGGGAGTGGCAGGGAAAGCATACTGTAAAATCTCCAGTCAGTATTTGCCGGTTCTCCGAACTACTCAAAATTTCCGCTACCGGTTCTCTAGAACTAGTCACAACTTGGGAATACCACCTCTGCTTTAGGTTATCCAATACATTGACATCAATATCAATGTCCTGATCTTCTTACTTCTTTTATTGGTGGGAATAAGGCTTTAACAGAACATAGTTTCACTTGTTTTATATATTGGATTTTTGGGGGGGATGAAGGATACAACCAAAAGACATCATAAAATCAACAGTATTTCTTAAATTGTACTTTCTTGATTAAGCTTTCTCTTAATGGGAGGTTAGTTCTTCAACTGCTCAACCAGTTTTTAAATATTTTTAATTAAAAATCATATATTTCTATCACAGACTATTTTCTTCCTCAAGTATTGTTTGAAGAGGTACTGTAAGATACTGCAGGGCCATTTGCTTAATTTTCCTTTGATCTTTGCTCAAGATGATGAAGATGATATTCTTGTTACTGTGCTTTGGAATGAAGATGAGAGTAGAAGAAGGATGGTGGAAAATGGGTTGAATTGAGGATGGATTAGTTTTGTCTTTTGAAAGGTTAGTGGAAGTGTTTTTAGAATGATATTTTATATCCAGTATGGCAGAACAAAGTGCCATCAACTTTTAGTCACTGTAAGACAGAAATGGTTTGGAAGAGGCACAGAAAAGAATTTCAAGGAGTTCCAAGTTTAGTTATTTTGGATATAGAAAAAATTCTGCTGTGCACTCATGAAAATTGCCTTTCTCCATTCTTCTTCCTCTCCCTTTCTGTCAAAAGGAAAGAAAAAAATGAGAGACAGAGAGAGGCTGCTACAGAGAATATATAAGTTTGAAGAAATAAACTCCATTTATAGCAACATAATATAAAAAATGTGATAAAAGTACTAAAACCAAAAAAACTTTTTATTTTTCATAGTTTTGAATTGGTTTGTGAATGTGTCCTGTTCAGGGGTGGGATTCTACCAGTTCGGACCTATTCGCTAGAACCGGTTGTTAACATTCTAAGCAGTCCAGACAACCAGTTGTTAGAAGAAATTACTGGCCTAATCCTGTAAGGAAGGCAGGAAGGAAACATTCTGGTGTTGCTTACAGAAACTGCCTCTCCATTAACCCTTATTACATTCTTGGCAGGACTATACTTATTTATTTATTTATTTATTTATTTATTTATTTATTTATTTATTTATCAATTGCTTACAAGATAATAGGTATAAGTAAAAACATAGCTATGAATACATGGACACATATAAGAAAAATAAAAACATATATAAAAGAAACAATAGGACAGGGACAGTAGGCACGGTGGTGCGCTTATGCATGCTCCCTACAGACCTCTTAGGAAAGGAGTGAGGTCAATAGTAGACAGTCTAAGGTTAAAGTTTTTGGGGTTTGTGGAAGAAACCACAGAGTCAGGTAGAGTATTCCAGACATTGTCCATTCTGTTGCTGAAGTCGTATTTCCTGCAATCAAGTTTGGTGCGATTAACCTTGAGTTTGTATCTATTGTTTGTTCTTGTGTTATTATGGCTGAAGCTGAAGTATTTATTGATAAGTAGGACATTACAATGTATGATTTTATATACTATACTTAGGTCGGAACGAAGGCGACGTAGTTCTAGGTTTTCTAGGTCTAGAATTTCGAGTCTGGTGGCATATGGTATTCTGCAACGAGTAGAGGAGTGGAGAACTCTTCTTGTGAAATATTTCTGGACTTTTTCAACTTAATTAATATTATTAATTAAGATTCGTATTAATATCAGATTCGTAATACGGGTTCCAGACTGATGAGCTGTATTCGAGTATTGGTCTAGCAAATGTTTTGTATGTTCTAGTTATTAGTGTAATATTACCAGAGAAAAGGCTACGTAAGATTAGGTTAACAACTCTTAATGCCTTTTTGGCTATGTAGTTACAGTGGGCTCTAGCACTTAGGTCATTTGAGATGAGTACTCCAAGATCCTTTACAGAGTTTGGGTCATCAACAAGGTCTTGACTATTCAGCCTGTATTTTATTTTCTGATATTTTTTGCCAATATGTAGGACAGAGCATTTATTTATTGAGATCTGAAGTTGCCATTTGTTTGACCATTCTGATATATTCTGATACTTCTCTGGAGTTTTTTCCCCCTCCTTTGCTGGTACTTTGCTTGTGTGGAGCGAACATTCAAAGTTACAATGGCACTGGAAAAAGTGACTTATGACCATTTTTCACATTTACAACTGTTGCAGCATCCCTACAGTCAGGAGAGGCCAGGAGAGGAGATTCGTGCCTTGATGTGAGTGATATTGAGTTGGCCATGCCCAGCCAATAACATGACCACCAAGCCATTCCCACCAACTAAGCTACGCCCACAGAACTGGTTGTTAAAAAATTTGAATACTATCCCTGGTCCTGTTGATATAAAAAGGGTAACCAATCTAAGTGAAGCAATAACTCTGGAAACAATTCAAATAGACAAACATTGGCTGCAATGGTTCTCTAAAAATTGCTAATGAGGCTATTTCCTCAGGCATATATTTCCCAACTGTATATTTTAAGATTTAAGCTTAAGAATCTTGATCTGAATAGGCTTCAGCATGCTGAATGTTATGCCGGCTTCAGTTGACATTTATAAAGAGCTTACATTCCTTAAGTGTTCTTTTTACCATAATCTCAAGTAAACAGTCATTGTTGTAACACACGTTTTTTCAGTCAAAACTCTAGAAATATGTGGGGTTCTTGACAAGCAGATGCTTTTTCAATACTTTCTAATACCAAATCAGGCTGAGATTATTTGCAAGAAATAAGGAAGATTAGACTTTTTTTCCAGGTTTAATAAGCAGGTTTTAAAAAATTATTATTATTATGGGTGAACTTTATGAGCCAAATGTTAGATTATTTTGCTTTACATCCAAAATTCTGGCATGGGGTCAAAAGTTTGCACTATAACAATGCAGGACCATACAGAAATGTAATCATATTGTGATATTCTGACCGGGAGACAATGTACTAAGAAGCAGAAATGTATGTTTTATATATGGCAAACATGAATATATTACAGCTGCAGCTCAAGTCTTTCTACCCTATCCTTGCCCTAGACCAGCTGAGAAATTGTTGTGAGCCAGGAAAAACAATTTGCAAATCTCTATATGACATACTTAATTCTTCATATTTAATGGGGGACATGGGCAATATTAACCACATGGTATTTCCCACATTCTCCTGCAGAATAATCTAGTATACTTATAAAAAGTGTTATGTAATTCAAGCTAAAGGCAGAAAAGAACCTGGGTGGCAATTTACATAAAAGCCAGACACATTGACTTTATTACAGTATTTATGAGCACCATTAAACCATGACTGAATGAAACCGCCACCTCCATCTACCATTCTATCAGCTTTGCCTTGTTTATAATTGAGATATTATAGCTGCTTGAATGGCAATGCTGGTTTCTAATTTCTTCAGGGGGAGCTATTAAATTAATCGTGCATTAAAACATTATGCAGGCTGTGAGTTGTCTGAAAAGTACCCATATCTTTGCAGGATTGGTGGCATTTTGTGACTATGGATTTAATTTAATTTGGACAATTAAACTGAGGCTAAAAGGTAATATACAAGGACATAATAGGAAGGGTTGAATTTCACTGTTCGGTTGGGGTGAATTATTAAGAAAAAAAAGGAATTTTGAACTACAGATTTCCCTGCATGGAGCAGAGGCAATATATTTTGTAACTGAAGAATACCATGAAGGTGAATGAGAGCATAACTTTTTTGACCAACCACCATGTCACTTGTGTACAGATAAGAAGGAAAATTGATATGAATATGGTAAAAAAAAGGAGAAAATCCTCACATTTTCCTTAAATTATTAACCTAAACTTGCTCTACAGTCCATTTTCTCTAATCTTTTCCAGTTGTGTTGTATCAATATTTATTTTTTAATGTCCCTAAAATCAGCAACAGCAGCTGAGGAGGAAATTAACTTACATCTAAAAGGGCCAAAAACATGCTTGTTCCTTACATGATAGGCTCTTTCTTGGCAGACAGATAACACAAACTCATGCCATTATTACCATTACCCTAGACTGCTTTAAGGCACTTTATATGGGGATGCCCTTAAATATTGTTCAGAAACTACAGATGTTCAAAATGCAGTAGCTCATATTGTTTTGGAAACATGATGTTGAGAATATCTAAGACCAGTTTTATTGACCCTGCATTGGTTACCAATTAGTTTCTGGGCCCAGTTTAAAGGACTTGGTACACAGACACTACAAAACTGTCTTCACTAACTGGTTTTGGCCTAATTAGATCTACCAGGAAGAAACTTCTACACAACCTACACTCTCAGGAGATTCAGGGAAGCAAGGAGGCAATGTTTTTCTGTTGCTCATGAACACTGTGGAATGGCTCCTCTCGATCAGACTAATTTCATCTTTTCTGGTCATTCAAAACCTCTTGAAGACCAACCTATTTTAGACAATTTGATTTGATTCGGTTTGATTTGATGTTGCCAGCTTTTCTAGCTTCTTCTGTGTATTGTTACTGTATTGTTGTGCTTTTATATTAGATATGTTTTATAGTAAATAGTATTTTCTAGGTGGCCCACCAAGAGTCATTTTGACTGTGATAGCATGGAAATGTTTTTAATAAATGAACCATCAAACAAATGTACTGCAGTACACATGAGGTGGCTTTTGAAGACAATGTGGAAGCTGTGGTAGCCAGACAGCTGGTGCACAACTCCACCATTGCAAGATAACATTGATTTCATTCCTGCACTGGTTCCTAATAAGCTTCTGTGTCCAATTCAAAATTATTGCCCACAAAGACCTATTGCAGCATATTAATGGATTACATCTGCATTTTTCAAATTGATCCTGTCCAGCTGGTCCAAATATACCAAGTGAGTCTGCTGAGAGATTTTTCTCATGAGGAAGCACATGTAACCTTAATCAGATGGCAGACTTGATGTATGTGTTGGCCCCAATGCCCTATAATAGCTTTCCCCGGAAGTATATGTAGTGTTTTTTTCTTGAATTCCACAAGGTAATAGAAACATTCCACTGGTACTAATGTGCCACTGGTACTAATCAATTAATTATGATCATTTCATTTTTGGATTATATCTGCTTTTCTGGATTTTTTATACACTGTGCAGAGTCTTGTGATTGCAGTAGTAAATAAATGGTTATGTAGCTGAGGTATATATATCTTCAGAGTCTTTCTGGGAAAATTGTGCCTACTTCTTGAAAAAGCTATCCACTGCCCTAGCAGAACTTCTAAGCATAATCTTTGAAAAATCTTTCAGGACCAGCTCCTTGCCTAACATATGGTCACAAGCCATGGTCATCCCCATCTTCAAAAAGGGAGACCCCAGTCTAGTTGAAAATTACAGACCAATTTCTTTATGCTGCGTCACCTGTAAAGTCATAGAATCAATTATTAACCAATCCATTATCCTCCACTTAGAGACAAACAATCTATTCTCTAACAAACAGTTTGGCTTCAGAACGAAACTGTCCTGCAATCTGCAATTTTTGCACTGTAAAAACATATGGACTACACAACTTGATCAGGGCAAAGCAATTGATGCAATTTACATAGACTTCTGTAAAGCCTTTGATTCAGTGGTATACGACAAACTACTCCTAAAATTAAGGTCTTATGGTATCTCTGGATACCATAACTGGATAGAAACATTCCTGTCAAACAGGCAACAAATGGTTAAAATTGGGAGCGTCCTATCAAATCCTGTACCTGTCAACAGTGGTGTCCCCCAAGGCAGTGTTCTAGGACCAACTCTCTTCATACTCTATATTAATGACCTCTGTGATTATATTAAGAGCAACTGTGTTCTTTTCACTGATGATGTAAAGCTATTCAACACCACTGACAATGCTGCTACCCTTCAAAAAGACCTAGACTATGTGTCAGAATGGTCAAAAAATGGCAACTTCAGATCTCAAGAAGTAAATGCATATTGGCAAAAAAAATATCAAAAAATAAAATACAAGCTGGACCTTGTTGATGACACAAACTTTATCAAGGACCTTGGAGTACTCATCTCAAATTATCTAAGTGCTAGAGCCCACTGTAACTACATAGCCAAAAAGGCATTAAGAGTTGTTAACCTAATTCTGCATAGCTTTTTCTCCAGTAATATCACTCTACTAACTAGAGCATATAAAACATTTGCTAGACCAATACTTGTATACAGCTCATCAGTCTGGAATCCGCATTACATATCTGATATTAATACAATTGAGAAAGTCCAGAAATATTTTACGAGAAGAGTCCTCCACTCCTCTACTCATAGCAGAATATCTTATGCCACCAGACTTGAAATTTTAGACCTAGACAACCTAGAACTACGCCGCATTCGGTTTGATCTAAGTATAGTACATAAAATTATATATTGC
Organism: Bungarus multicinctus; assembly: GCA_023653725.1. Taxonomy (NCBI): domain Eukaryota; kingdom Metazoa; phylum Chordata; class Lepidosauria; order Squamata; family Elapidae; genus Bungarus; species Bungarus multicinctus. The sequence goes on from CM042849.1 coordinate 24,259,528, forward strand.
AATGTCCTACCTATCAATGAATACTTCAGCTTTAATCAAAACAATACAAGAGCACAAAATAGATATAAACTAAAGATAAACCGCACCAAACTTGATTGCAGGAAATACGACTTCAGCAATAGAGAAGTCAATGTCTGGAATACTCTACCTGACTCTGTGGTTTCTTCCCCAAACCCCAAAATCTTCAACATTAGACTGTCTACTATTGACCTCACCTCTTTCCTAAAAGGTCTGTAGGGGGCGTGCATAAGTGCACCAAAATGTGCCTACCATCCCTGTCCTATTGTTTCTTTTTTTTCTTATTTGTATCCATTTCATGTATTTATAACCATGTTTATACTAATACCTGTTATCTAATAATTGCTTGACAAAATAAATAAAATAAATAAATAAAATATATAGTTGTGTGATTGGTAATGTCCAAGTTATCAACTAAGGCAGAACTTTACTTCTTGGTATTGGGGGGAAAAATTGTAAACTATTATATCTTGAAGCTCTGGAAAGAGGAATTTGAATTCTGGAATTAGATGGTACCTTAAAAAATCTTGTTAATTATTAGTATATATAATATATAATTATATATATATTATATATATATATATATATATATATATATATATATATATATATATATTATATAATTATTAATTATCACTAGCAGGAAAGTCAGAAAGGCTACCTTAACATTTGTAATGTCAACTCTAATCTGGTGTTATAATGCTATAACTGTCTGCAAGAAGCATAAATCCTTCCATTCTCCACCATCCAGTCAGAGCTTGGATGAGAAGCAAAGCATCTTCAAAGGAAAACAAGAAAGTCCAGCTGTCTCTTATAAAAGCACCTTTGGGACATCAATGCTAGTGGATTATACTGCAGTATTTGGAATTCTGAAATGATGGAAAAGTGATTGATCAAGAGGCTGCTAATGAAAAGAATGCTGACCTCAGATTTTTACATATAGTAGAGAATGTACATAATCCTTGGTCTCATGTCAACTGAACTTGTGTTCTTTGAAAATGAATGCATTTATTTCAATACTTTACTTAGAGACAATTTTGCTGTCCTTGATATAGCATTAAAGAAAGTTTGTTTATTAATTTAAAATAAGGATAAACGGATATTCTGTGGCAGAATATACAACATTTTGCCACCATTTTTAGAATATCTTTGCTCCCCTTTTTTCAATGATGAAGAAAAGATAGTGTTCCAATGGAACCAATAATAATGAAGTCCAATATTGTAACAACAATAATTAATCATTGACAACAGTAATGCAGAACTGACAGAAAGGGCCAAGTGAGCGTCCAGAATATAGCACTCAACCATGTAATCATGGCACCAAGAAAAGCCTTTTTCACATTCCAATCAGCTAGATCTCACCATCAGCAAGCAGAAGTTCTAGTATAGGGCTGTCTAGTATTTTAACCCGGTAGGTGCCTAAGGACTGAAGGGTCATTTGAAGAAGATATGAAAGTTAATGTAAAGAACTCAACATTGCCAATAATATCACTGCAGGCAAGAAACATGTTTTGAAGAGCTGCTATCAACCAGTGTGAAAGATAAAGCTTTGGTGTTTCTCAACCTTAGAAATTTGAAGATGTGTGAATTCAATTTCTAGAATTCCTCAACCAGCATTTGGCTGGCTGGGAAATTTTGGGAGTTGAAGTTTACACTCCTCAAGCTGTCAAAGTTGAAACTGGTCTAGCTGGACCAGAGGTCTCCAAACTTGGCAACTTTAAGACTTGAGGATTTCAACTTCCAGAATTCTCCAGCCAGTTATGAAGTCCACAAATATTAAAGTTGCCAAGTTTGGAGACCTCTGAGCTGAACCAACAGACAGGATCAGGAATGATAGGTTATCCTGCTGCTGTTTTGTATTTAGGCTAAAGTTATATTGCTACCTATTACAATTTACCTGGAATTATATCAGGTACAGGGGAGATATATATGTATATATTTCAAATTAATAATAATGCCAAGATGTCCCTGTCTATTATTTCATTAAAGGTTTATGAGACCACCTTATACTAAACTTCTTGAGAAGGCCAAGCATTTATGGCTCTATATGATTTTTTTGTCATGATTTATGGTGCTGATAAAAAACACACATTTTGAAGAAGATTTATTAAAGCTTTTATACATAAGGGTGTGTATTTAAAAATGAAGAGTTTATCTTTGCAGCTCATTATCTGATTGGTTTTGCTTGATCCAATGTTTAACAATAACATCAGTTTTGTGTTCTTGGAATATATATAATTTCCTGGATGATCGTTCTGGCATGAGTAACCAACCGACTCTCACAGGGCTGTTAAATAAACAGGAATTATTTGATACAGGAAACCAACCTGTAGGTCCTGTCATTTTACCTTCTCACAAGGAATGCCAAGTTATCTCTTTAAAAGCTAATTCCTTTTTTTTAAAAAAAAAAAATCATGAATAGAAGGAAAATAGCCAAACATTCTGCCAAGGTATTATTACAATATTTATCTCACCTCAGTACTTGCGTTCCATTCCAAGATTACTCAGCTGTCAAAAAAGAAAGACATTCAACAGCTTACTGTTCAAGGCTTCTAGCTCAAGATAATTTTTTTTTGCTATTTTGCTAAATCTGATACATCTCCTTTTTGGTTTCCTCTTTTAGCCATCATCTACAGTGAGAATGGATAAGACGCTTCCACAAAATACATCTTTCACTCCCCAATTTGTCCAAAGTAATTTAAAGTGGGATATAAATTTATTTCTGCCATATAACTTTGGGATTCTGAGTACACAAATCAATCAGTTCTTTCTCTCCAGCTGGCTATTAAGAAGGCACAGAAATTAGAAATACAACAATAGAACTAATCTAAAATATTTAAAAAAACAATAATAAAGTAATAATAAAAACAATGTCAAGCAACTGAAGTTCATAAGATGGATATCAATGAAACTCATCAAGGATTGAAAGCTCAGTAAAGAGTAATGTCTTAAAAGTTCTCCTAAAAATGAAGTATATTTATGGTCTTTTAGAGGTACAGAGTTCTAAACTATGACTGTTCCCATAGAGAAAGCCTGTTGTGTTCTTTACAGAGTCCTAATTTTTTAACAGGCCTTCCTAATGGGTGCTCACTGGACAAGGAAATTCAGTTCTGGGAAGTGTCTGATGCAACTTAGTGTGACATCATATAAATCTTTCTATGTGACCAAGAGGTTTAATGTAGTAGCTTCAGGGCACATGTTCCATGCAGTGGTGGGACTGTCTTTCCAATAATCTTGTTTATACATTATGGAACAGCTTCCAGGTTGTCTCTAAGGACTTTCTCATCTTGTGCATCATCATAATCTCTCTGGATAGTAATCAAGGCATGAGTTATTTATCCTAGAGCAGGGCTTTCAAACTCTGATCCCAGGGGCTGGATGCATCCTGATACGTCACGTGATGCTGCCGTGATGATGTGAGCTTGACACCCCTGTCCTAAAGTAAATACATAGTCCTAGAGCAGCAAAAATATCCATTCAGCCCCAAATTGACATTTTCATTACATGTATGTATGCATTAATTTATAGACATCCTCATCTAAGCATTTTCAATAAATCCATCATTCCTCTGGAGTAAAACGCTACTTGAAAGCTGGAAAGCTATAAAGATGGCAACATAGAATATCATAAATTTTGACATCAGGTGTGTTTCATCATGTTTCAACCTATGTAGCAGGTTACATGGGTAGCTGAAATGCATGAGAAGGACTTATAATGTTTAGGCAAAATATACATTTGTTAGGCTACATATCAATTTCTTTTCCAATGAATATAAAGAGGAAAGCAGAAGAAATGCTGGTCAATTTGAATCTGTTAAGATTCACCATTATTTTCTTCAGTTAGGTTTTATCAGCTTACAATCTTGATATTCTCTTGTAATCTCTAATTTAGATACCATTCAGATTCAATAATGTTTAACTTTCTAAGATCAGCCAAATGCTATTACCTGGCTAATATGAGAGATGCCTAAAACAGGCCCTTCAACCAGAATAATTCTGGGTTTGTTTATGTGGACAAATATAATTGGTATATCTTACATTTAGATGTTGACAGAATAATCAGATCGAAAGCAAAGGTTGTTAGATATGCATTTTCTTCATGGTATGTGGTACAGGCTCCCCAGGAATTCTAAATCCTCCCACAGCTCTTGGGAAGAACTATCTCTGTAATGCTGTCCATTTGCTCCAGAAGAAATCTCTCTTTGCTGTAGTTTATTCAGGAGGCGGAGGAGGCATGTAGCAATTTGTCTTCAGTGGTTATTTTTATTAAAATAAACGAATGTAATATGGTCAAAATTACGCTGTTATATTTTATTGTTGTGAAAACAGGGTTTGGTTTAATGTGGGGTTAGAAACAAAAGCTTGTTTTCCAGTGACTAGAAGGGGACAAAGGAAGATGATGTCTTACCACACTCTGGTTATCTGAACTAAGCAGAATTCATAGCTAGGTTCAAGTAGAGTTTTTTGGCAATAAAGTAATAATGGAATGGAATGGAGAAGCCAGTTTGGTGTAGTGTTTAAGGCATCAGATTAGAAACTGGGAGACCATGACTTCTTGTGCTCTCTTGGGCCCAAATCCAGCTAGATCAGGAATGTAAAACTCTGGGCCCGCAAGGTGGTCGGATCCGGCCCATCCCGGAAAATGTAAGAGGCCAATCCATGTCGCTTCAGCCCAGTCTATTCACATCGCTTTGGCTCGGTCTACCCAGTGCAAAGAGGAAACATGCCAGCAGTTTGGGGAGTGGCATCAAGCTGGCCATGCCCACCCAGCTGGCAACACCCCCCAGTGGCAGTCCAGAAGCCTAAAGGAAAATAGACGCCCAGTGAGTGGCATCAAGCTGGCCACACCCACCCAGCCTCCCGAAGTGAACCCACAATGTGGTCAACCCTGATGTAGCCTTCAGTGAAATTAAGTTTGACATCCCTGAGTTAGATGATCTTAGGCCAGTCAATTTCTCTCAGCCTCCTAGAAAGGAGGCAAATCACCTCTGAAAATCTTGCCAAGGGAGCTGCAGGGACCTGTCCAGGGAATCTCTGAGAACTGGACACAACTGAATGGAAGTAAAAAATATTCCCCATTGCATATTTCTATAATATAATTTCAAATTCCTAAATTAGCCTTGAATTTCTTGATACTTTATGTGTTAAAACAACCACATTTAGCCCTGCTTAGCTTCTGAGCACAGATAAGGTCATCCTGGTATTGTTTCTTGATGCAGCTAAATTAAGTAGCCCCAGAAAATTCTTGGTCAAATCTTCTTTAAGCTGAGCTTGACATCCATGTAGGGAGTCTTGGCAAAAATGTGGAAATGATTTGAAATTGTTATTATTTTGTCAACTTCCCAATATCTGGTAGTTTCCTGCCAAGATAGCAAATGGCCCTGGCTCTCTTTAAGTATTTGAGAGTGGAATAAAGAGACGAGATGCTGTCATAAAACCGACTGGAGCTCAAATCATATTGTAATATTTTGCACATGTCTTTCCCCATGCTTTAAACTCTTAAATGTTAAACAGTCTACTATATCACACATCCTAATCACATGTGATTAGAACCCATGTGGTTAAAAAAAAAAACCCACAATTTAAACAGACAAACCTGTTCGATGTTGATGTTATTTTTCTGAGTTGTCTGACTAAAGCCTTGCTACATTAAGTATGTACGTTTGAAGAAAGGAAAAAGAAAGGAAAAAAAGGATGAGAATTACTGATAAGTCAACTCCTTATAGCAATTATTTTTGTAATGCTTTCTAAAAGCAAACAAACCCAAATCTTTGCATCTTTGCTGACACTGTTTCTAACATATTGAAACAAAACTGATCTTTGCCTATAGAAAATTCTGAAGGAACTGCAGTGGACCCTCTGATTATTAGTAGATTTCTTCTCATAAGCCTCTTATAAACAAAAGCTAAATTACCTGATCCTCTCCACATTTTGGAAATCTAAAGTCTGTATTCGGGAAACAATTTTTAGCAACCCAAAAAGCGTTTAAAATTTTCTTCACTAGCCATCAATATTGTCCAGCTACTCATAAAAGAGATTTTCTTTCCAACTTTCTCTCAGCAAATAGAAAGAGTGCATTGTTCTTGGTTAAATAGTGCATAAGTGATCTCTATTCCCTTCCTTTTAGAACACTTCTGGTCCAATTAATAAATCACGAAATAAGCCTGCTAAAGGGGAAGCAGGGGTGGACAGGCAGTCTAAATATCACTGTTGTTTGACTTTAAAAGGCCACTTAAGTCTATGGATGTTTCTGGTCCTGCAAGGAGAATTTATATGTCATTTTTTAGAGAATCGGATTAGGACTGGGAAATCTGTACACAACTCTGAAATTCACTGAAAGCCTTAAGCGACTCACTACCTCTTGGAGCATCTTAATGTAGAGATGCTGTGAAAACAAAGTGATGAAAAAAAAATACAATGTTTCTGAATTTCTTGCAGTTTATTGAATTTACAGTAAAAAGTAGGGTATGTGAAGCTTGGAAGCAATGCATTACATTTTCTAAAACATCTTTTTGAATCTGCTTTGCAAGCCATGCTCAACCCTCCTGCTTCAGAAAGAGGATCTCAGAAATAATGCAAAGTGCTCTGATGTTAATTATCTTATTGTTGTGCCTCGATTAAATGAAGAATATGGACCTCTATATTCTTAATAATGTAAGTGAGCTCCATTACTTGTCCTAGCTTCAGCCAACCTAGCAGTTTAAAAACATGTAAAAATGCAAGTAGAAAAATAGGATCCACTTTGGTGGGAAGGAAACAGTGTTCCATGTGCCTTTGAAGTTTAGTCATGCTGGCCACATGACCATAGAGACATCTTTGGACAGCGCTGGCTCTTTGGCTTTTTAATGGAGATGAGCACCACCCCCTTGAGCCAAAAACGACTACCACGGATGTATGATGTAACTTTTACCTTTTAATAGACATCTATGGAAGAAGGGCAAGGATGGGCATAGGATGAACCATACATGAGAGCAGAAATTCTATGCCCTGAATATTTGACTTTGTGACACATTTATAAAACAGCAAAGCTTGAATTATAAGATCATGTTGCATATATAATCATATATGAGGATCATGATGGTTAGAAACAGATTCTTATGATAAATAGCATTACTCCTGGAATGTAGACCATCTTACTGAAGCAAGTATACAGTAGTGACCATGAAAATGCAATATCTGATCGTGAAATTAATGATTTAATTACCAATTAACCATTATTACTTTGCTGGCTCAAATTATAAAATATGGAACTGAAGAATGTGTTCCTCAAATTACACAGCTCCCTTGCTATGTCTACCTCGGTAGCAGGACCTAACAGCATTATTAAGAGAAGACTTGATATATTAGGTCATTTTCTACTTTGATGCAGTCCATGATCTTCCAGCACTGCCTCACTCTTCTGCTTAGGATAAACTGGCCAATACTGAATGAAAGTATTCACAAAAATTTAATACCAGAGATGTATATACAATCATTATACAAACTGTTATTGTCCTTCAAGTGTTTATTTGTGAACAAAGAGGTTTGTTTTATAATGAGATTGCTGAACCTGAATTGATTGGAAGCTTAACAAAATTTCTTTAAAATTAAACAGTGAAGGTCTTTGATTATTCTCCCTCCCTACAGCATTAGATGAATGAAAAAAACACCCTCCTAAGGCTAATCTTTCATATACCTGAAGAAGCAGATAGACGCTGTGAAAGCTTAAGCTAGAAGAAGCTTTGTTATTAATCTGAACAATATTTTATAATCAGCCTAATTAAATAAAATCTTTATTATGGTCATAGACCAGCATAAGAAGGATGGGGTACAGTGAATTAAAAAGCATAGAAGCTATATGGGAGTCTAAAAACAACATTTATGAAAAGCTAAAAGATATAAGATGTATTAAAATATATATAAAAAGAGCCTGAAAATCTAAAAAGTGGGGTAGGATCATTGGATGTGTATAGGGAATTATAAAAATCAGCACCTGGAAGAATATCTCTCAAATTACAGAGCATTCTAGTATGTCAAAGTAGGTGATCATTAAGTCTAGTTTATGGCACAGTAAGCCAATAAATTTGAAGTGGTGTTGCACAGAACCTAGTAACAATGATATGTTATAGAGTGGTTGATATCTGAAAGCAGCAGGAAAGTGTAGAACGGTCTTATGCACTCTGAGTATTTAATGGATAATTGTAAGTTGAGACTATTATGAATGTCTCTGCAGTATAGATAATGAAGACTCACATGCTCTGTTGTTTTCATATGTCTAGAGTCACAGGGACATTGTCTTTTCAGGTAAGGAATGTTCCAGTATCAGCTTTCAAAGGCAGCTGAGGGGGAGGTCATGACATCCTCCCAGAGTAAAGGCCCTCCAGTATTTAGGCATTTTGATTGTTAGTTCAGAATGCCATAGAGGAAGAATTAGTCTCACTATTTTTTTTTTTACAGTAGATGATTTATAGATGGGGTTAAAGCCAAAATTCTTATTATGGTGTTTATAGGTACTCATGAAACTAATCCCAGGCTATCTCCTAGGTTCCATGTACAACCATATTTTATTTCATTTTTTAAAATACTGATGTAATTTAAAATGAATGCTAGCATTCTGAAGCATCACCTCAAATATCCTCTTTATTTTCAAGAATGCTCATGGTATCTGAATATACCCAGGAGTGGGATGCTGCCAATATAACATCTGGTTCGGAGATCGCACATGTGTGTGCTGACGCGCGCTGTGTGTGCATGAACAGCAATGCAACAATCGTTACCTGCTATATTATTCTGGGGGAGTAATACAACTGAGGAATGGTAATCCGTTCTTCCACGCTGATCAGATGAGACAATAGAGGTCAATACAGCGCAGGGGTGGGCAGGCGGGTCCACAAGATCGTTGGAGCAAACCGGTTCACTCCCAGCTGATCTTCAGAGCTAGAGGTTCACCCAAACCAGTGCAAACTGACAGAATCCCACCTCTGAATATGATGAGGATTTAGGAAAAACAAATTATATTCCAGCCCATTGTAGTATTTGAAAGAATATCTACTTGCCTAGAAAAAGCATGAATATGGAAGCTCAATGATAGAATGATATCCTGGAAGATTGCAACTATTTGTGGGGAGCAATCTTACTGTTTTGTTTTCTAAAAAAGATGTGTATTTTATGATTAGCCATTTGATTATGGTAATAATTTTATGAATGTGCTGAAAACATACTCTCAAAAGCTTCTCAAAAGCTTCGGCATTTTTCAACCAGGCCCTAAGTGGCATTTGTTTTGGCTAGTAAAGTTTGGAGGAAGGAACGTCAACTATCTTTGATATTCTAATGACACAACTCTTCTGTCAGAATCCAAAGAAGACCTGAAGCATTTGATCAAATGGATTAAAAAAGAAAGTGAGAAATTGGGTCTTTTCTTAAATATCAAAAGAAAATTGAAGCCCATGACTTCTGTGAGGAATGGAAATGTCAAAATGACAACTGACAGTGAAGAAATCAAATGAAAGATCAAAGCTGAGAATGCAGTCCAGAAATAAAGCATCAAATCACACTGGGTCACAAAGCCAGGCACAAAGAATTGAGCATGGAAAAGGATCCCAGCGTGGCTACTAAATGCAGATTAGTTCATGTTTTTCAATAGCTATCTATTGATGATCAAGAGATGGATCATGAAAAAAACTAAACAGGAGAAAAATCAACTCATTTGAGTTGTGGTGTTGGAGAAGGCTTCTGTGTATTTCTTGGACAGCAAAGGTGACAAACCATCAAGTTATGGGGTGTATAAAAGCAAATGCATCACAATAAGGCCAAATCATAAAATTCTGTCTTATTTATTTCAGCTATGTCATGTAATCAAATTCACTGGAAAGACAATTATGCGCAGAGTGGTCAGCAGTAAAAAGAAATGAGGTTCCCCAATTGTTATAGCAGTTATAACACCAACCAGAAAATTAAAAAAGTAAAATAAATCACACAACACTGTTGGTCCATAGAATTGCTGAGACTTATTAGGCATGATCAACAGATAGCACCATGTAGCCTGTAACACAGACATTGTGTTGTATAGTCCCTGACTTTGGCTTAATAAGTTTAGTAAACTCAGTTTATTTTGATACAAGATTCAACGAATTGTGCTTGAACACAATGCGACAATCCAATTTGTCATCTTCCATGAAAATGTGTATGGAATAACAAATGTTGATATATCTATTATATAATAGAAATAAATGTGACTACGGATAGTGTAACTTAAAAAACTATGGATAGTAGTAGCTTTAAAAAAACTTTGATGATACATAGATCCCATTGATTGATTAATTATGTGCCTTCAAGTTAGTTATGATTCTTGGAGACTACATTTTTCTTTCTCATAATGAACTGTCCCTAACTTTTCAATAATGCACCTGTTGCCATCATGCTTCTGGTAGTCATCATCTCTTCTTTCCATTTTTCCCAGCATTAGAGCCTTCTCCAGAGAGTTGGGTCTTTACATAATGTTTCCAAGTGGGATAACAGATGAAGCTAGTGTAAGGAGCTATTAAAAATTGCCTTTTGTAGTACCCATTTTATTATGTACTAATTTGACTTGTGGGTGTATTGATAGCAATAGCGTAACAAAAGGTTTCAAAGACTGCATGGAATTTGAGCCTAGTCTGCCTCAATTATCTTCTCAGCCTACAAAAACTTTGCAGCCAGCTCAAATCCTCTTCTTCCGAAATAATGTTATCAAATGTCAAAATCTCTTCCTATTCCTTGTTTGCAGTGTGTGTGCGTGTGTGACTAAACAGCTATAAAATGTGCCAGTCTCAGAAATAGGAGCCCATAAAAGAATCACAAAAGAAAAAAAATAGCTGTATTATTAATAGCATCATTCCAGGACTGACATAGAAAGTTCTTATATCCTACTTATGCAGAGCCCCATCAAAAATTAACTGCTGTAACTTACCTCTTAAAGAAGCAGCAGAGAAAGTATTTGGGACTAAGAACTGTTAATCATATCTTCTAATGAGATCAATTTTTAACTCTTAGTTCTTAGGAGAAACCTGGAGATCATTATCTGGCTGATGTGCAGTCTAGAGAAGATTGGACTCTTGTCCTTTCGAATGCCTTTTGTGTGAGAGAAAAAGCAACTAGACAATAGATTGTATAATTTATTCTTTCATTTCTAATGAGCAAAAATTCTATTAAAACTTTGTAGGAAATTAGAAGTATCTATATCCAATTAATTTATTTATGAAACTATCTAGGTGCATCTTCCATCCTGAAAAATAAAGCAAAAAGGCAATTTTTTTACAAACTAACAGCACATCTTTCTCCTTCTGTCTTGGCCACTTTTTACAGACGTATGGTTAGGAATGTTTTAATAAACTGCATCACTATTTGGTTTGGTGGCTATAGTGCCTCAGATAGAAAGTCCATACAGAGAGTGGTTAAGGGCAGCTGAGAAGATTATAGGAAGCTCACTTCCCATTATTGCTTATAAGCGCTATGTGCTTAGAACTCCAAGCATTATTAGAGACCCTGCATACCCACTTTACAGTCTGTTTGTGTTGCTCCCTCTGGGAGGAAGTTTCAAAATATTTCTAGCAGGACTACCAGCTTCGGTAACAACTTTGTTCCTATGCCATCCATCTGATAAACTTGCAAGATTTGTTTTGCTCGCCATGTACATGTATAGATCCAAACTAGACTGTGTTGTTTCTCTGTGTCATATAATATATGTGGGTATATGCATAATTTTGCATTTATTTATTTATTTAGTCATGTTTATGTAGTGTATATTGGAGGTGGTGACCCTTTGAGAACTGTGTGCAATGAAATTTCATTTTAATGTATGCCGATTAGTATACATTCAAAGTGACAATAAAGTTATTCTAAGTCTAATTCTAACACTCATTAAGAGTAACATACTGAAGAAGAATGTATATCCTATACGCACTCCATAATCTCACCTATCTAAACGAAGTTGCCTGAATACCTCTAACAAATACGGTACATTTAACTAAGAACTAAAATTCATTATCGGAGTTCCATCGGTCAAAAAACTTCGTTATCAACCTTCTCATTTTTCAGCGAGAGCAGCAGAACAGAGCTTCTGTTTCTTGATCATTTGGCCATTAGAAATGGTCAAATCCTTTATGATGTTAATGGCAAGAAAACAAATTGTGAGTTGTAGAGTTTTATGACTGATTTATAAAAATTACAAGCTGGTATAGATCAATTAGAAAAACAAGTTAATACAAAAGTAAACCTTTCCTTGTCTGTTGGCCTGGATTCGTTAGAAGCTGGCTTACTCTTTTTAGACCCTGGATGAATGCAAATACACTATCCATCACTATTATTAGGGGACACTTTTCCAGATTTCCATGTGAATTGGAGAAAAAGAAGACATTGCTTTAACAGTTGACTTTAATGAATGGTGCCCTTAAGACAGCATCAACTTTTTTTTCAGATTTTCATGACAATGCTCAGAGTCCTTCAATGAACAGCAGAAAGTTTCCGTGCTCAAATAATTTCTCTTAAGTAATTTCAACAGCATGCCTAGTCTTTATAAATATTACACAGCATTTTTAAAAGTGTTATTGTTCCAGTGCTGATTCAGAAAACTGTAGCTATGTAATTTCAGAGTATTTACCAGATTTACCAAATTTCTATTTTGCTACAGGCTAAAGGTAGATCACCTTGAAAAAGGAACTAATGAACAAAATGACAAAAGAAGCACATTTTAACAGTCTTCACAAACAGGAGGATTTAGTTATTACACGTGTACAATTTTAAAATAAAAAAGTAAATACAATAAATAAGCATCTGTCAGGGGGCAGCAGAATATTTTAAGCACTGAAATTAAGAAATGTTGGATTGGAGTACCAAAACCTCCATATGGAAAATGATCCTTTACAAAAGGTTGTAATTTCTTGAAACAAAAGCAATTTTAAAGAAGCACAAGTAAAATGAAAAACATGATGCTGAGAGATATATTCATATTGTTAATATTTTAGTGTTAATGTCTGTTCACTTATGTCAGTGGTCCCCAACATTTCTGTCCTCCTGGATCGGCAGAAGCAGCCGAGACAGGTAAAGGGTTGATTTCATGTGTACAACCTAGTTCATGCATCTGTGCAAATGAGGGTTCTCATCAAGGCTGGGCTTCAAAAATTTTAGCAACCAGTTCTCTGCCGAATTGCTGGGTGGGCATGGCCTAGCGGGCATGGCCTAGCCTCCTGCACCCTGGTGTGGGGGCTGTTTTTGCCCTCCCTGGGCTGCAGAGGTTTTGCTCTAGCCTCTGGGAGGGCAAAAATGGCTTCCCCAGGCTCCGGAGACCCTCCGGAGGCCAAAAATGAGCCCATTTCCAGCCTTCCAGACCTTCTGGGAGGCCCATTTTTCACCTTCCCTGGGCTCCAGAGGATTTACTTGAGACTCCGGGAGGGTGAAAATGGCCTCCCCAGGCTCTGGAGGCCTTCTGGAGGCCAGAAACAGGCCTGTTTCTGGCCTTCCAGAGCTTCTTGGAGGCTCATTTTTCACCCTCCCTGAGCCTCTGTGTAGACCCTGTACTTATCTCACATCCAGGCCACATGGGGACTCCTGGGAGGGGGAGGGTGGGCAGGGCCAGCCAGGGTGGGATTTATCAGTGTGCCAAACTGACTATTAAAAATGATAAAATTAGCTACTGGTTCGCCTGAACTGGGGAGAACTGGTAGCAGCCCACCCCTGGTTCTCATGCTTGCCACTGCTTGCACAGCGTGGTTCCCTGTGGAACAAGTACCAGTCTACGGCCCAGAGGTTGGGGACCCCTGACTTATGTGATACATCTATTGGAGAATCTTGGAATCTGAGAGTCTAAGGGTTAGCTTCCAGTTGCTTCTCTGAATTAGGAAGAATAGGAACTCTATTTTTCAAAGTACACATGCCAAACATTTCTACTGCCATTAGTCTACCAACCTCACAATTATCCACACTCCCTAGTAATGGTTGTCTGGAATTTTTTCCAGGCCTACTGGAAACATCCAGAGATGCTGAAAATCGAAGAGCTGTAGTGGACCTAAAATTTTTGCTCTACCACCAAAACTTGGCCTAGTTCCCAGTATTGGGAAAGGAGACTCTGCTTATAGGAAGATCTGTTTTGGAAAACTCCAGTAATGTGAGTAAAGTTTTCTATCACTAATCAGTGGTCATGGCTTTGTTTAACACTTTCATATTCAACATGTGGTGCCATTTAATTGAAAAGATATTAAGTTACATTCCAGCCAGTCTTTCATCCTTTAGCTTTTTAAGAAAAATGATAGTTGTCAAAATTTTAGATTTTAAGACAGTTTCCTTCTCTACAGTTTTTACTTTAATAAAGATAATTGCAGTTGCTTAAGAATGCCTACATTGTAGTGATTTGTAAATTTCACAAAACATACAGAGTATTAACCCATCAATCAGACTTCTGTCTCTCAGGCAAATACATTGTTTTTAAATTATAAGGCATAGTAAACATGTGCATTGACAATATAAAAATGTAATTAAACACACTGGCTGTCTCTCGATATTCCTCAAAATCAAATGATCTAAAACATGGCCATCAGAGGAAGACATTTATTGAGATTAAAAAAAAACAACACAACTACATGATGTTAAGGTTAGATAGCAATCTAATTATTTCTTTTCAGAGTCACATAATTTTTCCCTATATTTGATTTTGCAAGTTGTAAAAGAGGATATCTCTGAGCACAGTGATATAACAAAACATTAGATTTTCCTTTTTTAAATAACTTCATTATGTATCTAAATATGTATAATTCCTGGTTAAATATTCCTCTATCTGAATTTTGAAATAAATTTTCATTTTCAAAATAGTGGATCTGGAAGAGGGGACAAACACCATGCTATTTCCCCCAAAAAATTTATCCTTAAAACTCCTTCCTTTTAAAATAAAAATAATTTCTTTCTTTTATTTCTCAAAGAGAAAAGCAAGTTGGTAGCCATGTAGTTGGTAAACAAAAAGTAACCAGGTATTCCCCCTCACAAGGTACCTATAGTTACTTTTCTCAATAAACTGTGAATCCAATGGATGACCTTGAATTCATCTTCATACAGATTTATTACCTCCACCCAGAGAATAAGGACGAGTTAGAAACAAATCCCTTTACCACTTTCTTGTTAATCATATTTGAATAAATTTATTCTTCAAAATTTCATAGAGGATGCAAGTTTCCAAAGCCTCTCATAAAACGATGTACCATTTCAAGTGTCTTCATTCAAGGAAAAAAATTGCCAAACAGGGACTTTTCTAACCCTCATTGGACTTTGTGCCATTATTTGATGCATGGTCACATGTATCTTCAGCCAAAAGCAGCGTGTCATGAGGATCTGGAGGCAGTCACAAAATGGTCAACTGCAGTTCATCAAACATTCACAAATTTATGAAGAATCTTTATGGCAAGAACAATTAAGCACAAAAGAGTTTTCATAGCTTGATGTGCCAAGAAATACCAAATGATAATAGTAATGTGACAAAAGTATAAATGCTTTTCAGTAATAGCCACAATACTGCTTTCTAATAACTTGCTAAAGTATTACAGTGCTTAATGAGATGTTCAGTCTCTGAGAGAGTGCAAGAAATATCAGTACAGTAACTCCGAAATTATGGATTATTGAGAATAGTGTAAAAATTAGTTAACTACATTGTACTGCCATTTGATGTGGACCTATTCAGAACTGCACCACTGCTAGTGACTTACATACATACACAAAGTATAACAAGGCTTACTAATTCCAAGTTTTTCTCCACATATTTGCTATCTATTTACTGTTTCAATTAATAAAACTTCAAAATTTATTTCCAGGAAGTGAAAACATAAATTCAACACATTTATTTATTTAGCATATCATACATACATGGACTAGTTATATATATTAACCTTTCACCTAGATCAGAGGTGTCAAACTCAAGGCCCGGGGGCTGGATCAGCCTGCGGGGTACTTAGATCTGGACCTCAGGGCCGCCCTGGAAACAGCAAAGAGCTGGACCATGGTGCTTCTGCCAGTGAAACAGGCTCCTGAGCTCCCCTTTCAGCTGCCAAGGCCTCCTGCAACCCTCTGCCAGTGAAAACGGAGCTTGGCAAGCTCGGTTTTCATTGGCAGAGAGTTGCAGGAGGCCGTGGCAACTGAAAAGGGAGCTTTTCCCTGGCAGAGCGCTTGGGCCACCACGGGTGCCAACACGAGTGTCATCGAGCTGGCTACGTTCACCCTGGCCCCCCAAGGTCAAACACAACCCTGATGCGGCCCTCAATGAAATCAAGTTTGACACCCCTGACCTAGATTAATAAAACACAAAAAATATAAATGTTAAAAAGATCTATGTTCAAATACCAATATGTTAGGGCATCTAACCATTGAAGTGCACCATTCTGTATATGAAAAAATACTGGGCCGGTATATGCCCTTAGCTTACAATCGGTCATTATCTGCTCTATAATTGGACATGGGACCCTATAGTCACATGAGGGGAGGTTATGATGCCACATTTATACAGACATTGTGTGGGATGCAAATCCTATTCAGGGTTGTCAATTAATATGGTAGTTCAAAGTCTGGTACCTTCTTTGTGAAGTCATTTATATGTCTTCCTATGTCTGGGTGTGCAACAATCCTTTTGGCTTTCCATTGGGAATAGATGTTAAATGTGTTGAGCAGATGTTGTGCAAGAGTCAGTGTGGGCTTTCTGAATTTGAATCTTAGTGATGAAGGTCAGCCTGCACCAGTAGGATTGAGTTGTTCATAATTTTTCTGAATTCTCTCACTAATACATCTTATAGGTGAGAATTTGGTCCAATGATACTTCAAGATACTTTGGATGGGAGTTATAGGGGAGTATTGTTGTTTAAATAAACCTCTGAGACTTCATATGCTAATTAATTTTTAAAGTGGAAGCAGATGTTTGCCGTTTTGCTGGTGCTAGGAGTAAGCAAAGTAACTCAGCACTTTTACACCTGTTTCTTAAGATGCATAAATTGAATTGGATCTGGTTTATAAAGTGATCTTGTTTATATTCATTAATCTAATAAACATGTTTTTAAATCCATTTTCTACAATACTGTGTTGGTAATTCATCGGGTCCTCAAATGTATCTTGGGAACAGAAATATTATTATTAATCCTCCATCCTTTTATAAGCAATAAGGGCAGTAACTCAATTGAATTCTACTGTATAATGCAATATTAATGCAATCTCAGGGGTTTTCAATTCAATGTATAGAATGTGAAGTATGTGTGTTTATGTTTATTTTCAGAGTCATAATGTACACTGAAAATGGTATTTAATTTCATGGTACGAGATGCTATGACAATAAAGTAAACTAAACTAATACATTCAAAGTTTAACATAGATCTGTGTTTAGTTTCTATCAGACAAATATGAGCTTGTGAATTATACTTGTCTCCAAAATATAATGAATAATTTCAGAATGCTCTTGATGGCTGCACACTCAGCAGTGCTAATGATCATTGGGACACTCCTTCCAACTATTTCTAAAAACAACTCCTTTATGAGGGAGGTAGACATGTAAGTATCTCATCATGCCTCAACTTTTAAAATTTGCAAGGCAGCAGATTCTTAATTAGAAAGCTGAAAGTTTGGTGATATTGGCTCCAGACACAAATGCTACAGTAGTTTTTCCCCACCTAGTGCCAAGATATGATTGGTTAAAATTACAATTATTATGGTGGTTGGAGATAATACAAGATATAATATAGTATATCCTGAGGAGTCCAGTTTAAGTTGCCAAAAAAGGGAAAAAACTCTGAAAAATCGGTATGTTTGATTGTCATGAAACCAAGGGAATGAAGTGAAATTGAAACACATAGAACAAACAGAAAAAAAGAGCAAAGCAATTATATTTGTGTGCTGCACCATGATTTATAACTAAAGTTTGTAGAATATGTGGTTTTAATATAATATTAAGTCATAACTCATGGTTCATAAATTCAAGTGTCTATATTTATATCAATTATTAATTGCTGAAACAAAAAAAAAATGACCCATGGAATCTCTGCATACAATATACGATTTAGAAGCTGTACAACCACAACCTCTTCTTTCTTCTATTTATTTAGTGCATTTATTTACTTTTTTAATTGCTCAATGCAGTTTACAAGACTTTTTTCTTTTAATAGAAGTAATAGAATAAACTTTATTGGCCAAATGTGATTGTACACATAAGGAATTTGTCTCCAATGCATAAGCTCTCAGTGTACATACAATTATCTTTTTATTCCATAGCAACTTTTAGTAAGTGCATGTTGAGTCTGGTCTCTGGATGTTACATGAATTTTGTATGTGTATACTGTGTATATATATGTACAATGACAATAAAATATTGTTATTTATAGAGATTGACCAACAATAAATCACAAAGTAATCTCCAGCCCTACATGGAATTAGAAAGGTGGATACGCCTATCCTATAATATTATTTCAGTATTGGAATATTTGGTGGCTTGGCTTTTGCTACACAGTGTGTTGTCAACTCTGTACGTTTCATTACTGTGAAATTACAGCCATCTTTGTAAGCCACCTAGAACTAGAATTCACAAGCTGAGAAGCCACATAAGTTATTAAAATGTATATAATACAAATAAAAAAGCACTTTCTAAAAGCCTTTAGCTCTAGGAATTTCAAGTTAAAATATGGAAGCTTTCAAATTGGAGAAAAATGGCTAAAATTAATGTAAATTTAAAATAGACAGTTGTTAAAATTTACACCAGTACCTATCATCCTTGAATATCTAGATTTTGGACCCATGACAGATGTCTCCAAAATGCCTGAAAATAAGTAGGCTAATTATAGACTACAAAGAATTAACTAAAGATTATTTTGAGGGATGGAAGCAAGCAATTCCACCTAGTAATAGTAAAGTAAGGTAAATCTTTTTAATACCCTGGTTCTATAACAAACCATTGCCTCTGATTCCCCAGATACTAACAAGTTGGTTATTGTAGCTAATATTAACAATTACCCACTAGAAGAAAGATTTATTATGCTACTTTTGTGCTCAGTGGCGCCAGAGTTATGTTCTAAAACTAGAAAAAAAAAGATAAAATTTCTCGCTGAGAAAGGTGGAATCAGTGACTCATGCTGGAATCAGCTTACAATGTTACTGCCAGGTAACTACATATTCACTAGAAAAACACGTCCTTTGATAGTTGAGGGAACATGCTTTGGAATATCTGGAGGATAAAAGGGATATCCATCTCTGTTTTGCCTAAGAATTATTTTTAATCTTACTTTTATATTTAGAAAATAAAAAGAATCAGAGATATTGAGGTAAGATGCATTGTATGTTTTGGGTTATCTAAGTACAGCCAGCACCATTTATCTTTTGTATTGTTTAAGTAGCAGGAATGAAATCACAAAGTTTCCAGCTGCCTATGTTTTAAACTTTTTGGGTCATTTAGAGTTAGGGTGACATTATATTTAGAGTAGACCTATTAAACTAATATACTTCATTTAGCAAATTTCTTTAATTTCGTTTAAATCGCTTTTAAATTTTTTACTATTTATATCATTTTTATTTTGGTTGTACACCGCCCCAAGTCCTTTTTTTGGGAGAGGGGGCGGTATGAAGTGTAATAAAATAATAAATAATAATAATGATAATGTTTGAATCCTGCTCTGTATGTTTTTCTCCCCAGATCTGTTTGGAGATGAGATAGCATCTATACTTGCTTAGGCTTAGAAGAGGCCTAAGCAGTAAGTCAACATTCAGTCAACAGCAGTAATAAAAACATGCTGAAACTTTTCCCAAACAGCATTGCATTTTCTAAGCATGTTCCTGAATCAATCCAAAGCTTAAAAAAAATGAACTATTGAATGGGCATTTCCTTGTCTTCATCCTATCATAGCTTCTACTGGGATGGGATGTTGGTTGATAAAGGGGACTGAATAATGAAATCTGGATTTTTTCCTTTCCAGTTTTCATACATAACTGACATAGTGAAACATTCTGAAGTTCCTTGTGAAGATTATTTTCTATTTAATTTTTATGAACCTGACCTGAGGTAAAAAAAAAGTCAAGATGGTAGTTGAAGCAGTTTTATTTATACATTTGTAATCCCGCCATTATTATATTGACAAATAACTCAAGACAGTGAACATATTTTACCCATCTTCCCCATTTTACCTGAAAACAACCCTGTAAGGTGGATTGGATTGAGAAGAGTGACTGGCCTAAAGACACCCAGCTTTCATGGCTAAGGCTGGACCTGAACTCATGGTTTTCATCTTTCTAGACTTGTATCCTTTACACTAAACTGAATCAGACCCCCAACACTCTGGAAGTGGACATATCCAAGTCAAATATATTTATGATGCAATAAGACAATTTACTACTTACATGTCTTTTATATCGGGGTTCCCAACCCCTGGACGGTGGCCCAGTACTGTGCCGTGGCCCATTCAGAACTGGGCTGCACTTACGTGAGTAGAGGGTACTTGTGCTAGTGCGCAAAGCTCCATTAGCACTTGCACTCACAAAGAACCAATCCTCTCCCCTCTGCGCCAGCCAGCAAGCCAGATTGGGGACCACTATTTTATATAATGTCTTTATCTCAAAATGTAGCTTCAGAGCTTATTAATGCTTTGTACTAAGTTAAAGAATGGATAATCTGAAAACTTCCAATATTCAACTTCTCTTCTGAAACAGAGTATTGACTATCAAAGTATCAATTAAAAAAAAAGTAAAATCAGACTCAATTTATGGTAAATATTTGGCATTTTATTTTAATCTTATTTTTTCATGAAACATTTAAACATAATTAAGTAATTTGTGCATGGGAAATAATGTTCATCATATCCAAAGGTATTCTTACATAAGTGTCCCAAATTAATAAAATGAAAAGTAACACCTGAAAAACAACAACACCTGATGACTCTGTGGGAGAAATAAATCGATATAATGATCTTGCATAAACTTTATTTTTTACACTGCCATTTAGATTTTTCAAATCATACATTGTTATGGATTGTAAAGGCATTCCAATCTATTTATTACTAAACACTGAAACATTGATTCTTTCATACTTTCCATAAAATAAATACAAAAAACCACAATTTAAAATGGCTAAACACTTTTTAAAGGCAGTCTCTTAGTGAGAAAATTATTCAGGTCAATTTCAATTTTTTGCACTGATGAGAATTCACAGAAATTCACACAAACACAAACATATTCATATAGTTTCCTCTCTTCTTGATTAGCAATGCTAATATTTACAGAAACAATATTTCAAATGTAATAATTAAAAGTTTATTCTTTTACAAATAATTTTCAAATCACAATATATTTAAATTTAACAGAATTAAGACTATTTCATGACAACTGCTGCACTATTACAGCTGTAACAAACAACAGATGGTAAATTGTTTGGATAAATTTCTATAAAAATATTCTGTTTAAAGATTCAATAAGTCGGTTCTGAAAACAATTTCTAGTCCCCCCACTTACTTGATTTTAAATATTCCATGGTCCAGAAAAACTAGTAAGTCAAATTAATTCTTGAACTGAAATAATTATATCTTAAATGTATCAGCAACTCAAATGATATTATTCATCCATATAATTTCAAACTCATAATTTGAGTTAATAAGTGCAGATTTTATATATACAACAGCTTTGTTTTTTTCTCTAGACAAAGCTCAATTGACAATTTCTTAGAATTACATCATTTTAATGCTTTATAGCTTCTTCCAGTCAAGGTAAAGTTCTGTAAAAAATGATAAATTGAAAAAACACTACTTAACTGAAAAAAATACTGTAAACAGGCACAATATTTGGGGCATGAGCAGAATTAAAATGTTGCTGTACTCTTAAGAGAAGTGTCTTAGGAGACACTTCAAACTTTTCTGGTCATATTTGTGGAGAAGGAACTGTTAGAAGACCTGTTGGTTTGATTTTGTTTATACCACCATCCAGAATACAAATTCTTGGATATTTTATTTTCACCAGATGAGCTGCGAACTGAAGTAGAAATATTTTACGTTAGAATTATGCATATATATTGTTTCAATACTTGACTTAGGACTATAATTGAGCCCATTTTTGTTGCTAAGTGAGACAGTTCAATGAATTTTGCTCTATTTTACAACTTTTCTTGCCACAGTTCTTAAGTGAATTGCTGAACTTATGAAGTTAATGATATGCTTGTTAAGTGAATCTGGCTTCCTCATTGACTTTGCTTGTGAGAAGATTGCAAAGGTAATCACATGACCCCAGAACAATGCAACTCTATAAGTCTGAATTTTGATCACATGACAACGGGGATAATGCAATGTTCATAAGTGGAAAAAATGGCCATAAGTAATTTTTTTCAATGCCATTGTAACTTTGAACAGTCACTAAAGGAATGGTTATACATTGAGGACTACCTTTATGCAACTATGTAAGAAAAACTAGGGTCTAAGACTAAACTTACTAAAACTTTTGCATACTCCTATTATCAAAGAGCAATCTTTACTTACTAAATTATTTTCAAGTAATCTTTATGTTTGTTTTATATAGGAAGTACTACAGAAGTTTTACATACTTTTTTCAAGCTGAAGTGATTCAGTTTTAGTGACAGTCTTCTATCACCCACTTTATCCATACATAGTACTTGTAGAGCAAGTGTGTTGACTCACTTCCCACTTGAAAATTATCCTGAATGTTTAACGTTTGCATGCTTAGGTCTGGAAAATTGAATTTGAAGATAATCATTTCTTTGACTGATTTCAATTTTATTGGAACAGGAGCATCAAACTGATGTCATGGTGGCGTCAACGTGATGTATTGGGATTTTTTACCCCTTTGCTAAACTGGGCATGGGTGTGGCCAGCACATGATGCATCCAGCCCTAGATCTGGGAGCTTGACAGCCCTGTATTAGAATATGTTAATGCTTTATTATATTTATTTAATATTTATGTATATATTTCATTAATTTATACCCCATCTTTATTATTTTTTTAAATAACTCAAGACAGTGAACATACTGTACCCATGAACATATTGTACTCTACCTTCCTCCTCCTACTTTCCTCACAACTCTGTGAGGTGAGTTGTACTGTGAGAGATTGATCCAAAGTCACCCAGCTGCTTTCATGTTTAAGGTGGAACCTCTACATTCAATTAAAAGCTGACCAACGTTTGTTTCCAGTGATAAGTGTGTAAATTCAGAAACAATACAAATATTTTCCAGAACAATGGGAAATGTTGCTGACTTTCAGATTTCACTATGAATCTTATAATTGTACTAAATATATATTCAATTGGTAGACAACATGTGTTATTACAGCTTTTATGGTTTTCTTTTTTTATATAATTTTCATTAAATATTTTTATAAAGTTAAAAGATGAACACCAAGCTGTACAAAAAGAAATTAAGAAAAAAACATTGAAAGCAATAGAAAGAAAAACAAAACAAAAATACTTAAGTGATTTCCAATATTTTTTAAAGCAGTTATACACATATTTGAAATAGTTTTCCCCCTTCTAATTTACATAACATGGTTTTATTTTTGCCATATTAACCACTCCCCTATTATAGTTTTCAAGAAAATAGCCTTAGTTTTTGCCTGAAAATAGTAGTTAGGAAAATCCTTCATTTGCTTAATGAAAGTAATGGAACCCCGACTCATTATAATTCTAGAATAAACTCATGAAGGGATATCTCCCATATCTATTTAATTTAAAAACCATTATCCAACAAATGCTTTATGTTCCTCTGTGATGCAACTATATAGATAATCATTTTAGAACTGATCACATAATTCAGCTATGATGTTAACTCAAGTTAAATATTCTATAATATTTGTAGTATATAATATTAAACAAAATCCCTATGCAGGGCTGACAAAAGTAATACATGCCTTTTTAAACTAACAACAAAAATATTTTGACCTCAGCTGACAATTAAAAAGTAAAAGCAGTACAAAAACTACTGTAAATCTATGGTTTTTCGATCTGAAAACTAGGGATTAGTTTGCCTTAAACAATAAAGATATAATTTTGTTATGTTTCATAACAAATATTTTTGTGTTGAACAAATACAATATAATATCTATTGGTACATGATGAAAGCTAAAAGAAAAATCCTTTCAAAGGTTTTCATGTAAGTCTTTGGGGATTGGAGATAGAGTACCATGATCTATATCTAGCTGTTACTTGTATAGGCAAGTAATACAGCTGATAACAGTCAGAGGTAATTGTTCTTAAAAGCTTTAGTGAAGAAGAAAGCCAAGGAATCTTGGCGTCACTCTTCTTATTCAACTGGGGCCAAATCAGTACAGGATAAACACAGCAGGACTTTGTGGCCAATAGCAAGAAGAGCTTCAGAAGACCACATTTGTGGGGTAGGGGTACAAGACGGACAGGCCAACTTTAGAGCTCTTGTTCTTTTCATAAGAAGGTCATTCCTGTCCCCAAACTCTAAAACTATCTATGAAGGGTCTATTTATATACACTGAGCATCAACATGTTAGGTCTATGGTGTTAAACTATGCAATTAGCAAGTTACATTAAGCCATAAATTGTCATTGCAGAGATAAGCAAGAAAGGCACCCAGTCATAAGGAATGAGAGATAAATCACAGTGCATATTTAATTCAGCAAATGTATTGTGCTATAAGCAATTCTGTTTGTTAATGGATGAACTATATTCCAACCTTTTGTTGTTTTTGTGAGTCATTCAGTTAGAATTTAGCCACAATCTCTGTGTTCTGCATGTGTAATGCTGTAGTGAAACTGAATTTGGGATTGTTCTTCCTTCTCCTGGATGCTTAGGAGAAGAGAAGAAAGGGAAGGAACTTAGATCAACATATTCCTGATCAATCATATATATCAGGGGTGTCAAACTCAAGGCCTGCGGGCTGGATCCGGCTGATGATCCGGATCTAGCCCATGTGGCCATCCTGGAAACTAAGGGGCTGGGTCACTTCGGTCCAGCCCACGCCATCCCGACATACATGTGTGTTCCCCACCCCCTCCTCGCCTTACTTCATCCTATGGGACGAGGCTCTCATCTGCTGCCCCACCCAACAAAGACCTGGATTCCCTTCTCAACCCTGCTTGGCCCACACAGGCACCACCCATGTGAGCGATGTCAAGCTGGCCACACCCAATCAGTTGCAACCATCCCGGCCATGCCCCTCCTCTCCCCTCCAACCACCAGAGGACAACCACAATGTTGATCCAGCCCTCAATGAAATTGAGTTTCACACTGATATATATCATGGTTTAGCACAGCATGTCCAATTCAAGGCCTACAGGCTCCACGAGGGCCTGAACAGCTAGTAAGGTGGCACCTCAAGATAGCAAACTTTTAACATTGTATGATTTTTAGTGACTGTTATCATATTATATATATTTATATGCAGCCCAAGACAATTCCTCTTCACTCGATGAGACCCAGGCAAACCAAAAGGTTTGACATGCCTAGCATAGCATATCCCCCCAAATACTAACTTCTATTTTTCCAAAAGGCAATTGCAATTGCTGATGTCTCATAAGTCTAGTGAATCTTGTGCTATGTGGCTGTTCTTTTGCAATGCCTAAGTAATTGATGGAGCTTTGACAAATGACCCTTTTAGAACTCCTGAAGAGATGATGAGCTAAAACTGCCATCATGCTGGGAGACACATAGCAACAAAGCAGATGAGAATCTGTGACAACTGGTCAAATATGGTGTTTGCTAGCTGGGTGGTCTGGAGCAGGAAGGCTTGATTTGAAAAAAGAAACGTAATTGAACATTTTGACAAAAAAACAAAACAGGTCTTGCAAATACAATTCAGGAAACCATGAACTGGGATGAACAGACATGAAAGAAAGAGTTTTGTATAGTTGCAGCTTTTTCATATTTTCATCTGGAAATGGAAAAAAAACTACCACTAGTACATATTAACGTAAATACTATTCCATAAAATAGAAAACATAATAAATCAGATCTATGCTTGATCTAAAATACTACTGAAAAAACAAAAAGAGAAGAATTGAGACTTTTATGCATATGCAACATTTCCTATTCAGTTTTTGAGGGTGGGGGTGGGTAGGAAATCAGTTGCATTTTTATATCACCTAGCTTACACATGGATGAAGGGGATATATGCTTAAACAAGAGAAACTGTCATCATAAGATGCATTTTTCACATTAAGCTATTATTGAATCAGTATGTTATTATTGCTAATTTATTTTTACAATCTTTAATACAGGGTCTGATTTAAACAATCTAGAACATAAAATCTGATATAAGGAAAACAACAGAAGTAAACAATATGTCTTTATTTCAATTCTATATTGAAAGGTAAATTAAAAACCAAAAAGTTAAATGAAAACTAGGGTCAAAGGTGAATGTTCTCTAATTACTGTTGCTAAGATAATCTGTGTATCTGATCAGCAGCCAAATTTCTGACAAGTTAAACAGCAACAGAGCATGTGAATAATAAAAGAGACTAAAATCAGAATAGTGATAGGTCATTTTCCAGTACTGTTTGATTTCTTACCTCCAAAGTCAGAACATAACTCTTACATTGATTCTTTAACAAAACAAAATTTCTAGTTGGAAGGGAAGAAAGAATCATTCCAAATATTTACATTTTAACTTTAGAGGGGAGAACCTTAGCTTTCCATTGCAAAATTATAGTAATAAAATAGGAAACCTTTCCATTATAGGTGTGTTTCAGAGCAGAGAAATTTAAGTTTTGCATAAATAAAAGAATTTCGCCAAACCCATATTTAAGTCATACCATCTTTGTAGACACAAAGAGACATAAAATTATATATTTCTCTTCAAACCCTCTAGATAAGCTAAATTACAGGTGGAGAAGGCAGGGAGAATTTTATCACCAAGTACTCTAGCTTCTTCTTACAGTTAATTTTTTTTAATGAGCTTTGGGGGAGAAATGTTGAAATAATATATTGGGGGAGAAATGTTTAAATAATATATTGCTTGTTAGGTTTTTTTCTGCAGAAGGGAGAAAATGTAAGTATCTTATGGCAATCTGTGAGACTACACTACAGGATGTAGTAAATATATTTATCAACTCTGCATTCTGTGATTAGCAGCACAATTCAAATGCCTTAGTTTTCACTTGTAATTCATTAAATCCTGCACTTATTCCTTGTCTAGGGATTTATCTTGCAAGCTATCATGACATCCAAGCCTACCATGATAAATTATGCTGAACAGAGAAAAATGAGTTGGTAGTTGATGGAGAGGGAGTATATAGCTACTACTCCAGCTTTCTAGTGCCATAGATAGAACCAGAAATGATATCAAAAAGGTGCTCTTTCGTATAATTCTTTGAAAAAGGATGTACCCCTTTTGGCTACTTTTGCATTTCCGTTGGCAATGAATGTTACTAAACCTTCATATGGGTTGTATTGATGCATAAGGGAACAGCACATAAGTTTGGCCTTTGATTCTTATTTTGATAGACGAAGTAGTAGCTTGTTTATTTTAATGTTGCAGGGTTTATTAGCTTTTGTAAGTCATGTTGAGCAGTATTGAATGATGTTGAATTCAATTGAAGTGAATACTTTATTTGCCAAATGTGATTAGACACACAAGGAATTTGTCTCCTGTGCAGAAGCTTCAGTGTAATGCAAAGCAACAGGTAATGTACTGTAATCATCATGATACCATTAGGATGGAGTAAAGAAGATAATACATCCATGTTACATGTGTAAATACACATAGACTGTAGACAGCATTATGAGAATTAGGTGTTTGGCAGAATGAGGGCATGAGGGAATAAACTGTCCCTGTGTTTAGTTGTTTTGTCATACAATGCCCTATAGTGCTGTCCCCAAGGAAGGAGTTGTAATAATTCGTCCAAGATGTGACGGGTCTACAGATATCTTCTCAGCCCTCCTTCTGACCTGTGCAATATACAGGTTTTCTATGGAAGGCAGGCTGGCTGCAATTGTTTTTTCTGCAGTCTTAACAATCTGTTGGAGTCTGTACCTGTCCTGTTTGGTTGCTATACCAAACAGAGACATTTATTGATGCGGCCAATAAATTGAAGTAAACAGAAATTTTATTTATTTAATACCATTATGTGTGTCTGTATGTTTTCAAGTCAGGATTGAATCTTGGTGACTGCCTTGACTAGTTCCTGCAATTTTCTTGGCAAAATTTTTGAGAACTGGTTTGCAATTGCCATCTTCTTAGGGTTTAGAGCAGAGGTCTCCAAACTTGGCAACTTTAAAACTTGTGGACTTCAACTCCTAGAATTCTCCAGCCAGCTGGCTGGAAAATTCTGGGAGTTGAAGTCCACAAGTCTTAAAGTTGCCAAGTTTGGACACCCTTGGTTTATAGAGAAAATGAGAAATTGGCCAAGGTCACTCAGATGGCTTTTGTGTCTAATGTGGAACTATAATTCACGGTCTCCTGGTTTCTACCTTGGAACTTTGACTTCCTACATCAAATTGGCTCTTGCAACAGCATTTATACTTTGCCCCAAATCAGCTGATTCTGTGAGGTGCACAAAGCAAACCAAAAGTAGAACAGCTCAAGTTAAAACAATGAGCATAACATAATAGATGGACACTCCAAATGGAGTAGAATTATAAGTTGTAGATGTGTTGCAATTATAATGTAACTACTATTCAGTCTTTCTTAGTCCTGTCCTGGGTTGTTATTTTTTTGGTGTCCATCATTACACTTACACAATAGTTTAGCTTTCCTACACCATAAATATGACTGGAAAACTGGTTTCACTGCTTTTCCCTATCTGATGGTGGGGGCGGGGATAATGCAAGTTTTAAGGCTGAATGTAGAGAACTATATGGCTTTCAATTGCTTCCACAAGTTTTCAGCTTTGGTTTTACAAGTGAATTTGTAGGGAGAAAAGAAGCAAACAAAAATGAATAGAGTTGACTATATGTTACATATTTATTTTTACATACATAATCAATAAGATGCTTCCAAATTGAACTTTCATTCTTCAATTATTCTGCCTCATGGATATTTTATAGAAGAGTCTCTTCTATTTTTTCTTCCCTTCTTACCACTTCTATTTCTACCCTCCCTCTGCCCCTCCCAAAAAAAGTCAGGAGAACACAGTAATCCTTTGTTTAGAAACATTCATAAAGAGAGGACAGTAGAATGAGAAAGACATAAAGTTAAAATAATACAATAAATGAATAACTTTTGCAATTGCAACTCTCCTCTTCTTAAAATCCAATTAATTTAAATATATAGTTCCAAAATATGAAATTAATCTAAGGAAATGGGGAAAGCTTGCAAGAACACTGTTATATACATTTATTTCTCTTTCCTGATTATGCCAATATGCTTTTTCATATATAATTCAGTTCAAAATATTTATATAGGTGGTCTTAACTTATAAACAATTCATTTAGTGACCATTTGAAATTACAATGGCACTGAAAAAAGTGACTTATGACTATTTGTCACACTTACGACTGTTACAGCACCCTATGGCCATGTGATCAAAATTCAGACATTTGGCAATTGATTCATATTTATTATTTTTGCAATGTCTTGGGATTACGTGATAACCTTTTACAAAACAGAAAGCATTAAAAAAGTTTCTCAGATGTGACTTGAAATTTAAAACAAGTGAAAGCAATCTAAAGGAGTTCAACTCTACAAACATCAAGGTAATGAGTGAGATAAGTAGTAAGCAACAAACTATGACAAAAATGCACTATTTGTTCACTTGAGATAAAAGAAACATTCCCTAAATTCTCAACTGGTAAGGAATGTACCCCTTCCACTCCATAATTTCAAGTAGAAACGGCAGGTATAAAAAAGACTTCAGTTCACAAGCATTTTAAAGTTCCTATTAATCTAGGTAGATGGAAAATATGATAAGAAAGAAACCTACCATACAATAAAATCAAGTATATTATTTCAGATTTGAGATCTACTTTATGGATTTATTTTCCTTCTTTAAAAGTAGACACATTTTCAAAATAATCACTCCACTCTTGCAAAGCACAAAAATCTCAACATTATCGAAAATTATAACAAGTGAATTCTGTAACATTCATGCTATTTAAAACACATCATCACTATTGTCAGAGGAGAGGATCAACATATACTATATCTCCTTGTTATCATTCAGCATTTCACTTACAATATACTTATGATGCTTGTATGACTATAATTGCAATACATATTAAACGATGGGAAAAAATGAAGTACCTGCTGTTTATATACAGTTTATATCTTAGCTTTCCATGATTCATTTTGACTCATGCAAATAATCAGACAAATATAATTTTCAAAAATCTCCAAATCTTTTTAAACCTTTTACAGATGTTTCAAAGTTTCTTATCTTAGTAATAATGTTTTGTTAACTGCTTTAACTAATTGATCTGGCCAACTGACAAGATTCATGACTTCACCTTGACTATTTATGTTTCAACAGATAACCCATATCTGAAAAGCTGTTTGTTTACAAAGCTGTTTATCCCCATGGGGACATCTATAATTATATAAAAATAAACGTTCCCAAACAACTAAGTTATGTATAATTGAAAAAGAAGAAGACAACACATTTTATGGAAGAAGTGTGGCTTCAAAAAGTCTGCACCAAATTTACAAATTTTAAAATATTTCAGTTTCTTATAGCATGTTTTTGTCCACCCTTTGGTGGATTTCACTTACTGGTTAAAAAAACAACAAAAATAATTGTTTTGGTTTTCCCATGCTCAGTTATGAGAGTATGTTATTCTATTTTCGGTTCTAACTCTGGGTTATCTCCTTTATGAGACTGAGTTGGTTCCAGAGTTGGATTAGCTGATTTGGCACACACTAATGAATGCTGCTATGTGTGTCTAATGTGTAGTATTGTTATTTTGGGACACTGACCCAACAATTTTCCACCGAAAATGTGCTTTAAAGTTAATTTCCCAGTACTTATGATGCTATGAAACAAATAATTTTCTTTAGTTATCAGCTAAATGAATAGTTCCCACATGGAAAGGTCACCAAACATATTTAAAAATCAATCAGTTTTATAGAAGGAAGAGATGCATGTTTAGGCCAGGAATGTGTCATCCTGCTTATTTCATCATCAGAATTTTTTTTTAAAAAATCTACATACATTTTGGGGGAGATGAAATCCCATCAATTGCACTTCTAAAAATATACTAGCAACCATTCTAATGGGATTATAAAATAATATATTAATTATTTAAAATACTCCAGTTAATGACTTAGAAACAGGTCATTAATTTTTACAGGGCAAAATAAATGAATGGTGATAAAAAGTTCACACTCCCTAAGCACGGTTATAAAAACAGAGTAAAGTTCATTTGTTTAATCTTCACTATATCTGGAATGGAATGAAATTCAAGAACCTGTTGTTTCTAGAATCACAGAACAAAATTTTTAAATGTTACTGTCACCAGATTAATGAAGTTAAAAACTGGCTATCTCTTTTAAAATAAGAACACTTCTTATTGACAATCTTTTCAATTCAAATCAGAGTCCCTTTATTTGCTTTAACTTTAATACTCAGAAATAATTAATGTCCTAAATCACATCACATAAAGCAAGTAACTTAGTGTATATCCTGAAACTGGACCACAGATACTGCTCTGATGGACAGTCTCAAAGGTAAAACTGTTGTGACCCTGGGCAACT
Organism: Bungarus multicinctus; assembly: GCA_023653725.1. NCBI lineage: Eukaryota > Metazoa > Chordata > Lepidosauria > Squamata > Elapidae > Bungarus > Bungarus multicinctus. The sequence continues at coordinate 24,291,150 of CM042849.1, forward strand.
TACTTTGCTAATTTTGTAATCTGTACATCAGGGTCCCCAACCCCCCATTCCATGGCCCAGTACCAGTCCACGGCCTATGGGAACTGGGCCACACAAGTGGCAGATGAATGCGTGAACCTCCATTTTTGAAAGCAGCGGATGCACATGTGAAACCATCCTCACTGCCCCACCCCACTGCAATTGGTCTGCGGAGCCACAAAGTTTGGGGACCACTGCTATACATCATCATTATCCTCTTTTAATGACCCCATAATCCCTTGCGGAGTGGAGTCAGGGCAACTGAATGGAGTTAAATGTTTACTGGCCAGATGCCCTTCCTATTGCCAATGCGGAGTTTATTCAGCAGATATATTCTCAGTGTGCCCATAGAGAGAAATATCTGCCTCTACCCAGGATTGAATTCACAGCCTCCTGATTGTGAGGCGAGAGTTCCACCTCTAGGCTACTGCACCACCCGGGGACCACTGCTGAACATGATAGTTCTGAACTGCTTGTGATAATACTCAAAATTCCAATTTTACAAGAAAGATGGAGCTGCTACAAGAACACCCCAATGGAAAAGGAAGCACAGTAGTAACAGTTTTAGAGAAGCCCAAAATATGTCTAAATCAGCTTTTCCTTTAATGAAATATATGCACAAGTTGCTCGATATACACATTAACTGAAAAACAAGCAGAACTACCAAGCAATCTAGGTCTTGGTCACAGTGCTGGGAAGTGCTGCTGCTGAGTCAATAAAATATGTGTACTTATTATATTTTCTTGGGTCCACAACTTTATATTCTGTTTTTTAAGGACTTTGTGTTGGTTTGTTTTTATGCTATAATTGTGATCATGGATGTTTTATTTCTTGCTTTATATGCAGTTCACATGAAAATTGCCAAGTGGTTTGATTGCCCTGGGGCAGGTATTTGGTGAATAAATACATCAATAAAAGATTTAAAGCATAGTAATAAGGCTAATCCTTAACAACTCCAATACTTAAAAATCTTCCTAATCTTTCCTCTGTTACCTCATGAATATTTCATTGTGTTTTTACTATATTACTTATTATACCCATGTTTTCCCGAAAATAAGATCCTGTCTTATATTTTTTTGCCACCAAAAAGGGCTGACTCACCTCACTTGCGTGCCCCCAACCTCTTTTTTGCTGTCAGAGGCTTTCAGGAACTTCTTCTGCACTGGCAAGACCTTCCTGAAAGCCTCTGCAGCCGATAACAGAGCTCCAGATCAAAAGCTCTGTTATGGGCTTCAGGAAAGCCTTGCCGTCTGCAAAAGAAATGGGCCAGCAAGGCAGGTCTCGGAGTATGCGAGGCCTGGCTGCAACTGTCCAAAAGTAAGTAGTAGGGCAGCTCCACCCCCCACCCCCACCCTAGCTTAACTTTTACTCATGAATTCTGGAGTGGGCGGGGTCTTAATTTGGGTGTAGGCCTTGTATTGAGCGCACGTGTAAAAATCAAGCTAGAGCTTACTTTCGGGGTAGATAGTATTTTTGGGAAAACATGGTATATATTTAAAACATTACTTCTTTTAAATATTTGATACTTTTTTAAAAAAATAAAGGTTGTTTATACTATAACTGAAAAAGGTAGGGAAAGTGAAAGTTTCTCTTAGCATGATTTATTGTTATACATAATATAAAAAAAATCTCCCTCTGTTCTGCACTAAATGCCTTGAGTCATTCTGAACATGTCCCTCCATCTTTTTAATTTATTCTTCTATGCCAAACATTGATTTGATTGCTTATTGTACCCTGTGACTATTATTGTTATACTTTATGATTCTTGAATCTTGATGAATGTATCTTTTATGTATACAGAGAGCATTTGCATCAAGACAAAACCTTGTGTGTCCAATCACACTTGGCCAATAAAACTATTCTATTCTATTCTATTCTATTCTATTCTATTCTATTCTATTCCATTCCATTCTAATTCTATTCTATTCTATTCTATTCTAATTCTATTCTATTCTGATTGCTCCATTTATTTTAATAGCTGTAACCACAAATGCATAGCCTTTAAATTCTAAAATATTATGGACCTTAGCTAAATTTGGGTACAACTTGCTCCAGAGATCCCCAAATTTCCTCTGGGATCAGACATCCAGGGAATTCTACTTTGGAAGATGTGTTTTGAATGAAGGCAAATATATGTGTCCCAAGATAATGTTACAGGATCCAATCTGGTTCGGTCAGCCAGACTAGCTGTTTAGTCTACTGAGCTTTTGGACTTGTGCTGGAACCCATCCTCAGGGAACTTCTTTCTCACCAGAGAGAGAAGATGTGATTGCTAACATTAGCAACCTGTTGAAGCAGCTAAAAATAACAGTTCTTTTTACCCAGTCATTCCCTATGATTTCCTTACAATATCATCATTTCAGGCAAGCAGAAACTATGTTGGAGTAAAATACTATCTTTTTATTGTAATATGGGTTGGTTTCTTTAGCCCATTTATTGTATATATTTTAGAGTATCAGACATCCTGAAATGGAATGAGTTAAATTGCCTGTGCATCAGATTCAGATATATTTCTCATGAGAAGTGAACACACTATTAATTTATTGCTAATAAATAAATAGACTTCCACCGCTTATTGTAGATAATCAGAGTTATAATCCAACATAACCAGGCTGAAAGGGTGACCTAGACGTTTTTGCAAAAGCATCTGAACTCTCATGTAGGTATTACTTGATTTTTAAAAGGTGTGCACATAGTTAATGGTGGATTTCGGGTACACATTTTTACATTTGTAAATTGTCTGTACAATTGCAATCCAGATACTGTACTATTTACCAATTATTATTCTGAACAATATACATACTTTCTCCCCAAGCAACTTACCTGTGCTGCATTCTTTGACACGTGTCCTACTATCACCACAACTCTCCCTTTAAAGCTCTGAAGTGTGGAAGTAGCAGGGCAGTGGATGAATTCTCCTTCAGCAGTAAATGCTGAACCAAATGGGATATTAATACTTCCTGGTATATGTCCACGATTAAAACTAGACAAAAATTTTTAGTTAAGGAAACAGGAGGAGGAGCACAAAAGCAAAACATTATAACTGCTGCCATAATTTTATTTTATTTATTCAATTTCTATAGCCTCCCATCTTAGCAAGTGACTTTGGGTGGTTCACAATTCAAAAGCATATATTATAGTTAAAAATCTTAAAACATTTTAAAACAATAAAACCATTAAAACACTAAAAACATACCCAGTGTTAGAATGTAGCATCATCCTGACAACTAATGACCTGGAAAAACTCTGGAAGGAACCATGTCTTGTTGTGATTCTCCCCTTAAAAGCAGCATTTACATGTATACTGGTTAATCAACATAAAGATAGGAAACTAAGCTACTGTATTCAGTGCCAGAGTTATTTTGCAGCTATCACTTATGGTTTTCATAGAACACCAGATAAAGGAAGCCCCAACAAGAGAAGTTCAACCAAATTCTGCTTCAACCAGAAACTATTTTTCTACAAATGATAACTAGAACAAAGGAAATTGCTACGCTAAAACAGGAGTAGGCAACTCTATTAGAAACCTGGTGCTTTAGATTTCTGATAGGACTATGTAACTTAGATATCCACCTATCAAACGGACCCAAAGGTATTTAACCTCATCATATCTAGGAATATGTGATTCCCCAAAGTTTTCTCTTTCCTCCTAATGAGTCTGCATGCAACTCACTGGTTTTTGCTTCAGCAGATTTGCTCTGTCTTGTACAGATTTTACTATTTTCAATTTGTAAAAATTCTGAAGCAGGCCCCCTTTCTTTAAAATACATAGCTTCCTATAACCAAGTAAAGTTATTATGGAGTTCAAGGTGATTTTTCAGAGCAAGGGAGATGAAATGAGATCCTTAGCAACTGATAAAGACTTTGGGCCATTAACTTTCCAACTTCTGTGTTGGGATCTTTAAGATGTAATCATAGAAATACTGGCTGACAATAAATTCCATGGGCAATAATGAAGGTTCATTTTCAATATTCATGTATAACATTCACCATTAAAATTGTTAGGATCTTTTTCATTCTTATATTAAGTATAACAATCATGCTCTCCTCTGAACTTGTGCAAGGAATCTATTTGTAATACATGTTACTAAATCTGATTTGTTTCTAATGTTTTTTTTAAATACCTACAGTTCAGCTTCCTATTGAATGGCTATTAATACAGGTTTTAATATTTTAATAAAGTTTTACTGATTGCATGCCATTTTGCATTACTATTCCTATCTGACTATAAAATATTACAAACAAGAGGACATTAATAACACTTGCTATTCCAATTTCACCTACTGAGCACAAATGGTTTGTGTGCTAAAAATCAAGGTAATGACTTTTCATTTAAGTTATTGCAACACTATGATAAATTCTAAAATCCCTTAGGAAGGCTTACAGCTAATCTAGGATTAATACTAGTTTGAATACCTCTTAAAACAACTTGTGTAAGCAGTTCCATTTGGATGACTGTTAAGTTTATAATCATGAGGAGTGTAACAGCAACATTTGCTTGAGATTAACAAAAAGCTGACCCATCCCACTAAGTTAAAATAATTCATTAATTTCATCTACCTCAGGGCTGTCAAACTCATGGCCCATGGACCAGATGCGTCACGCACTGTTTAGCAAAGGCGGGGGAAAGTCCCGATATGTCACATGACTCTGCAGTCACTCCATGAGTTTGACACTCTTGATCTAGCTGGACAGAGTAATTCTTTTACTTTGGAGAACAACAACAAAATTTTCAAATAAATTTACATCTTTATCATTGATAACATAATAGTGATTAAAAATAGGAGAGCCCTTTCTGACAACTATATAAATACATCCTTAATAAAAAGAAAATCATTTACGTTCGGTTTCTGCAATTGTTTTAGCACATCACTGTGCATGCCTTTGAAATGTTCACTCCAATCTTATACAGCATCTTAACCATTCCAGGAGTGAGCTGACTATAAGTAGAAGAAATGGACCCAACAGAACTAAAGGACTGTAAAGAATTTCACTGAAATTCTCAACAAAAGCAATGAAACACCACTGCCATTTTTGTAACATAATTAGCAAACTCTATTTAAAAAAAACCCCAGCTGACTACTGCAAAAGAAAACATCACTTAAATGTTATGCTCTTATTTCACTTACATGTTACCGTTACCCTACACTGTGCCACCTTTTAACATGAAGAAAAAAATAATTCACTATAGCTTATACCTGCAATATAAATCAAATTACTTTTAGCTTAGCTTCCAAAGATTTTATATGGCAACCACAACTAAAATAAGAATAAATAGAAGCTCCAACTTGCTAGGTTTGGCCTGATTCTCCAATCATTTTGTTATTAATTATACTATTTCTAAATGTGCTGGATGAAAATTATTAGGTGTGAATACAGGTGTATCAAAGTACAAATTGATGACCACAATTAAACTTTAATCACAAGAGTCAGTAACACTGACTCAAAAATAATGGCTAAATTATTTGACTGTGTGGTTTGGGTAGAAGCACATCATATCTGGGTTCCAAGTCTCTATATGAGCACTGATATAATAGTATGTTGGAAAGATGTTTGGAGATAGGAGGGAGAGCTGTAAAGTAGGGAAGAGTCAGGTAAGAGCACCTGAGACTGCAGAAGAAACGGGGAAGTGGTCCCCATCTCAGGGACCGACGTTTCTTGGATTATTTATTTATTTTGTTATTTATATACCGCCCTTCTCCCAATTATAAAGGTAAGGGGGGGCAGGAGATGTACTTTTGCACTTGTAAGATTATTTTAATGACATTTTACAATAAAGATAGACTGAGCATTCCTCTTCCTGCTTCTTTTCGTAATACCTCAAAGGGCTGAGATGAAAATATAGACATATAGGACAATGAGACTCCCATCTAGTGGTTGACTAGATGTGTGCAGTCTACATATGGTATCCTATAAAAACAAGTTTATGAGCTTTGGAAATTGAATCTCTTTCTTCTTTTCCATGCAATTGCCTAAAATTTCATAATGCTTCATCAAGCTGAGTACTATTTAAACTGCCTGGAGACTGTATGGATTGACCTTTCACCTTCTATTGTAGGTAAACTTTCCATTTCAGCTGAATTAAGAAGCTTCCAGATAAAGCTTTTATTGTGAAATGACCTGCTTTTCCTTAATGGATTTTTATTTTAATTTCAACTGAATTAAGAAGCTGCCGGATGAAACTTTTATTGTGAAATGATGAAATGATCGTCTATTCTATTGACCGTCTCAATAGAATTTTATTCCAAAATATTTTCCTATTGCTTCTTCCAAATTTTCCCTCCTATTTACAAAAAAAAAAAAATTTAGATAGGAAAAGAAATAGCTGCACAATACTTTTATACTGGTAAAATTAAATTACTCCTAAATCGGGAAATGTTTTTAATTTTTTTAGACTGTATTAAGACATGCAAAATTATAACTAGGATTCTGGGCCTAAGAATCTGTAAGACAGCCCTATTGTTGAGAATAAAAAGTCTTTTGCCTTAGAGCACAAAAGCATTTTTTTTCACTATTGTGAAAACAGCACTTGGCTTTCAAATGAATTCCAGGGAGTACATCCCAAAAAGTGGGAAGAGTTGGGAAAATTAATTAACTTTTAATTTGGGTTAACTAACACTGCTGGTGTGATTATTCCTTATGTCTAATTAAATATAATTCATCAGAAAATGGGGAACTCTGAGGGTTCCCAAGGATTGCAAGTTGTAGATTCTTATTTTAAGCAGAACAAACAGATTCACAGTTAATGAGAGAAAAACAAAGTGGTCTCTGTGAACTGAGTAACTGCCTTCTGTGCTTGGGATAGTTCTCTGCTGTCTATGGAACTAAACTCTCTCAAGATACTGCTTCTTTTTGTAGTTCTTCCTATTTTGGGTATATTTCACTGATCTATTAAAAGCCTACCTCTGGATTTAACAGCAAATCTTACAGATGAAATGTTATTAACTATACACACCCGCTATCTTGGCAAGAAAAGCTGCCTGTTACTTTCAACAAAGAGTTATTAGAACCGCTCAAATTTCTGTGAGATTTTCTTAACATGTCGTGCAGGCAAAATTAAAAGCTTTCCTTATAAATGAATCTGGCTTAAAAAGATTAAACTACTGCCGGAGAAAACTAATCAGAAAACTAAATAATGAACAGCCAATAGACTAACACGGTGAAGCTTGGCCTTGCAAACCTCAACAAGCACATGAAATTAATACATATACAGAAAGAATAGTTATACTTGATTACTGTTATTTTAGTAGGATAACAAAACATACCGAGGGTTGGGTTTTGGCTTGTTTTCAAGTCATGGCAATTCTGTTTTTTAATAAAGGTGTGACTAAGAAAAGGGTGTTTCAATTTAAAAGTAATTCAGTTCTAAATGTTTCTAAGTCTCTAGCACTAAAAATAAAATTATCAGTTCTAATTAATGATACCTGCCACAAGAAAGAACACAGGATTTCTCATTGGGTCTTACTGAAAAGCAGACATGTAGGCTCTGAGAAGATATGCTGAGTAATGGAAGCTATGTTGAATGAAGGAAAACTAAGTAACTGATAGAAAGATAACAGATAATCCAGAACCTAGGGGAGAAATGAGAAAAAATTGGATCATCATTTTTCTTAAGCCTTTCTTGGATAATATGAATTGCCCAAAAGTTTCAGTAACCATTGTTGTAGTGAGTGAAGGAAAACAGATTTGTTAGCTATTTATACCTGGCACAGAAGGGAACATAAAGTCTATTGGTAGTATTGTATGGACCTTGTCTTGAAACTTCCAAAATAGTCCAGTTGTTAGACTTAGGAATGGAAAAGACATTCTACATTCAGCCAAGGATTTCTATATTAATTTTTGCAAGCCACTATTTATTTCTCTATCACATTTACCAGAGGTGGTATTCAGCAGGTTCTGACCAGTTCTGGAGAATCTGTAGTGGAAATTTTGAGTGCCACCTCTGATCAGGGTTCGGATTCTACCAGTTCGGACTGGTTACAGCTGGTTTGCCGAACTGGTATTTCAACTGACAGGCTGACCCCTCCCCTCCCACCCCTCCCCTCCCAGGAGTCTCCATGTGGCCCATTTTCAATGGAGGTAAGTGCAGGGTCTGCACGGAGGCTCTGGGAGGAGGAAAACCAGGCCTTCTGGACGTCTGGAAACGATCATGTTTCCGACTTTCAGAGGGCCTCCAGAGGCCAGGAGAGGCTGTTTTTGCTCTCCCAGGGCCTGGGGGAGGCCTCTGGATCCTTGGGAGAGCAAAAAACGGCCTTCCTGGAAAGACTGGAAATGGCAAAAGGGGACTGTTTCTGGCTTTCGGTGGACCTCGAGGCCAGAGGTGGCTGTTTTTGCCCTGCCAGAGGCCTAGGGGAGGCCTCTGGACCCTTGGGAGGCAAAAACAGCCTCCCCTGGTCTCTGGAGACCCACCGGAAGAAGGAAACAGGAAGTTCCGGTAGGCCCTGCCCATCATGGCCCCACCTACCCAGCAACCAGGTGGCGAACCAGTTGCTGGGATTTTTGAATCCCATCCCTGCCTCTGACTGGAGATTTTACAGTATCTGTCACACCCACAAGCCACATCCACAGAACCGGTAGTAAAAAAAATTGAATTCTACCACTGGTTTACACATGACTCTGGGCTACTTCTCATCTCAATGTATCACACAAGGTTAATAGTATGGAGACAAAAAAAACAAGAAATACTTAATTTGGAGTTGTTCCTGCTGTGGTCTGTTATGTTTTATTCTGTTACAACTCTCTAGCATCACTGATACTAGGATAATTAATTCTGTTTCAGGCTGATATGTTTGTTTGTATTTTTTTTGTTGTTAAAAATTAATATAGAAAAGAGATGTAACTAAGAAAATAAAGATAGATTGTCTTCTTCTTGATGTCTAATTTTCTAAGTATTGATCCCCCACCCCCGAATAATGGATTAAAGATAGTTCAGTCCGATGACTTTCGATCAGTGATTCCTCCAATTAGTGGGAAGTTTTTCTCCCATTTCTCATAAAATACTTTTTCAACCAGAAACTGTGACACTGACAAAAACAGTGAGAAATGATTAAGCCACGACTTTCAGCATAGAAGGATACTCATCACTGTTCCGAATATCAACAATAAGCAACTTTGGTTTGCTAGACTTTGTCTTCTTCGTTGGTGTTTTAGAATGGCCAGGTCCTGTCAGGTCACAGAGGTCGATCAAATCTTCAGCCGAGATCCGTGGTGACACTTCAGATTTCAGATCATTTAATTTGATAGAATCTCTAGACTTTTCAACAAAGAAATGAAGTGCAACAAAAGTTATTATTTGCATTGACCATTTCTGTGAGTTTGTGAACATTCTGTAAGGAAATTTATTTCCCTAACTATCTTGCAAGCTATGTGTCATGGCTGCCATTCTTCTCCAATAGCCTTTTTCTGGAAGGGAGCCATGTCATGGCCATCATTCTGCTTCTTGCTTCGCAATGGATCTTGCCAGCCTGACATTTAGCAACAGGGGAGAGGAGAGATTGGAATGTGGGTAGTTAAGGCGGGGTTGGGATTGGAGCCATGCTGGCCCAGAGTATGTGTTGCAGTAATCCAGTACAAGGTCAGCAAAAGGAATGTGGAGATAGGAAAGGCGTGAACTGAAGGTCAGTGTCCAAACAACCTGAGAATTTTTAATTGGACATTGACTGATAACAGGAGGGTGCCCAGGGAAAAGGGCAACTTAATTGCATCTTTTTCATGCCAAGCCAACAGATTCTACCTGCTCATCTAATCTGTAACCACTTTGTTCTCAGTAAAGTATACTCTTTAATAAACCAGGAGTCTGTGTTAATTAAACTAAGTGGGATAGAGGAGATGATGACTGTTCTACCTTTCAATTTTATGTCACAATTTTCCTCCAAAGCCCATGGAGGATTAGTAAATCCAGTATCTCCAACTTTTAAACAATGTTAGGCAACTTTCAGTTAACCTATAGCTTTTAATTGCTTAATAGCATCTAATCAATATTACTTATACACTGTATCTACATTATATTACTGAAACTTTGTAGATACACTGCAGCAGATTTGTTAGTTTGGTCAGTCAATAAAAGTTGCTTAACCAAGATTTGAGCATGTTTTTAAGTTGGTTTCTTCATAAATAATATTAACCACATCTTAAGCAAGAAAACAATTCAGAGCAGTAGTATCTTTTTAGAATTCTATTTGCTCTATCATTCCGACATTCAATATACATATCCAAAAATTAAATTAATTCTAGATGGTTCTTTTTCTTTTAGAAATACAGCTTATTATATATTGTATTGTCCTAAATATTTTGGTGGAAAGAAAAAAATTTATGGCTTTGCACATGGAATTTGTTTAAACTATACATACAAAGAATATGGCTTTACCTGCCTGTGAATTTTAAAAACATAACCTTGGGCCATGTCCCTTAAGGAGGAGAAAGTGAACAATCTGGTGAAAACAATTATTAAAGATGGCTTTGTGGGTACCATTTGGGTTTCTTGTATTCCTTTAGTTCATGGGGCTCACAGGGCACATGGAATCTGCAATACTCCCAAAGTAAAATGCTACTTGGAAATATTTAACAAAGTAGAAATACAATAAAACATGGATATTAGTACATAATAATATATTCAGTTACCAACCGCCATGAAGTTTGTGATGAATCTTGCACAGGTTTGGTCCCTTGGTTTAACTCAGGAGTCTCCAAACTTGGCAATATTAAGACTTGTGGATTTTAATTCCCAGAATTCTGTAGCCAGCAATGCACAAGTTATAAATTTGCTAAGCGGTGAGGATTGTTTGGCACTGCGGTGGAGCAAGTTAAAGTGATGTCAGCTATTAGAGGCAGCATTCAGGGAAGTGATAAGTCAGAGTAAGATGTGAGACACTGCTTTGTGTATTAATTTGATGGTAGGCCAGGATGAAGCTCAGAAAAAGATGATAGACATACCCCACCTACCCCGCGCCCTATGTATATACACAACCCATCCACACCTTCACATAAATCGTCATTCTCACACAGACATACATAAATACTGAAAAGAAATGAACAAATCCATGACAATGTTTTTATACTCTGTTATATCTAGTTCCTATTTGATCTTAACATGTTGATGTATTAATAAAAAGTGTGGTTTTCTAAATCAATATATAGTCCACAAGGTTTCTTATGTATGGTTTAGTGGTCTCCATTTCTATTTGAGTTTGGCACCACTGCTAATTGTCTATATTTGGGGAGAGAACAATAGTTCAGTAGAAGGAGACATCACTGAACAATAAAATTCTCAGACTAAGTTCTTGGCATTTCAAAGTGAAAACGTAACAAATCTTAAGTTCATTGGTGATGCTAAAAATAGCAGGAAGACAATTGAAAACAACAACGGATTAGTTGGTCAAATATATTGGAACAAATGTTATCTAAAACGGGTCACCAACGTTTTGGACCTCAGGGACCACCAAGCTCATAATTTTAAATCCCACGGACCAGAGACCCTGGGAAAATCCCCCAAAAAGTGCAGGAAAATTCCCCACCCTGTTTTCGTACTGATCAATTCTTTATTTGGGATCGCAGGATACCGTTTCCAGCTCCGTTCTCAGGGGGAGAGAGAGAGAGAGAGAGGAGAGAGAGAGACAGAGAAAGACTTGGCTTTATGCAAGAAAAGCTACAGAAGCAGCAGAAGTCTTTTTTTCTCTCCCCCAAACTCCGCCAGAATGGCGCACCCTCTTGGAGCAGGATGCCTTGCAGGGTCACAAAGACTCATTTCTGGCGGAGTTTGGGGGAGAGAAAGACTTTTGCTGCTTTCCGTGCAGCCAAAAGCAGAAGAAGCGGAAAGCAGCAGTCTGGTGGTCAGGCCAGGCATGTGGGGCGAATGGGGCAAGTTCTCCCCCTCCGCCCTTTCCCTTCCCCTCACTACCTTGTGTTGTTCACAATGCAAGCGACACAGGCCTTTTGTTCCCACTGGGCTATGTGGGCGGCACAGCCTTGTGTTCCCATGCAGCCTGGATTAATTGCTTTCAGGGGTGCTTTGGGGGTGACATTTCTCTGCAGACCACCAAAATTTTCTCGTGGACGACCAGTGGTCCCCGACCCACTGGTTGGTGACCACTGATCTAAAACTCTATGCAGAAGATTCCCAGAGTGACTTTATTCTGTATACTTTACTGCAATTGTATAGAGGTAGATACACAGAAAACAAAACTTTGTTCACAGAAAGTATTCATAACTCTGAAAAACCCTTATTTTTTGCTATAAGCAAATTTTGCAATAGTTACCTGAAAAATTGCAGCTATTTTAAGTGCACTAAGCCCTAATTATTTCCCACTTAATAAGAAAGGAAACCACTTCAAGCATTTCTCATGAAGTATGGTATGTGTTAGAATGGAGAAAGCCATATAAAGAAACAAATATAAGAGAGTCCTGCTGCTGAAGCAGTATTTATTTTTCATCTGTATAACACCATTCACATTTGCTTTTTTCTGTGGCGGTGAGTCCAGGAGTTTACTTTAGGAAGTGATTAGCACACTGAGGGAAAACTCTGCTCATGGCAAGAAAGGAATTACAAATAATAAATCTAATACCACATTAGCAAAATTCAGAAGGTATTTTGAAGATATTCATTGAAGGTATTCTGCTGATAAGAATGTTATGTGCTAAAATCTCATTGCCTGTGGGCTTTGTTTAATAATTCTGAGCATTTTGCTGGACTTGGAACTGCGTGAATGGCAAATGTGTATTTGCTTATAGAAGAATATGCAACAAAACTGTTTCAGATTTCTTCCAAGTAATAAAGTATATCTATCTCCTTTTAAAAATGAAATTATTGCATGACTCAGAGGACAACCTCAAAAGAAGTAAGGCAGAATTTTATGAGAAAATAAGGGGCAGGGGACGTGGAGATATTTCAGTGATTCTGAAAGATTTAGGGATACACACACACACACACACACACACACACAAATATACATACATATTATGCAATATTTGCTATGTAATTTCCATCAATATTATAAAGTATGTTCCTTAGGCAAATCAATAATTTTAAACCATCATTAAATGCTGATTAAAGTTAGTCTCTTAATAATGAATAAATAGAATAGGTAGGAAATCAGTTCTAAATTTAAAAAAATGCACTACTTGGCACAATTTCTTCCTTTAAACTTAACTAAATTAAACTGGATTAGACTAGACTAAAATTAAACTAACCTAAACTAAATTATTGATACAAAGGTGGAAAGAATATTTAAGTCTTGTTAACAAAATCAAAACAAAGGCAAAGGATATTAGCATATTTCTAAATGGAAGAGACAAAATTAACAAAACTATTTCCATCAGATGCTCAAATCATTCCCATAACAATATTTTTTTTCAAAGTGTATTTCCATCGGTTAATGAAGATAACAAATATACCACTTCATACTACCAGTGGTAAGCCGACTGGAATGACAAATGATGGATTGACAATAATAAATTATACCGAAAATAAAATGTAGCCTTTAAAAAAACATTTTTCAAATTCTTCAGGAGGGGGGAATTAGTTCTTTGAGGGACGAAAAATGTACTTAGAAGCTCCATGATGAGACCAATATAATCTTGAACAACAAAAGCAGTAGAAAAATAAGGGGTGGGGAGAAAACCTGGCACTAGATGAAATACTAACACTGGCACTTTCTTCAGAGAACATTTAGGATCGAAATGATAGTGAAATATAAATAAAGTTCACATGACTATAAGTCAAAAAATAGCTCATCCGTTCAAAGTGCTTAGTGAGTCAGGGAAAGCAAAGTATTACTTCCTAAAGCTATAGTTTATTAAAATAGTTTGCTCATATAAACAGAGCTTTCCTTCAATTTGTAAACAATTAGAAGCTAACATGAATAATTACCAGTATGTGAAAAAAGTGAATGTGTATTAAAAACATGCTTGGCTATTGATTAATTCAAGCAATTTCCCCATTTCTAATTACTATTTTAAATGGAATATGCATTATTATAGTCATAGGCCATGTTGTCTTACATAGGCTGCTAGAAATCAGTGTGAACAATCATGGGGACAGGGAAAAACATTACAATTGCTTAATTAAATGCAATTAATTTTATTATTCCCATATATTTAATATTTTGTTTATATTTCATTGAAGCCACAATTTGATAACAATTTTAGAGTTGCCCTGAAAGTTGGACTCAAGATTCTGGATGGTTGCATGACCTGAAGTTCTCAAATTATCCACTCCTGGTTTAAATTGATTCTCCTCATCACAGGAGTTAATTAATTAACCAGATTGTGGGAATTAATTAACTAGATTGTGCTATGTTTATTAGAATTTAGTATCTTCGTTGCTATATATTCCATATAAAGCAAAACAAGTAATGAGATGCTGCATGACACAAACAATATGAATTAAGCTCCTTTAATTGTCATTTTTTGAACTGTGAATTCATATTTAGAGGATCGGCACTACACAATAACTCAGACTAGAATGTTCCAGAACTTAAGAGTTTTGAGCAAAAGTCTTGCTCATGCTGTGACATGGCATATGAAAAGGGTAAGATCTTTCCACTTGCCATAGCAGATCAAAATTGAGGCACTATCCTTAAATTCAAGGAGGCAAAATGAATAGTGGAGGGCTGAATTCAGAGACCACTCATCAATCACATGACAGTAACCAGCTGTTCTTAACGATAATTTACATGGTTCATTTATGGGTGATTAATCATATAGTATCTGTTACCCAAATGCAGGTAGCTTTGGATAATATAAGAATGTACTGCACTTCAGAGACAACATTCTGTCAATCAAAATCTTGGCAGAATCATGCCAATTATGCCTAATGTTTGCAACCAGGGTGATGGCTTAGTGAATCTCTGAAAGAACCATATTTTTAAAAACACTACTCATACTACTACCGCTTGGATGGAATGTTCTGAAAGCTGAAATTGTTTTGCCAAATCATAGACAATGTTATCTAATTGAATAAACACTGTAGTGAAATTGGAATGTCCTGCTTCTGTCTAGCATATACAGCGAAGAAGTGTGGCTATGAGGAAAAAAAAAAAGACACAGAAAACAATATTTTTTTATGTCAAGAGCATTTAGAAAGTCCTGTAGATGGATCCTGAAAGAAAATGGGAGGGATCAGTTCCTGGTACACATAGAGCAGAGGTATCAAACTCAAGGCCCAGGGGCTGGAACTGATCTGCAGGGTGCTTAGATCTGGCCCATGGGGCCACCCTGGAAATAGTAAAGGCCTGCGGTGCCTCTGCCAGTGAAAATGGCGCTCAGGAGCCTATTTTCACCGGTAAAGCGCTCGGGCCTCACAGGCGACCCCGACTGAAATCAATCTGGCCACACCTGACCTGGCCATGCCCCTGTCCTCCTGAAGTCAAACATAACCCTGATGCGGCCCAAAATGAAATCGAGTTTGACACCCCTGACATGGAGCATTCTAGAGATAAATAAAACTATTTTCCTCTAAAAAGTGGTACTGGTTATTAGCAAAAGAAATTAAAAATTCACTCACCAACATTGATTGTTAACAATAATGTTACTGTCTTCCAAAGGAGAAGATGGTTTGCATACTGCCCAGTAGTTCATAAAGTGCTGCAAGCAGCGAGAGACGATGAGAAGTTTAACTTGAAACTGAGTGGTTGGCACATTCAGAAACAATTAAGGCTAGTCAATAACTGTTAATAGTTGGGTGAAAAGACAGAGTGGGAGGGAGACACAGAGAGGGAGAGGAGAGAGATTGATAGAATTGTGAAAAAAACAGTTGCTGAAAGATAATACTTTGAAGACAAGAAGAAAAGTTCCTTCTCCCTTGTCAACAAGAACATGGGAAGATAAGCAAAGAAAAAGGATATTGTAAGCAAAATAGAGAATGTAATAGAGAATGCTGCTGCCTAGGCTTTCTGTGCTGGGCATTGTACTTACTAAAGAAGAAAAGGTCAGATATAAATAACACATAATAAATCTAAGAATGAGTGAATGTGGATGGAAAATTAAAATAGGAGGTTCCACCTGGTCAAAGACAAAAGAAAAATGCATGGCAGCACAGGAATACTGCCAGGATCACCAAACAATCAATGCACATTTCATCATGGCAATTAATCTTGGAAATGACCCTGATGGTCAGCAGCTGTAGAGGCCAAGGGTATATAAATGTGTACTTTTGCACAATTGGAAAGTATCTCCCAATGAGTTGGCACCAGGACCGTTTTTATTATAATATTGGAAACATGAAGCGTTTTGTATTTTAATCTGATATTGGAAACATGAAAGTATTTAATTGTTGAATGGGATAGTATACAAATTATTTTATAAATAAACAAACAAATAAAGTCCTATCATTAAGAGATGAGGTCAGTATGTTACATTTTCACAGAGTAAAAATGAGTAGTAGAACACATTGGCAAAATACGGTTTTTATCACCAAATGAACAGACATTAGTAAATACATCAATTCAACAGTTCTGTAAGAAGGTTGAATAGTAATACTAATTTTGTTGATAATTTTGTGCTATTTAATTTCTGAATTATGATGCCACTATTACAATGTTAATGAGGACCCTGACCTGCTATAACTGGATGAAGGTACCTAGCATATTAAACACTGCTGAGAATTCTAACTGATTAATATGATGCTTGTGAACCATGGAATAATATAGTTTCTATAGCTTAACAATGTTCCTCACTCATACTGCATGCTTTTGCAATCAGTGAAATAGATGAGGGCAAAGAAAAAAGAAAGAAAGAAGAAAAGAAAAGGAACAAGAAAAGGTCTTGAGAGACTTCACATGATGAATTGAAAAGAGGCTAATGCCCAATTGGCAAGAAAATGTACAATAAGTCTGGAATTAGTAGATAAATGATATGTCATGAACATGTTCCAAAGTTAACTAAAAGACAAAACTATTGACCAGTCATCTAAATACAAGTATATTGTAATTTACCGTAAATACAAATGAATAGTCATGACTTCTGAAAAGTTTGTAAAGATTCTGGTGTCATAGCAAATCTTATTGGGATAATACAGACTTTCCCAACCAGAAACAAAGGTACTATCTATAATCAGAGTGGAAAAAAAAAGTCAGGAGAATTTAGTAAGTCCCATCAATGAAACCAGCATTCTTCAATTAAACAGAAATACTGATGCCAGTGAGATAAACTAAATTTTAGAAAATGACATGTATCTCAGAGATCTAAAATAACTTGAAAGCCTCTGGTTTTGGGAGATAATAGTCTCTATGATATAACCTAGGCAGCTCTGACAAGGATATGGGTTTGATGGTCCCCTAGATAGGAGGCTAAGAGAAACAGAAAATGAATTGGATAACAAAATAATATTGAAAAGAGGGAAATGACCATTATATGATAACAAAAAGTTATTATTCAAAGAACCTTAATGCCCATTTAAACTCTGTTCTACACATTAAGATAGAAACTTGATCACTCTTGGAACTAATCCACTGGAAAGAATGGTCATTTAGATTTTTGGAATAATTGTTAATTGGATAGTCTGGATCGCAACTGATGAAAAGAATAATTTAATGGGACGCAATTAAAAAGATGGAATATAATTTATTTCTGTTGTAGGAAACTGTTGCTAGATTTGCCAGCAGTTCTCTTTGTGATTAGTTGTTGCTACACAATGCCAATATGTTTAGCTATTGAATGTAACTTTTGCAAATTAATCTTCAGTATCATTGGTTTTAGAGCATACTAAGTAATAAATCTTCTGTTGTAGGCTAATGTGTGAACTGGTATGCCAACTTTGAGATATTGAATTTATTTATCAGAAGTACAGGCTTCTGCCAAATACTCCACATACAGAATCGATATAAAAACTATTTTCCATTTGAAATGCAGAAGCAAACTAAAGAAGGGCTAGGTCTTTCCCTTACTCAAGCAGGCCTGATATAATGGGATTTGGAGATGGGTGAGGAATCAAACTCCTTCCTATACATTGTAAAGAATCTCTGTCTGATTCAAGGAAGTAACATTGACAAGAACTTTGACCATGAATCCTTAGCCATTTTCTAAGAAACTCTGGGATGTGAATTGACATTGCTGTCAAACTTCGTACCACCTTGATCTTCAGATAGTAAGAAGAGACTGTTTTGGTTTTTCTGCCCTGTAAAGACCAAATATCGTCTGAAGGTAGAAGTTGGCTTGACTCAAACTCTTATTTCCTCAACAGTCACTACAAAAATGTGCTTGCAAACCTATTCAGAATGTGTTTGCTTTTGAAATCTTTCTTGTCATAGTCTTATGATATAATACCTATTCATAATTTTACAAGCAAATGATGTCTAACAAAAAGTTGAGAGAGCCAACATTTCCCCCTTCATTTGTATATAAATCAATTAAGAATGGAATACTTAAGTGTTTAAATAAATAATATATAAGTGTTACACATATTTGTCACAGGATAGTTATACATAATATGAATCATTATGACACTGCTAACACGTTTTGGAAGCATACAAACTATTTCAAATTCTAAATATTTTGGGTTTGGAGCAAATAGTTCTAGTGCTGATGCTCTTCCGACATTCCTGAAATGTTCCAACCTTGATATGGACCAGCTGTTTCAAACTCAAAGCAGGTGTATTGAACTTGAATCCTTTCACATTCCAAATGTTCTTCACACCACTATTTGGTTCCTTAAGTTTACATTTTGGTTCATTTTATCACACCCACTCACTACAATTAAGTGCATCAACTCAACTCACTCAATGTTTGTATTTTTATTTTATTTTTTATTTTTTAAAAATTTTGTTTAACTTTGTGTATTTTATATTTTAAAAATATATTTAAAAATTAATTTTATTTGATCCTTCTTATGCTGGTCTATGAGGGAAGATTTGATTTGACTTCACTATAAAGTGTTAGTATTTTGTTATATTCCTTAGCCATCCACAGTCCTCCAAAGTTTTTTGATGCATGAGGAAAAGTACAAATATAATTCTAACATTTTGAAAATATGACATATATAGATAGTGCCAACACTTTATACACTTACTGGTTATGACTCTTAGCCACACCCACTCATTTTTCTTGTATAGTATGATATCAAAATGTATAGGAATTCGTTATTAAGCTCTTAGACTAGGAATATAATGTAACGGTAACTAAGGTTCAAATCCATCTGTAGCAATGAAAATTTCATGGACAACATAAATCATCACTATCTTTCAGGCTTGTGATTTGGAAGAAAGGGAGGTTTTAAACTCAATGAATGAATAAATAAATGGAATTCTAAACAGCTCTAAAACATTTAAATGTTTTATTCTGTTCTAATAAAAGAAAAATAAATAACTCACCAGGTCACTCCTGGATGCATCCTGGTAGTCTGATGAGAAACAAGATATTAGACTTCTTGTAGAGTTGCCTTCACTGGTTTGTTTGGGATGTTGTGCATATTGTCTGTATGTAGCACTCTTGGGAGTCCAGCAGAAAAGGTTAATTGATTCATGGACACATCGTTCAATATCAATTTCTGGAAAGAAGACACCAATGAAAGAATGAAAGACAAGAAGTGAGTATTCAAGTAATAAGAAGTTGACAAGCACTTTTTAAAAAAAACACATTCTAAAATAAATTTTGTTTTTTAACATACCTATGTAAATATGATAAAATAAAGTTGAAACATTTCTCTTCTACTGGATTGTAACAAAATAAAAAGAACAAGATTTAAGACACAAATCAGATGAAGTATAGACTTTAAACTGCAGCATGTAATTAAAGTTTGTGGGCATTCTGCAATGTAATTAGAGTAAAATGTGGCAAAATCAGAAAAAAAGGTTTAGGGGAAGTAAGAGAACTAAGAAATTGACAAAAAAATTGAAGCAAATTAAAGCAAAGTCTCTGAATTTTTAAGTCACGTAGAGCCACTTCCAGCAAGCACATAAATTGAATAAAGAAATACAATTTGCAATCAAGGAGGCTGGTTTTCACCACTTGACAAAACAGTGTAATAAAATTGGAAAATAAAAACTGGAAAACTAGAAACAATGAGGTACAATTAGCAACAAACAATGTTTTTATAATATTAATAGGCCAATATAAAAAGAAGCGCTGAGGATTAATGGTTGAGTATGAATGGTTAGAATAATGTCTTATTGACCTTTTGAAAATATTTATATAAATTGTATAACCATGTCTGTTAATATTAACTTTTTTCTTAACTTATGGCAATTTGTTTCTTCAATTTTGGAGTAGTGTCCTATCTTTTCTACATAATCACTGTAGTCTTAACAATATGCCTGCTGTGTCTGAAATCAGAACAAACATATTGGAAGGATATCACTTTTTATGGTTGGGGAGAAGATAGCCTAAAAATGCTTAATAATATATTAATAAACTTTCAATAAAATTCATATTCTCTTTCCTTTACCAGATTCAGAATTCATAGCAATCTAGCCTTGGAATCATCTACAGGTTATTCATAAAAATTAAGGAAGTCTGGTTAATAAATTTACTCACTGGAGATTTAATAATCTGCACTAAAAAACACAAACCTACTGAGTTTTCCAAAAACAGAACTTGTACTTGTACTTAATATTTCTTATTTGATACACTTATCATACAGAAGTACGAAGTTATCAGAGATAGGAGAAACTTGAACTGCACATAGCAATCCATAATATTATATTAATTTATAGAGGCTTTTCAAAGATAGTTGATAACACAAGGCAAACACAGAAAACTATACTTTTTTGAGGGAAAACAATCTTTCTGCAAAGATTGATCACAGGAAAAAAGTAATTTAAAAATAGCAAAATGTTATATGAATAGCACTGGAAAAAACGAAAGCAAAAAGTCTCACATAACTTGGGAGTTCTTTTAATCCACTTTAAAGCCTGCTCCTTTGAAATGAATTGCCAAACAAGGGGAAATTTAGGAATGATCAATGGTTTGCCCATCTCAAAATTGGCTTTAAAAACTGGAATGATCTCTCAGCCTCAAACAGTTTATTCCCTATGAATAACTCAGATATAAACCAATCTACCATCTAACCAAATTTAGGCTTGACACAGGTTAAATCACTCTGTGTAGAACACAAATAATCCAGTGCTCCAGAATAATAATAAAAAAGGAATATAGATATGATCTGCAGAAATTCTTCCCCTATGTAGCATTGTATATACATCCCATTGTTTTGGGATATATAATTCATAATGTATCTGATTTTAAGCAGTGATCTGCCTGAAGAGATCCCATCACATGCTCTATTATAAATCCAAAATGCTTTTCCAGCTTTGCAATTACTGCAAATATCTGTTTCTTTGGATATATCTGTTTCTTTGAATGTGATGCAAAGAAAAAGAAGTTTGTAAAGCACTTTTCCTTTTGAAAATGATTATGATATCCTCTGGATGAGAAGCTGCACACCAGACAGTCTGAGGAGCCAATGGGCAAACAGCCACTGGAACAGAACTGGAAAGCAATGAGGCTGAGCAGGAAGGATTGACTAAGATAATGAGGGATTAAACACTGGCAGGATGCCTACCAGAGGAACATACTGGCAGCCACAGAAACCAAAACAAAGATGAGTAGCATGTTTTGTTGGGAGCAGACAACAAAAACCTCTAATCCAGTCTATTGGACTGCATTTATAGAATAACTGAGTTTAGGTAGTTCAAAATTGGCCATTACTAATAAATGATCTATATGAAATATTTTATTTTATTTATTTCTGAGTTTTATATACCGCCCTTCTCCCGAAGGACTCAGGGCGGTGAACAGCCAACTAAAATACAAGTAGACAAAGTATAAATTATTTAAAAGAGAATTAAATACTAGACTGTCCCAAATCTAAAACCCCCAATTAAAATCAATAAAACTTCATACCCCGTCCCAAGTAATCTAAAAACCCCATTTAAAATCCCATTAGTCAGCTCAGGCCGGCCTGCTCGAAGAGCCAGGTCTTCAGGTCACGTCTGAAGGCCCTCAGGTCACTGGTCGTAATCCAGGGGGCATCCCATTCCAAAGGGCGGGTGCCCCCATAGAGAAGGCCCTATTCCTCGGGGTCACCAGACGACACATAGAAGGCGTCGGGACCCGGAGGAGACCCCCTCTGTGGGAGCGCACCGGTCGGTGGGAGACTACTGGCAGAATGCGGTCTTGTAAGTATCCTGGTCCGATGCCATGGAGCGCTTTAAAGACTAAAACCAGTACTTTAAAGCGAACCCGGAAGGCCACCGGCAACCAATGCAGCTCGCGCAGGAGGGGCGTCACATGGGAGTATCTCGACGCCCCCGTAACTACCCGCGCGGCTGCATTTTGTACCAGTTGAAGCCTCCGGGTGCTCCCTGCAGGGAGCCCCATGTAGAGGGCATTACAGTAGTCCAGACGGGAGGTGACCAGGGCATGAGTGACTGTGCGTAAGGCGTCCCGATCAAGAAAGGGCCGCATCTGGCGTATCAGGCGAACCTGATAAAAAGCCCCCCTGGAGACGGCTGTAATATGATCTTCCAAAGACAGCCGTACATCCAGGAGGACACCAAGATTGCGGGCCCCTTCTGTGGGGGTCAAGATCTCATTCCCAATAGCCAGTGACGGAGTCAGCTGACTATATCGGGCCGCCGGAAACCACAGCCACTTGGTCTTGGAAGGGTTGAGTCGAAGCCTGTTCTCGCCCATCCAGTTCCGCATAGCCTCCAGGCAACGGGCCATAACCTCCACAGCATCGTTGGGGTGGCTTGGGGTGGAGATGTAAAGCTGAGTGTCATCAGCATAAAGATGGCATTTCACCCCAAAACCACGGATGATCTCTCCCAGCGGCTTCACATAGATGTTGAATAGAAGAGGGGAGAGGACCGACCCCTGAGGCACCCCCACACATGAGGGGCCTAGGGGTGGACCTCTCCCCCCCCGTCAACACCAATTGCGAGCGGTCCGAGAGGAATGACGAGAACCACCGCAAGACGGTGCCTCCAATTCCCAACCCCTCCAACCGCCGCAATAGGATACTATGGTCGATAGTATCAAAAGCCACTGACAGATCTAACAGGACCAGGACAGAGGAACAACCTCTGTCACGGGCCCTCCAGAGATCATCTACCAACGCGACCAATGCTGTTTCGGTACTGTGCCTGGGCCTGAAGCCCGATTGGAACGGATCTAAATAGGATGCTTCCTCCAGATACTGAGGGAACTGACGCGCCACCACACTCTCAACAACCTTCGCCACAAAGGGAAGGTTGGAGACAGGACGATAGTTATTCAAAAGAGCCGGGTCCAGGGAAGCCTTCTTGAGGAGGGGCCGCACCACCGCCATTTTCAGGGCGGTCGGAAGCGCCCCCTCCCTCAACGAAGTGTTGACAATCCCCTGGAGCCAGCCTCGTGTCACCTCTCTGGAGGTAGAAACCAACCAGGAAGGGCACGGGTCCAATAAACATGTGGTGGCATTTAGCCTCCCCAGTAGTCTGTCCACACCCTCGGCGGTCACAGGATCGAACTCTTCCCAGATAACCGTCTCAAGACCTGCCCCGGACACCTCCCCCGGGACCACCCAACTGGAGTCCAGCCCATCCCAAATCTGGGCGATTTTATCATGCAGAAATCGGGAAAACTCTTCTGCCTTACCCTGCAAGAGGTCCTCCCGCGCTCTCGGCTCAAGCAGGGAGCGGGTCACTCTAAATAGGGCAGCAGGCCGATTTTCTGCAGACGCAATAAGGGCGGAGAAGTGTGAACGCCTCGCCGCCCTTATCGCCACTAGGTAGGTCCTAATATAGGACCTCACCTGTGTCCGGTCAGACTCAGCACGACTGGCCCTCCAGATGCCCTCCAGACGTCTTTTCCGGCATTTCATCCCCCTCAGCTCCCCTCTCCTCTGACTTATCTTATCTAAATACAATTCAAAGCATGACTCAATGTGAAGGGCTGAAGAACTGTTTGCAGAGAGAAAGCGTTTAAGAAATTCACTAGAAATTGAGGTATAAGAAGTAACAGTACTGCTCCAAAAGATTTTTAATCAGGCACAGATGAAGAACCCATCAAACTGTTTAAAGAAGTAGTTTAAATGCTGCTTTGTGTCAACACCTATAAAAGAAAACTGTGACGTAGAGATTGGGAAAGATCCCTATTCCTATTCTAAAAAAGGGAAATATTTGCAAGATGATACGCAAACTATCAAACCATTGTAATAATTAAGAAAGAAGAACAGATACATACATAAACACAGAAATGACAAATGAACAAGCCAGTTTCAGAAAAAAAATAAGGGGCATGAGATTGTTTAACTAATATAAGATGGATAATCGAAAGCAAGAGAACACGAGAAGTATCTTTATCTATGCACTATTGATTACAGGAGCTTTGATTGGCAAGATCATACCAGGATGCGAAATATATTAAGGCATGTGTGTATTCTGGGGCTCCCTGCGGGGAGCACCCGGACACTCCATCTGGTGCAAAATGCGGCCACGCGGGTGATCATGGGGGCGTCGCGTAGCGCCCACGTGACGCCTCTCCTGCGCGAGCTGCATTGGTTGCCGGTGGCTCTCCGGGTTCGCTTCAAGGTTCTAGTTTTGACCTTTAGGGCGATCCATGGCACTGGGCCAGGTTACCTGCAGGACCGCATCCTACCGGTGATCTCCAGCAGGCCGGTGCGTTCACACAGGGAGGGCCTTCTCCGGGTCCCGTCGGCCGCCATGTGTCGCTTGGCGGACCCGAGGGGTAGGGCCTTCTCTGTGGCGGCCCCTGCCCTCTGGAATACTCTGCCGCCGGAACTGCGTACCGGCACGGACCTGAGGGCCTTCAAGGCGCGCGCTGAAGACCTGGCTTTTTGAGCAGGCCGGCCTGGGCTGAGGTGGTTTTAATTTGTCTCCATTTGTTTTGTAATTTTAAATTGGGGTGTTAAGGGTGTGGGGTGGGTTTTTCTTATTCGGCCAATATTTAATTTAATTCCTTTTAACTTTTGTATTACTGTTGGGGTCTAGATTGGCTGTACACCGCCCTGAGTCCCTAGGGAGAAGGGCGGTATAGAAATTTTATAAATAAAATAAATAAATAAATAAATTCTGATTCTTCTTCTTAGGAATCATTATAATGGACAGAAAGCAAATGAAAGAACTGGGTTTGAAAAAAACAGATTGGAAAACTAACTAAGGGAATGAGACACAATCTGGATTACCACCCATATCTGTTTAGTTTGTAAAGATTTTACAGCCACAGTACAATGGCTGTAACGAAAGCGATCGCAGCTGAAATAAAAACTGAAGGACAAAACATCAACTGCCCGAAATTCTGTAGAGATTCTCAGCCATCCAGGTCATAGTTGTCCCAACGTGCTTTTTAAGGAGGCAACTGGACTTTCTTATTTTTTCTTTTTCTTTGAGGATGTTTCGCTTCTTATCCAAGAAGCTTCTTCAGCTCTGACAGGACAGTGGGGAATGGAAGGATTTATATTCCTTGCAGATAGCTGGTCATTTGCATCCTTTTAGAGCAGGGGTCTCCAACCTTGGCAACTTTAAGACTTGTGGACTTCAATTCCCAGAATTTCTCAGTCAGCAAAACTTGTGGACCTCAACTCTGCAAAGTTGGCTGAGGAATTCTGGGAATTGAAGTCCACAAGTCTTAAAGTTGCCAAGGTTGGAGATCCCTGTTTTAGAGGGTCATTGAAGCACTTAGAGGTTTATTTGTGTTCTCAGGGTCATCTGAGTAGTGCTCCTGGTTCCTGTAATCTGCAATTTTTTCCCCTCTGGAAATACATTCCACACCATTCAAAGAGTGTTCATCCCAAACTGTATAGCTAAAAGTCTGTAGAGATTCTCAGTCATTCAGGTCATTCCACAATCCTGTCTGAGCAGAAGAAGCTTCTTGGATGAGAAACGAAACGTACTCAAAGAAAAAGAAAAAACAAGAAAGTCCAGTTGTTAAGCAGTTTGGAGAACCAGTTGTTAGAAGAAATTACCGGCCTAATCCTGTAAGGAAGGCATGAAGGAAACATTCTGGTGTTGCTTACAGAAATTGCCTCTCCATTAATCCTTATTACATTCAAAATATCCTATTATTACAAGACTAAACTTCCTGTCTCTGGAAATTCTCTAGAATTTTTTTCCCTCCTTTGCTGGTACTTTGCTTGTGTGGAGTGACTATTCAAAAT
Organism: Bungarus multicinctus; assembly: GCA_023653725.1. Taxonomy (NCBI): domain Eukaryota; kingdom Metazoa; phylum Chordata; class Lepidosauria; order Squamata; family Elapidae; genus Bungarus; species Bungarus multicinctus. The sequence continues at coordinate 24,317,257 of CM042849.1, forward strand.
TACAATCGCACTGAAAAAAGTGACTTATGACCATTTTTCACACTTATGACTGTTGCAGCATCCCCACAGTCATGAGAGGATAGGTGATTGACCACCAAAACATACCTACCCAGTCACATGACCACCAAGCCATGCCCACCAACTAAGCCACGCGCACAGAACCAGTTGTTAAAAAATTTGAACCTCACCCCTGGATGGGGTATAAATGTTTAATCAATCAATCAGTGCTTTAAGGACATGTAAAAATCTGCTAAATGCTTGAAATTACTCTTTTGAGTCTTTAAATTGTAAGTGTGCCACTGTCCTATTCTACATTGTCTAGATTCAAGAAATAAATAACTTTAATCATCAATATTAGAAAGAAATACTTAATATTCAAAGGAAACCTCTTTAAATCGAATGAGCCATGGCAGGGCTTCCTTTTTCACAGGAGGCACCTGTGAAAAAAGTCACATTGTGAAAAAATGTGTAATATTGCAAGTGAGATTTGCTAAAACATCTCTCTTTACTGGCCAATATCTACAACACAAACAAAAGTATGAATAGAGCATTTTAAACTGGCAGTGACATTTGGGGAAGATCAGGTAACATGCTAATTAGGAAGTACGGTTAGGATTAAATTATGCATGCTATAAGTAAAATATTTGCTGTTTTGGCTAAAGAATTCCAAAGGGAAATAGTTGATTCTTGAAAAAGTTCTTCTGTAATTCTGTTTTGAGAAATATAAGCTACATTTTATTAAATTCTGGGCTTTCTATGGAAATAATAGCATGAAACTTAAAGCTTCATTTCATATTTATGTGTGCACAGGTGAGTATGTGTGTGTACATGTCACTACAACCATACAAGGTGGATACCAGTTTTCAATCCCAGGATTACATCAAATGCTGATGCAGAACACAGTTCATGTGAATACTTCCCTTCCATGAAGTCTGTCTTTTCCTCACATCAAAGGAGAATCAGACTGAATGGCAATGGAACCATTTTGACTGCAGTGTGCAACTGAATTAATTTAACCTAGCAGCTGAACTTTGGTGACATGAGACACCGAGGACCTGCACAAAAGCCATTTTGGGGTGTTCTGACCCAAAACTTGTTCCAAGGAAACAAACACGAAACAGAGGTAACAAACAGCAAACCTTTTAATGATTCTTTACGAATTCCGTTCCTTCATGGTTAAAAGGCTGTTTCAAACTAATTGTCTCGGATAAGAATGAGCCTTGCCAAGTTGTGCAAGGCTGCCAAGAACACTAGATAAAGTTACTAAGAAATATTTCAAACACAAAGAGTCTTCAAACACCAAACAAAATATTCCGAACGTCCTCCAGGCTTGAGTGCAAAAACTTCTTTGCTTCCTGCAAAGAACTCCAGTTTCCCAGCTGGCTTTTATCTCTTAAGGGAGGAGCCATTACCTTGCAGCCTTACTCCCGAGTCGCCGTGCTGCTGCAGCTGCTCTTTCTTTCGAGCAGCCCTATGCGCACGCACACTGGGCACAGGCTCCTCGGGGACCTCTTCATCATTGCTGCCAGCTTCCACAATCTCTGAAAGGAGCATTCCACTCCCTGATGGTCCTGGCCCCATCCCTTCATCACTCACAGGCCCTTCATCTGAGTCCTCACTCTCCGAGATCTCAGCCGTTTGCACCTGCTGCCGGCAAACCACAACACGGGGCCTTTTTCAGACCGCCAAATTCATATGGTCAGTCCCGGTTCAAATTGTGTTTTTTATCTGGCCTTGTCAATGTCTACGGTAAGTAGGAATTCTGAAAATTATATTTATGCACACTTGGTGGGCATCAGATTGGCAGCAGTTATTCTACACTGTGATCTAAAGTATATGGCACATCTCCTTTGAAGAAAGAGACTCAATGTAAACTCTTAGGTATTTTTTTGAATGACAGTTAAGGAGAAATCTCTATAGCATACCAATGACTACAACGTCAATTCAGTTACACATAATTTCACAGAACGAACTAGTTCAGAACGCTAGTTCAACTAAGAATGGCTCTTTAAAATCTTAGCTAGGAGCCGGTCCCAATCATTTAACAAAGATCCTTAGTTCTTAGATGGTTTTAAAAGCTTTAGTTGGGATGCCAAGATTATTTAAATAAGATGTTAAAAAGTAAACCAGTGCTGACTGGAATTCTGGTTCTTTACCAAAAATAGAATTATTCCTAAAAGAGGCCCCTTAATGCCTTAATTTTTTCCTCTTACTATTATCTAGGGCATACTTTTTACGCAGGAATTTTCTCATGTAGTAATTTCAACTTGTCTTGCATCTTTCTTAGAAATAAATCCCAGAATCTTTGAGATTACAGTCTATGTTCAGAAATTTCATAAGAAATTTGCAATCTAGTTTGAGTCTAGTATTATCCCAAACAATTCACTTTGATGCCAAGTTAGATTTCTTTTGGCTTGAGTGCCCTTCATTGTTATATATGTCTGGGAATGATCAGGAGAGATGGAAGATAGAACTACAGACTGGACATTCAACAGGTAAAAGATGTTTCAGCCCACAGAAGGGAAGATGGCATGGGAAACATTTTAGAAAAGTAATTTCAGAATCTCCTTAGATTTACAAAGAGTAAAAAGAAAGAACGAGAGATTTACTTCCAGTCTTGCAAGGTTCTTAATCGTACAATAAAGCTAGTTAGTACTCCTGGTTGTGTTTCTTGTCTGCACTACTTTGCAAAGTTAACAATTCTCATAGCAACTTATAGCCCCAGGATTATAGGCAGAGATGGTATTCAGGAGGTTCTGACCAGTTCTGGAGAACCAGTAGTGGAAATTTTGAGTAGTTCGGAGAACCAGCAAATACCACCTCTGACTGGCCCTGCACGCATTTATTCTCTGCCTCCTGAGTCCCAGCTGATCGGTTGGGTCTTCTTTTGTTGTCCTGCACAGGAGAACGGAGCTGGAAAGCAGGTTAGTGGGCTGGGGAGGGAATGGAGATTTTACAGTATCCTTCCCCTGCCATGCCCACCAAGCCACGCCAAGCCCAGCAAGCCACGCCCACAGAACCGGTAGTAAAAATTTTTGAATCCCACCACTGATTATAGGTATCCCCAAACTCCTTTCATGCATTCCTTGTATCCTGCATTGGAAAAAAAAATCAGCATTCTTTCCCTGGCATTTGAAGATAAGAAGAAACATGAAAAGCATTGGGTCAACCTGAAAAGAGGCTTCATGTATCTCAGGGGTGTCAAACTCAAGGCCTGGGGGCCGGATCGGGCCCACCGAGTGCTTAGATCTGGCCCGTGGAGCCCTCTTGGAAACAGCGAAGGACTGGCCCGCAGTGCCTCTGCCAGTGAAAATGGAGCTTGGGAGGCCTGTATGCGCCCCCCTCCCCCCCCCCGAGCTCTGTTTCCACTGGCATGGGGTTGCAAGAGGCCGTCACATCTGAAAATGGAGCTCAGGAGCCCGTTTTCACTGGTAGAGCGCTCAGGCTTCCACAGGCACCCCTGATACGAGTGACATTGGCTTGCTCATGCCCACCCTGGCATGCCCTCCTGGCCCCTAAGGTCAAACACAACCCTGATGCGGTCCTCAATGAAATCAAGTTTGACACCCCTGATGTATCTTTATAAACAAAGAATGCTCATATAAAGAAGGAGGGGAAAAGAAAATAATTAGTCTGTTTAAATATACAATACTGTTTGCATCAGCATTCTACTCAATGTAGCATGGATTCCATTTACCAAAGGGTTGCCTTTCCCTGCTACATAGGATCAGACTCTATGGAGAGTTTACATATTGATATGAGCAGCATTCAAGGTAGTATATAATTGATTCAGAAAATACACACTGCTAAAGTTTTAGCAGTACAGAAGCACTAAAATGGTAGAATTTATAATGGCTAATAAATTTACGACTGTTAAGGTCTTTCCACAAGAACTAGGATCTTGACCTTGCAGTATTCAAAGGTCAAAAGGACTTGCAGACATACTGTGCTTCTAAGATGATAACTGGAAGTTCAGGGTCAAATGGAACTCAGAGCAATGGGAAGGGAAAGCAGATAATCCCTGCATCATGCTGCTCTCTTAAACTGCTTGGGAAGGCCTGGACCCAGCCTGATACAGATCAGCCACTTGAGGCTGGACAGTGGAAGCTGTACTCTGAAGGGCTGCAGTCTTCTCCAAAGCACAAAACCAATTTTCTGGGAAGATTTATCTTTTTCAATTCCCAAATTCAAAAGAAAGCTGTGATTGTCATTTAATCACTGCATTTAATGGCAGAGCTTAAATATCAACTGTGCTAATCAACCTAAACTCTGACAAAGTCACAATCTCAAGAAGACTGGCCCCATTCTGCCTGTTCAACAAAGACTAAGGTAGGTTGAACTGTGAAAGTCAAATGACTCTAATTTGAATCAGAAGAGGATACATGGCCTTATAAATTAGCATAGTCACAATTAATTCAGGTACCTGATATTATTAACATATACACATAAAAGTGCATAAAAAAGAACTAAAGTACACTTATAGAACTCATTTACTGAAACTTACCTCTTTCGATTTAAAAAAGGTTACCTGCAGCCAAGTAAAAATCTATTCAGTACAACATAATTACCTGTTCACACTAATTCTTTCCTATTCAAATTCTAGAAATTAGGAATATATATCAATCAGAACAAAGGATAGCCAACGAAGATATAAGACTGATAAAGATAATACTGTACCTGGTAAATCAGAAAACAGCAAAATGCACTCGTTGAATCCATTGGAGAGAAGACGATCCCTCAGCTGCTGTAGAATAGCCACTCCAATGCAGAATGGGAAGGAAGAATTTCCCAGTAGTAATGTATCCCACAGATGAAAGATTTTGTGCAAAGGAAAGACATCTGCAAGGCAGCCAGCAAAGAAATATCAATTGGGGAAGAATAAGTTTTCAGGTTTACTTCTTTATTTTTGTAATGCTAAAAAGGTAATCAGGCAACAAGCACAAGAGAGTACAAAAGATTTAGAGAAATTTCTTTTTTCTTCCTAGAATGCAGATGGCAAGGGGAGATTCCACAATCCACAATAAATATAAATGAGAAGAGCCTTTAAACCAGTTTCTATTGTGTATCTTATCTTAGATATCAATGTATGGAATTATGCAAAAGAAGGGCCAAAGCACAAGGGTTTTTACATGTTCATGAAACTAATGGCCCAATCATATCTGGATTGCAAAATGTACTAAGGAACAGTGTCTTGAAACCAATTAATATATTTCACCAGGCAGCAATGGTAGCGCGGAAGAAATAAAACTTGGGTAAAAATTAAAAAACACAAAGCTAAAGATAAACAAGACAACATACTTTAAGAATGAAAGCAAATATACATGTCCTAGAAAATTGTTGCAGGATCCAATAGGTCACCGGAACTGGAGGTTTTGTCTTCAGAACTTTCGGATTCATGATGGAGACCCTCTTCGGGGAATTTCTCTCTCCTGGAATGGGTCACAGAAGACTAAACCTCTGGTCCCAATGACCAACCCAGATTGGATCCTGCAACATACATTTCATCTATTCGCCAAGGTTGAGTAGAGTTTCATCAATGGCCAAAAATAAGTAGTTCATCTAAATATTTGTGAGGTAGGCAAAAACACATTAATCTGACCTTTTCCTAGTAATTCTTAATGTGATAATACCAAAGAGTGTTGACAAGGAGGTTCGGGCAACTCATCAGCAGTAATTTGGAAATGCTCCTTTAGCAATGGTCACAAGAAGGACCATTTAGAACTACCACATGGGATCTTCTCATGGGATCATGCAATGCCTTCTAAGGCTATCACATTATCTTAAGAGAAGTCCTAGCTGCTTTAAAGAGCTTTGTTCACATCTGTTTAAGCTTCAGAGCATCCTTATGGAATCTGGATTCAGAAACACTGCACAACCCATGTTATACTTCAATTTAGACATGGCTATCAATATCAGAAAATACCTGAACTACTATTTTTGGAATACTGAAGATTGTTAGATGATCCTGCTGTCTTCTTCCAATCCAGATACCTTGTTTAAAGTCAGTCAACTAATGTGATTGTATATGTTTATTATTCTTTTTAATTTAAACTGATGCAAGGTTCTATCATTTCCTGATCTGGGCAATGTAATTATAATAAGTGGAACAGAGAAATCACTTGGAGGAACTAAATCTTTCATTAGTTCACATGTTACGCAAATAAGAATTTAACGTGAAGGACTTCCTTCTTAGTTCTCAGTAAACCCCACCTGCACATTTTATCTAAACCAGAGACTTGTGATGTAACAGTAGTTATCAGTTTTAAAACTAGACAATCTTGATTCTGTTTGCCTATTTCAGATGAAATCACAGCATTGATGAAGAAAAAAAGCAGAAATGCTAGCTTCTAAAATTCTTCTTTGGATAAAAATAAAGTAGGGAAAGTAGGATTCATGGTCCCAAGTCTTGTTGAAGCCTGATGTTAAAATCAAGCAGTATTCTTAAATCTGGTATACTTGGAATTTGATGGAATGGGCAAAATTGTAAGTTGAAGCACATTTCTTGAGAATAGGTTTTAGGGAAGTTGCCTATATCGTAGTTTATCTTGAGATGCTGTTATGTCCATTGGTAAAATGTAATTTCATTATATTGGATTAGATTAGATTACACAAACACACACACATACAAGGGGTCCTTGGTGCTCTCTGAGCTTGCTTGTTTTCTTGCAGAGGTTTCATTACCCTTAACTAGTTAACATCATCAGTGCTACCATAGTAAGGAGTGTTGTTTCTGTCAGTTTATATTCTGGTGATTTGCCCTGTCGGTGTTGGCGGGGACGGTCTTAAGAGATTCTTTGGTTGGGCTGTTTGCTTATGGCTCTTTGACAGTTTCTTAATTGGGGTATTGCTTATTGGGGTATTGATTGTTGTCCTGACATTAACCTTAGAGTTAATCTATGCTGATCTGAGTGCTGATTGCTGGTGGAGAAGTGCTGGAGTCTTTTCCTCTTTGGGACTGATTGATTCCATAGTCTATAGATTTTGTTAATGCCTATGTGTCTATTAATGGCTGTTTTATCAGAGTGCCAGGCTACTAGAAATTCCTTGGCATTTTTGGATTTGGCCTGATTTAGGATTGTTATATTTTCCCAATTGAAACTATGATTAAATCTGTCTATATGTTGTAAAAATAAAGAATTTTCATCACGTCTTCTGACCAGAGGTGGTATTTAGCAGGTTCTGACCAGTTCTGAAGAACCGATAGCAGAAATTTTGAGTAGTTTAGAATACCATCTCTGACTGGCCCCGCCCCCATCTATTCTCTGCCTCCTGAGTCCCAGATGATTCGCTGGGTCTTCTTTTGTTGCCCTCCACAGGAGAATGGGGTTGGAAAACAGGTTAGTGGGGTGGGGAAGAATGAGATTTTGCAGCATCCTTCCTCTGCCACACCCTCCAAGCCATGCCCACAGAACCGGTAGTAAAAATATATATGTTTTCATAGATTTTCACGGGTACAGGTATGCAGGTCTTAGCATGTTCGGGACTTTTGCCGTGTAAGATTGCGAGTATCTTGACGACATTTCGACGAGGTCCCACTCGCCATCTCCAGGCTGGTGCTTTCGGCTTCGTGCTTGTGCAAGCAAAGCGTGATCAGAGCTGCCATCTCTCTATAAATACTGGTGGGGAGGTTGGCTGTGTTGTCATTTCTTGATTGGTTGACGGAGTTGATGTTTGCAAATTGGCTGGCTTTTTCGTAAGAACATGTGTGGCTGAGGTATTGGCTGTGTGTCTACCAGCCTTCTGTGTCATAACAACCTGGGTAATGGGCTGTGTGATGATCTTCTGAGTTCTATTGTTTTGACATCCTGGGTTTTGTGCTATAATCTCCTGGGTTGTAATGACCTGGGTAATGGGCTGTGTGATGACCTTCTGAGTTCTATTGTTTTGATATCCTGGGTCTTCTGCTGTAATCTCCTGGGTCGTTGGCTGTGTATAATATCCTGAGGTTTTGTGGTATAACCTCCTGAGTTCCGTGATGTGATATCCTGAGCGGGTGGCTGTGATGTGATGTTCCGGGTTTTGGTTTGGCTCCGAGTTTGAGGACTGGCTATGTGTTCGGTGTCCAATGTTGGTTTACGTGGCTGGGACTCGTTTGTTGATAAGTTTATGAAATACCATGCAACAATTGCCCAGCCACATACATTGGACAAACCAACAGGAGAATAAATGCAAGAACATAAGAACGCAGTCAGAAGAGAAGAAAATACTTCCCTTTTCCAGCACCTTAAAGCCACAGGACATGAAATTAATTTTGAGGGAACCAAATTAATCTCCAATACTGAACACTTCAACAAGAGAATAATCAGGGAAGCCATCGAAATAGAGAAACACCCCCCATAACATGAATAAACGGGATGCTACCTCCCGCCTACCAGACATTTGGAAATTAGCCCTTATCAACAAACAAGTGCCAGCAACGAAAACCAATACTGGACCCAAAACAACACTACCAATCTTCTCACCAGACTCAAACCCAAACCCACCCCATAGACAAAAGGCAACCACCATCCAGAAACCAGACTATGGCTGCATCACCAGCTGCCACACATCCCAACCCCCAAACCAAGCAAACTGACACACACACCATGAACACATAGCCAGGCCTCAAACTCGGAGCCGAACCAAAACCCGGAACGTCACATCACAGTCACCTGCTCAGGATATCACATCATGGAACTCAGGAGTTATACCACAAAACCTCAGGATGTTACAACATAGCCAACGACCCAGGAGATTACAGCACAAGACCCAGGATGTCAAAACAATAGAACTCAGAAGGTCATCACACAGCCCATTACCCAGATCGTTATAATACAGGAGGCTGATAGACACACAGCCAATATCTCAGCCACACATGTTCTTAAGAGAAAGCCAGCCAATTTGCAAACATCAACTCCGTCAACCAATCAAGAAATGACAACACAGCCAACCACCCCACCAGTATTTATAAAGAGATAGCAGCTCCGATCACGCTTTGCTCGCACAAGCACAAAGCCAAAAGCACCAGCCTGAAGATGGCGAGTGGGACCTCGTTGAAACGTTGCCAAGATACTCTCAATCTTACACGGGAAAAGACACAAATACACCAAGACCTGCAAACCTGTACCCGTGAAAATCTACAAAAACAAATGTGTGTGTGTGTGTGTGTGTGTATCTCACTTCAATAACACTCCAAGTCCTTTATAAATTAGAACAGTAGTTTGTACTGCTGGAAATATTTCTTTTTGTAACATGTTGATTTACAACTCTCCAAGGCAACAAAATATCCACTTTAATATTATTAATGAAATATATACTGCCGCATTCATTATGATTTGATGCCACATACAGGAGGAGAGGTAGTGTGATCTTATAATCCCTCCATGTGTTACTGGTTGATATTAACATAACAAGGAAATAGGGTCAAATAATTTTGTATTTATTTAAAAGATGATGTTCTATAATATGAACCTCAATTCCTAGAGGAAACTAAGATCCAGAGGTTAATGTAGCACTTTTCCTCTACAGCTGGCATTTTCTGAATTTAACTACCACCATATTAGGCTAATTGTGATCAAGCCTTTGGGTAATGGTTACTTTATAATTAGGTATTTGAAATTTGAAATCACACCAGAATTCACAGTATGTAACAGTACTCTCATTTATAACAGTAGGTGTTATAATATCCACTTTTTCTTTAGCAAAATCATTTACTGTTTAATTTGTAGACATACTGCAAATCTCATGTTAAGTATGAGTCTTATTCCACACATTTGTGGATGTCTATAGAATAATTTCTGGAGAATTATGCACAATTCATTGTCTACAATGAGCACAACACATTGACATAATCTTTCAATATACTAATATATTTCTGAAGAACAAATTGAAAATTTAACTGAAAAGATAAAAATAAGAATTTAGTGGAAAATGTAAATGGCAGATAGAGCAGCAAGGGGAGATATTCAAGATGAAAATATATCATCCTGAAATATACATGACAAAATAATTCTATTTTGCACTAATATTGCTTGACATGCAAAGTTATACCCATATTGCTTAAAATGCAGAGTTATATTTATTCACTGAGTGTATATAAACATCTCCAATGAGTATTTAGTGTTTAATGATGATTATTGCCCTAAATTGGAGACTGCCAAATAAAAATATTAAAACGTGCTTATGATAAAGAAGCATATATCTGTAAATGAAAAATAAGAAAAGATACTTACGTGTGAACATTGTAAGAAACCAAGGAATAGCATATAGCTATAACAACAACAAGGAGAAAAATATTTGTCGTTAGGAGTAAATCATTGTAAATTTTCAATCACATCAGTGTTGGAATATCTGTAAACCTAACTGATAACATATATGAGAAGTTTAAATCAGGATTGAGGTTTTAAATCTTTATTATGATATCCTACCCAATCTAGAATTCAAAATATTTGAACCAGAGTCTGATTATATTTTAGTGCTGCATATAAGACAGTCCTCATATAATGATCACTCAATCTGCAACTGTTTAAACTTAACGATGGTGTTGAATTGATAATAGTGTATTATTATAAATACTTTTTCACTAATTTATTTATTTGTCAATTGCTTACAAGATAATAGGTATAAGTAAAACATAGTTATGAATACATGGATACATATAAGAAAAATAAAATATAAAAGAAACTATAGGATAGGCACATTGGTGCACTTATGCACACCCCCTAATATTGTATTTATGATTTTAAAATCTATTTGCTTGAATTCAGGGTTTTTAAAATAAGCTTAAGCTTCAGAAGATCCATTCTAGTGTGCACTATCTCTAGATAGCCATTAACCGAGGAGGTAAATCTGTTTCTTCCATCTATCTTACGGTTTCTACTTTCATCAACAACTACCTTAATATTCTTTGGTGTGGGGAGGCTTTCCTGAACTTTTCTTAGTGCACACTGTCCCCTACTGGTCTCACCAGGTAAAAGCAAGTTAACAGCACAGCTCCCTTTCTTGCCACACAGTATTTGTTTAGAACAGATTCCTTTATTGTTCTTCACTATACGATGGGCAGTAATAAAGTGTGATCCATAATTAACAGAATAGTTATGTATGTTTCTGTATTAGGATGTTTTGTCCTATTTTTAATCCTTTGAATAGTCTCCTTTTTAAGGATTTTTTTTTTTTCAAATTGCTCAACAGAGAACAATTTGGGAATACAGAATAAAAATCAGTCTCATTTTATACCACTTCCTTCTATATTTTTAATCGCTATATTTGATTTTTATTTTCAGGTGCAATGAGATCTCATAAAAGTCAAGAGGTAGTGCCTGCCTGATCCTTCTTATAATTTCCATGTCATTTCTTTAAGAAGAGATTGGACAATCCTTTGTCTGAAATAGTTTCCTGCCAGAGCGGGGGTTGGACTAGAAGACCTTCGAAGTCTCTTCCAACTCTGTCATTATGTTATTCATAGATAAAATTAAGGTGCAGGGAGCATACATAGAACAACCTCTTCATACAGGAGGAACCCACATGATTAATCAGTGTCTGATCTGACAGGATTAATTCTCAAGCATGAAAATAGTTAAGTGCTAAGTGTATATACTTCACTGTGATGGATTCTGGAAATATTTTGTTGAAAATCATATCAAATGGCACATCTTGCAGAATTTGACTGCTTGATAGCTGCTATCAAGAGTTTGATTGATCTTTGCATTGAATTTGTTTTAGACCATGGTATGTGGATACAGATGATTCTGCTTTTTCTGCCTGTATTAAAATATATAGGCTGCGGTGGCGCAATCAGCTGTGGTGGTGCAGTGCTTAGAATGCAATACTGCAGGCTATTTCTGCTGCCTGCTAGCTACCTGAAATCTCACCAGGCTGCAGGTTGACTCAGCCTTCTGTTCTTCTGAGGTGGGTAAAATGAGGACCCAGATTGTTGGGGGCAATAGGCTGATTCGTAAACCACTTAAAGAGGGCTTTAAAGCACTGTAAAATGGTATATAAGTCTAAGTGCTATTGCTAAGTGCTATAAGAAGCATTTGCACTTACATCTGGGATGAAACCAATTTCATTGAGGTGGTTACTCAATTCAGGATCGTGGAATGCAATCATCTGGGAGAACACCGCAAGATATTCTGGAAGAAAGAGAAACAGTAAGAGTATTCGGAAATGATTTCAGCAAGAATTCAGCCTCATGGATTTTGCTTTATGGAATCATTGCAACAGAATTCCAGAAAAGAGTTAAAAAAATCAAAATATTTACTCCTAAAATAATTCACAGCAGAAAAGCAAAATCACAGCAACACAACCAGGAACACTATAAAAGCTATGAATAGTAACATTATCAAAATAAGAGATCAATGCGTTGCTTTATTAAGGAAATTCAAAACCAACTGCATGCTGCAATTCAGCAACTGCAGCTGTTTCAAGTTAGTGCAGTTTTGCTGGTTTTTTTAAAAATTGTGGTATGGTATTTTCCAATAGTTCTCAAAGCCGATTATAAATTTAAAACTATAAAAGATAAAACATGTATATAGGCTTTTAAAGGCTTATTTTAAATGAGATTTATAGCAGAAAACCTACCTTGAATAACATGAGAATTATCCTTTAGAAAGAAATTATAGAGATATTTTGGTATAAAAGCAGACATGCAGGAATAGGCCAAAGCTAAAAAAAAAAGAACCAGAAAGAGAGAGAGCTTTTTATCCAACCATTACAATTGTTAGAACAAAATGAAAACAATCTTACACTGTTTCTATTAAATAATTCTGTAAAACTTAAAAATACAGGTAGTCCTTGACTTACAACTGATTCATTTAGTGAGCATTCAAAGTTACAACATCACTGAAAAAATTGACCTATGACCATTTGTCACAGTTGCAACTGTTTAAGCATCCCCATACCCAAGTCAGGTGATCAAAATTCCGATGCTTGGCAACTTCCATGCATTTATGACGGTTCAATGTACTGGGATCATGTGATCATCTTTTGACACACAACATCAACGGGGAAGTCATATTCCTTAACAATTGTGTTACAATCAATCAATCAATCAATCAATCAAACAGAAGAGAACTGGAAGGGACTTTGGAGGTCTTCTAGTACAACCCCCTATTCAAGCAGGATATTCTATACCATTTCACACAAATGATTGTCCAGTCTCTTCTTCAAGATCTCCAGTGATGAAGCAACTACAACTTCTGTTCTATGCAAGCTGCTCCACTGGTTAATTATCCACACCGTTAGGAAGTTTCTCCTTAATTCCAGGTTGCTAACATTGTAAGGTTTCTAACTTAACACCTGCCGTGATTTCACTTAATAATTGTGGCAAGAAATGTTGTAAAATGGAACAAAAAAAATCTTTCAAAGATTAAGCAAACTTATAAATACACTACAGTTGGTCCAGATTTAAATATGTATAATAGAACATTTATACACTTAACAGTTGAATTCAACTAACTTGCTGTAGTAACTACTGAGATCCTATGGATGGCGTTTAGATGCTAGCAGCAAACTGCAGACTGATCTTTGAAATCCATCAATATGCCTTAGTCTAAATCCAAATGAGGGCGAAGTTTCGTTTTCCAAGATTGTAGGTTTACTTTCCAAATGTTTTGTTACCAGGCTAGGTAACATCTTCAGTTGAGTTTAGGGGATGTCAGTGTTAGTGTTCTGCTGTTTACCTTCAGGTGGGAGTGTGTCAAGTGGTCATCCTACACCTGAGTTACAGATATTCGCCACTATTGCTAGATCCAAGTCTCAGAAATCATATTGGAAATGCAACAAACAGAATTCTTTATTAACGTTTATATCCCATAAAAAGGTGAAAAATTGTATAACCCCCTCATGCACAGACCAAGTATGAGAAAACAGCTATTAGCTGAAGTTCTATAATTTATCTGACTTCACTATCTAACTTATTTCTTTCTTTCTTAAATATGGTCTCCTATTATTCACCGAGTGATTCTGGGTAGCTAATTCAGAGTTAAAAACACTTGATTAAACGAAAGTTATTTAAAACATTCCATGCTAGAGGGAAATCACACCTCACATGATAAAAGGGGATAAAAATAATACCCTGGTCCAATACTGGGAGAAGAAGCAAGGGTCTTTCTAAAAGTAAGCCGGATAGGGGCAATCTGAATCTCAAGGGATATGGTCCCACAGGGTAGACAGAAATGTCCTATTTCCTGACTGCCATAAGATGACCCTAGTTAACTAGTTAACTAACTAACCCAGAGTATGCTGACCCTATTTGATCTTGTTAGATGAGCAAGATAACTGCAGTTATCCCAGCCTCATGCCATGTATTGTGAGCAAACTCATGAATTGCTCTGTAATATGCATGAACCTAGTGAAACCAAGACACAAATCTGGATTTCATACACTGCATCAGGGGTAGGATTCTACCAGTTCGTACCTATTCATTAGAACCGGTTGTTAACATTCTAAGCAGTTCGGAGAACCAGTTGTTAGAAGAAATTACTGGCCTAAGCCTGTAAGGAAGGTAGGAAGGAAACATTCTGGTGTTGCTTACAGAAACTGCCTCTCCGTTAACTGTTATTACATTCTTGGCAGAACTAGACTTCCTGTCTCAGGAACATCTCTGAAGTTTTTTTCCCCTCCTTTGCAGGTACTTTGCTTGTGTGGAATGACCATTCAAAATTACAATGGCACTGAAAAAAGTGACATGACCATTTTTCACACATACAACTGTTGCAGCATCCCCACAGAGAGGCCAGGGGAGGAGATTCGCGTCTCGATGTGAGTGATATTGAGTTAGCCACACCTAGCCAATAACATGACCACCAAGCCATGACCACCCAGTCACATGACCACCAAGCCACGCCCACCACCTAAGCCATGCCCACAGAAACAGTTGTTAAAAATTTGAATCCCAACCCTGCACTGCATGCATGAATTCAACATTCATAAAGACAAAGCTTACCTTCATTGTTGAAATTCAGATACAGGAAAGGTGCACAAAGGGAATCAAGACCTACAGGGAGATACTTATATTATACAAAAATACTGCTATCAAAAATAAACAATCAACAGAGTTTGAGAATATCCAGAAGACAAAGATGCACATTGTTATATAATCAAATATTCTGCAAAAGGTATTTACAGATACACAGTAGGCCACTTTCAAAACTATCATATGTGATGCAGTCACCAAGTAAATTGTTAAATAAATCCATGGGTTTGGAGGGGTGGCCATTTATGACTATCTTCTGAAAAGCTTCATATATCAAATAAATCTAAAATCAGAAATTTTGAGCTTAATCCTACCACACTTGTAGGAAGATTCAATGCTTTCAGTCATAAGTACTAGAGCAGCTTCTTTGAAAAAATATGCTCCATCCCAATAATCTGGATCATTCTTAGCTCTAAGCCAAAACGTGAGATATGGGGCCCTAGCCATCGGCTTGAGAACAGTTCTTCCCAGATATGCAGAGAATTATACTCATGATATGTGGATAGAGTTATATTTGAATATTACTCTCTTTAGCTATTAAAATAACACTACAGTTCTAACTAACAAAGAATACCAACTTTCCCCATTTATCAAGACATATGACTGAAACTGAGCACCATAAGGGCACCCAACTCTGTCTGGGCCAAGGGTAGCTTCCACTCTGGGAAGCTCATGAAACCTCAGCTCTTCTTCAGGGTCTTTGGGATTTGATTGATGTGAAGCTTCTATCCCCAGAAATGATCCTGTTATTCCTTAATTTGATTGCATTCTTAACTGCAGTTATATTCTATAATAGTTTTATTATATATTATTGTTTAACTTTGAATGTTGTATTGACTTTGGTTTTCCTCTTGGATACTGCTTAGAGTTAATTGACCAAATCAGTCTATAATTCTATAAATCAGTTATTAAACTTACTCATTGAAAGCATACATATACACACACACTACACACACACACTCACACACACAGAGTTTTAAAAAGAGCTTATAGAAAGATCTAAGAGTAATTACTACATCATTTGAACATTTTAGCTTATTTACTAGGCAAAATGTATAAGGAAAAATACATATATTAAAAACTTGAAAAAGATAATTGCTGTCCACAAGAGCCAGCTGAACTAACCTTGCCAGTATACAAGATCAGGATGAGAAACTACCCAGGCTTTCAAAACCCGCCTAAATTTTGCATGGCCTTCTGGCGATGACAGTAGTTCATCATACTGATGACAGCGAGGGATGTCAACTTCAATCTATAATGTAAGCCACAAGAAGAAGCATAGGACAAGCCATAAAAGAAGGCTAGATGCCCAATTCATCTGAATTTCTACAGTACAAATTGAGGAGAAAGAAGGCTTATTCTAGGCTCCAAATATCAGGCCTGAGAACATTTGGAAATGCATTTTCTAATGAGCATAGATAGTTTGAATAGAAAGACAAGATAGGAAAACATAAAGAGAGACAATGTAAAGATTCACTAAGTGTTCCTTAGATGCTAACTGAATGCCAGCTTCATAGTTTACCATGCAACAGTGCTCTTATTTTCCCATCAAGATCAATTTATATTTCTAATCCTCATAGCAAAGGGGTTTACAAAAGACTAAAAATGCTGACCCAAACTCTCCATAAACTTGAAATATAATTACTAGGACTTTTCCCCTGCCCCAAATTATAGATTGAACTGAAACAAGAGCATCTAAAGTAATAAAATCCTATTCTATGCACTTGAGAGAAGATCAAAAGGCAGAGTTCTGTCATAGAAGAAATATGGGGGTTTATTTGCCCTTCATGCATAATATTCAATTTCAAGAAGATTAAAGTCATTACTATGGGGAAAGAAAGGCAAATGAAGTTTTTGTTTTCTTTATGATCTTACATATGGGGATGCAAATGGGTATAATTTCTTGGCCATCACCACCATTAGTTTTATTACAGTCTTTCAACTAAAAAGCTCAAGAATAAAACTTTGTAAATATATAATGTATTGCAGGCATAAAGAAATAGAAGTTCTGCTTAACTTCTTAACTTAACAAAATCTGTTCTATTAATTCTATTCCTATAGGCTACAGATGATCTTTCATAGCTAAATATTTAAAAAGTTACTGAATAAATGATACAACTCCAACGATTTTACTACATGTGATACTGTATTATAGAATTGGCTCTTACACAAAACATAACAACTCTATAAGACATGTCAACTTTCTGATTGCTTAAGAGGCGGTTATGGGTGCTTCTCATTTGACACATTTTACACTTTGTTATGTAAGCTTCATTGATTACTATGCCTCTTGGTTCAGTTCTTACAAAGTTGTTCATGGTTTGGGACCTGGTTAGTTTTACTATTCTCTCTCTGTATTTGTATCTCTAGCCTATTAGATTTGACAGGACAAAGTCCTGTTCATCAAGGAGTATCATCTGGCAGGACCCAGGAAGAGTTTCTTTTCAGTTTTAGTATCCATCTCTGGAACAATATCCACCTAGAGACTAGACTTGTCCTGACCATGCTAACTTTTTATAAATCCTTGAAGATTTCATGTTGTTATGGAGTCTTGGGAGATGGTTGAGCCTGTATAATGGTTTATTCTTATGTTGGCTGTCCTTTTTTGGCTTCTGTATAAGTTATTATATTAATTTGAAAGAGAGAGAGAGAGAGAGAGAGAGAGAGAGAGAGAAAGAAAGAAAGAAAGAAAGAAAGAAAGAAAGAAAGAAAGAAAGAAAGAAAGAAAGAAAGAAAGAAAGAAAGAAAGAAAGAAAGAAAGAAAGAAAGAAAGAAAGAAAGAAAGAAAGAAAGAAAATGAATGGAGGGAGGGAGGGAGGACTGGTTAGATTACAAATACATGGGTTATACCACATAATCCAAACTGAACCCAAGTTTTCATTCCAAATATGTTAAACAGAATAATAATAGTTCCATTGTGATGGAATTTCTATAGTAGTAATGCTATTTTATTAATAAATAGTATTAAGTAGTATTTGGAAATAGTTCAGGCACAAAAGAAATCAGAAAGCAAGATGGTTCATATAACACTCTCTACAAGAATTTGAACTACTAATGGTCAAAATAAATTGGTGGTAGATAAAGAGGGATCGGAATTCAAGGTGGACTGGACTTACATCTCTCATGGGAGTGAAAAGACTTGAGACTGATGATGCACTTGACGCCTCCCTTGGGCTCAGCCTGGTCATCTTGTACATAATCATTCCAAAGGCTTATGGCACTTAAAAGTAACAAAAATCTTACCTGTCTATCTGTAGGAATAGGAGTGTCCTTATCAATAGAATCGTATTTTGCTTGAATATCTCCCTAAAATGAAGACACTGTAAGTTTTAGTGTAACACTGCCAAACAACAGAAACATATCAGAACCAACAGACTATTAAACTAGATAGCATCACTGCAATACACAAACCTACTAAAGCTCCCAGAATATCTTAATTAAACAACAATAACAACAAAAAAAAAAACCCTGTTTTTTAGCTATAGGGAACAAACAGTAGTGTGTGTCCATCAGCACAACTAGCAGTCAGACGACATGATATCTATCTATCTATCTATCTATCTATCTATCTATCTATCTATCTATCTATCTCTCTCTCTCTCTCTCTCTCTCTCTCTCTCTCTCTCTCTCTCTCTCTCTCTCTCTCTCTCTCTCTCTCTCTCTCTCTCTATCTATCATCTATCTATCTATTAATTAAATAATTTTATATACCGCCCTTCTCCCAAAGGACTCAGAGCGGTGAACAGCCAACTAAAATATATATAAAGTACAAATATAAATACAATTAAAAAAGAATTAAATTATAGGCTGCCATTTAAAATTAAAATAAGCTAAAATTTTCATACCCCAACCAATCGATTCTAAAACCCCTTATTTAAAATCCCATTTGAAGTCAGCTCAGGCCGGCCTGCTCAAACAGCCAAGTTTTCAGATCACGTCTGAACGCCCTCAGGTCAGTGGTTGTTCGTAGCCCCGGGGGCAGCCCATTCCAAAGGGTGGGTGCCCCCACAGAGAAGGCCCTATTCCTTGGGGTCACCAAGCAGCACATAGATGCCGTCAGGACCCGAAGGAGACCCTCTCTGTGAGAGCGCACCGGTCGGTGGGAGACTACTGACAGAATGCGGTCTTGTAAATATCCTGGTCCGATGCCATGGACCGCTTTAAAGGCCAAAACCAATACTTTAAAGCGAACCCGGAAGGCTACCGGCAACCAATGCAGCTCGCGCAGGAGAGGTGTCACATGGGAATATCTCGACGCCCCCATAACCACCCGCGCGGCCACATTTTGTACCAGTTGGAGCCTCCGGGTGCTCCCCACAGGGAGCCCCATATAGAGGGCATTACAGTAGTCCAGGTGGGAGGTGACCAGGGCATGGGTGACCGTGCGTAAGGCGTCTCAATCAAGAAAGGGCCGCATCTGGTGTATCAGGCGAACCTGATAAAAAGCCCCCCTGGAGACGGCCGTGATGTGATCTTCCAAAGAAAGCCGTATATCCAGGAGGACACCAAGATTGCGAGCCCTTTCTGTGGGGGTCAAGATCTCATTCCCAATAGCCAGCGACGGAGTCAACTGACTATATCGGGCCTCTGGAAACCACAGCCATTCAGTCTTGGAAGGGTTGAGTCGAAACCTGTTCCCACCCATCCAGTTCCGCACAGCCTCCAGGCAGCGGGACATGACCTCCACAGCATCGTTGGGGTGGTTTGGGGTGGACATGTAAAGCTGAGTGTCATCAGCATAGAGATGACATTTCACCCCAAAACCACGGATGATCTTTCCCAGCGGCTTCACATAAATGTTGAACAGAAGAGGGGAGAGGACTGACCACAAATGAGGGGCCTAGGGGTGGACCTCTCCCTCCCCCGTCAACACAAATTGCGAGCGGTCCGAGAGGAAGGAGGAGAACCACCGCAAAACGGTGCCCCCAATTCCCAACCCCTCCAACCGCCGCAATAGGATACTATGGTTGATAGTATCAAAAGCCGCTGATAGATCTAATAGGACCAGGACAGAGGAATAACCTCTGTCACGGGTCCTCCAGAGGTCATCGACCAACGCAACCAATGCTGTTTCGGTACTGTACCCGGGCCTGAAGTCCGATTGGAACGGATCTAAGTAGACTGCTTCCTCCAGGTAATTATCTCCTTAATTTCAAAATACATAGACCGAGTTAGCATACTTCAACTGATAAACTATGGGCAACCTAGATCAATATAAATTTTAAAATGCTAGGGAATTCCTTGAAGCTTGGTACTCAAGACAAACCAGCACCCACAGGGAGCTGGCATAGAGATAAACAATATTTACACATCATTCAAAATAGACAATTAAAAATGCTAAAAAAAGACTAGAACACTTCTACTCTAGCAATCAACACCCATATAAAATGGGATTAACACCAGGATTAACACCAAATAAATACAGTAGCAATAGCCTAATCAAAGAATTATCAACTGAGACAAACAAGTAATAAATAACCATCTACTCAAAGAAATACTAAGGAGAAAACAATTTGCCACCAACACTGACAGGGCAAGCTATTGTGATAGGGCAAGCAAACCTTTCTCACATTGACAATATTACCTAGTCAGGTAATGAAATGTCTGCAAGCAAAGCACCAAACTCAGTGACTACCAAGAGCTCCATTGAAAGTATTAGTTAAGACTCTACTAAGAAATTATTCATCCAGAGCTCAGATACTACCTCAAAGAAGAGGTGATAATCAGGAGTGCCAAACTGTAAATGTAGTTTAGTTAAAAATTCAAAATGTCAGCTACTATCCCTACCTATCTACTCCTCTGACTCAACCTTTATCTACTTTCATGCTGCACCTTCATAGATTGAGTTCAAAAAAGT
The DNA here is from genome assembly GCA_023653725.1 of Bungarus multicinctus. Classification (NCBI taxonomy): domain Eukaryota; kingdom Metazoa; phylum Chordata; class Lepidosauria; order Squamata; family Elapidae; genus Bungarus; species Bungarus multicinctus. The sequence goes on from CM042849.1 coordinate 24,338,067, forward strand.
TGTCCTGTCGTATCTTTGCTACAGTTTAGGTCAAAACTACAGATTCTGCTTTTTCATTAATATTTTGTAATCAGTTGTGATTTTATGTGCATAGCCTAATTTCCAATGCTTTGTGGAAGGTAGGGTTGGCATATTGCATATACAGTACAAGAAAAAACAATTCTTGTGTCTTTCTTACTCTTACCTCTACTCCAAGTAACGCTGCCCAGGTTAAACCTCTCATTAGAGGTGGAATGTCAACTCTGGCTTCTTTCCAAATTTGATTTTTTTTATAAGGGTAGGCCTAGAAATAACACATCAATCTGGTATTAGTAATACTTCCATACTTTTAATAGGACCTAACATTTCTATGTTGTTAACCTTTTATATTTTGTAATAATTTATATACATGCACTGAAAGACACTGTAGACCAAATGCACTGACGGATATAAAAAGAAATATGAATACAGCTAAAATTCATGGCAAAATTCATCAAGGGAAATTAAATAGATAAAACCAAGATTATGATAACATTTGAAGTTTTATTAAACTATACACCTTCAGTAGTCTGTCAAATAGGACAATCCTGTTTAGCTGATATTCAGTATCCCGCTCTCGAATAATAAGAGGAAGTTTGGCAGCAGCAGATAATTCATTGTTACTATTTGAATGGGGTATATTTGATTGGCTGAAAAAAACCCAGAGAAAATAGTTCTTGAAGCATTATGTCTTAAACAGTAGAAATAATCATAAAATAAACTAGGAAATTGAAATTATCACTTTGTGTGTATAGTAGAAAACAAATCCAATTTCTTTTTATGCATTAAAACTTGACTAATTTATTATAAAATACCTTTGTATAAGAATAGAATATAAATACTTTGTACTATATAATATTAGGAAACATAATACAACTACTATTAATCACTGCTCATGGCTAACCTATAAGGATCAACAGATGGTTTAATAAACTTTCAGAATTTCAATCTCATCTAATCAGATTCAGTCAAAAGCAGAGGTGGTATTCAGCAAGTTCTGACCAGTTCTGGAGAACTGGTAGTAGAAATTTTGAGTAGTTCAGAGAACCGGCTAATATCACCTCTGACTGGGGTTTTTACAGTATCCTTCCCCTGCCATAACCACCAAGCCATGGCCACAGAACCTGCAGTTAAAAATTTTGAATCCCACCTCTGGTCAAAAGCAGTAATGGATGAAGCTCTACTATAAAATATTTTACTGCTTCACAAGTCTGATTCTGGGAACAATATTAAGATACTTCTAGATTTCATATGAGTAAATGTGTACGTCGAAATTAACAAATTAATCTACACTGATTTCAGTAGATCTACTTTAAACAACTCTGGAACCACTAAAGACTCTTACACTAGTATTTTGCTTCCAAAGATCAATCAGTCAATTTCCAGGGAATCTGAAAGATTCCTATCCTCTCAAACATAAAATGTATTTTATATACTTACTCATCTTCAAGCAATGGATAAAATGCTTCTCCACCAACATCTTTCAATCTCTATAAAAAGAATATACGTTTTCAGTTAGAAAAATACCCATTTAATATAGACAACAATTAACAAAACAATGCTTTATTATTTATTTATTATCTTGTTTTGAAACTACTCTTTCAATACAGTAATCTGATCTTGGTTCAAAATGGCTGGATTGTTTGTGGCAAACACAGCCAGCATGTTTATGCAGTCTAGGTGGTTGAAATTACTCCAGCACTTTTCCCAAAATTCTGGAGCTCATGCAAGGATCAGTGCAGCATATTTATTCCATGATCCATACCATCTGTGACAAAGGAAGAGGATTTCAATGGGAAGAAGAACTTGTGTTTTAAAAAGACATGAATGTAGAAGGCAGGTTGGTTAGTTTGATGTTGTTTATGAATAGTAGGAGATTGATGGTTAGGTTGGAGAGTAACACTTTTAGAAGGACTAGAATTTCAGCAGATCCTCCATCCTACTCTCTAAATATGCTGTGGGTAAAATATAGATAAGATCTCAGGACTACGAAAGGTATGCAATGTAAAGATGAGTCTCACTGTGCAAGGCAAAGACCATTCTGGTAATAATAGTTATAGAGCTTAGTCAAACATATTTAAAATATATAAATGATCCATATTCTACTTCAAGGAATCATAATAGCTTACATTCCTGAGCTGACATAGCGATAATGTCACAGTTGTATCATCCAAAAGGAAACTTCTATCACGCCCTTGTCCAAAGCTCTCCCCATCTTCAAACAAAAAACTAGGAGTAAGAAAAACACAAGTTTCAACAAAACAACAAGCAGTAGCTTATGTAGGTATCCCCCACCTCCATTTTCAATAAAACTGTACTTTCATTGTATTTGAAAAACTTGATCAGCCTGCAGTTTCAATATATTTAGGGATATAATCTTACTCTGCTTCTGCTTGTTAGTTAACATAATTAACAAATAAAAATAGTATATTTGAGAAGTTGAGACACTAATCAAAATAAGCACAGTTAATTTTGCAAATGCAAACAATGAAAAAGCAATTCTGATATGCAAGCCACTTTAAAGTGAAAAACTCTTGATTTTCACATCATGTGAAATCAGCTTTTGCTGTTGCCTGCCATCAAATACATAGGCAGGCATTTCTATTTCAAGCTGTTAGCTACCTACAGGCACCTATCCCTTAATTTTAATCAAATTGTTACCTGCATGATATTAAATATGCAGCTAAGTCATTGACTGGGATGGGCAGCTATAGAAGTGGAATTAAATAAATACAAAAAATTAATACAATTAAATGTTTAGCTGACAAATATTTGAACTGAACCTGTGTGTGTGTGTGCAAAGAGCACCTCTGAAGGCCATTTCTACAAATTCCCATTCATTTTGAAGGAAATAGAAATTGCAAATATAGTGAATAATATGACTAGACTTTCAGACTATTGGCCTTTTTCCAATTTCGAAGCCAGTTTCATTTTACCATTTCTATATTTCTTTTTTGCTTTTATTCCCAAAAGCAGAGTGTTCTCCCTCCCCTTCTGCCTGTATATCTTACATCGGAAGTGTACAGATGGGAGGCTTGGAATGAATGATATCCTTGTTGACAAGCTCTTTCTCCAAATCACCTCCAGCCAAGCACCAGAGATAATACACTTCTTCAATTGTCCTTTCTGCTAGGTAGTCAGAACTTTCCTCTATTAATAACAAAGTAAAGACATCTATTAAAGACAATTATTGTATCAATTGTCCAGCAACTTCCCCGTTCCCCTTTATTCAAAAACATGTATTTTATATTTACCCCCCTAAAAACTGAACGAAAAGTTTGTAGATAAAATCTTCCCTTGTGCTATCAAATAAAAATAATATTATATCTACAAAGCAGTAAGGAAAATTTATAACCAAAGGAAACCACCTAGACAATCTATTGGCTGCTCTGAAGGAAGAATGTTATCGTTTCCATAACAATTTGTTAGCAATTCAATAAACACAAGAGACAGGACTCTGTTAATACTTCATTTGTTCATAAAATGAGTTTTATCGTCAGTCTCATGTTCTATAAGGCAATAGCAAAATAGAATGGAGAATATTACATTAACCCAAAAGGTTTATGTCTGTTCCATAAACTATACTAAGAATAGTATCATCCCCTTCTCCAAGCCAGTGTCTTCAGAAAAATTCAACTTAAATCATCATTATCTTGAATCTAATGGCTAATGCCCATGATAGACGGGGACAGTAAGAACTATAGATTCCTGTGGAGGATGCCTGCCTAGCCACAATGCTTTAAGCATGCATGCATGACAAAAAAAATTCTATTGACTGCATCTGAAAATCTATTAAAAAATAACAATAACTTACCAAACAGAATAGCAATAGACTTATATACCACTTTACAGTGCTTTATAGTCCTCTCTAAATTGTTTTATAGAGCCAGCATATTGCCCCCAACAATTTGGGTCCTTCTTTTACCCACCTCGGAAGGATGGGAGGCTAAGTCAACCTTGATACTGGTGAGATTCGAACTGCCAAATTGCAGGCAGCTGGCAGTCAGCAGAAGTAGCCTGCAGTACTGCACTCGTAACCACTGTGCCACCTAATAATGTAATTAATCATTAATTCATCCAAAGTAACACTATTTAAAAAGTCACAACTCTTTCAGATCTCATTCCCTACCTAGTATTTATTTAATTGAAAAGGCTGGACTGAACATATCACTCTGGATCTGTTGGATCTGTTGATAGTTAATGTTTTTTTCTTGTATGCTACCAAGTGATTATTTTCTTTACAGTTGGCTGTAGTCTAACTGCATAGCAAATGTTTAATTAAAATCTATAGCCTGGGATTGAGTCCACATAACTACCGTAGCAATGAAACATTCATGTGAACATCTGAAACCTGCAAATTATAAGGATGCAAAAGTTATCAGTTATAGGTCAAAGAACTTTAAAATTAAAATTACACAAGTATATATGATATCCTTTGCTTTCAGAAGAAAGAGGACAATACTAATAAACATGGAAAAAATTATTTATTGTATCCTGACTATTATTTTTACAAATAATTCAAGGCAGCGAACATATCCATCACTCTTTCCTCGTACTTTCCCTACAACAGCAACCCTGTGAGGTAAATTGGGCTGAGAGGGAATGACCGGCCTATAGTCACCCAGATGGCTTTCATGGCTAAGGTGGGACTCACCATCTCCTGCTTTCTAGTCTGGTAACATTGATACTAGGGAAATAGCTGGGATCTGGTGTCTTACCTTGAAATAGTTGATTAATATCCTCAGGAAGAGATAAATTAGCACATCTTAGATTAGGTGAGAAAAAACTGACAGGTGTATGGAAGGTTGGATATAAAGGTGAGATTTCACTGAACACTGAATTATTCAATAGTTTTCCAGGAGTAGGCCTGGTATAACAGAAAAAGGAAGCGAAGGCAAAAATATAAAAAATCCAAGCAATGGATACTATATATACATTCATTCATATGGTCCTATGCACTTTTCCTCAGAGGTAATATATATAAACTTATTTTTCACAAACTGCACTTTCTATTTTCTCTGCATGTATTTTAATTAGCAATGAAAGCAAATCCCCCAGCGATATATTTTGCAAACTCATAGTCAATCCTCAAGGCCACTTATTTATCCATTTAACCGCTCACAAGAATAATCCATTTGTGCATGCAGCATGGATCAAAAGTAGACACATGACGCCCCAATGACTCATTAAATTAAAATTGGTGGTATAATTTTACAACCCACCCTCACCCCAAGTCATGCTTTGCTGCCTCATCATGGTTTGGCGCATATGTGTGCATTGCTGCTGAGAGCAATGACTAAAAAAATGCCAGGAGCACATTCCAAGTATATATAATCCCCAAAGGGTCAGCCATAATGTGAAGGTCAGTCAGGCTCCTCAGCTAAAGCAGGCAGACATTTATACTGGTCAGCAGTGATACAGGAAGAATTTGGAGGAAAAAGATTATTTTATGAGAACAGCAAAGGAATTTCATACTGTTTAAGAGAAGGCAATGATAAATTACTCCTATATACTAAGAAAGTCACCCAGGAATAAAATATTAAAAGGCTGACGATCCGGGGGCAGATGTCGAGCCCCCCATTTTGGATGGCACTTCGCATACTACTGAGGAAAGCTGAGGATCTTTTGGAACACTAATGTATTTATGATGTGGCTAGATTAAAGGCTTCAGCATACTACAAACAGGTAGTCTTCAAGTTACGATCACAATTGAGCCCAACATTTATGTTGCTAAGTGAAACATATTTTAAGTGAGTTTGCCCAATTTTACAACTTTTCTTACCACAGTTGTTAAGTGAATCATAGCATTTATTAAGTTAGTAATATGGTTGTTAAGTGAATCCAGATTCCCCCTTGACTTTGCTTGTCAGAAGGCCGCAAAAGCTGATCACACGACCCCAGGACACTGCAACTGTCATAAATATGAACCAGTTGCCAAGCATCTGAATTTTGATCACATGACCATGGGGATGCTGCAACGGTCATAAGTGTGAAAAATTGTCATAAGTCACTTTTTTCAGTGCTGTTGTAACTTTGAATGGTCACTAAATGAACTGTTGTAAGTTGAGGACTAGCTGTATAGTTGATTATGTTATCCATACAGAAAAAGAAAAATCAAATTGCTAAGACAGAATAACAGTTTTGCATGGATTCAGGAAACTCAACATAGTGAAAGATGAAATGAATTGACTACACATCGATATTTCAGGCATCATCAATTTGAGATGGACCAGGCCTGGACATTTTCAATCAGAGATCTCACTGTTTTGTTACTGAGCACCGCTTGCATAGTTATGAGAGGTATAGTAAGAATGCTTCTGGAATATAATATAATCAAAGATCTAACATTATCAATTAGCAATAAAGGAAACTATTTGTAGCTTAGGGCTGAAATGCTCTCTGAGCTTGGTTATTATTCTTTCTTGGTTGTTTATTGTTTATGTTGGCCACACAACTTGCGAATCTACAATATATTTCTAGATATTAACTAGAACTATAAAATGTTACTGAAGTTTTTTGTTTTAAAAAAATCACAAGTCATGGTTGCTTGATATCTGTTATTTGTTTTTGGTCTACCCAAGACAAAAAACCTGCTAAACATAATGGACATACAGTTTTCAAAGCAGACTTATATCTCTACAGTTTTCATTTTATAAAATACAGATGAACAAATTTTATATGTAACACTTGTAGTTTTGCTTATTTTGAGTCTAATTACTTAATATATTTGTAAGGCTGCATACCGTTTGGAAGGGTGGAATGTAAGACACTTCTTAAGTAGAGCTATAATATTTTCAGGAACGTCCTAAAATATAAATTTCAATTTAGTTAACTCAATTATTTAGATCAAATCAATACAGATGGGTTATATGGTTTAATCAAAAAATGGACATCTTATAATAGCCATAAACACCCACAGCAAAATATAAATAAATTGAAACCAATAACTAATTGAAGTTGCAAAACTGGCAGAAATTATAATTGTCATGATGAAAAATATATAAATAATAGACTAAAAACTTAATAAAGTAAGATCAATAAATGAACCAATATGACTAATTAAAAGTTAAATAAATTAAGGATGCCAAATATTCAACTATATACTCTTTGAAAAGATTTCATGTTCAGTCACACCCAGATCGAGTTGGAGCTAATCTTAATTGTAAAGAGACAGTTTCAATCAGGCTGGAGCAACATCTGAGAAATGTGCCTCTGGCCTAGAATTCAAATAGGGTATATTTGCATGTTATATACAAAGTCTAAGCAAAACATGCCAAAATATAGGCACTTTCTTTCAAAATGAATTAAAGATAAATATTATTCTGATTTACAACCAAGAAGAGAGATATAAATTATATCTGCTACACTTTAGGGCTGAACAAAATCGGCTAAATATACTGCAGCAGATTTTCAATCAATCTCTATTACAAACATGGGCCATTACCCAGCAGATTTTTTAGATTACATGCCAATTCAGAAAAAGCAGAAACAGTTTAATATAGCAGATAGGAATGAATATCCAGTAACTGTGGATATTCAGAGAGTAATCAAGCTGAGGATCAATGAGTTTCTTTAAAGACATTGTTACTAAATCTTTTGGTTTATGCTTCAAGAAAAAATCCACTATGAATGATAATTAGTCATTGTGGGTATAAGTAAGCAATTCTAACCTTCAGAATGTCCAAGCATCCATGTTCCTCAGCTAGCACTGTTGTGATGTCATCAACACATCCTGTATGTGGAAATGAGTTATTAATAATTCTCAAGAAAATATCAAATAGTTTTCATGTTTTTCAAGATTTATTACCACAGCATGAAATCTTGAACTTAAAATCTTCTTCATAAAAATAGTTTTTTTCCTCTTTTATTTATTTATTTTATTATACTTTTTATGTGTGTGTGCACACATTGTTTCTCTTCTATCTGGTCTCTTAAAAGCAAAACACCCATATCAGAAATGTGTGGAATTAATATGTACAAAGTGGATAATTTAGCAAATAGAAGGGTGAGTTTTGCTAGATCTTGTTCAGATTTCTATATTTGATGATAAGTGGCATTATTCAAAACTCTAGGTGGGCACACTTACCAACACACCAAACTGGCTCTCATGTATACAAAGAAATAACATTATTGCAATTATTCTATACTAATCAAAAAAATACAACCCAGTAATTTTTAAAGTGTTCTCATTTTATATCTCAAAGGAATTTCAAAATACACTCTCTTAGAAAATGTCCATTTCTATGGAGAAAGCTGATATTCTGGATACCACCAATCCACATTATAAATTCCAATCTAGTATCTGAGATCGAAATTATTTGAGCATCTTAAGCACAACAATGAAAATCAACTTGTGATTTTGTTTATATAGTACATTAGGAATAGACAACTTTTTCAATTTGTCAGCAAATTCATAACTTTGGGAGCATGTCATGGATTTTCAAACAACACGACTGCTTTATGAGGTCTTCTGTACTTATAAGATGACTTTGGGGCATAATAAATAGCCAATATCAGTAAAAGGCATTTAACAAAAGGCAAACTGATAATATTATTTTCTATTACCTTCTCTTTGCCCATGGTATACTCTCTACCATGTTTGTTTTTATATATTTTTTCAGGGTAAGTTGGCAAACTTACAAATAAAGCATTGGTGGCTGCTATTCATTATTTTGACTTTTTGTCTGGGGGCCTAGTTTCATTCTTGAAAATAAAGATGATAGAAGTTGACATTTTGGTCAGACACACAACAGCTTCCCACATCTTTTTGTAAAAATTAAAATTCTGGGGTGAGTAGAAATCTGGGTAAAGTTGCTTATACAGTATTAAATATACAATACATAAATGTTCCATAATATGGATAAGCCCAAAAAACTGTAGGGTGGCTCCTCTTTGTTCAAAACAGTACAAAAATAAATCAATTGTAGCAAATTCAAGAAAAGATTAATAAATATTACATGTGGTTTCATTTCAGGTGTCAGGGTTCCGAAGGATGCCCTAATTAATTCATGAGCCTCAAACCAAGTTTCAAAAGACATCCAATTATTTATTAGGGGCAACATGTTGGCACTTTTCTCAAGTGCAGTTGGCTCTGCCCTACGTAATTTACTGTCTACCTATGACCCTGATTCCCCTCTCCTCCCAGGGCATGTCATAAGTCACATTCTCCAATGAAGCACTTTCACAGGCTATAGAAAACACACCTCTCTGGCTGGCTCTGGTAACCTGGGATACAATCTGGAGAAAGATATGCATGGAATGTGCTTTTGGTCATAGCAACAGACCTGCTCCATCAGATCTCCCCACCACCATCTTCTTATGGCAACTCGAGAGCAAGCCAGGAATGCTTTATGAGTTGACAACAGGTATTTCTTCATAGATACAAAATGTAGCTATTATAAACAAGCCCAGTGTTTGCAAAAGAGATGATACAATATCAATCACAGTCCAGAAATGAGGTTACAGTACATAAATGAAACACTGAAACTATTTTGTAGGTAGTCAACACATATTCCATTCCAGGACCATTCCAGGACCAGTAAAATTTGTTTTTCATATATCATCATATAAAATGCCCTAATAACCTGAAGTTAAGAGCAATGATACTCCGCTGCTTTTATGAGTAGAGCTGACTAAATGCATTTCCAATTTTCAGATACACTAAAAAATACCACATTCCAGAGCTTGAATAATGACTTGGTGCTCATTTGGGATTTTATGAGGCCTTCAATGATCTGCGGTTATTTGTACATTACTCACCAAGATTAAGTATCAGTTTTAGTCTCTCAGCTACATCCAAACTCTGAAACAGTTTTCTGCCCTAAAGCCAACAATAAAGAGGGTGATTAATGAAGCATTATTATGAACCGTACAGCCATTGTGTGTACTTAAATCATGTATTAACTGAGACATCTGTGAGAATAATTGTTGTTTTTAAAAAGACCTCAGTAAAAATGTGCATAGTCCTAAAAGATTCATATGCCTATCTCAAGGTTATGCTGAATTATGCTGAACAACTTCTATTCCAGGGCAGTAGCTCTTTTGAATTCTATTGTATAGTGCAATGTTGGTGTAGTGTCGGAAATTTTCGGTTCAATTTGTGAAGGGTGAAGGATGTGCGTTTGTGTTTATTTTCATGGTCATGGTCATGATGTGCACTGAAGATGGTGTTTGATTTCATTGTACAAGGTGCAATGATAATAAAACTAAACTAAACTAATTTCCTCTGGACAATACCATAGGGGAAAGGGCAATGCAACATTGCAGTATTTTCTAAACATTAATTTTTGTCTTAAATAAAATGATTTAAAAAAAAGTTCATTGCTAGAACAAAAATATACCAAACATGGTTCTCAAATATTTGAAAAAAAAAAAAGCATTTCTGAAGCTGGGACTGCTCATTATCATCACTATTGCCTAACAACTTTGAAAGTTCTGATGAAGTTGAAAGTTGTGGTCCAACTATGGTTCCCCTCAAAAGCATAAAAACACATATTACATACCATGCAAAGTTCAAATAATATAATACCAAGAGACCACACATCTGATTTAGGACCAGAACGCAGGAACTTTTCACTCTGCATGTGATCACTGCATTTAATAATTCCTTGTGCAATTACTTCAGGGGCCAGGTACGATGGGTACCTAAAAATGAGTATCATCTTATTAAAATATTAAAAAACAAATAAATAGAAAGATGATGCTGAGACATTCCTGATCACACAGATATTACCTTGAAAAGAAAAAATATTTATGTACCATATGGAGATTGATTTTATAATTTCTTAGTCCCACAACACTATTGTTTTACTGAACCAGACAACGGAATAAATTAACTTACTTTCAAATTATGCTTCAAACTTTGTTAAACTTTGCTTAAAAAATTATTATTCAGGAGAGGTGATGACAAACAAACTTCACAACTCACTTGCCAATGCCTATCTTCTTCTTTAATGAACAGTCATAATGACAGAAGAACTTTAAAAAAACATATTCTGTCATTAAAGTCAATTTGTAGGTCCAATAGGTTTTACAGGTAGGCCATGGAAATTGAGAATTGACTTGATCAAAGCATGCTTTTAAAGGTCTAAAATGCTCTACTGAGTCCAATCTAAAGGACAACAAATAGGTCTTTTTTCCAAACTACTCATAGCTTTCAGAGTGTTTCTATTATACAATTTCCTAAGTTGCTATCTTTTCCTTTTTTTATCCATAAATATTATTTCATCATTGTTAACATGATTTCATTAATGCAATAATGTATGTGAGTGTCAGGGTCTATTTGCCCCCCGCCCCCTCTCTTTCTCTCTCTCTCATTCTCATTGATGGCCCCATCAGAAGCTGGTTTGGAAGAGGAAGATGAGTCAGAACTGGGGCCATTAGACAGAAATGACAGGAATCCTTAGGAGTGTCCAGCAGGGGTGGGCTTCAAAAATTTTAGCAAAGAGTTCTCTGCCCGGTTGCTGGGTGAGCATGGCCATGGCGTGGCCTAGTCGGCCTCCTGCACCATGGCGGGGGGGTATTTTTGCCCTTCCTGGACTCCGGAAGCTTTCTCGAGCTTCCGGGAGGGTGAAAATGGCTTCCCCGGGCTCTGGGGGATCTCTAGAATCTGGAAACAGGCCTGTTTCTGGCCTTCCTTGAGCATCCGTGTCTCTCTGCACTAACCTGCAACCAAAACGGGCCGCATGGGGACTTCTGGGAGGGCAGGCAGGGCCAGCCAGGAGTGGGATTTCTCCAAACTGGACAGAATCTTAGCTAGGGGATTTCCTGAACCCCTGTAAATCCCCAGCAGCCCACTTCTGGTGACCAGAGAGCCCAGGAGTAAGGAAGACACAGTCATGGGACTGTTTGGCATCAAGAGGAACAGTCAATTGGACTGTCAACCTCCTGCACTAACCAAAGCAGGGGAGAATTTGCTGCTGATGTTTAGCATCAATTAGTGGCAACAGACTACCTCCAATGAGGAACAGCTGCCATCAGAATAGAAAGTGATGTTTTTATGGTTCTAATGAGAAAAGCCTTTACTAAGTGATTTTATTCTACGCACACAGTATTTCTTGAATATTGGAAGAGCAATAAATGTTAATATCAGTCAAATGTACTAGAAAGTTATTCTTCTAATGTTTTTATATGATTTATGGTTGTTTTAAAACAACTTACCCTATAGGAAAGTCAACATCTGCACCACAAGCAGTCATATGATAAAGGCCAAATTTTGACAATTTAGTATGCCCCTGTTAAAAGAAAATAAACCATTTAACTACTCAACAAAGTTTTCTGCCTTGTACATTAGAAATAAACATTAATACAAATCTTTGAGGTTCCAATTCCTATGGACAGAATTGGAAAAAAGACTTCCTGTGGTTTAAAATTATCTTCTTTTGTGAAAAGAAATACTTTTTGCACATGCAAAATATTTGTTTTTTAACAATCCACTATATCAAAATGTATCAAAACATACTATGATGTTTCGTCCTTATTTATGCACATGTTTAGCCAGAGTTTGTGACCTTCACTAAGAAAGAAATTGTGATTAATCAAAACTGAAGATAACATTTCTGAACTCCTCACTTGAGGATAGAAAAATATTATTCATGACAATGTCCAAGTAGAGCCATTATTCCTTGAATGAGTGAACAATTGTTTGTTTCACTGTACATTCCAGCATAAGACACACATACAACTTTTATACTCATGATATATGAGAAAACAAATTATCCTAAGGAAGGCTTTATTATATAGATTAGGAATGGATCGCCTTTATGGAAACACACTACTTCAGGAGAAATTGAAAACATCTCTATTGGGGCTAGACAGATTTATTTAAAAGGAAAGAAAATGGAAAAGGGAAAGTCCTTTTAATATGTCTATTTCCCAGGCACGTTTTTCACTCTAATAGTCAAACACACCTTTTGTCTTCCTCTCTGTCTCCTCCAAATTCATCTACATACATACACATACATGCTCAAGCACATACATTAAGCCACTTAATTGCACTTAGACAGATGTGCCATTCATCTTTCCTTCCATGCTGAATGGCTGGGAACATTTAAGCATCATTTAATTCCAGTCCTTGTTGTTTTACAACAATTCATTTAGTGACTGTTCAAAGTTACAATGGCACTGAAAAAAGTGACTTATGCACACTTTTCACAATTACAACCTTTGCAGCATCCCCATGGTCATGTGATCAAAATTCAGATATTTGACAACTGATTCGTATTTATGATAATTGCTGTGTCCCAAGGTCATGTGATCACTTTTTGTGAACTTCTGACAAGCAAAGTCAATGAGGAAGCTAGGTTCATTTAACAAGATTACTAATTTATCAATTGCAGTGATTCCCTTAACAATAGTGACAAGAAAAGTCGTAAAATGGGACAAAACTCACATAACAGATATGTCACTTAACAACAGAAAATTTGGGCTCAGTTGTGGTCATAAATTGAAGACTACCTGTAAAAGAGTGAATGGGGTGGTGGTAAAATTAGAATTGCTCACATTCGCCTTTTCCTCAGGCCTCTGACCTCCATGTATAATATATAATAGAAGACTAATAGACACAGACTCACTTCTCCGTCCATGAGGATATTATGAGGTGAGAGAGCTCGGTGGACTATTCCATGTTCATTAAGATACTGCAAGCCTTGTAGCACTTCAAAGGCGATGGATAAAGTTCTTAAAGGACTGCAATGAAAGATTGCCAGGTTAGAATTCTTCTGAGGCAACAATATTGTTGGCTGATGTTTTCATACCACATTCTAAAAGATATTGTAATCTGTTATATTTAATACATTGTGAATTAGTTTGAGGAGGCATTTGACAACCAGAAAGCCTTTCATTAAGAAAACAAATAAAGGCAAGGATTGTGATAGCTGATAGATTTACAAATCTAAGATTTCTTTCTGGCTTGAAGACCTCATTGTTTCTGTAACTCAGAGAGATATCAATCATTATTTCTGCAAGTCAAAATTCAAGCTAAGTTCAGTGACTTACTCCAAAGTAAGTATTGCCAAAACAAGCAACTGCATTTCATACAAAAAATGATGGCTAACTTCTTAAAATAGGTGGTTAATGGTCCCATTAACCACCATCATGGACCATCTTCTCCAAACCCATTTAATTCATATTACAAGAAACAAGAATCATACTTTACACGTTAGTTTTAGCTACCAGAAGTAGAAAGTAATACAGAAAGCATTTCATCCTCCCACTTCCCTCTATAACAATCAACCTAGATGTGTCAGAGACTGATCCAAAGGATGGTATGACCTGATCAAAACATTGGTAGAGAATGCCCAGCAAAAAGGTAGAAATGTTATATGCTGGGGCATATAAATCCATACATGTATTATATTCCCTGTGTTGACTGGTGAACTACACCCTGCCTGAGGTCCTTTCTAACACTCTACTTCAGGAGTCTTCAGACTTGGCAAGTTTAAGACTTCTGGACTTTAACTCCTAGAATTCCTCCTCCAGTCATGTAAGCTCAGGAATTCTGGGAGTTGAAGTCCACAAGTCTTAAACTTGCCAAATTTGAAGACCCTTGCTCTACTGAGAGCATTATTACACACCTGGGATGCTTTATTTGATCCCCAGATTTATGAAATGTGTAAATGGGAAACTGTACATCTTGAGACACTAGAGGGCCTTCTTTGCATATATATTGTCCACAAAAGATACTGTGAAAGGCCTACCAAGTCATTTCAGGAGTCATTATAGGCTTAATTCCATACTCCCCACAGCTTAAATTACAAACATGACATGAACTGTTTAAGTAAAAGTTGTAATGGATTAATTGAGGATTTCATTACGAACCAATAAAGGCATTATTAACGTTCCCCTGATCTGCCAAATATTCTATGGGCTTCTAGATCTACCTTATGCTAGAACATGTGCAGGTTATAGGAAGAAATCACATTTTTTTTCATATTGTTTTGCCCATGAGTCAAGAACTCTATCAATAATTATTGAGAGGAAAATAGGGAATGACATAAGCAGACAAGACGACTCTAAGTTTCTTTTTTAAAAAGTGCATCTGTTTGTTTGCATAAGATCCAAAGCTTAAAACAACTCTAATTAGATGCAGAGATGTTGCAGAGTTTACAAGTAAGCTTAAAATCATACTACTTGTGTAATGAATGTACCCACATACATCAATGGGCAATTTCTGGATACAAAAAATAGATCTTTTTAATTATCATGCCTAAGTCTTATTTTACACAAATACACTGAAGGTTTTCTCTCATTCCTGCCTCAAAAATATAGATTTAATTCAATTCTACATATAAAATTTAGTTAGTGGTCAGCACAAAACATGAAAATACAGAATTTCCACCTCCAATTCTATAACAGAAAGTTAATTTATCTTCCTTTTCCCCAATAAGAAAATAGTAGGCTGCCTAATTAAAACAAAAGATTAATATGCTAAATAAATTCCTACTGCTTCTGGCTATTTAAAATTCATGTGGATTTCTGAGTCTCATTTCCTAATTATCTGTATCAAGAACATAAAAACAAAAAAGAAGTGAAAATTGTATTACATGCTATTTATCCATCAAACTCAATACTTCTAATTTTCATGTCAAGGTCTTTTCTCAGATTTAATTGGAATTTTCTATTTGTAAAGGATCTACTTATTATATGTGCCTTTCAGGTTGTTTCCTTTGAGAGTATGAATTTGCAAAGAACAGAAAATCAAAGAAATGAAAGGCACAAGGTAAGAAAACACAACAAAAATAAAGCTAAGCTTGATTGATCCTATATGGAATTGACAAACACTCAGGTTGCCATTTAATATTCAAGGTTTAATTCCCCAGGTCTACCCTGTGGTGGAAGTATGTAAAGAGATCCATTCTGAGGGAAAAAAAGTAGACTTCAGACACTTGATTAGCAACAGACATTTCTCTATGTCTGTTAGGGATATCATTTAGGGATAATTTGTACTTATTTCCTACCTCCACTTTAATCTTTCAGAATAAAAAATTATATGACTGCAATTTTAAATATATGTTGTTTAAACAAAATATACCTTTATGAGATGGAAATATATCCTGTGCCCATTTGAAACTAACAGCCAATGCAAAGAAGCAGAACACTACAGGGAGAATAATTCATGCTTTCAAAACATGACTTCAAATGACCTAGGTAGGAGATAGATAATAATACCTTGTTCACTGAAGGAAATGGTAGTAAAACTGGCTATAAAGGAAAGCAACATTTTCTAATGTTAAAGATTCAGTGGTAACTACTTCACCAGCATTGTACAAATGTTGTGTGTAATGGGGGTTGACTTCTTGAATTCCTATGGTAGTTCACAGTGAGACTGTGTTTACTTGATTATTAATACAAACTGTAATAATGAGAACATTTTAAAGGTATTCATACCTGCTTCTTACTAACTTTAAACTTTCATTGTAGATTATAGATGTATTTAATTCCTACAATCCAAAATTGATCGGGAATGTAGAATATGCAAAAATGCCAAAGAATGGATATTTTGTACTGGAATCTAGATTTGGATCTGTATGTTAGTTTAGAATACAAAGAGGCTTTTTTATAAAGGCATTCGTATTTTAAATTTATTTTGTCCTCTTTTCTCTTTGTGCATTGCATGGTTTTATAATTATGTGTTCCTGTACTAGCAATTAGAATAGAATTCTTTATTCTTTATTGGCCAAGTGTGATTGGACAGACAAGGAATTTGTCTTGGTGAAAATGCCCTCAGAAAAGAAAAGATACATTCGTCAAGAGTCAACAATTACTTGAAGTAAACAAACAATTACATTAATCAGTAATAATTTGTCCATCTCATTTTTGTTGTACTTGTTTGCCTGGATTTTAAACAGATGTTTCTTCAATAATTCTTGAAGAATAGTTGAACCAGTGACATTTCATAGACGAGGAAAACACTTTGTTTTTCTTTCTGATTACAGCCCTTTGAATTTTAAGTTTTAAAAACTTTTTCCAAGCAGAAATGAAGACCTACTTGACAATAAAAGTTACTCTCTAGAAAGTGCTTCCAGATACTTAAAATACTTGGAATTGAATCATTTTGAGTTTGAAATTGAGTTTCTTTGTGCTTTTTCAGCTGCAATTATTTTTAAAATAGCAATCCATTCATACTATTAGCTTTGTTTCAATGTATTTTCTCCCTAAAGAATTCCTAACAGGAAATTTCTAATTCATCATAGTTTTTTCATTCCTTAGAACTATATTTAATGTTGCATAAAATGACCCTGTGTACTATACTCTAGCTTAAAATTACACAAAACACCAAATTTGTCTGAGGGTGTCCTGGACTGCTTTTCATACTTTATCCTTTAATGCGAGTCCAAATGTATTACATCAATTTAATAACATTTAAAGCCATGGATTAATGAAAAAGTAGTTGATACAGCAGACTGATAGGGTTATACTCTCAGTTTTCAACACAACACTATTATAACAGAAAAAAAAAGTGAGTACAAAGCTTAGCTAACCTTTTGTAACAAACACAATATATGATTTTCTTATATGATCAAGAAAAATAGATGTTGAGTAGGAAGATCTAAGGTAGGGCAGTGGTTAAATATTTTGTTTTTCATTACTAGCCAACCTAGTTCAAGAAAAACTTTAACAAAAACATAAGTTGCCTAGTTTCCTAGCAGTGCTGAGTTACAACTCCTATCACATTCAGCAAAAAGCGTATGAGGCTATATAAGGCCAAGCAACATCAATATCTTCTTTTTCGTCTTTTGCAACATCATAATTACACAATGTCACAGTAGTCCTAGGTTGAATGGGAAGACAGCATTTATTTTACCCAATTTCTTGCATATAATTGCCCATAAGACCAGATAACAGTCAGTTGACAGAGGCAGTGAATACATACCATTAGAAAATAAGAACACTGAATAAAATTAGCATAAAAACACTTATTTTTTTAGAGTTAAAAATAAGGAAGACTCGGAATATTATACAGTTTGGGAAAATGTTATCAATGGATAAACCATAAGAATCAGAAATGTACAGATTAGAAAGAGATAGGTATATGTATAGGAGAAATTAGGAATGTATTTAAATGTATTTGCAAAACAAATTGATACGTTTGTACTGTCAAAGACGATCGAGTTTCATACAAAGTTATTTTTTTAATTTATTTGCATTTTAATGTTTTAAAAGGGTTTTTTTTGGAAAAAAGAAAAATAAACTAAGAACACTGAGTTATAACAGTGTACTACAGCCAGTGAAAGATTTTTCCAAAGAAGCCTATAAATCCAACTGAAAGAATGCCCATCTCAAATTTAAGACAACCTCCTGCCCTAAGGAAAGAGTAACATTAAAATAAAAAAATACACTATAGACATAATGTATGCACTATAGACATAATGAATACACTATAGAACAAGTGAAGAACCACTATAGAACCGATTCAAGACAACCTCTATTCAACTTCAGCCATAGCAATCTGTAAAATAATGCAATCTATTTCATTATGGTGTAAGTGGTGATGGACAGTGCTGCAGCTGCCAACAAAGTCAATGCAGTCCCTAGGCTGTATCTATAGAGCATTAATATCAAGATCACAGGAAGTGAAAATACCACACTATACTGTACCAGTAAGTCACACTTGGAGTACTGATGCGGTTCTGGTTACCATGATACAAAAGGCACCAGAAAGAGTGCAGGGAAGAGCAATAAAAATGATAAAGGGTCTGGAAGCTAAATTGTATGACAGACAGCTAAGGTAACCAGGTATGTTTAGCTTAATAATGAAAAGTCTTAGAGGTGACATGATAGCCATCTTCCAATACCCAAAGGGCTGTAATAGAGAAGAAGGAGTTGATTTGTTCTCCAAAGCATTTGAAGGCAGGAGAAAAAGTAATGGGTAGGTAGAATCTCATCAGAGGGAGATCCAATCTGGAACTAAGGAGACATTTCTTGACAATGAGAACAATTAATCACTCGAAAAGCTTTCTTCCCGGAGTGTGGAAACTCCAACGCTGAAGATTTTTAAGAAAAGATTGGACAATTATTTGTCTGGGACGGGATTAAGGACTCCTGCCTTGGACAGGAGATTGGACTAGAAGACCTCCAACATTCCTTCCAGCCCTATGTTTCTATGATTCCTAGGTTTGCAGTAACTTATTTATTTATTTATTTTACACACTACTCATAATGTTACACTAAAAACCAGAAACGATTATATAAAAATACAGTAACAAGAGATGGCAATCACTCATCAGATCCCAAATGTTCTCTACTCAACATCTATTTTTACCAGCTTTTTGAAGAGCAGTAGTGAGGATGCTGACCTGATCTCAAGAAGAAAACTGTATGATAAAGTTAACTGATCCACATTCCTAAATCAACTATTCTTTCTCATACTATCATTCTTGTCTCAAAAAACAAAACAACAACATAGTATCATGTAAACAGAAGTGTAGGGCGGAGTTGTTGTTGGTATCTAGAGCTGGGTGTAAAACCAGCTCAAACAACATGTTCCTAAAATGAAATGGCTGTTTGGCACATTGAATAGATACATTTTACTCCCCAACATTTTGTTACAAGGCAATGCAATGCTTATAAAAATGAAATATGCAAAGCCACAGTTAAAACATAATATTGAAACCAGCATCAAACAGTGAATTCAGATCTTTCTCGAGATTAAAGAAACCATAGCTTCTGACACTAAACCTAGGTTAACTATGATCCTTTTTTCCAGATATTTAAGATCATAGATCAGCTCAGAGCACTTGTAACACAATAGATAATGCTATCCCAATACAATATTTTCTGCTTTAGTTTTGAATTTTTTGTAATTCTACTTCAGTTCCAAATTTGTATTTATTAAAAAAATAAAAGAATAATTAAGAAAAGGAGAGTTGGATTCTATATAAACAAACCATGACTAATGGGTTGGGTTTTTTCCCCTTTCCTTTTCTATATTATGACCTCACTACAACAAATGAATTTCTGGAAAAGGAATAAAAAGAAATAAATTCTAAAAAGATTACATACTCCAAAATGTGATTTGTCATACTTGGTGAGATTTAAATGGTTTACTTTCTTCCTGCATGTAGGCAGGTAACTTGTTACTCTTTTTCATTACATCATGTTGTCTTGAACTTTAATTTATTCTCAGACTTTGATCATATTTCTCCATGTCCATGTATTCAACACTTAACTCCAGATTTTATTAAGACAAATAACATGGATCCATGACTGAGAATGAAAACAAAAACAACACATTTGTTTCATAAAGAGAGAATAGACATTTTTGATCTGGATGTTGACCAACCAAGTTCTCTCTGACAAGATTAATTTTTCTCTTTCAATTATTAAAAACAACAAAATCTTCCTTCCTTCAATGAAGAGTATAAGCAGACTTTTTAATAAATAAAAATGATCAATTTTTCTGACTGCTGCCCTCTAGTGCTTGTTTATTTTCAGTAACATAACTTAGGGTATCAATCTCAAGTGTGAGCATTACTTAGGGGTTCAATGCTCTAAATAAAATCACCATAAAGACAACCCTTGAATCCACATTAGTTTCTGCTCCTGAATGCATGAGTATTCAGTCGCTCAAAAATATAATATAGATAGTCCTCGACTTACAATCCTTCATTTAGTGACACTGAAAGAAGTGACTTATGACCGTTTTTCACACTTATGGCCATTATTGCATCCCCATGGTAATGTGATTTACATTTGGACACTTGACTCACATTTATGATTGTTGCGGTGTCCTGGAATCAAGTGATTTTCCTTTTGCGAACTTCTGACAAGCAAAATCAATGGGGAAACCAGATTCACTTAACAACCGTGTTACTAATTTAAGAACTTAACAAATGTGGTGAGAAAAGTCGTAAAATGGGGCAAAACTCACTTAACAAATTTCTCACTTAACAACATAAATTTTGGGCTCAATTGTAGCCATAAATTGAGGACCACCAGTATGTATGTATATACAAAGTATTGAAAAATCTTCCTTTACAATGACGTTTAACTCTCATTTGATTCTGCAAGATAGTACAACAGTAATGCTTTTACTGTAGAACAGAACAAAGATATCTAATTCAGAAAGTAGACAGTACTTCAATAAAAGCAAATAAAATCTACTCATCCGAATCAGATCATGTTTTCCACCAAGCTTGTAAAGAGTTGCAGACATTGTCTGCTTCCGATCAAGGATTCTATGTATAACACATTATACCTCTGTATTTCTCTGATGGTTCACTGGTAATTTTTCAAAACCATAACCTCTGAAACATATGACAACTTCGTTCGAGTGATGACATATTATGTTGACTTAGCTCACAATTTAGAACTGTCCACAAAGTCATTCAGGTGCCAAAAGTCTGCATACTCTTTTCCTAGATTTTAATTTCAAAGTTTCAAAAGGCAATTTTTAAAGCACCATATAAAGTACCATATGAATGATGAAGAATAAAGTAAAAAATGGCCTTCTTTAAACTCTTGAAAAAAGCTTCCCATAAATGTTTATGAAAATATAGGTAGTCCTTGTGTTAAAGAATGTCCAGTTTATGGACAACCTACAGTTAATTATGGATGGGCTGTTGATTCAAAGTGATAGATGGCACTCTTCCTCCATATCCCAGCTAACGAACTATCCAAGCCACACAATGCCCCCATAAACACCACAAAGCCGTGAATGCATTTTTAACATATTTTGTAGCCTGTTTTCAGTAGTTAATGAAAAGCTTGTGGAAGGAGAACACCATCCGTGATTTTACCTTGCAAATGTCCCTTCTGTTACATTAGACTGCAAACACAAATGGGAATAGAATTTATACAGTACAAAAGAAGATTTTTCAATGGTTTATGTATACATATTTATGAACAAAATGATGGAACAAAAGTACTGTAAATGGTAACTTTCAATCATGATCTTTTCTCCCCTTATCTAAACTTTTTAAGAGCCATACACATTGACATACAGATTCTTTTCAGACTGATATTAAATACTTGTTCCAACTTACATAAAATTCAAGTAAAAAGCAGATTGAGGATAGGAACTTGTTCTTAGCAAAGGGACTGCCTGTATCATATTAATGGACAATACAAGTGGTAATAAAAATACATTAATTCTGAAATTCTGAAACACTTCATAATGCATTCTCTCTCTCCCTCCCTCTCTCTTCCCTCCTCTATGTATCTGTCTGTCTATCTTCACACACATGCACACAGGCATACATATACAGTATGTGTGCACATATCTATATATCTGCAATATGTCTATTTACACATACGCACACATACAGCAGAATGCTGCTAAATTAGTATTATGCACTATATATCAGGTTAAGATTAATGAATACTTAAAGACTTTTCATACATTTAAACTCAATAAAATTTCTAATTCAAAGAACTTATGCTATTTTGCTTAAACTATTTTTTTCTCTTTTGCTGAACAACCACAATTTATCTTTACCTACGAAGGGTCTTTAGGAAGGAAATAAGAGTTCTAATACCACAATACATGTATGAAATTAAGGTGTTTTTTGAGATTATATACTGCAACAAGACACCCACCAAATTACCACCCCAGACTTGACTAAGAGAAACAGAACAATCCAATGGGCTTTATGGAAAAAGTCGTCATCTATTCAAAGCGGTAAACTTTTCTAACTAGGCATGCACAAAATTCCAGTTTTTCAGTGGGACAGACTATAATCTTTGTTTTTAATTGTTTTAGGCCACTGAGTCATCAAATGTTATAAAAATGATTTTAGACTATTTGAGACATTTAATTCACTTTTAAAACTCTAATCTGCTCTTTTAATTGTATCTCAGTGAAATATTGGATACCTCTAAGAAATAAATTGAAAATTAAAACACACACAGACAGGGAAAACAAACAAAACAGAAAAAAGAATAACCTTGCAAATTCATAATAGAAGACGAAATATACAAAAACATACAAATACCTAGCTCATATGTAATATATACAATGATCAATGACTTCATAAGTTTAGCTGCGAAAAAAGAATCAGACAGCTGGAAACCTGCTATTTCCCACTTTGCAAGGAAATATGGACTGTCCACTCTGGTATCTTCAATTTCAATACAGCCTAACGAATTTCCTGCTGACTTGACATCAGCTTATGTTACAGGTGCAAAGGACATTTTTTCTGACAAGTGTAATGAATTAATCTATAAACCATAAGGACAACTTTTCTCATTCCATAACAGTTTCAGAAATTAATTGCAAAAGCATTCACATCAACTTTTGGCTGTTCTATCTTGAATTAATACAAACTAAATATGTATGAAGCGTTGGAAAATCTGTTGCAAAACTAATTCACCAAAACGGATTAAGGAACATAATGGAATATTTCCCTTTCTTTAATTATTTCTGGCTATTCTATTGAAAAAGCTTACAAAAGAAAACAATGTTCACTTTAATTAAATGCAATACATTTTTTTCCCTGGGCATACTAGAATTCTCCTTGAGGTAAAATAGCATTGTTATTATACTGAAGCCATGCCGCATTACTGGCTTGAGTATGATTCAGAAAATATATTTTATATGTATGTGCTACTTAATGTGAATCTTAGTCACTCTCTCTGTGTGTGCATGTGTGTGCATAAACGCAAATAATGCTTTCATATAAATTTATTTGGTGCGGATTTTTTAAAAGAGTTTTGAAAAATATTTCCAGGTTTTAAGCTTTTTGAGGAACAATGGAAATAAAATATTGAAGATAACAATTATGTTGCTTATGTGTATATATGCATATATAAGCAAAAATATTCAAGCAAACCTTGGGTGTATAGAATGCTTTGAAACCAAGGCTACACTGAAGACACTAACTTTGCTTTTACATAAAATAGTGCAAAATTTTGATGCAAAGAATGTAAGGACCACTTTGGGATGGAGTGGGGTGGTCATTGCATTTAAAAGTGTTGGGACATTTCATTCTGTTCATATTGTTTTAAAGAGTTTGAGGTTCTATCTATAGTTAAGAGAAAAGAGACAATTCTCCTGCATAAGATTGTACTTAGGAATTTTTGCAGTAATTATAATAATCCAAACACAATAAACTTAAAAGCAATTTGCCACAGAAATATTCTAAATAAATACAAGTAAAGAAAAATTTACTTTTTCTTCCTTTTTCACCACTACTCATAATTTAGACACTTAAAACTCTTTATAATCAACACACAAAGGAAGCTCTGTAATGCACACACAGACCTACCGTAACTTCCAAGAAAATGTTTTTATGTTTATATTTTTCAAAGGCACAAATTTTAACTCCTAACACAAACAAAATATACTGGGAAAAAATATACTGGCAGGTTCCATCATTTTCATTAAAAAAAAAACACACACAACTTTTCTCCTTTTTCTGCAGAAGTAAATATCTGTTTTATTCTAAGCATGTGTTAATCTGGCTGCCAGAAGGATAAACCGAAGCTGGAAGATGTCAGGTCTGAATCTATATAGACCTGTAAAGATAGTTAAAGTTTTAAAAGAAAAAATGTATCTGGACTTTTTCACTTAAAGTAGATAAACTTTCCGTTAGCATGTTTTCTTGCCATGTTTTTTCTTGATATCATACCTCACTGGTTTCCTGTCTCGAAGCAAAACTTCCAGGCTGTTTCTACAATGTTCAGCAACAACCACCAGCCTCTCTGATGGAAAATATAGGGATGAACAAAGACAGTTTTAGTATAATAATATGCACATAGACACCAAACACTTTTACTTTAACATCTTGTCAAAATTAAAACCATATTATGACACACTGCATCATATAATGCAAATAAGATGCCTACATAGTTAAAACACGAGAAATTCATTGTGCAAGGATCATAAAAAGGATCCTTCTAGCCTCCAAAATACACCTATGATACCATCTTAATTTTTTGTTTTTTGTTTGTTTATCTGCAAACAAAATTAAAACAAGAATCTGGAATTCCACAAAGTAAAAATCTCCAAATTTAACCTTTGCTTCCAAGAATGCCCTTGGATTCTAGATAGGGATTATTAGAAATTTTAAAAATGGTGAGTTATAGTTATAGTTCAGCACTTGCATTGCAATACATCTGTCTGCTTGGCAGAGATAAGCTGGTTGCTGAGATGTATTCTGAATGACTACAGAAAGGGGCATGGAGTGGCCTCATTAGGTTGCCTTAAGATATAAATTGGTATTTTATGACGAGCTGCCTTTATTGTGGCAGCTAGTTGGTGAATAGGCAAATCTTCCTGCCCACAATTTTTTTTGAATGTCAACATGTTCAAATACAGGTAGTCCTTGACTTTCAACAGGTCATTTAATGACTGTTCGAAATTGCAACGGCACTGAAAAAGGTGACAGGACCATTTTTCCTATTTACAACCATTGCAGTATCACCATGGTCATATCATCAAAATTCAACTGACTCTTATAGAGTCCCATGGCCATGCGATCACCTTTTGCGGACCTGACAAGCAAAATCAATGGGGAAGCCAGATTCACTTAATAACTGAGCTACTAACTTAATAGGTAACTGCAGAGATTCACTTAACAATTCCGACAAGAAAGATAAAATGGGGCTCAATTGTGATTGTAAGTCGAGAACTACCTGTATAAACACTTTGTTGAGAACTCTTACTTGGTAAATACTGAAGTTAACATATAGCTAGCAGTTATTTTTAATAACCAGTAAATCCAGATGTAGTGTCACCAGTCAGATTTCATATACTTTTTATCTATTTATTAATTTTGAAATATATATAGCTATTTTTTATCCCAAAGGAGGATTTAAAGCCAATGTTTCATTAGCAGGGAAAAAATCTATTAACAAACCTCATACCAGCTTAGCAGAACATGTTTCATTTACTACATTTTCTCTGTTTGAAGGAAATGAAGTATGTCAGTTCCAAAGTTTGATATAGTTTTTTACCCTATTCCATATGTGAGCATCTTCCATCTAGCCCTGAAATACCCCATTGTGATATTCTTCTTAAAATTGCTGAATCCCAAGGATGTATACACAGCTTTTTCTTTCCTTTGGCAGTCTTTTTTTAGATCCATGAACAAAAGGATTCCTAATCCTAATGACTGCATTAGTCATATAAAAGTTTATGAAAAAACAATTAGGGAATTAAAAAAAAACAATAGTATTATTTAACAGAATAACAGAGTTGGAAAGGACTTTCAGAACTTCTAGTAGTACAATCCCTGCTCAAGCAGGAAACCTTATAGCATTTCAGACAAATGGTTGTCCAATCTCTTCTTAAAAACCTCCACTGTTAGGAGATTTATTATTCAATTCTTTGGGAGTTGAAGGGATAGTAATTTAGCGTTGAAATGAACAATAATTCTATAATTTCATATTTTTGTTACAAATTAAAAAGTGCTTGGTTATTATCTACTACTGAAATATTTAGCTGACTAGGAAGATAGTTGTGATTTGAATGTCCCTGGACTGATTGTAGAATACTCACTTAACTGTCAGTACCACCCTGCTTTATCTAAATACAGTCTTGGTGAAACAGCTTATAACAGGATTGGTGAACATAATGGTTATGCTTTCAGCTATTCCTTTTCAATCTAAAATAAAAGACCATTTTTCCTGCTGGAACTTCTTAATGAACTGTCTTTCTAAATCTGCAACAATACTGTCACACTTTATACAAGCCGCATATAATGATTCCTGCTTTAACAAACAAAATGCTTAGTTATATAGGTTATGTTAGTTATACAACTAAAGCTAATTTTAACACAACTGACACTGGTAAAAGAACAAAAAAAAACCCTCACTTAAAAAGAAACTAAACCTATCCGGTTTTCCAAAGAGCATTTTATATTAGGATATCAAAAAAACAATAAACTTTAATCTATAATTAACTTTAAACAGTATTTAAGACAACAGGAAAAAACTCAACCTTTGACCCAAATTTATATATAAAAACACACTATTCATAATGGACAATTCACACATAATATACAACTTCTAAACAACTGGAAAGTACACAATATAAATAGAATAAATGCAGCCGGGGAAAACCCAAGAGCTATAATACATGCAGCTAGCAATATTCTGGTGTTGATTATATGTAGTTTCTCAAATTCTCCTGCCCTTCAGATTTGAGAATTTCAACTTCTAGAATTCTCAGCAATAAGGATGTTTGTTGGGAATACTAGGAGTTAGTCCACAAAATTAGTTAATTATTCAGATAGGAACACTTGTGAAATAAATAAATAGAATTGCACAATAACCTCACTGCAAATTGTACATAATGCTTGCTTGAACTGGTAAATAAGTACCACAGCTTTTATATCAGCTAAAAGCAATAGAGAATTGTAATTCTAATGCAGACATTTCATACTCTTATAGTAACCCAGTTCAAAACCTCATTATTTTCCCATTAAGAACTTATGTCAAACTACTTACCTATATATATAAAACAGATACATTAAAATCTTTGAGGTTTCAGGAGGTGGCATCACGTGTTTGACTTTGGATAACAAAGCTAAGCAAGGTTAGGTCTGGTTAAAACGTAGACGTAACACCAGCTCAAAACAGAGGTCCTTAAGACAGCATCGGAACTCCATATTGGTTGTTTGGTTTTGCTAATTAATTTTATTCTAGGAATTTTAATTGGTTTGGGAACTGTTTGGGAATGTTTTCTGGACATTATGTATTTATATTGAGTGCTAAATTTCCAGGAGTCGTTCAAGAATGCAACAATACAGAAATGGGATAAATAAGCAGCCACTTACTTTTACTATTACAATGGCATAATTGTTTTATCACGAAAGTATAGAACTTTATAAATTAAAGAACGGTGGAATCTGTGATGTTTCCTATGCTTCTTTCACCTCTTCTCTTTTTTCCTTTCATAGAAATATTTAAAGAATTCATCTACAAGTAACTGTCAAGCACTTCTTGAAACATAAAAAGTATCCAATGTATAGCATAATAGTGAGTTGAATCAAATTCTTAGCTGATATGTCTATTAATTATGAGTTTTAGGCCCAATCTCAACAATATTCTCCATTGTAGCTATATCTTTCCTTTCCTTGTTCGTATCTCAAAATGAAGTAAAGATCAATCCAGAGCAAACCTAACCTTTTTTTTTCTTCTCTCTGCAACATTAACTAATATTGACTTTTAAGTTATACTTTAAAAAGTCACTGCATGAATTAACTCAAAATATAAAAAAAGAAATTAAATGGGATATCATTCAAAAAATTAATAAAAGTGTGAATGGTTAATACTGTATAAAATTAAATTGTTAGTACTGTAACTAAATGGTTAACTAAATGGTTAATACTGTACAAAACTAAATTGTTAGTACTGTAGAAGGCCTAACATATACTTAATGCCTATCGTGGAAAACTTTATTCCTTGGTATGCCTTACAAAGGATATATTCCTCAATATTTGCTAGCTAAATGGAAAGAAAACCTTCTCTTTACATGAATAATAGGAAAGATTCCCAGGTGGGATTTCGGTAATGGCAAAGAATTAAAATCATGCAATTCCAGGTGCCAATATCAACAGTACTTTTTACATAAATATTAATTGCATCAATGGCATACATAATATTGCTTGATTTCATTCCATATGCTTAAAATCACACAGAAAAAAGGGACAGGAAGTTAATAACTAACTTAACTCCATGCATTTAAAATGCACTGTGAACTAAATACTTCAGAATGTAGGCTATTGCTTCTGGTCTACCACAAAATGCCCCTAATTTTCATTAAAATCATGTTAGGCTATAATGTGGTTAGTTTCATTTTATGTGCACTCAACGACTATGGTTTGTAAACCATGATTTATGGCATAGCGTAATTTGTGCATCCATCTAGAGCTTTCCATGAAAATAACAGCCAATTTGCTATATACACAGGCAGGCATATTAAAATAAACCAAGCCTAGTACAAAGTAAAAACTCAGCCAATCTAACATATATCACAACCTTCTCTACAGTCAAAAGACAAGGCATATGGATTATTAGCTTACACCAACATTCCCTGACCTGGTGTCTTCCAGATATGCTGAGTGACAGCTATTAATATCCAGACTACACAGGATTAATGGGAATTATAGCCAAGTTGTGGAGAGCCAGCAGCAACCATGTCATGTTATGACATCATCATGAAAATCGTGCAATTGTGTAATGACATTATGACACCTGGTAGAAATACATCAGTCACCTAATGCAATTTTCCCTTACTTATGCTGAAGAAAGCAATGTATCTTAAAATACAATTTTTAAACCAGAAGAAATTAATATGTTTCACTTCATTTTCATATGATGTGAAAAAGGTGCAATTTAAATTGCATCATTCAATGATTTGCAATATTCTGAAGTCTATAAGGAATATATCAGGAGGTGTGAATGACAGCTGGCCCATCAATCTTACTATTATATGCCAGTAATAAATTCTATAATTTAAGAATTGGGGAGTAGGAAGTAGGGAAGAATTGTTGAGAGCGCCTTCTGCGAAGCACATTTCTTTTCAACTTCCAACATCAAAAGAGAGATTTAAGGAATTAAAGTGAAAGCAAAACCCACTGATGAAATACAGGACATAGGAAATAAATGCAGTGAATGAAGTTCATACATTTAAAACCAAACAGAGCCCAGCAAAAAAAAAGAAAGCTTAAAAGAGACAAAGGGGATAGAAGAGAAAAATATATAGACAGAGTGTGAAAAAGAAAAGGAAATAGCTCAAAATTATCAGTGTAATCTGAACTACAGGATAATAAAGCCTGTAAGGAAACAGCAGCCACATACATCTGTGTCTGTTATGTGTAACAATAGTGACAAGACTGAATTATGCTGCAATAGAGTCAGTCTGGAGGAAAGCAAACAACTGCTTTTGGTGAATACTGAAGTTAACATTTAGCTAGCAGTTATTTTTAATAATCAGTAAATCCAGATGTAGTGTCACCAGTCAGATTTCATATACTTTTTATCTATTTATTAATTTTGAAATATATATAGCTATTTTTTATCCCAAAGGAGGATTTAAAGCCAATGCTTCACTTAGAGACTTTGAAGTCTCTAAAGGTCTGAAGAACATGTGCAAAATAATTACTGTAACAGTCTTCCAATCACACCCAAAAAGTTATGGGGTTGAAAAGAATACACTTACCATGTTTTCCACGAGAAATATCCACGTACTGGCAAAGCCGGGGATGTGTGAGTGTCTTAAGAATCTGAAAGCGGCCCAGGATCTTTATGGAATTTGGAGTCAAAGGTAGACCATTGCTCCCACAAACATCATTTGGAAGAGCTGAAGCAAAAAAGGTGAAAGCGCCTAATTCTGAATCCTTTAAGGGAAACATGTCAGAAGTCTAGAACATGTGTGCCCCTGAAAGAGAAATGAAGAGGAAATAAGTTGCATTCCTAGTTTTTACAACAGCAGTGAAACAAAATAAAAGCTGCTAAAAACAGATTAGAACCAAATAAAGATATTTATAAATCATGAGGTTACTCTAACAAAGATTTACTTTATATCAATCAGGCCACACCAAGTAGAAAAGCCTAAATCTGAGATTATTCAGGTAGCCTTTATAAAGAAATTATATGGATTAAACAAAAATATAGTGTATTTTATTTCCGTCAATACTGTTTCAAAAAGAAATAAAAGATAAAAGTATTTCACTTATAACAAAACCCAAAATATACCATTAATTTCCAGACAGAATAACTATAAAGACAAGTAGGAAAGTATTTAAAACAATCTCAAATAAATTTAACATTAAAAAGACAAAGACAATATATTAGAATTGAGATCTATCAGAAGAGTATATATTAATTTTTGCTTATACATTTTATTTATAAATCAAAAGAAAGCTGTTTTGATAGTACTGTACTGACTGTTTTCTAATTGGGAGATTAAAGTTGTATAGTTTGGGGCACTCATGCTTTAAACATGTCTATAAAAACAGCTTTCTCAGTAATGGGATAGTAGTGGTTTCTATCCCATAGTGGGATAGAAACACCGACTTCATACAGTGATTGGCTACTGGTCCCCTGAGTTTCAGGAATTGAAATTTCCATACCCAAAGATATGCTGACAATTACACTGAAATGTTTCGTCCTGCAAATTATAGTCTATGACTGTAATATTGTCTACTACCATGTTACAGATATGTTCATGTTCTGGGTGAAGATTATTTAGTATTAATATAATATTGAATATTAGGGTTAATTTAGTTGATATGTATGATGAGGTGAAGTGTGAGTAATCCATTTCCTCCTTCACATTCCATGTATATCCATAAGCATCTCCATCCTGTCCTTGACAAAGAGGCTGAGTATCTCATATAGAAAGGAACATATTGCTCTTTAGCTAACAGAAGGCTATAGCAGTGCTTCCCTGTTATATCCTCTAAACAAGCTCAAAGGGATTCAGTTTACAACGCCCTTTGTGGACATGCACCACTGGAAGATATGGGGGGGAGGGGTTCAGATACTGTATATTGATCAACCTCTCCATAGAACGAAGTTTTTAGTTTCAAGACCTATAAGCAGACATTCATAAAAGTAATTTTTTTCACTATCTTTAACTAATATTGTAATACACATAAATTTCATTATATCAAACAAAAGCTCCATTCAACAGGATCCATTTTAATTTTCAGCTAACATGGCTTACATTTGAAAGTATTGGAGAATATATGATGTTGACAATGAAACCTCTGGCATATATTAGTTTCCTTGGAACATTCTACAATATTTGTAATGAAAAGTAAATGAAGTCAGCATAACTTGGACCAAAATCTTTCCCATGGATAGGAATTAGTACCTTTGTGGGCAAAATAAGTAGGCTTCATAAAAGCAAACCTTGGGGAAAAGAAAACATTGGAAATCAAATTGTTCAAAAGCAGGATGAACAAGGAAATGGAAATGAAGCAGGATAGTTGAAATTCCTAAAGAAATTGGAAAAAATAGTTAAGAAATGAAAAGGGCCGTGGAGAATAAATAAAAATGGCACTGCAATTGAAGATGTAAAGGCCCAGTGGAGAAAAGCAGGAAATGTTCAATTCCTGTTGCATGTTGAATAATGAAGTAACTCCTAATACAATATTTTCTTAATGAAAAGATGGAAAAATTTGTCTCAGTACCGTAAAAACTTTGCTTTCATGCTCTGGGAATAATTAATAAAAACAAATGATAAAAAGTGAAAACTGCTAATGGTGAAAGTACTTTAAAGGCAGAAAAAAAGACAGATCAGGCATTTAATGCAGCACATTATGTTTTTTGAGTTTTACTTCATTCCTCATCAAACAAATCAACCTAAGCCACTGTAGCTCCATTTTAAAAAATGTGCATGTGTTTTAAAACAGAATGTAACAATTTATAGTTAATAAGTTATATTCCTCAAAAATATAACTTTTCAGTCAACCAAGTCACATTGTATAAAATAGCTATGTTTGTAAGGATTATTTAAAAATTGCATGTAATACTAATTTTGTTTCCTTTATAACATTCTTAAATCTTCTGGTTTTAGAATTTAGAATTCCATTCAAGGTGGATCAGTTCTCGGGCAGATACTTCTACAGCCTTTTACTTCCTCATGCATCTAATGCTGCATTTCTTTTTCCCTTATCCTTTACTATGCTTTTATTTCCCAAATCAATTAGGATTTGATTTCTCTTTTAAACAGAATAGTGGATACAATCAACATTCACAATTAAGTGTATTTTTCCTACCCACTGCTTTATGTTGGTCTGCACTAATCCACCACCTCAATCAACATAGCATGTAAAGATGAGAAAGTGTAATCTTAACACAGCAAACACTCATGGGAGAATAATCAAGCATATCAGACAACGCTGTGTTGATCATAAGCAGCTCATAAGAATGAACTTCTATCGTTTATCTGTCAACAAGGATAATTTATATTTCTGCATTAAAAAAGACTCGGCCCAAAATTCTGCTTTTACGGAACAACCGAAACCCGCAAATATAGTGGTTTCGTTTCCCTTTTCGAACTGAAGAGTTTACACGTGAATCATAGTAAAAAAAAAGAGGGGGGGCTGATCTTGAACTGCATGTTTACCCACGATTAACTTAATCGCAGTTTTCTGAATTTCCCGAGACAGAAAGGCATTCGGAACCATGAAGCCACTCGATATACGACTGGGTGTTCACACAACACCCAATGCTTGCATCCATTGTGTCTGACTCTTGTGGCTCAAGTAACCGGGCGAACAAAACCATATTCTCACACCGCAGGGCCGCCACCCCCCCCCCCCGATGCAAGGAGATGCACTTAAAGAGGCGCTCCCGGGCTCACCCTCCCATAAAATGCAAAAGCACCCAGCACGGTCGTCACGCATCCTCCCCGTCCAGCCTACCGATCTTTCTGCTCCAGCTGATCCTTCCTCCTCTTGACTCCGCCCTCCAAAAAGGCTCCTCCCACCTGACCGGCCAAACGCCAGGAGTTGAGCGCGCGTGCGCACGCGCCGCGCATGGCATTTTTGGGGTCTCTCGTGATCGGCGCGTGCGCGTAGCCGTCCACCCTCCGACCGCCTGTTCTTTCAAGTAGGGTAAGTGGGTAAGTGAGATGCGGTATGCGTTGGGAGAAGTGGGGGGTGGGGTTGTTTAGATGAGCGAAGGATGACCTTTACCGTTAAGAAGGCCGTGCGGAGTGGGGCGCGTGCCTGGATTTCTGTTTTTTTTTTTTTATCCCTGAGAGGGTGTCTCTCAGCGGGGAACTCTTCGGGCCCGTCCGTTGCTTTTGGGTACAAAGTCAGGCTTGCCGAGTCGGTGTGTGTGTGGGGGGAATTCCCTCTTGATAAAAGCCGAAGAAACGGGTGGGTGGCTGGGAAGATCCCGTCGTAGGGGTGAGTGAGTGACAGAAATATCCATAGGCTCTTGCTTTTTTCCCCCTTTTTCTTTCCAGCGCCTTCATTCTTTCTTCTTTTCTTTTTAATTTATTGTGTTGCTGTTTATTGGTATCTTGCGTATCTGGGGATAGATAGGTATTCAGGGAATGTCTGGAAAAAAAAAAGTATGTGCTGTAAGAAGAGGGGAGGAGGAGGAGGCGGTGAATGACGCCGAGGCTGTCAAGAATCCCGCGGATGCCATGGGAGAATAATAAATATTAAGTTGTGAGGGGGGGGGGTTGGGAGGGGGAGGAAAAGGAGGAGTTTATGAGCAGCGATATTTCCTGAACTTGTTGCTTCATTTTCTTCTTTGAGATTTGCCTTCTCTTGTTGAAGTTTTATCTCGGGGCTTTTTTCCTCTCCCTGGTCAAACCAACCCACAGAGATAAAGATATTACAGATAAGGAGAAAGTTTAATTCTAGTAGGACTTTCTGTTTTTCTTTTAAGATTTTTCACTTTCCATCCAAGAAGCTTGGAAGGAAACTGAAGACGCTTCTTGCATGGGAAGCGAGACGTCTCTAAAGAAAAACCAGAAAGTCCAGTTGCCTCGTGAAAGAAAGCACCTTTCCTGGACGATTGAGATTCTCCATAGAAATTTAATGCTAGGAAGCACAGGATGCATTTAAATGGCCTTCAGTTGGAAACTAAACATTGGAAACTGCCTGTTTGATAAAAAAAATAATCTTGCCACTTTGGGAGCTGCTGCTAGTTACTGGCCTAGATATGAAATAACTACAAAAAATACCTTTCTTCAGGCAGCTGTAATGAACATACTATATGCATGGATTCAAATGTCAGAATATTTGGCTTTTTAATGCAGTAACTCTGTTTCAATAAGTTTTGGATCCTATTTGTAGATTATTCATAAAATTCATAAAATAACTGTAAAATAGAACTTTTGCTTTAGAAGTGTTTATTCATAACTTTTGGCATGTGGTAATTGATGTTATTTCTTGTATAGAGTATTTGGTTTTCTGATAGCTGATTTTCCAGTTAGATGGCTGTAAACTTACTAATGAAATGAATGAATGAATGTGCCTGTGTATGTATATTCTATATTTACTTTATCCTCACTCTTAATCTGTTACACCTGATCTTGCCTAATTCTATCCTATGTATACTAAATTCAATATGTGTGCCCTTAAGATCTCTTGCATTCTTTTTCTTTTGTGTGTGCAGATGTCACAATTCATTGCACTAGCTTAACACTCTTGATCTTTAATGAAGCCTAATTCTTAAAGGAAAAAAAAGGATTGATCAATATGATAGTGCAAGTGCATTTTCAAGGCTTGTTTTAATGGTGTCCAGGGATATTTGCATGGTTAACTCTGCCTCTCCTAATATCAGGTGGTCACAAAAGACAAATTTGGTGGGGAAGAGGAAGTAGAGTTGAGGGTCGTATCTTCCACTGAACCTTGCAGTTTGAATCTCTTCTCTGGCAGTACCTGTTAAATGTGAGTGAAACTAACATTTGGTAGTCTAATACATTCTTTTGCATCAAATGGAAGGTTGTTTACATTACTGTGAATGAAATAAGGTACTAATGTGCAAAATAAGGATCAAAATAAAGATCCAGTATATATGAACAGAGCTTCAATAAAAGAAAAACAGTGGATGGAAGAGGGTGCTGAAATCAATGCTTGATTATTTTTTCATATTAGTTGCTTCATCATCAGCCTCTAAACTGTTTATCCAGGTCAGGAGAGTATTTTTCTCTCAGTAAGACATCTTCAGGTTAAGCTTCATATTGAAGGGAAGAAGTCAAAGACATTTTTGGTAAATGGCTGAAGTCAGTTCTAATAATAGATGACAGAGTGAGCTATATTTTATTAAATGTATTTATCAAATTTCTCTGCTTCTCACTTCTATACTTTTATAGAATATAGAAATAGTAACTAAAATTTAATTTAATTCTCCCTATGAAAGTTTTACTCTTGGTCATTCTAAGATTATTAAAGTTTTTATCCTTTTATTTCTAACCCTTCCACTATGTGGCTATAGTGAAATAGTTTAGTAGAATACTTTGAACATATAACTGCCTTATATTCAATAAATTAGATCTTTGACAAATCAATTATTTAGAGTTCTGTGGTAGCTCAGTTGTTTTTCTTTCATTTAGTGTAAATGCTTTGCTAATATTTGGAAGGATATGATAATAGGTTATTTTTTTTAGAATTTTGTGATAAAATTGTAATGAAAAAAGTGCATAAAAGAAAGAATAGAAAAATAATACTATGGAGTAAAGAAAAAGAAAAATATTTAAAGAAATGACATCCCCATTATAACGAATATAAACAATTTTGGTAACTTACCGACTTCTTATAAAAGACAACATATCTAAGTTCTTAAAACATTGTTATTTCAGTCCTAGAAATTACATATCCATTTTAACCTTGATTAAATGAACCACCTTAATATTGCTTCTTTTTACTTTTAACAATCTTGATTTTTAGTCCCTTCAAATAATGTCCTAGAACTTGATTTCTTTTTATTTTTTATATATCTTTTCTCTCAATATTCTTCAAAGGATTAATTTGTTTGTATCTCCAATATAGAAAAATTATCCAGGTCACTCTCTTGGTTTTTTTTTTATATATCCCTGTTAATTATTAAGACATGAGCATCTTTCTTTGGCATGTCAAGGGTAGCATCTACAATTCTCATAGCTTGTCACTTTTAAATCCACTTTCAGATCAGTCCCATTCTTGTATAGTAAAACTTGTTCCTGTTCCATAACATCTTATCTATAGAGGCAGATGGTGTTATTATCCACTGCATCCATTGTTAAAAAATATCCTTCAATATGTCAAATGTTAAAATATTTTTCTGTAGTAATAAAATTTAAATATTATTTAATTGTAATCTTTAGTTTCTTCTATATTTTGTATTCCAACCTTTAAAGTCCCAACTCATCATGTTTTAAGAATGCAAAACAAAACTATTTTCCCACAAGGAATTCTTATAATTAATTCCAATATCTCATTTCAAATCCATCTGGACCCTTATTCCATTTGTAACATTCCAAAATCAATGTTCTAATAATCACTTTGCACCCCTCAAATAATTTTTTAAGTCCTTAAAAAAGGACCTCTTTTGCTAAGGGTTGAAGAAAAAAAAGTCTGGTGTTTTCAGACTTACTGGTTTAATGGTTCCTAAAAGCTGAAAAGCAATTAAGCAAT
Source organism: Bungarus multicinctus (assembly GCA_023653725.1). Lineage (NCBI taxonomy): Eukaryota > Metazoa > Chordata > Lepidosauria > Squamata > Elapidae > Bungarus > Bungarus multicinctus. Next base: position 24,375,113 of record CM042849.1, read on the forward strand.
TTCTGAAAGTGCTTAGGAAGTAGAAAGAAGGACGTTTGAGCAAAATGTTGATTAGTTTAACCATTGAATTGTGTCTGACTCTTGGCGACTATAAAGTTGGCGACTTTATAAGGCAAGTGCTCTTCATGCTACCCCATTCAAGCAAAGCTTCTTTCAGTTGTTGAATGTTCAACTTTGTATCAAATTTGATGTTATCAAGCCAGCGTGTTTGTTCCTTGCCCCTATTCCCTTTTTCTCTCAGAATTGTAAACCTAATGGACACTGCTGCCTTGGTGTCTTCATGAGAGCATCTGCCTGGAGCACTTGTGGGTGATGTGAAATCATTCCCTTGTCCAGAGAGAAATTACAAAGGATTCTTCATTCCACCATGATTGTTGGAGTTGGCTTTAGTTCAATTCACCCCATTTCTACCCCAGAAGCCGTATTATACAAATTATAATTTTTGTTATAAATCAGTCTATAAAAATTCTTAATTTTAATGACTATAGTATAGCCTGTGTAAAGTAAGGCATTGCCTCCTTTTCAACTTCCCTCACCTACTCTCTTTTCCATCTCTTCTCTGTTGGCTGCCAAGTACAGGTAGTCCTTGACTTATGATCACAGTTGAGCCCAAATTTTCTATTGCTAATTGAGACATTTGTTAAGAGACTTTGGCCAATTTTACGATTTTACTGATCTCGCCACAGTTGTGAAGTAAGTCACAGCATTCAACCAGGTAACCTGGTTGTTAAGAGACTCTGACTTCCCCATTGACTTTGCTTGTTACAAGGTTGTAAAAACATGGCCCTGGGACACAGCAATGGTCATGAATATGAACCAATTGCCAAACATGATCATGAATTTTGATCACATGATCAGGGGGATGCCACAAAGATTTTAATTGTGAGAAATGGTCGTAACTATCCTTTTCCAGTGCTATTGTAACTTTGAACAGTCACTAAATGAACTGTTGTAAGTCAAGGACTACCTGTAAATTGTCTTGCAGGGTAGAAAACATCCCCAGAACTGCATGTCCCTGGGATCTTTTGGCACACTGCGGCTCAAGCTTCCTGGCATGCCATTGCTCTGGGGCTGCAAGAAGCCCTGAGGTGCAGCTTAGTGCAAAACTTCTACCCAGGAAGCTCCATCAGTGTGCAAAATTATCACTCAATAATTTGGCACAAAACTGCCATCCCAGGAAACCCCAGTCGCCCCAGCTCAACCTCTCTTTCTGTCCTGCATTTCAAAACACCTGCCACCCTGCACTCTGGCACACAGCTCAGTTGACTTTTCTCAGTTGAGTCTTGCTCCTGCTGCTGTCAAGGCATACCTTCCCTGATCCTTCACAAGGCAGTTGCTGGCTACACGAGGCCATCTTCCCCATGATGTGTGACATGAGGAAGACTCATTAGAAGTGGGAGCAAGAATATAGTTGTGATGACCTGGAGTGTAACACAAATGTAACAAAATCCAAAACATAAATAAATGTCCTTTAATGCCTCCAACTTGGCCCCATTGTTCAATAATTATCAGTTGGACATAAAACATATTCAAAAATAGTCTTCAAAAGAAAACAATACAGTTTGAACTTAATGAGCAGATAGAGGTGAAATAAAAAACTAAAACTACAATGAAGGAATTTCCACAATAGACCAGGATAAGTAATTACCAACTTCAAGAAGATAACAAGGCACAGTCTGTTGGAAGGATGCCAACCAAGATAACTTCAGCCCAAAATAACACACGCTTTGCTTCTGGCAACGCTCTGTTTTAACCGTCTCTCTTATATACTATTCTCCCCAGCTGCAACCAATGAGGGGGATCATGGCCACCTGCTCTCTCGTAAGCCAAGTTGTTGCTTTTTCCATTCCTCCCTGCGTGTCCTAGGATGAAGAGGGGATAGGCCTGGTTCTTCCTCTGACTGCCCAACCGGCCCCTGCCCTTCCCCAGCCTCCTCCACAACCTCTGGAGCCACCTCCATTCCCTGTCGGCTTTTCCTCCTCTCCCTCAGAATCTGACTCTAACAAGGGCATGACAATAGTGAAGGTCAGCTAGGGAAGCAGAGGTTGCAGAGTGCAGGGGGGCAAAAAGATATAAATGGGAGATAGGCGTATGAGGGTAGTTGGAGTAGTAAGTGCTGGTGCCAAACACCCAAATTTTGATCACTTGACTAGAACGCTGCAATAACTTCAGGGACAAGTTGTGTGTCTCTTCATTCAGTACTGCCCGAATGTCAAACGTTATATTACTGCAAAGAGAACATTACATTTCTAGAAAAAGCAATGGATGGGAATCAAAGCTCAGGATACACATTTTGCTACATAGCATTCTGTCTGAATTAGCAGTTTTAATATTAGTTTCTTGTTCTATGATATTTTCTTTTTATTCTTTCCATGGAGTTAACAGATGACTTTTCTCTTGCATAAAGATGTGGTTCACCCCTTCATTTTTAAAAATTTTTAACTGTTCCGCATTCAAATACAGAAAGATCCGAGGGCATTTTTTTCACATTTTACATTTTATATATAATTAAAACTATCGGTATATTCTCATCCTTGATTTTTCCCATCTCTATGTTTGTGAGAAAGCAATACTATAAAAACAAAACTTTTCCTTTCAATTTTACTGAGTTCATATTCTTTGTGTAAGTATGTTTTCGGGTGAGAGTGAAGAAAATTTAGTAAGATCTTTGCAAATATAACAAGTTTTCCACTTTAAAAAACGAAATGCTTTTTTCTAAGTTTTCACAGGTATGTTAAATCTATACAAGGGTTTTGTTTTTTATTGTTTCTCTTCAAAAATTTATTATAAAAGAGTCATACTAATTTTCATTGTTTTTCTGCTGCGTTAATTCCTGGAAAAGTTGTAAGTTTTAATGAAATATCAATGAAATAACAGTTGCTGGAATTGAGTGTGCCTAGTTTAATGAAAAGAAGGACTAGGGGTGACATGACAGCAGTGTTCCAATATCTCAGGGGCTCATACAAAGAAGAGGGAGTCAAGCTATTCTCCAAAGCACCTGAGGGGTAGGACAAGAAACAATGGGTGGAAACTAATCAAGGAGAGAAGCAAGAACTAAGAAGAAATTTCCTGACAGAACAATTTATCAGTGGAACAGCTTGCCTCCAGAAGTTATAGATGCTCCAACACTGGAAGTTTTTAAGAAGAGATTGGACAATCTTTTATTTGAAATGTTATAGGACACGGGTGTCAAACTCACTGCATGACATTGGTATCACATGATGTATTGCGATGCTTTTTGCCTTCCCAGAGCTAGGGTGGGCATGGCCTGTGCATGACTATAATTGATAACTTGCAACTGTTAAAGTATAAATCTTAACCAGGCAATGGTTAAGAAATTTGAATTTATGCCACAGCCATAGAGAGTACCATAGCTATTAAATGTTTAATGAAATGTTTTTGTGGAATATTAGATGTCTTCCTTTTGCATAGAGATTCTGCAGTGGGATAGTAACTACTTTTAGTTTTATAATGAGCTTCAGGTTATTTAAATGTGAGTGGTTGGATTCAGAAAAGTAATAACGATAATTTTGTTTACAGAAAGCTGCTTCTAGTGGAGGGATCTTTGCCAGTATTTTATGCTTTCTGCAACCTTCAGCTCCCCAAAGGCTCTGGAGCCAACATATGCAGCTCTGGGTCACTTTATGAAATTTCTGTCTGTTGAACCTTTGTCTAAGTCCATTCCTGATGTTGAAAAATTCTAAAATCTTTATAGCTAAGACCCTATTTTTCTCCTACGAGCTGCTCGGAGCATCCATTTGATTGGGTTGGTTCAGTCTTCGTCCTGATAGGCTGAGCTTAAATTTCGGAACGCTCCTCCTCCTCCACGAGACTCCTCCCAGCGTTCCCCAGTTTTAGCTCAGCCTCGTCTGAAACAGGTTGTTTTAAGAGCTTGTTCTGGTCGAAGCAGGTGATTTCTGTATTTTACCAATTCTCTTGATCCCTCCTTTATTCTTTAGTGTCCTTTCCCTGTCTTGGGTCCTTTTATTATTCCGTTTTTTTGCATTTCGATTTAATTCTGTTCTATTTATATTTAATTGGGCACTGAGAGCACAGTCCCTCTGTTCTCCCTTTTGGGTGATCAAGGCTCAAATAATTATTTGAGGGGGGTAGAAGTTTCAGCTCCCCCCCTTAGTAAAAGGAGGTCCCCTGGAACATTGCTTTCCAGCCCCCCCCGCCGCTCCCCCCCCTTCCGATTTCATCTTGCTCCGTTTTTTTGCAGCGTGGCAAGCTGCTTTTCTCTGCATTCCCCGAACGCCGTTTCTCTGTCTCAGAGGGAGTGGAGTGCGATCGTTTCCCTCCTTCTCTTAACTTCTGTTGACTTCTCTTGCGGTCCTCCATTAGCTGGACCGTTGCTGCTAGGGATCGCGCGCACGCCAAAATTCGGGCGGCCACCATTTTGTTTTTCCAATGGCCCCAGAGCCTCGTGGCCTTTCCCTGTGCCCTAATTGTTGACTGTGGGGATTAAATTGTGCTCTCTTAGGATATCCTATAAGGCAGAAGGCCTTATTATTCTTGAGTGTTCTGAAACTTGTTGGCTAAGCCTCACAGTCTTCCCTAGTAGCATACAGCAAGCACCCTAGGCCTGAGTCAGCCTGTGCAGTTATTGCTGTTCTGGGCCTTTTGTTTTCTGAGTAGGCCCCACTGGCGTTCTTAATTCAGTGGATTGGTGATCCACTTCTCTTTCTTCCAGTTTTGCAAATTTATAAATCCAATTATTTGATCAAGGGGAATATATATTAATATCAGGGCTTCCTCCCTGCTGGGCAAGGTCCCTGGGCGTGCCAACCGCCTCATTTGCATAGATATTAGCAGATTGTATTATATTGAATTATCATGGCAGGGGGTAGCGGTTCTCGGCCTTCTGCTTCGCATGCCAAGTCAAAATCCAAATGCAAAAATGTGGGGGGGTATTTCTAAAGCTTCTGAGCGTGATGCCAGAAGGCGCCATAGGGCCTTAGAGAAACAATTAGATAAGTGTACTCGTGAGGTTCAGAGACCTTCTCAGCACCTCTCTCCTCCTACTCCTGGGCCCTCCTCTCATGTCTGTCCCCCCCCCCACTAGATGTTTCCCTCCCGTCCAGGCACAGTCGTGGTTCTGTGGGACAACAGACTCAGTCATCTGACTGGCCAGCCTCTAGGGGTCCTCCTGAGGCCACCTTTACCCCCACTGCTGCAGGCCTTAGCCAGGAATCTTCCTTGCTTGAGGAGATTCCGCCTCAAATGCGTTCTTGGATGGAGATGGCAATCAGGCAGGGGATTTCTGCTGGTTTACAACATGCTGTTATGACACGACCTCAGCCTGCCCCTGCTGACCTGGAGTCTCAGCCACCCCAGCCTCTAGTCAGGCCAGAATTAACTGCTGATCAAGTAATACCTTTTGAGGATATTCCGATGCAGGACACTCAGAGAGGGGATCTGGACATGGAGGCTGAGGAGCTGTTTCAAATGCAAGATTTGGACCACAGTGACCTTGAGTCCTTTCATGAGGCGGACCACTCCTTATCCGAACAGGAGCTTTTAGAGGAGAGGATGTCCGAGGATGAGGGTCTTTCCCCGGACCAACCGGCTTTTACTGGCCTGTTTCAACCTCACCTATTTAAATCCCTCCTATTTAAGGCAACTAACACGGCTGGCATCGACACATCAGCTTCCCCCATGGGTCCTGTAGAGGAGGGTCCTCAGGATTTATTGTTTCATCAGCCTACTGTTCAGGCTGAAGTGATCCCTGTTCCTCCAATGTTCATGGAACTAGTTCAAAAACAGTTCCTTTCTCCCATACCATGTCTGGCTCCTACTAGTTATGATAGGAGACTCTTTAATATGGCCCCAGAATACCTCAATTTGTTAAATATCCCGGAGGTCGATGAACCCATTGTGGGTCTAGCCTCTCCTACTTCTCTTCCAAGCGAGCCACTTGAGGTTTTAAAGCCTGAGGATAAGAGAGCCGAGGTAGCGCTACGCAAAGCCCATCACGCTGATGCTTGGGCTATCAGAGCTGCCACAGCGGCCTCATTTTTCAATAGGACTTCACTCAGATGGCTGAAACAACTTCGTGAGCATGTCCCTGCATTTAATCTAAGGGCCCATCAGGACATTGCTAAGCTCACGGCGGCTACTGAATTTTCAGCCGATGTGACCTTTCATGCCGTAAAATTTTCTACTAGAGCCATTGCATCTCATCTTTCAGCCAGACGCCTCCTTTGGCTTAAGCCTTGGCAGGCAGACATCAAGCACAAATCTAAGCTTGCTTCTGCTCCTCTCAACAGCGACAAGCTGTTTGGCCCCTCTCTAAATCCGCTTCTCATTGAGACCCGGAACAAGAAAAGGATTCTTCCTTCTCTTTTTCGGAAGTCTGACCCAAGGTATCCCCAGTCCTTTCGGAGGAGTTCCTTTCGGCCTTACTACCAGAGTTCCTTTCTGTCTCAACCGTCTAGATCCCAGTTTCCTCGCCCGGGATTCTCCTCAGACAGGTTCGACCCTGGGGATCGGTACCGGAGAGGCGGCCAATCCAGGCGATCATTCCGTTCTTCCGGCAATAGATCCTTCAGGCGTCCACATTAGCCTTGAGGAGTCCTTTCCCATAGGGGGCTGTCTCAGGTTTTATGCGGATAGATGGGACACTTCTACTTCGGACGCCTGGGTCCGAGATACTGTGAGGTTTGGCCTGGCTTTAGAATTCCAGTCCGCCCCATCTGATTTTTTCAGGGTATCCCCTGTTTCCAAAAAATTGGTTAAACATAGCCTCATGGAAGTAGCCATACTGCATCTTCTACACATACGGGCCATTCAACTGGTTCCCGCAGACCAAAAAGGGCGTGGTTTTTATTCTCTACTCTTTTTAGTTAAGAAAAGTTCTGGAGGGTGGAGAGCTATCTTGGACCTCAAACGACTCAATAAATTTTTAGTCTATCGCAAATTCAAGATGCACACTTTACATTCCATCCTTGCTAGCATCAGAGAGGGAGATTTTCTCACCTCAGTAGATCTCACGGAAGCTTATTTGCATATTTCGATCAGGCCATCACATCGTAAGTGTTTAAGATTCTGCTATAACGGTCAACATTTCGAATATTGGGCTCTTCCCTTCGGTCTAGCCTCTGCTCCTCGGGTTTTCACTAAGGTCCTCGCTGCTCTAGCTGCCCATATTCGCGCCCTTCCCATCAGGTTGCACTGTTATCTAGATGACATTTTAATTTTGTCCAGCTCTTCTACCCAAGCTGTCCGTGATACTCAGACGACTCTCCGCATTTTGCAAGCACATGGATTTGCTATTAATCGAGACAAAAGCCAGTTAATTCCTTCTACAAGATTGTTACACTTAGGTGCCATCATTGATACACGGGCATGCAAGGTTTACCTTTCTGACGAAAGGCATAAAAGTATACAACAACTAGTGCAGCTGATCAAATCACGACATACTGTTTCTTTAGCTGATCTTTCTACCCTTCTTGGGAAAATGATTTCAGGTATTTTTATTATTCCTTGGGCTTGTCTTCTTTCCAGGTCCCTTCAGTGGTTCCTTCTCCCGTTTCAACGTTCCTGGTCTCAGCAATTCCGTCACAAAGTCAAGGTTCCAACCAAAGTTCTTACATCACTTCTTTGGTGGTCCCGGCCCACAACCAACAAGGGTTGTCTCTTCAAGGAGCCCCAAGGAGTCTCTTCAAGGCAGACTCACTGTCACCACTGACGCCAGCCTGCTGGGCTGGGGTGCTCACCTTCACTCATCCACAGTTCAAGGTCGCTGGTCAGCAAGCGAACAGTCCCACAATATCAATTGGCTGGAACTTCGGGCAATTCATCTGGCCCTTCGGGCTCTGCTGCCGCAGGTACACAACCAACATATCTTAGTTCTCACAGACAATACAGCAGCCAAGGCGCACCTAAACAAGCAAGGGGGCACACAGTCTCAACCTCTCATGAAGGAGGCGGAACGTCTCTGTCGTTGGGCAGAGGCAAATTTACTTTCTATCAGGGCAGAACACATCTCGGGCATCTGCAGTACCCAGGCAGATTGGCTCAGCCGGGCCACAGTCAATCCCACGGAGTGGCGTCTTCATCCGTCGCTCTTTCAAGAGGCAGACACGAGGTTTGGTCTTCCGGAGGTCGATCTTTTCGCCTCCCCTCTCAATGCCCACCTGCCACGGTTCGTGTCCCGATTCCCCTCTCAAGGGGCGGAGGATTTCAAAGCCCTTCGCTGCCTGTGGCCCCTAGGGCTCTTGTACGCCTTTCCCCCTCTTCCTTTGATCCCTCAGGTCATACGGAAGATGCTAGAGGAACGGGCAGATCTGCTTTTGGTGGCTCCATACTGGCCCAGACGCCCTTGGTTCGCCGATCTCTGTTGTCTGTCGGTGTTCAAACCATGGAGGATTCCTCTGGACAGGATTGTGCTAACCCAGGGTCCTCTTCAACATCCGAACCCTCAGTGGTTCCAATTGACCGTCTGGAGGTTGAGCAGTCGCGTTTAATCAGCAAGCAATTATCCAACAAGGTTATTTCAACCATCCAGGCTGCAAGGCGCCCCTCAACAAATCGCATTTATAATGCAACTTGGTCCATATTTACCAGCTGGTGTTCCCAATTTCATATTGATCCGCGATCTCCTTCAATTGCTCAAATTTTGGAATTCCTACAAGCTGGTCTCGATAGGGGGCTTTCATCAAATACCTTGAGAAGACAAGTTTCTGCCCTGTCTTCCGTGATTGACCATGAGAATTTCCCATCTCTTTCTCATCACCCTCTTATTCGCGCCTTTCTTAAGGGTGCTACTAATTTGCGACTGCCCATGGTTCATCGTTATCCTACTTGGGATTTGAACAAGGTCCTTCTGGCCCTTACCAAACCTCCTTTCGAACCGATTCGTTCCACATCACTACTATTTCTTACATATAAGGTTGCTTTCTTAGTGGCCATTACTTCAGCTCGGCACATTTCCAAGTTGGCATCCCTATCTATCAGGTCAGACCTCTGTGTTATTCATGCAGATAGGGTTGTCCTCCGGCCGGACCGCACATTTATTCCAAAGATTAATTCGGCTTTTCACAGGGCACAGGAGTTAGTCTTGCCCAATTTCTGTCCTCATCCTTCCCGAGAGTTGGAACATCAGTGGCATAAGTTGGATGTCCGGCATGCCTTGAAGATCTATATCCATCGCACGGCATTCTTTAGGAGGACAGAGGCCTTGTTTGTTGTATTTCTGCCTCATAGTCAAGGTACTAGGGCTTCTTCCACCACCATAGGTCGTTGGTTGCGGGCCACTATTGCTAAAGCTTATCAGGCCCAGACCCTAGCAGTTCCCAGGGACATCACGGCGCACTCCACTCGCAGTGCTGCCTCCACGGCGGCTTGGGCCACCCAAGCTCCTATCTCTGACATTTGTCGGGCCGCCACCTGGGCGTCTCCTTCCCCCTTTTCAGACATTATAAGGTCGATATCTTTGCATCTGCAGATTCGTCTTTTGGTAGGAAGGTGCTACAGGGTATGTGCAGGACAGCGACAGACTCCAGGTCCAGTCAGCATCCTGCCCGTAGTCCAGGCCAAGCTTTGGTATGTCCCAATCAAATGGATGCTCCGAGCAGCTCGTAGGAGAATAGGCGTTGGTTCTTACCTGATACGCCGGTTCTCTCCGAGCTGCGAAGGAGCATCCATCCCCACCCTATGTGTTATTGCTAACTGTGTTTATTCCTTCCGTCTGTGGGAGTCCTGCTATACGACCAAGCTGATGTACTAGTTTCTCAGAAGCGACATCTGCCTTTTCACTGCGATCTTCGCTAAAACTGGGGAACGCTGGGAGGAGTCTCGTGGAGGAGGAGGAGCGTTCTGAAATTTAAGCTCAGCCTATCAGGACGAAGACTGAACCAACCCAATCAAATGGATGCTCCTTCGCAGCTCGGAGAGAACCGGCGTATCAGGTAAGAACCAACGCCTATTTTCTGTATAGTTACCAGTTGCTACGTAGTTTAAATATATATTATATATGGAGAAGGACTGCTGTTTGCTTATTTCTTGCTTATGGATTATCCATGGTCACCTGATTTATTTCAAAAGGAACAGAGCATTGTCTCAAATAATAGGAACATCCTAAACATGCTTCCCTCTTGTGAGTTAGAGAACTTTGGGATCAGATAGAGTCTCTGCTGTTGAAGAGAAGGTAAAAGAAAGAAAACAGGAATCAGTCCACAGAATCTTAGATGTTGCCAGAATACTGGATTTGGTATGACTTGTGTCTAATTCAAATTGATGATGTTTATCAAAAGAAACTTTAGAAAGAGAGGGGGAGGGAGGGAGGGGGAAGAGAGAGAGAGAGGGAGAGACAGATATTTCTGTTGATTGAAGGAAAAAGTAAAATGTCTTTCAGATTAAACTTGATCCCCAGTGAACTCCCTGTACATTTTCATGTTGTTTTCTTGGCAGTAATATGGAAATAGCTTGCCATTGTTGTCTTGATGTTTTATTGACTTCTCCATGGTTCCAAGATTTCCTGGTGATTTCCCACACAGATGCTAACCAAATCCAGCTCTGGTTGAGATCAGAATTGACCAGGGGCTTGCCACCTGCTCTAGGAGACCTATGATATATGATATATATATGTATTTAATATCTATACATAGAGCCTTCTAAAGTAAATTGAAAATCTAATTCTGTGAATTTTATTGTCCCTGATTCCTAGGAAATTTGCCAAAAATATTGAAACGAATTGCATCTTTAAATCCAGTCTGACAGCCATTTTCAGATACTTCTGCAGTTTCCATTAACCTACTAAAGTCATCTGGATATTGTGAATGTTACTTCTTAAATATGCTTGGTATCGAGCAGTGTGTTAATAAAAGTCCTATTTATGCAGGGTTTTATATTCTATTAACTTAGGATGGACCTGTAGATAATAAAATATGCTATCTGCAGCATATGTTAGACTAAGTTTGATATTAGTCGACCGAAGAAGCTTGCCTAATGATTAAGAATGCAGTGCCTAATAAAGTTCTTATAATTACTCATGGGTAAATTGATTGATTTACATTTATTGAAATTTTTCTGGCACCCATTATTCAAAGGGCCTCAGAACAAATTGATAAATTAATTAAATTAATCCCAATTAAACAGATAGAAGCAATATTAAGAAATAGTATACATTTTTAATTCCTTAGAATGGATTAATCGGGTACTTTGTAGCAGAAATGTTAAGCATTCTGTATTTTTTTTCATGATTGTCCATGTAAACAGTTAAGTAAATGATTAAATTTCCTTGCTAGTTTTATTTATTTATTTTTCATTTGTAAAATTTATTGGCCACCCATCTTACCTTACTTAAAAAGATAAAAACTATACAAAACCTAAAAGACATAAATAAAATACTGTATAGCTCCAAATACTGTGACCAATTAAAAGATGGAGAAGCAGAGAGAGAGGGAAGGAGTAGAATGAAGGCGGAAGATGTGAGATCTGTTGTTAATCTATTCACTCGTTTTAGTGAGGTCTCAAATAGTAATATTAACTGACATTATATATTTTTGGATGTTTTCCTTTTCTGAACATTTCCCCTGTCATCTTCATTGATGATTATAATGGTATACAGGTGAATATTGGAATGGCAGAGCTCATAGTGAATGTATTAATATATCTTACAGATTTTTGCAGTAAAATAGAGAATCTTAATTCTGTAATGGGGAGAAATCAAATCAGCGAGCCACGTGAATTCAAATATTTCATGGTTATTGTAAACAAAATCTAATTAAATTGAAGTGGGGTTCAATCTAATAAAAAGATAACAGCTAGCTTATAGATGTGTTTGCTAGTCTCAGAGTTTGAATTTAGGGTTAAATTAATAAATTGTAAACATGTGGATTCTAACTATATGCTTCAACATAGAAACCAAGATAAGAGAAATAAGAATGAGAAGAGAAATAAGAGGCCAATAGTAGTTGTATCTTTGGATCTGTGATTATGTTATGATGAGACTAAATAAAAAGATACATTGTGGAAGGAAGAAAAAAAGTTATAGTCCCATGTTTGATGAAAACCAACAGAAGCATAGTAGTCTTGGATCAAACATAACATAAGGCATACAGTGGCCTTCCTTCACTTGAATATTTTAAGATGTTGAGATTTGAAAATATATCCAGAAATAAACCATGCTGGAAATGTCTGAATAGAAGAAATTGTAGAAGCAATCCTTATTTGCCTGCCATTCTTGCTATTGTTTACTCCACCAGAAGTTTGTATGAGTCAAGTTCTTAGTATGGTCAATGAAAATTAGTAAAAAGGTAAAATTTGACTTTCAGAGGATGAATTTGGTAGAATATTTCAGAAAGAACTGGTAAGAGAAATTCGTATGGGCAAGTGTGCATATGTATAGCCTTACTAATAACTATTTTCTTTATTCCAACATATAATTCTTAATTATCATTAATGCTAGAAGTTTTACAGCTTAGAAAATGCTTATCATAAAACGCAAAACCTTTCACAAGGAAAATGATCAGTCTTATAAATTCTTGAGTTCAGTTGACTCAGTTTGTCCTTTATGTCTTTAAAAATGGAATGTATATTGTTATACATAGAAAAAACGTGGCTTACAGATGATAGGTATAGCAAAGTATATACATAGCAAAGTCAGTGTGACAAGTTAATATGAACTTTGGGTTCTAGGGAATAAAGTGAATATGTTTTATTATTAGTTATGTTCAATCTATTTAGTCAAAACAATGTTGGAAATAATTGCATTAATAACATGTTTATATTATCCTGTATTTTTTATCTAGGATTTTAGTCCGATCCTTGATGAAAATGGCAGCCAACAATGCAGTTTTGAATAGACTGGAGCAGAAAGGCGCTGAAGCAGATCAAATTATTGAATACCTTAAGCAGCAAGTTGCTCTTCTGAAAGAAAAAGCCAGTAAGGCATAGCATTAAAATAGATTATTAATTATCCATTCTAAATCAGTAAAATCTAAACTTAACCTATTTCAGGTAATAGCTTTCCTATAAAAGACTATAATAACACATAATTTCCCACTTTTTTAAAGTTCAGAAGACAAGTTACCTGGTGTTAAAAGCTTTCAATGGGTATATTTGGCAGTGCTCCTTTAAAGAAACTGCTATAATTATGGCTAATAGGTACTTGAATTAAAACTATAATAACAGTAAGAAGGTAAATTATGGTTTTATAGTCAGTAGAATCATAGAGTTGAAAGGGTGATTTATGTTATTCAGTCCCACTCATTTAGTGGAGAAACCCAAATTGTAGCATCCTAAACAGATAGTTGTCTAACCTCCACTTGACTGCATGAAATGGTGAATTCACAGACTTTCTGTTGAACTGACTTTGCTGCTATGAATTATTTTCTAACATTCAGTCACAATCTGCTTTCCTCTAGCTTTCATCCATTAGTCTATCCTGTAGCTTACATACATTTGTCTGTCCTGTAGCTTCCATTCATTCCTGTATTTTGGAACGAGAGAAGAGGTCTTTACCTTCTATGTGACACATTTAGTGATCTTTAAATAATGCTACCTCACTTATTTTTTCCTCAAGGCTAAACACATTCAACTTCTTCAATCTATCTGAATAGACTTATTGCCTTTCCCCAAGTTGTTTCAGTTTCTGTGAATAATGCTTAAATGTGTTATGTCAGAAATATTGAGTTAGATTAATGCAGAATTAAGTGGAATGGTTATATTCTGTGAATCAGAAATTATCTTTCTCTTGATATAGCCTTAAATTATATTTGACTGTTTTGTAGCCACATCTCTGCCCTGGTTCCAATTTATCTTACACTTAACTGCTTTAACAAGGATTTTTTTCAAAAAACAAAACAAAAACTAACTACCATTAAACTAGATATCCCTGGTAATGATGCATTTGATTTTATATCCCTAAAAAAGAACTGCCATCTAGTCCACAATTGGAATTTGTTTTCTAATCAGCATGCTATTGTTTTGTTAGCTGTATACAAACTATTACATATCTTAAGGGACGCCTAGAGCTCACAGGTTCCTGGTTTCTAGGCCAGCACCTTAACTATTACAGCAAACATCTATAGTATTTGTACAATCTTAAGAAAGTTATCTGATAAAGTTAGTCTATTACTTTTTTTTGACAAATCTATTTAAGCTTCCTTAATTATTACATTGTTTTCAGTAACCTTATATGATCTATTTTAAGTTCTTTTTAGTTATCAATGTAGACTGACTTGTTTGAAGTTTGCTGATTTTCTTTTATTTATGATAGGACACTTTTCACTCTTCTCCAATCTGACACCTCATCAGTGTCTCAGTTTTTTCCTAAGGATTTGGTTAGTTCCTTTAGTATCCTAGAATCTTCATCTGATCCCCAATTCAGACCAAATAAATATTCTGCAATCATATATCCATTCATTTCAAACTTCAATCCTGTTCCTATTACATACTTTTTGTTAAACCAATCCGAACTGTTTGAAAATCTGTGCCTTGTCCAGATTACCAGTCAACATTTTGCTATCTTCACTGAGCAGTTGGTATATATTCTTTTCCTTTACTTTTGAATGTATCTAGCTCACTTTCATATCCTCAGTATGAATATTCTTCTTCTAGTAACATTCTTCACTAACCTCAACTTATTATTGAGTTTTCCTGTCACCAATTGTGCACTGTTCCTTTGAGACTTGGCCTCTTTTCTGTTTACTTTTTATTTTCTCTAACTTGATGGAATATTATAAATAAATTATATAAAGGAGCGGTCAATAGATAATTCTCTGAATATTGAACATTTAGCTAGGCAGGGAAGCTGGCAAATGGAAGAGCCAACCAGAGACTGCTGAGAAAATATTTTCTCCCTTCCTTCAACTCCCCTACTGTTTTCCTATGGGAGAGGCTGTTGGGTAGCAGCTTGGGAATATTGTTTTCCAATCTGAGCTGCCCCCTCCACTTCTGGATATGCAACCTCAGAATGGAGATTAGTCCATTCTGTGCTTCCCAATGTATACACATGCATGCAACCCAGAGAAGAATAGAAATACACACAGAGACATATACAAATTTGGTTAAATAGAAGAAAATACAGACAACTTTTTATGGGCATTACTAGAAAAGCATTTGTGGGAAAAATCTGAATCCTTTTCCTTTTTTATTTTCAAGCCTCTACTTAGGTTTTTTTTTTATGTTTTGAGTTTGCTTTTTCTGCTGTTCTCCATATTTACAGTTCCTGAAGAAGGGGATTTACTTTTTCATCTCCTTTGTTAGGATCTCCCATTTATCAGATTTTTTTAAAAGTTACATCAAGATACATGTCTGACTACTCTGATTTTTTTGTAAAGCAAAACCAAAATTGTATGTTCAACAGTATTATGGTTGCAATAATGGAGAATTTTTTTATTCTTATTGTTCAGGATTTTAGGCTTTGTATTCAATGCATGTATACTTTCTTTTTTATGAACTGAAGAGATTTTATGTCCTAGAGTCAATAAACAACGTTTCTACTTTCAAATATGAATGAAACTTTTCAACAGCTTCCACATAGTTCTGAGATAATATTTCCAGAATCTCTCATCTTTTTTCCACTCCTGGTTTCTTGATATAGAACATTTAAACAATAAGTGTTTAGCTATGCATTCCATTGGAATAGGCATATAACACAGTTCCAGCTTATATTCCCACCAGAAACAAAGCACAACAATTTATTTCTTAGAATATGTGCCAAGGAAAAGAGGAAAGAAGTGTGAATTGAATAAGGAGTCCCTTTTGTTTAATTTAATTGGAAAACACAGCGTTCAAGAGATATTACTGCAGGGTTTTAATAACAATACTGAGTGGTAAAATATCTGTTTTAATATTTAGAAAAGCTGGAGTGAATGCTGATATAGACATTCCATAGGATCTGTCTACAGACACCTGTTCCTTGTTCCACAGTCTTTAATGGAAATAACATGGAACTTTTTGATTGCTTGTTGATGCATTTCCCATTATCATGACTTTTGTTTATGTCTGTTTGTTTTTATATCTTGATACTATTTTTAAATCAGATATTTGAGCACTCATAATAGATTTATACGTGATTCCGGGAACTTTCATATTTGTAAATGTATCCAGTGTAACTCTATATTTTTAATATAAATGTTTAATCAAAGTACATAAGATACAAGTAATTAGGAGATTTCTCCCTTTTCTTGAAGTTTTCAAAACAAGTGTTCTGTTACTCATATATAGCCCCTAGCAATGAAACTTTACAATATTTTTTACAATTCAGCAGTGATTCTAATGAGAGTTCTACCTCTTATAGTCTTGCAGGCATCTCTGAGAGAAGAGAAGAAACTACGTGTTGAAAATGCTAAACTTAAGAAAGAAATTGAAGTGCTAAAACAGGAATTGATCCAAGCAGAAATCCGAAATGGAGGTGAGAAATATTGTGTTTTGTGCAAACATACCTCATTTATAGTGAAGACTGTTTTTTGTAGTCAGTATTAAAAAAACATTAAAAGGAGCATTGAAGGAGAGCAGAATTACATTTCTTTTGCTTAATGTGATATGAATAGGAAATAAAAAATCAGAAGGAAAAAGAAAGATACTTGTTACCATATTGTCTATGCTTCTTTTCTCATGAATCTTGAAAAAGAGATTTTGGTGAAGGTTAAGAAATAGCCTGCATTATAGTATATCAGACAGAAGTTATATTGGCGAACTTGAACTTGAATGTTTTGTTTGTTTTTAAAGACTAAGTTGATACAACTTGACTTGCAGAGAAGGATTGAAAATGTTGAAAAGTGTTATGGTCAGGTCTGATATTTTTCATATAATACAGTAGACATTCATAAATATATGCAGTTTATAACTTGTATCCTTTGGTTCTTTTTTATATATACCGTATTTATTCGAGTATAACGCGCACACATGTATAACGCGCACCCCTAATTTTCGATTAAAAATCGGTATAAAATTAAAAATTAAAATTAAAAACCAGTATAACAAGGAAATGAAGCGGCGACCATACAGCGGATAATAAGAATTCTCACCCCCAGTTCGGGCCGCCCACTGTACGCGACGAGGGGACATTTTTTTTTCTTCGCCCTCGCGTACAGTGCGCGGCTGCAGCCCGGAAAAGGCGCACTCACAATTCGCCTGCGCCCTCATTGGACCGGCCGCCACTGCCACCCCACCCCAGCCCTCGTTTATAACGCGCACCCAAACTTTGATTTCTTTTTTTGGTAGAAAATTTTGCGCGTTATACTCGAATAAATACGGTAGTTATATCGCAACTATTATTTAGTTTATTAACTCATTATAATCAACCCAACTAAAAAAATCTAGATTATAATATCACATGAAGATCAGTGATTTCACACTTTAGTTTGTCTTGGTTTTGATTATGATCTTCTTTGTGATTTTCTTTACCATTAATTGTCATGATATGAAAAAAAATTCAGAAGGCTTAAAATGTAATGCATATAAATGTGCTTAGAAACATGGAAGAAAACATTTTTTAATTTAACAATGTACTTTTATTCCAACAGATTTCACAAAATAAGTATAAATATCAGAATTAAGATGTTAATTAATTGGAATGAATCTTTTGTGTTTAACTTTAGTGAAGCAAATATCTGTGCCACCTAGTGACACGGCTTCTGCAGTTTCATTTTTGAAGGATCTCTCTCAAACATCATCTGCTGCCGAAACTCTATCAGATCCTAAGGAACAAATCAAGGGACCCAGTGAAGAAAAGAAGAAGAAAGACAAAACAGAAAAGAAAGGTAATAAGTTATTAGAGACTTCGGCAGGATCATTTTTTAACTCAACTCTACACATTAATACCATTTGTTTTTCTCTCAACTGGTCTCAGGCTTGTCACTATCCTTTCCTCATTCTGTAAATGGAAATTGGACTTTGTTTTGCCAGTTTTCAGATTTTTCATCCTTTTTGTTTACAGCTATGCTTCGGAAATTATAGAGATTACTGGATAAACAGGAACAATGATTTATTTTTGATGTCATGTTTATTGTTAGAGTAAATAATGCTATGTTTTTACAACTATGCTTTTTATTACAGTTGTTGATATAATTGTAAAGATTTTGGTCTTGATGACATGAAAGTGTTCTTAATACTTTACATAAGGGAGTTTTTGTAATGAAAAAGAAAAATAATAGGTAGTTTTGTGAAGTGAATTGCATCAGATGATTTATTAATTTGATTTCCTTCCTTTTTGTAGGAGAAAAGAAAGAAAAAAAGCAGTCAGCTGCAAATGATGATTCAAAGCCTTTAGATGTTTCTCGGCTTGATCTTCGTATTGGTTGTATTATGACAGCAAAGAAACACCCAGATGCTGATAGTCTTTATATTGAGGAAGTTGATGTTGGTGAAGCAAACCTAAGAACTGTTGTCAGCGGTTTGGTGAAACATGTTCCTTTAGAAGAGGTATAAATGAAATATCTCTGATGTGTTAGCAACATTTTTATTTATTATTGTTGTTCATTTAAGTATAGTATGTTCCAGTTAAATGCTGAAATCTTAAAATCTTGAGATCTTGAACTTGAGGCTTAGTGTGTCAATTTCGGGCTGGAGTTGGCCCTTGGGCCGGACTTTGGACATGCCTGCTTTATGGTGTAGCATGCTTGGCTTTTCTCATATAGTGAAGAATCTCCCAACAATCTAAATCCAATACGGTCATTTCTGGAATATTGTTTCTTGTTTAAAAAAATGTGATCTAAACCACTCTGCATTTGTATTGGTTAAAATGTTCAAGGACAAAAAAAGGCAAAAATAAAAACCTGGATATAAAGGAATTTGAGAAAAAGGGTTAAAAAGCAAAATTTGTCAAAAAAATACATACACATTGTGTACACACACACACACACACATCCCTACCCCTTTTTTTGCCCAGCTACAAGATTTCTCTTTTCCGTATTGTACCAGATTGATTCTTGTTGTTACCATATATCATAATAAATTGTTACATTTTTGTTTATATTTTCTCAGATAATACCTAATAAAATATTTGTGTTTTTAATTCAAATGTCATTTATAGATTTTTTTGGAATTTTTGGCATATTTCCATCCATTACTTTCTATTTTTTTTCACAACCAGCATATATGGTAAAAAGTTCGTTCTTATGCCATTTCCAATATTTATTGTTACAAGATTTATCCATCCTGACAATTGTTGAGAGACTTATAAACCAGCTATAGAATGTTTTGTACCAGTTTTTCCTTAAATTGTAGTTTGATGCAAATTTTATTAATTTTTTCCATATGTCTTCTCATTGGAGCATGATTGCATTTTGATCAGAATTCCCATGTACTAAAATTTAATTTCCTTGGACAAAACTGTTGATTGCATTGTCCCTGGTGGAGTCAGTTGCCTTATTTTCTTTGTGCTCTTTTTCCCTAGAGGTTGTCTCAGCAGGTGGCAGTATCTTGTTTGGGCTGGAAAGCTCAGCAGAGTTGGGTCTCCATTTATGAATGGAGATCATCTGGAAATTGTATGTCGGGAAATTGAAAACATGCTCTAGAAGAAGTCAGTGGCAACTGCTTCCATAGCAATTCCAAAAAATCTATAGGTCTAAATGAAGTCACCAGGTGTCACATCAAAGGGGACTTTTCTTTTTTCCCCTTCAAATCTGAGTTGGAATAGAAGCCCTTAGAGTTTAAATGAATGTCTTGGAAGGCATATTATGTGCAACCGTTTCAATTTAATTTGTTCCAAACATTTGTTCTATCCTGACATTTGGGATTTGTAAATACGCATGCCATATTATATCCTGAGTGGTAAACCACCTGGACATATTTGTTATATTTTCCTTAATTAGTTTAAAATTCTTAATTTAACAGTTGAAAGTTGACTTGATCGCTAAGTATGGAAATCAACTAAAATACTGCTTCAACCATCATCCAGCACATCAGGATACAATGCTAATGCTTTTATTGCTGCTTATTGCATTTTTATGCTAGAGGATCATTAATCTTTAATTATATATTTCCTGATGGTATTGTTGGATTAGTGAAAGAAAAAAATACTTTTGTCTATTTTTGCTCCATGTTCTATGCATTAATCTTTTCGTACTAGTTCATTTGGTAAAGGCCTGAAAAGACCTGAAAAGGCCTCAGTAAATTCCATTTTTTTTCTTTTAATTTCTGTATAGATGCAAAACCGGATGGCTGTATTTCTCTGCAACCTAAAACCAGTTAAAATGAGAGGAGTGGTGTCCCAAGCCATGCTGATGTGTGCTAGCACACCAGAAAAGGTGGAAATTATAATTCCTCCTAACGGAGTTGTTCCTGGAGAAAAAATTACATTTGAAGGTTTTTCAGGTAAGCAGAAATGTCTTGAAGATTGAACAGAAATTGATGAGAATTTTTTTATATGAACTATGGAACACTTATAATGTGGTTTTAAATCTGTGCCTGAAAAAAAGCTCTAATTTAAACAAAAATGAAAATCAGATTTTAGGAATGACTGTTTACTATTAGGTAATGCTATGAAGGAGGCAGAGGAAGAGAGAAATAATACAGAGTATCTATTGTGTGCTATATTATTATGCATGTCTTAAAGAATGTTTTAAAGAGTACGTTTTGCCAGCTATCTGTATCTAAAGTCACACACTAGTTTATATCGTGAGGTTAGTATTGAATAATGTTGTTCCTTAGCTTCTCCCTTATATTTACTTACCAAATTTTTGTGTTCTGGATCTTCAATCCAATATGTAAATTGTGGATCATGTATAAAATCCCTCAGTCTTCAAAGGGGGAATAGAATACATTTCTAAGGATGATGAAAATGTTTTCAATAATAAATAGTTTTGCTCCAATAACTTTACTTTTTAAAAATAATTGTTTCTGTAATAGATACAGGTATTTTTAGACTTAGAGTAGTTCATTTAGTGACTGTTCATAGTTACAGCAGCAGAGAAAAAAGTGACTAATAACAATTTTTCACACTTATGACCACTGTAGCATCCCCATGGTTATCTGATCAAAATTCAGACATTGGCAACTGACTCATATTTATGACTGTTGCAGTGTCCCAGGGTCATGTGATCACCTTTTGTGACCTGTCAAGCAAAGTCAATGAGGAAGCTAGGTTCACTTAACTGTGAAGAGAACATGCTACTAATTTAACAACTGCAGTGATTCATTTAACAACTTTGGGCAGAAAGTTCGTAAAATGGGTCAAAACTCACTTAACAAATGTCTTGCTTAGCAACAGAAATTTTGGGCTCAATTGTGGTCGTAAATTGGGGATTATCTGTATAGGCAAGCATGGGAAAATTTGATATTATCCTAGATTAAATAAAAATTATTTAGTGGAGAATCAACCAAAAAGGAGAACAGAAATGGCAAAACCACTTTGGAATTATCAATGAGATACTGTATGTGTTATTTTTCAGTATGAAAATGAAAAGTGGAAAAAATAATATATTTTTTTCTGATAAGATTAGATTTTTTTAAAAAAGTTTTAAAATGAGACAAAGTTTGTAACTATTCTATATTCCAGAATTAGTTTTCTTAGTTACAGAAGTGGAATGGGGGAAAAAAACTAAAATCCAGGTTTAATATTATAAAAATAGGTTTTCCTGTTTTCTTATATGATAAAATATAGAAGCTTGCACATTGTATACTTGATACAATGGTACAATGCCATTGATACTTGGTACAATGCCATCAAAGCGATTATTGTTTATTATATAGGATTGTAGCTTGGCTAATAGAAGAATGAAAATATACAGCTGAACAAGAGTGCTAACAGATTTTATTAAGGCGTAGTCTCTTGAGGTAGTTCTGCAAGTTTCTTAACAAAAAAAACTGCCTTTGAAATTGAGTTTGAGAGAAAAGCATGGGAGGGCAAGCCATGTTTGATTATAATTAGTTGGGGCTTCCATAACAATGAAAAGTTATATTTTAAGACAGATTTAAAAGTCCAGTGTGAACTAATAGATTTCACAGTCACAAAAGTTATTTTTGCTATCACGTAGCATATGGAGTAGTGGGAAAAAATAGTTGCTTAGAGGTATCATAATGTCCCTCAAAGTTTATATTCATAATGTATTATCTGTATTCAGTATTTTCTTCTTTGCTAGACTAGGAAATGTATATATATTGTTGTTGTGTATATGTATATATGTACTGAGCACACAGTTCATTTTATTGTAGTTTGCAACTAAATTTTCATATTTTATTGAAATGTTGCAATGAATCTTATAGAATTGTGTCTATCAAGTAAGGTAATACAGTTTGCTATATACAGTTCGTATATAGCTAGAATATTTATTGTCCTAGACCAGGAGTGTCAAACTCGCGACATCACGGCAGCATCATGTGATGTATCGGGACTCCCCCCCCTTTTGTTAAACCAGGCATGGACATGGCCAGTGCGTAACGCATCTGGCCCCCAGGCTGTCAGTTTTACAGCCCTGTCCTAGACAATTAAATCACCATTTCCAAAAGGCATAGCAAAAATCCTTAATTAACTCACTAGTAAATCCACATGAAGGTTTTCCATGGTGTTTTGGATCTCCCCACATTTGGAGGACTGTGCGCATCGGTTTGTCATAATCACCATTGAAATTTTGCTTATTCAGATTCTAGAAACTTTCATCACATTTTTCAGGAGGTTATAGAAAATGTCATAATACTTGCATATGATTGTTCCTTTTTTCTGCCTTTCTTCAACAAAACATTCTCTTTAAATAAAACATTGGGAGCTTCTGCTGGTTAGTGAGTTTCCTTTTATAGATGATTATGGGCCCTGTTGCAATTGGATATGTTTTTATAGTGGTTTTAGTTTGATGGATTGTTGTTTCCTTTTTTGTTATATTTTATTGCCATTTTGATTTATAAAGTGCTTTTTAAAAGTCCGATTTATAAGTCCAGTTTTTTATAAACAGACAGGAAGCAAGGGGAAATGCTGTATTCTTCCCACTGTTGCCACAAACTTAGCAAACTGCATTACATACATGATTCAGAGGTTGCCATTACAAATTAACTGTTGCTATGAAAGGTACAGAATTTGTGAATGGGATTCCTTTTTGATGGGAAACCTGAAATAACTGTGGATTTTTAATAGTTTCAAATGAAGGATTTATAACTTACCTCTGATAAGTTTGGTCTTTCAAGACTATATATCTTAGCTGCAAAATAAGACAGTGCTCTCTAAAGCACTAAAGAAAAATAAATGCTCACAAATCTGGTAGCTATGAAATAAAAGCACCAGCATTTTATAATAAACTTCAGCATACTAAAGATTGAAAAATAACATTGTATTTGGTCATTTTTTAATTTCTTCATCTCATTATTTAATATCTCTTACAATTATGGCAGAATAGTGGTTTGCTTTAGCAATGTAATAAAAAGCTATCGTTGCTGCATTTATATCACTGGAAATACTTTTTTTTTAGGCTTGTCTTTCTGATAAGATGCTGAAGGAAGACTGTCCCATATTGGGTGGAAAGTGCTGTTTACTTCCTAATTATTCTTTCATTAAAGCAGGCCTCTTGCCTCTTCAGTGCTGATTTGCTTTCAGTGCATGGTTTCATCAGAGCAGCACTATAGATTGATGTTTATTAATAACAGTATTTTGAATGCTACACTTAAAAATATCATTTCTATCTCCAAGAATTTTCTCCAATTTTTCTTATAGATGTCTTTCAAGAGGCTTGTTTCTCTTGAAAAGAAAAGGATGAGAAGGGAGGGTTTTATGGAGCATACACCATGGTATTCTGGTAATGTTTAAAAGTGGTGCCTGTGCTAATCTAATACAAGTTCGCCACAGATCCCAGGAGAGTTTGCCTGGGTATTCCAAAGCAAGTTTTAATAAAATCCAGAAGGTTGTTCTGTAATAAAAGCCAGATTTTAATTTATTCTTGAAAACTAAATTCAGTTTTGTAATATTTGCATTTTAAAGACTTGCCTGCTCTTTTGGTCTGATACGTATTTTCTTTTGCATAAAGAGGTTTTTATTTTATTTGAGAAAAATTACCTCGAGGAGATATCATTTTAGTTACTTATTTTTTTCTTTAAAAGATAATTTTAAAGGCAGCCTTAGGATGTTTAATCTTCTTTTAACTTTTATAATGTGGAATGTTTTATAGTCAGCTGTACACTGCCCTGAGTCCTTCGGGAGAAGGGCGGTATGTAAGTATGTAAATAAATAAATGAATAAATACGTTGTTGGTCTGAGAAACTACTAATTATTTATGCACTGAAACTTCTCTTTTGTTCCCAGGCCACAAATCCAAAAAGTTCAAATCACCAGATAGTTTAGTAGAAACCATTTTAATCCAGAGTTCATGGCAATATGGCTATTTATGTGTCCAGCTTCTTGTCTGACCTTTAAAATGTGCCATTTTAAAAATTTCTAGTGCAACATCAGAGTAGATCAATAGAAAGATGCACTAGTGTTTAATATATAACTAAGATAAAAGTGAGATTTCTTTCTATCTACCAATAACAGTTTTGGTAGGCAGATAATATACTCATGTATAAACATCTGTCATTAGTTGATTTTCTTTTGTCGAAAACTATTTGTTAATCTGAATACCAATTTGTCAGGTGTGAAGAACCAGACCCACATATGTAGAGTACAAATTAGAGCTACTATATTGCTCAATGCCTATTTCACAGGAATCTTCCAACAGTGACAACTTGCCTGTGGGAAACATTAGATAAAGTCCATCCAAGGACATTCAAGGGGGACTCAGACTTTGTCCTCTGGTGCTTACATAACAATTCCAGACTGCTTCCTATTTGACCACTCCTCCCATCCAAAACAGTTGTTCTCCAACACAATTCTATTATACTTGTAATTTTTTATGTTTTACAGGTGCTAAATTTTTTAAATCTCTGGATTCCAGAAGAATATTAGGCTCATATCTTTAAAAAAAACCCACAATATTCCTTCCATATTGCAGCATATTTTTCCTGTCTTCTAAAATAGCTTCAGTAACTATTGTTTGTAAATGAAATAATGGCTAAAATGTATTTGGTTCAGAAAGTGGTTGAAGTTCCCCCTGACTGCTAAAAGTCACAAACAATGTCTAAAGCAGCATTACTTTGAAGACTAGTACTAAGTGTTAGCAAGTACTGATAGGAAGAACCTATTAATAATGTGTAGTTTGAGAATATTTTGTAGATATTTGTTTGGTCACTTGTAGTAAGAGAATGACAGGCCAGGTAGATGTTTGAGCCATTTTTCCTTTGATATCCACCTTTTCTTATAAACAGGAAATCACTAGCACGATTTCTTTGTCTGTTAACCTATATATCATCTAGTACCTGACAGATAACTAAATTGTCTCTTATTCTAATGGACTATGAATAAAATTCAAATGTATAGAATGTCTGGATTTAGTTCCAATAATATATACATAATACAAGGACTTTCAGATGGTAGATGAATTCCTTCTTTTAGAAAGTATGCTTATAGTAAGCTCACTGATTGCTTTGTGAGTCCCGTAATAAGGAAATAAGGAATAAAGCATTACTGCTACTCTGCATGGTCTTGCACATTCCTGATGGGAAGCAGAACACCTAGCTCACTTAAATGGTTTTCATAATCTTACTCTTGGGCATTGTATTATTCTACTGCTGTGCTGTAACCTTAGGATCATTTTCAACAAAAAAAATGGCATAACTCTTACTATCCCATGACTTTAGGTTACATGGAGAAGGCTGCATTATTTTATTCTTAATCATTTTGAACATACTTGAGTGATTTTTTAAAAAGATGAGATAAAACAAACTCAAAATAATATATCTTATATTGCAGATACTATTTGAAGATAATATTAAATTAGTTTGCCAGATCTAAGTAGGATTGATTATTAATTTTCATAGATACCGTTCATTGTTGTTGACTGGAATTTGAAATCAGTTTTAAACCATTCTTCTATATATTGGCTAGAAACCAAGTCAGTTTTAACTGTGGTTAATAATCTTTCTGCGGGTATGTTATAATAATTAGTCATAGAGAGGAAGTTCACAATGTTTTGATTGTTCTTCAGCTCATATTATTAAAGTTCAATTTTTATCAATTAAGGTTTCACAAGAGATTGGGATGGATAGACGGACGGATAAACAAATATCTTTTTTGTACTTTGTCCATTGCACAGTCCTGGCACTACCAGGCCATGGCCTATTCTCAGCCAGGCTGCACAAGTAAGTTTGCTGTGCACACATGTGCCTGCGCACCAGCCCTGTGTGAACATGTGCATTGGCCCGCCCATCGTGTTGCCTGATTTCTCTCTTCCCTCGTCAAGCACAAAGTTTGGAAACTGCTGATGTAAATCACTTCTTTTATGTTGTGAAAGAATATGAGTTCAAATTCTTAGTTTCACTTTCTTATCTTCCCTTTTTCTTTTTAAAAAAGGTGAACCTGAGCAAGAACTTAATCCCAAGAAGAAAATATGGGAGCAGATCCAACCTGATCTTCAGACTAATGACCAGTGTATTGCTACATACAAAGGAGTGCCATTTGAAGTGAAAGGGAAAGGGGTGTGCAAAACTCTTTCAATGGCCAACAGTGGAATCAAATAAATGAAAGCAAGCTTGGAAAAGTTTGAGATAATTTTGAAGGGAAAAACATGAACATAAATAAATATTGCCTCACTGAAAGCCATGTCTCATTCATTTTATTACAACCTTACAGATGACCTTGGCTGACTTTAAAAAATGTAGTAATATCAGACCTGGTTAGTATTTGAATACAAGATACCCAGGGATTACCATATTAGATAAGGAAATTGGAGAGGTTCCTGAAAGAAGGGAATGACAACATCTGTCCTGTGGTGAGAAAATTGAAACAATCTATAAGTTACTGGGACTCAGCCTCACCTTGAAAAAAACATATACCAAAAATACAGTATAAACTTTCATAGTTCATTGCTTGTATAAAACTGAAAAAAGCATTAATAGGTAAGTGGTAGAGGGTGCATGCATGCCCATACCCTTTAGTTCATTTTGTAGTATCTGTAAGCAGGGTTGGAAACTAGTTTGGAACTAGAATCCTCACCTCTCAAACTAATATGTTGCTAATGCATGAAAATTAAGTAGTTGTCAGACTAGTGAAATTTATTACAGAATATATTAATACCCTATTTCAAATGATTCTAATAATACATAGCCCAGAGAAAGGGCCCATACAAGGTCCAGAGAAAAAATGGGAACAGTGTAAATAACAGATGAATTCATAGTTGGAGTTCCTATGAAAGCAATTATAGAAGAATTCTTAAGAAATAATTATGCTTTCTATCATTAAAATCCATTTAAATCACTGAAAGGAAACAAAAGACTAAAAAGTTGCTGAAAATTAAAACCACTAAAAACAGCAACTCTGTGAAATAACACTTTAGCTCCATGTGCATGTAAAGAATGCTTCATCGTTGGTGCCTTCTTAAAAACTAACGAAGTATGGATGCTATCCAATCATCTAGAGACTGGTTATTCTGCCCACAAGCTTTATCTCCACTCTCGGTCCTATTGAGCAGGAGATCTCTGAAGGCTTTCTTTCCATACTGAAGACACATATTTTATCCTGGATATACTGGGTGAAAATACAGTAAGTAGTTTTCAATAGTATACTGAAATCTGATAATATGGAAATGGAATCTGAAAAAAAAACCCTCTATCCCAAAACTGTATCCTCTTGTGTGGTGCTTGGGTCTTGAACCCTGGCTGTTAGCCTCCAGCTGACGAGTTCAACATCTTTAACTGTTGAGTCATCATGCCTCCAAAAGAGTGAATTATAAAAGCAGCAAAGAATTCAGAATTTGGAAATGGTAAGTTGTTTAAATGAATAGTATTGTTTATTTCACATGAAGGGTCTGGAAACTGTTTTGTTTTAGAATCTCCATAATTTTTCTTAAAGCTTTTAAGTTTCCATGTTTTAGAAAACTAGTGTGATTGTCAATAAAAATGCATTTTTGCTGAACTAACTGCATTATTTTATGTAGTGTGTCTGAGGCACTATGCAAATATTTGCCTATAGTAAATGATGATTTTTCAATCTGGTCTGCATGAGTAAATAAAATAGCAGTGTAAGTCTTCCAATTAGGCCCAAGGATTTCCTGCAAAGTAAAAAAAACAAACACATTGGCTTAATTAATAATTATTTTACATATATGATTTTATCTTTTTCACTATATAAGCCAACCATTAACTTTGATCTGAAATGGAATATTCATATTCCCTGCTTCTTATTGTTGGAAAATCCAAACTTTCAAAGGAACTTTTGGGAAGTATAGGTTTGGTAAAAATGAGAATGCAAATAATTCTGTATGATTCTAAATCTTTTCATGCAAAAATTAATTTAACTCATGATCACTTAACAATTGCCTAAGTGAGACATACAGTATATGTAGGACAAGCCTTATATATTACTCTGAACTTTACAGGAAAAAGGATGCAATAAAACTAGATTAATAAACATTTAAATTTATCATGCTTATAACTAGCCTCCCCTCCCTTAACATGCTGTCTTGTGGTCCAACTGAAGATTATAGTAAATGTATTAGCATACCTTTCACGGTTCTATCAGACCATATTCTGTGTTAGAATTTTAGTCCTTGGAATCCAATTGTAAACTGCTTGCCTTTATTAAAATGTGTATTTGTTCAGATCTATCACCACAGAACATTTTACTTCAGTGTAAGAACTGGATTTGGATGAATTCACATACAAATACACATCTCGTTTTTAAAATTCAAAATACTTTGAATTCAAAATGTTTTACTTTAATTCCCAGCCCAATATTCTAATGTGCAATTTCTATTGTAGTTTGATGTTAAGTTCTCTGAGCATTGAACCCTGGTGATGGGGGCAATTTATATAACACTGTCATTTCTCATGCACATTACCTCAATCAGTTGTATGGTGGGAATTTCCTCTTCTTCACACAGTACAACATCAGCTCTCAGAACCCAAAGTGCCAAGTGCACACCTTGCTCTCCAAAGTGCTGAGCTACAGCGTCCTTGATGTCTTTCTGGACTTGCTCTTTGCTGAGGCTGCTGTGAGGATATCCAGGCGTGTCCAGCACACGGACTTGCACGGTTAGTGCTCTTCCTTGCTGGCGCCCAAACTCTGAAATGTTACAGCTGCGGCCCAGGCAGCAGGATGTAGTCACAGAGCATGGGGAAAGAAAACTGGCAAAGTCTATGCTGCCCAGAAGAGTGTTTCCTGCTGCACTTTTCCCACTTTGTGTTCTTCCAAGAAGGAGGAGGTTGATGCTCATCTTGCTGTTGTCAGACATTGTATTACCCTCTCGAAATCCCTGAGATAAAAAGTGAATAGTAACATCATTTAGGAAAAGTAGTAGCACTATACAGACTTTGCTACTATACATTGGAGCTGAGCTTGATTGGTTAGGAAGACCATTTGAAGAAGGAAGCTATTGAATTGTTATTCCTAGTAATTAAAACAATAGCACTGAACATTGTTCCACAATCTTTGAGCAGATGTGTAGACCTCTTCGTTCAACATTACATTTTTTTAAAATTTGATATGTCAATCGCTTACAAGATAATAGGTATAAGTATAAATATGAGTAAGAATACAGAAATAGGTATGAATAAATGGGGACAATAGGACAAGCATGACTGTGCACTTATGCATGCCCCTTTCAGACCTCTTAGGAATGGGTGAGGTCAATAGTAGACAGTTTAAGGTTAAAGAAGTGGGAGTTAGAGGATGTAACAACAGTCAGGTAGTGCATTCCAGGCATTGATCACTGTTGCTGAAGTCGTACTTTCTGCAATCAAGTTTGGAGCAGTTTACATTGAGTTTGTATCTGTTGTGTGCTCTTGTATTGCGGAATATTGAATACAATTCTTGTATTGAAGCTGAAGTAGTCATTGACTGGTAGGACATTGTAGCAGATAATTTTGTGTACTATGCTTTAAGTTCAATTGTAGGCAGCAAGCATAGTTCAAGAGTGTCCAAGCCCAAAATTTCAAGCCTGGTGATATAGGATATTCTATTGTGAGCAGAGGCATGTAGTATTCTTCTCGTGAAATACTTCTGGACTCAGTCAATTGTATTAATGTCCGATATACAGTGTGGATATTTAATTGTTTGCACATAAAGTTACTTACCTATGTTAAAATATTCCAAAAAAAGTAGCAAATGATCACAGGACCATTTTTTTATATCTACAACAAAAAAGAATCTGATGTCTAGCCTTCCAAGTACATTTTTGAGGAGCCCAGTATTTTTAATGAATCAATTTTAATCTCAAATCCATGACACCATTTTATCATTTTTAAGAATATCTTTAAAGTGGACTGAGCTATTCCAAACATGAGCTAAAGAACTGAAGTCCCCAACAATGCCCACTTTAAAGCTAAATATTGTCTAATTTCATAGAGATATGTTATGGGTTTTACTTATGTCACAAATTTTATCAAATAAGGAAGCATCTCATAAATGAAAATATTGCCAGTGCTGTGAACTGGAAAGATTGTACTGAAGTTGGGTATATCCCAACTTTAATTGGTTTAAAGTTATAATCCTATAAGACATTCTAATAAAATGTTTCATCATCTATTTTTAGAATAGAATTTTTTCCAAGCAGTTAACTATTCATGAATCTTATTATTTAAACCCAATATGTGCCACAATATGATTCCAATATATTTTCACTTCCCACACTTCTGGAAATAAAATACCTTTCTTACTATATGTTGTTCCAAGAACTTGACAAGACTGCAAGAGAAATAGATAATAACTTTCCAGCAGAGCTATAAAGAATAATATTCTACTATATTTTATTCCATATATTAATAGCTTATGAAATATGTGCCAAATTATATTTTTGCAGATAAGATGAATTAAAACCACCTTCCTCAAATGGCAATCTTAAATAGCTAAAGAAAACTTTGATGGTCCACTATTCCTAAGTCACCTATTGATCTGAAAGAGAGAGTGTATTTCCTTAGTATTAACATAGGAATACCTCTAAGAACACAAATTAAATCAGGAATGATATTCATTTTTTATAGAAAATGATTAACTCACTGAGTACAACCATCCCTTTCCCTATCTCCTTCTCATTTTTACCCTACAGTTATATTATTCTAGGCAAAAGTGTTCAGAATACTAGATTGCCAGTCAATGTTAAATATGTGTAGTTTTAAAAAAAATATCATTAAGCAGCAGAAGTCAAACTGTCAAAATAAATGTGGCAGACACATTAGATGTTTTAGATCATAAGAGATCATTCAACATCACAAAAATGCTCAGTAAAACCTGACCTAGTATGATCTTTTGTCCTTTACTCTTGAAGAGCAATGAGGAATACACTGGAAGCTTTCACTTCTCAATTTAAGTATCTATAGAGTTCTCTCACTGAAAATAGAGATTATTTTAATTTAAATTAGTCTTATTTTTTGCTTATTCAGGGCTTATTGGGCTGATGATTAAGAAAGCCTACTATAAATTAAATACACACAGTCACATATTCACATATACATTCTACATACACACAGACACGCTATTCTGAAAGAAGCTAGCCCTTAATTTATAACTACACAAGAAAATCTGCCTCCTGAACATATTCTCAGTAAATCATAAGCAAAACTCACGTTTAAAGGACTGCATTTAGGGGAGGAAAAAATATTTAGGTAGAATAGGATCAAGCAGCAATCTGATTTTCAGGTACTGTCCGAAGCTTACTTACTCTATTGTGCCATATACTTCTGCTCTGCTTCTGTCTTGTTAACTTGTACTTTGAAGCGGATCTTTATAATGTACGACACAGAATCTTTATCTAAGTTAATGAATTACAGAATGTTCCTTATTTAGAAATGATACAACTGCCCAATCTGTCACTTATAATTTCTTGTCCTGAAATTATAAGCCTGATTTTACCTGAAAATCATTTTTCAGCCAGTATTTTCAATACTTCGATGGTTTGAAGAGCAGTTAACCTTACAGAAGGGAGCTTTTTCCTTTTCCCCTCCTCCTTTCTACTATTTTTATTTATCTGTTTTTATATATATATATATTTTACATAAGTAATACTGTCTATTGATTTTCCCACAAACCAGAGTAGCAACCAGAGTAGCAACTTACAATATATAAAATTAGACTAAAGGCTACAAATATAAGAACCAAAGAACCAAAATGATTCCTTTATAAACAGTTAGAATTTAATAAAGATTAAAACGATTATTAAAACAAAACCAAAAAAATGCTTCAGTTGACTTGGCCTGCTTAGGAAACAAATGCCACAAAAATAATATAAGTCTATGTTGCTGATATAGTCTGTACCAGGGGATGCCAAACTTTTGAACCTCAGGGACCACCAAACTCATACTTTTAAATCCTGAGGACCACTAATTTGATTTTTTTAAAAAAGATAATATATTTAATATAAAATAAATGTACTATTTAAAATTATATATATATATATATATATAATTTTAAATAGTACATTTATATATATGTATATATATGTAGTACGTTTATATATATATAAACGCTTATTTAATTATAACAAAAAATATAAGAAGAAAAGCAGAGCCTCCTCACCATATCTGGTCTCCTGTCATTTCATATCTCCCTCAAATCAGAGGAAACTTCTCTTTCCTTTGCCAGGTGTGGCTGCCTGGA
Organism: Bungarus multicinctus; assembly: GCA_023653725.1. Classification (NCBI taxonomy): domain Eukaryota; kingdom Metazoa; phylum Chordata; class Lepidosauria; order Squamata; family Elapidae; genus Bungarus; species Bungarus multicinctus. Next base: position 24,407,670 of record CM042849.1, read on the forward strand.
GTTGGGGGAGGGAAGGAGGCTGGAATCCTCCCCCCACCCCCACCCCGGGTCTTTAATACCTGGCTTGCTTCTCCACTACTGCCTCCTTCTCCTCCTCCTCCAGCACCTCTTTCTCCAGGTAGGGCGATTATGAACTAACCAAGTGGCTATACTGATATCCCAGCTGCTCTCTTTCCCATAGTAAGACTTGGCGTGTGGAGAAAGGAGTTGGCAGCTGCTACTTTGCAGTCCGGTGGGTGAGGTGAAGTCATCCCTGTTCCAGTTAAGACATATCAGTCACAAAGCCGAGAGGAGTTACTTCCCCCTACCAGGAAGAGCAGCAGCCCATGATCCACCAGTTGGTGACCACTGGTCTATACTAACAAAATCTTGAAAGTTTGACAGAAAGTTTGATCTTTCTTCCATTTTGTGTTTCATTCTCATGTTTTCCTGTTTTCTCAGGTGAGGTCATATTTTACTATTATTACTACATTTATGTTGGAAGGACTTACCAAGGCACTTCCAAGTTTAAAGGATTAGCTGGTTATATCAGCATTGCCCATGCGTTGCCTGGATGGAAGGTGATTTTCAGGTCCCCGTTATTTTGCCACCAAAATAGTACCTATTTATCTATTTGCATTTGCATGCTTTCAAACTGCTAAGAGGGCAGGAGCTGGGACAAATTAACGGGAGCTCATTCTGTGATGTGGCTTGTGCTCTTGGGTTTTGAATGGTGAAGTTATTGACCTCTAAATCAGAGGTGTCAAACTTGATTTCACTGAGGACCACATCATGATTGAGTTTGACCTCATGGGGCTGGGATGGGCGTAGCCAGGGTGGGCATGGCCAGCTCGCCATCACTTGTGTTGGATGCACCTGTGATGGCCCGAGTGCTCTGCCAGCGAAAACAGGCTTCTGAGCTCCATTTTCAGCTGCGAAGGCCTCCTGCAACCCTCTGCCAGCAAAACAGAGCTTGTTTCGTTGGCAGATGCACCGCAGGCCCGTTCTTCACTGTTTCCAAGGCAGCCCCATGGTCCATATCTAAGCATCCTATGGGTCAGATCCAGCCCATGAGTCTTGAGTTTGACACCCCTGCTTTAAATGTTCTTCTGTCTCAGTACTCTAACCTCGTGAGCCACTGCAGCACCTATATTTTACCAATGATAACTATATAATTTCTCTAAGGTCTTCTCTATATTTCTCTACATCAAATACAGTCACACAGATCTTCCACTGGCATAGACACTGACCAAACAATGCTTCAGTGTTTGGGGTGAGGAGGAAATATAGGCTGGTCTTCAAGCAAGAGTGAAAAAAATACTAACAGCTGATTTGGGCTACTGATCAATGTTCTTATCCTGTATCCATATTCTTGCACCATATTGCTCTTCTCCCATTCTCCATATCTATTCCGCTATCCCCAAAGTCTCCACACCTCGCTTCCTAGCTTCAACTCTCAGAGATGTCCCAACTGTGTCATCAAAAGTGAAGCTGAGAAGAAGAGACCCTAAAACTAAGAAGAAGAGGCCATAATGCAGAAGGGAAGAAGACCTCTCCAGATCCACTTACATGATCTAGCCATACCACCCATTCTTTGCAGCTCAGGTTTCCTTTGAATTCTTGGTTGTTACCACTGCACATATAGGCAGGGCTACCATTGTAGTCACATTGTATGTGCCCCAGGTTTCCTTGAATCTGTCTTCCTGCTATGATATACGAATCTCTGGCAGCAAATAGTGTGATTGTTTCTCTAAGCACAAAATGGCTGCTTTTCTAAGCAAGTACAAAGGGCAAACAAAAAAATAAGTGGGGTGTATAAAATACCCCATTCCTGGATTTTTAAAGCTTCTTTTATTTAAATTTTTGGAATAAGTGTGGTGTGTGAGGGAGAACAGTAAATGAAAAGAATGAAATTACTCTGCCTCTTGGGATTTTTTAGCAGATGCCAGAAAGTTTCTTCTTCTGTGAAGATTTTGCATGCATATATAATATTATTTTTTAATTGTGTGTAGATGTAGTTGTGATAAATAAAATACAAAATTGTTTAAAAGCACTTTCATTTCTTAATTCATAGTCTCCTTTTGTTATGTTTTTATTTCAGTGAACAAATACTAGGATAACAATTTAAAGATACAAATAATTATACAAACTATGTGAGTTTATAAAAATAGATGATATTACATTCCCTAAATTTGAAAATAAGGCAAGTACTGTTGCACAGGTTTGCATTATTCCAACCATTCTATCTGACATAAAAAATGAACATGCTAATACATTAACAAATAGTGAATATTTGTTTGAATTTCTGTGCATTTATAAGAACCGTGGTGGCGTAGTGGTTAGAATGCTGTACTGCAGGCTACTTGTGCTGATTCCTGGCTGCCAGCAGTTCAGCAATTCGATTCTCACTGGTTCAAGCTTGATTTAGCCTTCCATCCTTCCAAGGTGGGTAAAATGAGGAACCAGGTTGTTGGGGGCAATATGTTGACTCTGTAAAACCACTTAGAGAGAGCTGTAAAACACTGTGAAGCAGTCTAAGTGCTATTGGTATATATAGGCTACTCATTTCTCAAGGAACTGAAGGTGGTTTGTATAACATACAATACAAACAATTCACAATCTGAAGCAACCCCAGCACCATTAGCTCAGTATCTACTACTGAAACACATTGTGAATAAGAATATGTTTCTCCATTCCAGAGTCCACTGCCAAGGCCTAGCAAGACAGAACATATCTCTTAAATATTAATTGGTGATAACATCCAACTCAAACCAATTGCTTCCATCCTACCCATTGGCACAGAGGCCACTGATGTCATGAAATCTGATCAATAGTCTCCCAGGACAAAGGCTCCTAGGAATCTGCTTCCTATAAAAAATGAATGTGGATTCTGTAAGCCAAAAATAGTGATTTTTTTTTATCAAGTTACTTTTTATACAGTCAGAATTTAATTGGTTTAATTGCTCATTCACAGTGTTGTGTGAACTTAGCCATTCCGTTGGGAAGACGGGTGTAACTGTGAGAACTATTCATTGTGCTAGTTTGCTATTCCAGGTTACATTAATTTAAGACAGGCATTGTGAAATTACATGTTAAGCTATGCTGCTCCAACTCAGAACAATGGCAATTCTCCACAATGAGTATCATAACATGAAAGATGCTCAGAGACATCTGGAAGATCTTATGACCGCATGAGTAGAAGGATTTAAGAAACTTTTCTTCCTGTGGGGATATGACAGGCCAAACATGAAGTTGATTTATGTTACTATACTCAAGATGCCTTCCTTCAGGAAAGGAGTCTTCCCCAAGGTGGCAGCATATGCCTGTATCACAGGTATCAGTGCAACTAGATTGAAATTTCTTTTGTTCCATTTATAGTAAGTTTTGCACTATTAAAAACTGTACTTTTAACACGTAAAATGATTTCTGGAAAAGGGTTTTTTTCAAAAGAATTTGAGAGCACAGTACTGAAAAAACTCTTTATCAAATGTAAGTTGTACATTTTTCTTTACATGTTAATTTTCAAAAATTAATACATTTGTGAAATTTGGCTCTACATATTCATGGTAAAGGAGATCACATCTATAGAACTTAATCTATTTCTTCCAGATTGACAATTTTGATCTTTGGTCAGGTTACTTCTTGATTATTGATATGTTATTGCTTTCATCTCATGTATGATTTTTAGTACCTGTTTTGCAAAATAAAAGATTTAAATATCCTACGCCTTTTCTTTCCTTAATATATTTCTTAAATTTCTTAGATACAATTGCTCATCTCATTCAATAATAAAATTCAGCTAAAAAGCATTTTCCTATACTTATATTGTTTTATGGTTGCATATATTTCCTATAGGGATGGGGTGGCTCAGTAGCTAAGATGCTAAGGTTGTCGATCAGAAAGGTTGGCAGTTTGGCGGTTTGAATCCCTAGCATCACGTAATGGAGTGAGCTCCCATTACTTGTCCCAGCTTCTGCCAACTAGCAGTTCGAAAGCATATAAAAATGCAAGTAAAAAGGGACTACTTTGATGGGAAGGTAACAATGTTCCACCCACCTTCAGCGTTTAGTCATGCCAGCCCATGACCACAGAGACGTCTTCGGACAGTGCTGGCTCTTCGGCTTTGTAACGGAGATAAGCACTGCCCTCTAGAGTCAAAAACAACTAGTATGTATGTGTGAAGGGAACCTTTATATTTCCTACACTCCAGATATGTCAGATATAATTTCCATCACTCCAACCCACAAATTGTAATTCAGGTCATCTAAAAGACACCTGAAGCAAATGGCTGATCTAGAAAACCAGAATGTTTTCAATGTATATAAACATCTTATTTATAACTCATGTTATTGCCACCCATAGTTTTATTCTTTTGAATTCTTGGTTCCCATACATTCCAGTTCCTTCACTGCAGACAAGCAGCCTGATTTAGCCGAGTGATAATGCCACAGTAAACAATTTAAGATGTGCTTTTGCAAGCTTTACACTCTCTGATGAGAAATAAAGACACATGAATGGATGAACTAGCACTTACAGATGGTGACTCCATTTTATTGTTGCTAAATTCTGATAGCATCCTATATTGGAAACAGAATATGGTGTGTGTGTGTTCACTCCTTTGAAATCCAAGTTCCAATGTTGTTCTCCAAAAATGTATGCCTTCTGAGAAGAAATATAATGCATTGGTCTTGAAAAAAGCCTACAACTCCTGCTTTCACATAACACTTCACAGCAGTTGCTGTGGAAAATCCAATGGCACTTTCTAAAGAAGTCTGCGAGAAAGCATGGTAGCCTATCATTGAATGTTGGCAAGAAGAGTCAAAAGCCATAAAAACATACTGCAGACTAACTTGTATCCAAACTTGGTCTAAGTTGTCTGAAATGCTATAAGGTTTCCTGTCTAAACAGGGGGTTGGACTAGAAAACCTCCAATTCTTTCCAATTCTTTTATTCTATATTCTATTCAGTTTAATCATTTTTATTTAAGACATAGGTGCATGGTAATCATATTTAATGTTTATGTGGAACGAGGGTAACAAAATTTCAAAGCAATGGTGGGAAGTGAAGCCACGGCACTTTCTTCAGCACAGAAAACAGTACCTGTTTTTCTTCCTTTGGGCAGATCTTCTTTTCTTTATTGTTTTTTGAAAAGGAAGTTACTTTAGGACCTTACAAACGGTTACATTTCCCCCTAAAAACTGCAGGAAACTGCAGGATGATTGGTAGTAAGGTTGCAGAGGACTTGAGAGACTGCAAATAAAAGTCCAGCTCCTGGTTTAAGATAAATAACACCAAAAGGAATTCTTTTAGAATTATCATATCAATAATAAGATAGAAAAACAGAACTCTCTTTTGCAGGGAAAGAAACTTTTTTTGGAGAAAATTGGGTAACAGATTTTGGCATAGTCTAAAGGAATATATGACTCCAAAAGAGTTAGGCAATGACTTCAAGCTCTAGTGACTTCTTTGGCCTTTCTCCAAATTACCATTTTCTATCTTTTAAAAAATGGCCTTATCCAGATTCTTTTGGCTGAACCTTTGCCATTTTATTAAACCTCAGGGGCCCTTCCTTCAGCTTTCGATCATTCTTTATTTCCTGCTGTTTTTTCATTGACAACCTTGCTAAAATATACTGCTATACTTTTCTTTGCAATCTAGAAAAAGCATTGTTTGCTAATAATGATAGTTTGCATAATTTACTAAATAATTTGTTAAACCTGTAATGTTGCCTTTCAGTTTTATATTAAATTATTATGTAAATTGTTCATGTGTCTCCGTATATTTCATGTACTCCTTAGTTGTGAGACCACAGAAAAGAATTGAGAATCTCTTGATTAGAGTTCCTAACTGTCATATGTTATGGGTAGTCCTTGATTTATGACACAATTGGGACCAGAATTTCCATTGCAAGTTATTGTGATGCTAAAGTGAGTTATCACAGGCCCAATTTTATGACCATTGTTACTGCAGTCATTCAGTCAATCAAGCATCCACCAATTGACCTTTTGTCAGAAACTAGCTGGGAAGATTGTAAATCGTGATCATGTGAATGCAGGTACAATGGGACAACTCATTGCATCCAACTCACCATGGACAACTCTCCACAGCAAACTTGCTGTGGCCAATTCGTGTGTCCAACTCACTGTGAGACAACTCACCACAGCCAACTCATCATGGGACTATTCAACAAATGCAACAGTTAAGTTAATTTCAATGTAATCATGGCCAGTAATAATAAAATAAAATAAGTAAATCCAGAAATACAAGAATTACATTAATTTCTATACAAACATGGTCACCAATAATGAAAATAACTGAATGAAATGATAAAATATAAAGTTGAATTGTCCCATGCTGAGTTGTCCTGTGGTGAGTTGGTAGTGGCAAATTGGCCCTGGTCAGTTGTCCTCATTGAGTTGGCTGTCTCCTAAGCCCAATTACAGGATGCACAACCAGTTATAAATATAAGCTAGTTGCCCAGTGCTCAAATTGCAGTCATGTGAACACAGGGGTTTACAGTGGTTTTAACTGTGATGACAGTGCATAATTTCCTTTTTCCAAATGGTCATAAATAAGGGATTACCTATAGTAAAAGCATGATTCAGTAGAACTGGGATTTGGTTACATATGTTGGGTATATTGGGAAAAATGTACCAGTACTGTTCAATACTGTCCCTAATATATAAGCAAAGAATGTTGCATATGGTATGGTTATCATCTTTTCTATCTTATTAAAATATGTGAAAACGTTGACTACTCAAAACTATGATGTATGTTAGAGACCACGGCATATGAATATAAGAAGAGTAAATGTTTAAAAAGGAATAAATAAAAACAAAGATCTGTTGTCTGCAAAACTATGAAAAGGAAGGAAGTACTATGTCTCCTGGAACTGATAAATATATGCAAGGAAATGAAGGTATAAGTTTAATTATAAAGCAAAGGATTAACGGTGTCAGAGAATATAAACTGGTGTCATAGATGACAATTAAATGTTATACTCCAATGAATGGTGATAATGAAAGAACTATATATGATTTTGAACTATATTGTGAAACAGTCTAAATCAATGAAATCCCAGGAAAAATATTACTCTAATGGCGAAGGAATACAGAAAAAGTGATTGGACCATTTGGAAAACTGAAAAATGAATGAGAATGGAAGTGTTTGGTAAGTACCTGCTTTGAATATGATCTGTTTAGCCTGAACATAAGTCTATTCATAAGTATACGTAGCAAAGAAATGAGTATAAATTGATTATTGTTTTAATATTTCTGATTAATGAAGGATATAAAGGTGAAGAGAAGTTCTGAATTATGAGATATAATATTTTTGGGACAATCTTAAAAGTGGATTTAAGGAAGAAATGGTCATGGAAGAAAAGAAATTAAAGAAACAAGGTTGAAAACAGGATGACTGCAAGTAGAGTCCTGTTTGTAAATGTATTAGAAGATATTAATGTCCCTAAAGAATAAATGGAAAGTTGGTTTAGAGCAAAAAGATGTGAAAGGAGCGTTTAGAGATTTGTATGGGAATAATGTGATATGTTCAGTGGAACTCAAATAATTGCTACAAATGTTAGCATCCTGTTGAATATGGTAAGACTGCAGATGTACATGGTGTAATTGGAGAAATGTTAAAATATGGGTGTATTTATTGAGTAGCTGTGTGAATTATTTCACATGAATGTGAAGACTGTATCCATGCCTAATAATTGGATGAATGACACTATTGTTCCCCTATGCAAAGTGAAAGGTAGAAAAAGTGATTGCAAAAACTATAGGAGGATTATTTTGCTACCTGTACCTGGCAAAGTGTCTGGCAGAATTGGACTGAAAGAATATAAAGAGTGACAATGAGCAAAATGTAGAAAGTACAGAGCTAAATCACTATGTGAAAACCAAGTTTTTGTTCTTCAGCAGGACACTGAATGTATCAAAATGAAGAGAAAGTTTATTGTATGTTGATTTACAGAAAGTATATGATAAAGTGAGAAGATTTGAAATATGGTATGCTTTACTATGAATATGGAGTTAAAAGCTGAATTTGACAATAGTGGGAAAGAAAGAAAGAAAGAAAGAAAGAAAGAAAGAAAGAAAGAAAGAAAGAAAGAAAGAAAGAAAGAAAGAAAGAAAGAAAGAAAGAAAGAAAGAAAGAAAGAAAGAAAGAGTTAGAGAGAGTGTGATAGAAAGATAGAAAGAAACAAAGAAACAAAGGAATATTTAACAAATAATTTAATGCTGAGCAAGCAGTAAAATGTAAATATGTGATGTCCCTTGGTTATTTATAAAAAATATTTTAGTGACATCACAGCCTTATTGATATAGGACATGGGTGTTTATGTACTCTGATGAGCAGAAAATGCTGTGTTATTGGCTGAGGCTCACAGTGAATTCAATTTGTGCTGAATGTTAGATCATATGAATGTTAGATCAATGAAGTATATGGATTTGAAATGACTATACCAAAAGCAGTAGATTCAAAATGAATTGGTAATGATATGAGGATCGGTTGAGTGACAAATATGAAAAAAAATGCACTGAGGAGGTTTGAATGTATAAGAAGATGAATGAGGTTCAGATTTAAAAGCAAATATATAAAAGAAGCATCAAAGGGTTCAGAAGAAGTCTAAGGAGAGGAAGTCTCAAAGAGAGGAATACTGAGAAATTTATATTTGGATGGATTTCTTGAAATCTTTAAATTGTAAAGCTATTTTAATGGATACAGGGCAATGTGTTGATCTGTGTATACTTGTGATGAAATCAGGGAAGGTTTTTAAGAATAGAATAGCGTGGAATAGTAGAATGAATGGTCGTACTATAAACTATATCTAGCCATGTTTCTGCCATTTTTCTTATGCTTTTAATTCATTGCTTACTACTTTTTACCATTTTTCTTTTGTATGGTGTTGCTTACGCCAAAAATGAATAGTTTAATAGGTAGGTAGGTATTGAATTGCTTTATAAAGTGAAGGGATGAATGTTTACTTATAGTAATTTAAATAGGAAAATAAAATAAATAAATATTCAAAAAGCTTGACACCCTGACTTTCTTACATTATAATATTTGGTAGAAATTTAGGACATAATACTTGATTTAGTTTAAAACACTTTTTATATTTAAAGCTTTCTAATGACCCTAGTACATTTTCCCTATGCATCACACAGTTCCAAACCACTACAAATGTAATATATTAAAAAATGCAATATGGAAATTTGCAAACCAATGTGGATTTCTTTGGCAATGTAATAGTTGAAGATCTGTTATAGCTGGAATGTTAAAAAAAAAACACTACAATTTATATAAATCGGAGGGAGTGGATTCGTGGTCCAAGTGCAAGGCTTACAGTTCAAGACTCCTTGAGAACATATGTCTAAATTCCAGCAAGTTCAACCTACTTTTCTGTGTTTAGGAAAGTGGATAAATTGAGCAGCAAATTTTTTGTTCAGGTAACTGTTTCCCAGAAGACCAAACAACTTTTATTCCTGGATTTAACTGCATGTAACTATAGATAAATTTAAAATCCAAGATTGTACCCTTAGTTCTGCATGGTTAAAAGCAGATTTTGACTTGGTCTAGCCTAAATGACAGAGCATTGGCCAGGATTAATCCCTGTCTACTCATGAAGTTCAAGGAATCATTAGAGGTAAAAATATTCTGGAGGTAATTTTATCTTCTGTTTCTGGGATACAATTTTTAATATAGTTACAGTACTTAAAACTAAATCCCAATATATTAATATATGTTATTTTGGAGGTATTGTTCAAAGTTCCCAGGAGCTCCAAAGTTACAACAATTCCAGGAAAATAAACATTTGTGTTAAGGAAATATTAAGCAACTGGCAGCAGCATGATGAGATCTGGTTGTATTATGTTGCTATCTCATAAACAGTCCCTTAACTTGAGCACATATTTTCCTGTATTAGTATGGTGACTAAGTGAGGTCTGAGAAAAGTATGGCTACTTTACTGAATATATGGATGTTGATACAGCAAGCATATCCTTGCCAGATCCAAAGGTTCCTTCCCATTTCAGATTCAAAGATGGCACACCTCTCCCATTATATATCAATGGAGATTGTGTGGAAAGAGTTCATAGTTTTAAATTTCTAGGAACTCATATTTCCGACAACCTTAATTGGTTGGTCGGCACTATGGCCACTGCAAAGAAGGCCCAACAGTGCCTGCACTTTCTGAGGTTGCTAAAAAAGAGTGATCTGGGTGAGAAATTGCTGGTTACTTTTTACCGTTCTACCATCGAGAGAATTTTGGCATACTGTATAACGTTGTGCTATACTGGATGCTCTGCAGTGGATAAGAAGATGCTCCAGAGAGTTATAAACACAGCACAAAAAAATCATTGGTTGCTCTCTTTCTTCTTTGGAAGAGATTGCGAAGACCAGATTTGTCTCTAGAACACTGAAAATCTCCACAGACCATTCTCATCCTGGACATTCATATTTCAAACTGTTACCATCAGGGAGGCGTTATAGGTGACTTAAAATGAGGACTAATAGATTGAGAAACAGTTTCTTTTCCAAGGCAATAATAGCCTTGAATCAAACAGTGCATTTGTCATTTATTATTATTATTATTATTATTATTATTATTATTATTATTATTATTATTATTATTATTATTATTATTATTATTATTATTATTATTATTATTATTAACATTATTATTATTAATAACATTATTATTATTAATAATAACATTATTATTATTATTATTATTATTATTATTATTATTATTATTATTATTATTATATACTTTGTAGTATGATTGTGATGTGGTGTTTGGGGCACAGTATTCGTGGAATGCAATGACAATAAAGGTATTCTATTTATCATATGTAGTTCAGTAGAGTGATTGAGATGCTACGAGATCAAGAAACTATGAGTTCATGAGTTTTCTCTTAAGCACAAAAGCTGGCTGGGTGGACCAGTTATCTTTCTTCAGTTCAACTCAGCTAACCTCCCATGTTGCTCTGGGGAAAATAGAAGAGTGGAACTTCATGGCCTGTGACAACTTTGAACTTACTGTCAAAAACCAAGACTGAAGTCATGCACCATCCTGCTCCCCCATACATCATATACAGAACCTACTATCACAATCAAACAGAACAGGGGTGTCAAACTCACGGCGTCATGGCAGCATAACATGATGTATTGGGATTTATTTCCCCTTTGCAGGGGCAGGGATGTATCCAGCCCGCAGGCTGTGAGTTTGACACCCCTGAAATAGAAGAAACTATAGGCAATGAACCAGTTTCATTGTTTTGTTAGTATCCTCTCCTAAGCAATAAATATTAATGCAGAAGATAATTGCAGAATAACAAAGACAAGCTTTTGTGCTTCATTGTGTGAGAACATTGAGGAATCAGCTCATTAATAAGGTCTACAAAGCTGTGGAACTTACCATATTTCTGTACATCTATGAAATGTGCACTGGGTATTGAAGGCATGGAAGATAATTCAACCATTTCTAAATGGTTTTCTAAATGGTATTTGCAGGGTGTTAGTATCAGATGGAGCACTAAAGTACCAGGCCTTGAAGTTATATGTCTTACCCTAATCTTATTGTATTATTGTCTATCATCAGTCCACACCCTGTTGATGAGCATAGACCAGATTGATAGCCATGTCACTCATGTACCAGATGAGTACATACTCAAACACCTGCTTTGGGAGGAATTCTCTGCTGGAAGATGCTTGCTTGGAATGCAGAAGAAACATTTCAAAGACACATTAAAGGCTTCAGTGATGATGCTTGATATAGATATAACCACCTGGGAAAAGTTGGTGCAAAATTGAAGTAAAGCTGGTCTGCTGAAGCATAACATAAGCATGAGCTGTGTGTGACCCAGAATATAATTTGAAATATAAATCTGAAATATAATTTGAATGATGTTTAAGTCAGATATATTATCACACAGACCAAAGTCAGAGAAATCAAAATAAACTATTTTTATATTCTGATCTGCATATTAGTATGAGTCAGAGTTCACAAAAAATGAAATCCAAAAGTATTTTGATTCCCTATAATATGGGTTTCCTTTTTTCTTCTTTTATATATAATACTTTTCTTCTTCTTTTCCATCATTTTCTTACGAATATTGAATATTAAGATGTAAATTTTTTGGAAAGTTTAATTTTTAAATCTGTCTTGAATATTTGTACAAGATGTTCTTTCTTTCAATAATAATTTTTGGAAGGAATAATTATCTTGTTCATTTGTCCCAAAACAATTTTTATAATCTGGCTCCAACATAAGAAATGAAAATAAAATAAATTTGATAGATTTTGTAAATAACCTGGTAACAGATTCTGAGCATTTATTCAGAAAAAAGAGTGAGATAAGTTGATTTTTGACAATTTACTAGCCACAGCTAACTAGATTTTTTTTCCCTTAAGAAATGTCTTACAAAATTAAATTGATTGCATCTGTCCTTTTTGCTAGCCAGAATACTGCTCCATTTTCAGTGCAATCACTTCTCTAAAGAATGTTAATAATACTTCATGCATTTTGAAAGAATTCTGTAAGACGTTTAAATACATGCTTATTCTTAAATACGATAAAATTAAACTATATGGTTCATTGATTCACATCAATAATGAGAAGCTCAGGGCCTGATTTCTATAGTAAATCTCATATTGTTTGCTAAAAGTTTGTATCTAAATGAACTTTTGAGGAAGATGAGACTTGTGAATACATATTTGTGGCTACCATATTGACTTTTTTGACTCATGTGTAGATGTCCCTGCTGTATTTGATTTTCTTACGTTGCTATTGATGGAGACCCATTTTAAATTTGAATTCCAGTCTAGCATAACATTTCCATTTCTGGAGATTTGCTCTCAACTAGCCTTTAGCTACATGCCTCTTACAGCTGAAAACAAGCAAACCAGCTGTCTCACCTCTGCGAGATTTCCCTCCAGCAGTGAGTCTATTTCTGATGTCACATGGAGATGCTGCTGAATAGGGACAGAAGGCACTAAGCAGCTTTCAATCACTAAGTTTTCCATTGAGGAGAGTAAAATCTTAGTAATGTGCCCATGTGTATAGTAAATTACCTTTCACACACAAGTGCTTACCCTTGCAAGTGAGGTTATGGGTAATATTGTCTTAAGCTTCACTGACTGAACAATTGTTCGTGACTTATTAAACTTTAAGAAGCATACTTTGCCACATTTTGTTTTTAGAGGACTAAGTGCATTTTATTTTATATCCTCGTTAATCCATGCCCCTCTTTTAAGTCCACTGAGAAAGATGTACAGTTTTTTAAAAAAATATTTCCCGAGAGTCACATTTTCATTCTCCCATTCTCATCACAGGATTTTAATCTCAGATTCACCAAATAGGAAACATGTGCTCAGGGCTTAATAATCCTACTGCTATGAACAAGGAATTTCAAAGATTTGGTGTAAAGGGTTTGCTAACTGAAAGTAAAAAAAAAGATTATGTAGTCTTTCAATTTCAAGTTTTCTTTATTTTTTTGACAAAGCAGATGAAACAAGGGAAAATATTTTTCTTTCTTATTTATTTACTTATTAAATTTGTGTAATGATCTATCTCACAAAAATAATCTTATAAACAAACAAACAAATAAATAAATATTATAACAATCAATATATGGATCCTAGGTCCAGAGGAGATAAAATGGCCACCTCAGCAATGGAGCCATCTCAATCTGTTTCTGGTTCCCTGGGAGCTCCAGGCCTGAAAATTAACCAGATCTTAAGGGATATCAAAAGTCCAATTGGGAGGTGACTAGGGCATGAGTGATTATGAATGGGCCCTGCTGACCCAGATATAGACTCAATTGTTATAATACAGTGAGAGGTCTAACCATGACTGCCACCTGCTCATCAAACAAGAGTCATGAGTCTAGAAGGAATCCTCTAGGTTGCATACTAAGTTTGTCTGTGGTAGTGTTACCCCATGTAGCACCAAAGATGGCATAGTCTTAGAGTCAGTGGGACCCAAAATTCAGAGCCACTTAGTCTTGCCAGGGTTCAGCTGAAGCCTATTGTTCCCCACCCAGACCCTACAGCCACAGAAACAGTTATTGAAATAGTTAATAACAGATGTTATCAGTTTAAATGCCACAATGTCTCATGCTGAATGGACTAAAAGAAGTTTCTACATCACCCCATATGCCTTGCTTCCTTCTTCGCCATCTTTGTCAATTTTAACACTACTTTTAATGCTAATATTTATTATTTTACTCTGTTGCTTTTACTTATGGCAAGCCACTTACTGTCACCTCTGGGCAAGCTTGGGGGCGTATAAATTTCCAAATAAATAAATAAATAACCTAGTTTAAGGTATTTTACAAAAGGACAAATGATGTATTCCAATTTTTAATAAAATATAGTGGTTATTAATTGATTTTTCTGAATGATGCAATTTTCAAATGGCTTTCACAAACTCATAGGCATGTAGTAGCAGCATTATAGTAAATAGATGTTCAATACATAAACCAGCAATGACACGAACACTTGCCCTGCATTTTAAGCTCCCTCCTTATATCATCATTTCCACACAACCCTGCTCGAAGAGTCAACTTATTGAAGAAACAAGGAATATTCATCTGTGCAGAACTCTGTGAATGCATAATATATGAGAAATATTATAATTCATTGTATGCAACTCTAGTGTAATAAACTAAGAATATTTGTAGGATGAGCCATCTGTTGTTCTCTTCCACCCACACCCCAGTACACAGAAATCATTATAAAGATTTATTTTATTATATTTCATTCTTATGTTTCATTTTTGCTTCTCCTTCAGGAACTCAAGGCTGTATATACGGTACTCCCACCTCCAATTATATTCCCCAAACAATAATACAATAGAGTAGATTAGAGTAAGACACATAACTGCACTCATGTCTCCCAGAGAGTTTCCTTCAACCATTAGTTTACCAATCAATCTAACACCATATCTATTACATTTATGGCTGAATTTACATGCTATGCTAAGCCCTGATTTATTTTAATTATGGTTACTGACTAAAGCCAAAATAAGCTAACTATACTTAGTCTTAATACTGCTGTAGTGAATAATATTTAAATTGTTCTTTAGAAGCTATATATGTTTTGTTGGAAAAGTTAATGAACTGAAGTTAATTGTTAATAAGCCCAAGTACAGTTTTTCTTTAGGACCCATGCATTCATGTGGGAAGTTGAGGGCAGAAAAAAATGCCCCTGATTTGATTGTTCCCTCACAAAGCCATTCTCCTGACATTATACTATGGTAAAAGACAAGATGTTAGAAATATGTAGAGGAAAATTAGATCAAATCAAATTGGATTATGGAGCAAACATCATTAATTACATGTTAGAGTACTGCAGCTTTTTTGTTTTATTAGGGAAACTAGAAAAGCTTCATTGGGCTTCAGATTTGACTATCAATGTTTGTTACTGCATTTTTGAGGAGGAAGTAATTTTTAATAGATCTGAAATGCATATGAACTCTCTTCCCGAAGAGACCCACGATAGACATATATTTCCCCCATTGTTCCAGTTCACCTCTGTGCTACTCATGAATCAAGGTAACTGTTTACCACCTTCAGTACTGAAGGAGAACTGGATATTCTCCATAGTATGTATCCTCTTTTTCAGAAGTTTCTACTGATCAATATCCAGTAAAAAAAAAAAAAGCAAACTTACAATCTCTTCATAGTCAGAGATGATGAATATTGGCATTTTTCTGGTTGCATATCAAGCAGTTTCTGTGCTGCTTGTTTGTTATTATCACAATGTTTCTTTCTCTGGCAGCAACCCTTCACACATACTTCACTCCGCATTAAAGTTAACAGAATTGATGGAGATTTCCAAAACAATTCAGATTCTATATTCTTGGAGCCAAAGGGAATTTTCTGTCTGCAGAACATGTCAGACTGGATATGAACTGGAGGAAGTACTTGTATACATATATATCTATATCTATATCTTTTTCTATATCTATCTATCTATCTATCTATCTATCTATCTATCTATCTATCTATCTATCTATCTATCTATATTCACATTAGTATGCGTATGTGTATGTATGTGTACACCCCCCCCAACGTATATGTGTGTGTGTGTGTGTGTGTGTGTGTGTGTGTATATATATATATATATATAACCACTATATATATATATAATATATATATATATATGTATATATATATAACCACTGCCTATCCAATACATACTTCACCTACAATGGACAAAAATACAAACAAATAGAAGGAGCACCCATGGGATCACCCCTCTCACCTGTCATCGCAAACCTTTACATGGAACACTTTGAAACACAAGCTCTAGAAAAATATGATCACAAACCCAAACTCTGGCTCAGATACGTAGATGACACCTTCATAATCTGGCCACATGGGAAAGAAAAACTGAACAACTTCCTCACACACCTCAACAGCCTACACTCCAAAATACAATTCACCATGGAAACAGAAGCTAACAATCAACTTCCCTTCCTAGATGTCTTAGTATACAAAAAATCCAATGGCTCCCTAGGACACACCATCTACCAGAAGAAAACACATACAAACCGCTATCTACACGCACTCTCACACCACCACCCAGCACAGATCAATTCCGTAGCTGAGACACTCATCTCCAGAACAAAATGCTTAGCCGATGAACAACACCTAAAAACCGAACTACACACTCTCACTAACGTACTAACAGCAAATGGATTCCAAAGAAGAAAGATTACTCACCTAATCCAAAAAGAAACCCCAACCAAAATCCAAGACAGAGAACAAGAAAATGGCAAAGCCCTCCTCCCATATATAAAAGGCACTACAGACAAAATCAGCAAGATCCTCCAAAAACACAACATTAAAACAGCATTCTGCACAAACGGAAAAATATCCACCATCCTAAGAAACCCTAAAGACAAAATTGAGTTAGAAAACCAAGGAGTATACGAAATCCCGTGCACCTCCTGCCCCACTACATACATTGGACAAACTAACAGAAGGATAAGTGCACGCATTGAAGAACATAAGAACTCAATCAAAAAGAAGAACCGACCTCTTCCCTGGTCCAACACCTCAAAGCCACAGGACACAAGATTGACTTTAAAAATACCAGAACTATCGCCAAAACTGAACACTTCAACAACAGAATAATCAGAGAAGCCATAGAGATAGAAAAACGCCCACACAGCATGAATAAACGAGATGACACCTCCCGCCTACCAGCCATTTGGAAACCCGCCCTCATTAACAAAAGAGTACCTAACATAAAGGACACCAGACCCACACCCACGAAGGCCACACAAGAAACTACCACCACACTTCCACGCAGAAAGCAGACTCACACCCACACAGAAGATGAAACACGACCACGGACCAGAAGCCGTACCACAGCTGCATCACTACCTACTTCAAACCCCCCCAACCCATACATGAAGGGAACTGATGCCCACCATGAAGATGTGACACGACCACGAACGCGAAGCCAAACAATAGGATCACAGCTCACCAGCTCAAATCCCCCAGCAACTGAGACTAACCGGAGTACAACCAAACCCCCACCAGAACAGAACACACCCCCAGCCAATCAGAACACAGCCAACCCCCCAACCAATCAGAACACAGCCAAACCCCCAACCAATGAGAACACACCCCCACCCAATCAGAACACAGCCAAGCCCCCACCCAATCAAGTCACACCCCCACTAGTAGTTAAAGGAAGAAGCAGCTGCAAGCTCACATCACTCTGAGAAGCACAAGGCCGAAGACAGAAGCCTGAAGATGATGAATGAGACTTCATCGAAACGTCGCCTAAATATTTCCAACTCTACGCGGGAGAAAACCCGAAGAACCAAAGATCCACATACAAATACCCGCGAAAATCTCCGAAAACAAATATTGCACCTCTACGGGGAGGAAACCCACCATCTGACCAGGACTTACGAAAAACTTGAAGTCCAAAGAGCTTCCATTTTATGTGACCTCGTATTCCTACGCAACTGCCGAGATCAAAATTTAATCCCCACAAGCTTCCAATTGAAATTCCACACCAACACAGCAGCCACCAAACGCATCCTAAAAAGAACAGAATTGGCCCTAATCAGAAATGAACTTCACACAAAAAGATTCCTCCTAGACCAAATCAACAAAGATCTCCTCACACTTCACCTCAGACTCAGCAACAAGATTCACCCCGCACTTTGGGACAAAACCAAACAACTCGCTGTCTGGAGAGCCGAAACACAGACCACCCTCAAGACAGACACACACACCAACAAACTCAGAAAACTACAACAACGCCAGAAACAAACTCCTCCCTCCTCACAGCCACACATGAAACAAACAGTGCACAACATCTCAGACAAGATCCTCAGCGAAGCCGAAACCAATGTCCTTTCGAAAGGATTCAACTTTGCTGTTGCTCCCAAACACATCCCCACAGAAACCATCATATGCGGAGTTGAAACCAGCCTGACCAAAACCAACCCTGATGATGCGAACAGAATCAGACTCGAAATTACCAACATCCTCTGCACTAGCAAACCACCCAAAAGCAACTTATCCAAAGAAGAACAAACTGCACTACTTAACCTGAAAAAAGACACCAGCATAATAATCCTACCAGCAGACAAGGGCAACGCGACAGTGGTTATGAACACATCCGACTACCAAACCAAGTTAACCAACCTACTCCAAGACCCCACATACAAACCCCTAAACACAGACCCCACCACCTACCTAGAAAAGACCACCAGATCTAAAATAAAAGCCTCCCCCATCAGCGAAGAAATCCAGCAAAGAATCATACCCAGAGAGAAATCATCCAGATGCCCTAAGCTTTATGGTCTCCCCAAGATACACAAAGAAGGAACCCCACTTAGACCTATAGTCAGCTCCATAGGCTCACCTCTACAAAACCTAGCCAAATTTCTCGCCAAACAACTACAGCCCTATGCTGAATCCATCAACTCACATGTAAGAAACTCATTCCAGTTCATCGAGATCATAAAGAAACAAAACTTACAACCCAGTGATCTATTAGTGAGCTTCGATGTCATATCCCTCTTCACCCAAGTGCCTATAAAAGAAGCCTTGACAGCCATCCAAAATAAATACAACCCCCCCAAGCACATCCTAGATCTGACCAACCACTGCCTATCCAATACATACTTCACCTACAATGGACAAAAATACAAACAAATAGAAGGAGCACCCATGGGATCACCCCTCTCACCTGTCATCGCAAACCTTTACATGGAACACTTTGAAACACAAGCTCTAGAAAAATATGATCACAAACCCAAACTCTGGCTCAGATACGTAGATGACACCTTCATAATCTGGCCACATGGGAAAGAAAAACTGAACAACTTCCTCACACACCTCAACAGCCTACACTCCAAAATACAATTCACCATGGAAACAGAAGCTAACAATCAACTTCCCTTCCTAGATGTCTTAGTATACAAAAAATCCAATGGCTCCCTAGGACACACCATCTACCAGAAGAAAACACATACAAACCGCTATCTACACGCACTCTCACACCACCACCCAGCACAGATCAATTCCGTAGCTGAGACACTCATCTCCAGAACAAAATGCTTAGCCGATGAACAACACCTAAAAACCGAACTACACACTCTCACTAACGTACTAACAGCAAATGGATTCCAAAGAAGAAAGATTACTCACCTAATCCAAAAAGAAACCCCAACCAAAATCCAAGACAGAGAACAAGAAAATGGCAAAGCCCTCCTCCCATATATAAAAGGCACTACAGACAAAATCAGCAAGATCCTCCAAAAACACAACATTAAAACAGCATTCTGCACAAACGGAAAAATATCCACCATCCTAAGAAACCCTAAAGACAAAATTGAGTTAGAAAACCAAGGAGTATACGAAATCCCGTGCACCTCCTGCCCCACTACATACATTGGACAAACTAACAGAAGGATAAGTGCACGCATTGAAGAACATAAGAACTCAATCAAAAAAGAAGAACCGACCTCTTCCCTGGTCCAACACCTCAAAGCCACAGGACACAAGATTGACTTTAAAAATACCAGAACTATCGCCAAAACTGAACACTTCAACAACAGAATAATCAGAGAAGCCATAGAGATAGAAAAACGCCCACACAGCATGAATAAACGAGATGACACCTCCCGCCTACCAGCCATTTGGAAACCCGCCCTCATTAACAAAAGAGTACCTAACATAAAGGACACCAGACCCACACCCACGAAGGCCACACAAGAAACTACCACCACACTTCCACGCAGAAAGCAGACTCACACCCACACAGAAGATGAAACACGACCACGGACCAGAAGCCGTACCACAGCTGCATCACTACCTACTTCAAACCCCCCCAACCCATACATGAAGGGAACTGATGCCCACCATGAAGATGTGACACGACCACGAACGCGAAGCCAAACAATAGGATCACAGCTCACCAGCTCAAATCCCCCAGCAACTGAGACTAACCGGAGTACAACCAAACCCCCACCAGAACAGAACACACCCCCAGCCAATCAGAACACAGCCAACCCCCCAACCAATCAGAACACAGCCAAACCCCCAACCAATGAGAACACACCCCCACCCAATCAGAACACAGCCAAGCCCCCACCCAATCAAGTCACACCCCCACTAGTAGTTAAAAGGAAGAAGCAGCTGCAAGCTCACATCACTCTGAGAAGCACAAGGCCGAAGACAGAAGCCTGAAGATGATGAATGAGACTTCATCGAAACGTCGCCTAAATATTTCCAACTCTACGCGGGAGAAAACCCGAAGAACCAAAGATCCACATACAAATACCCGCGAAAATCTCCGAAAACATATATATATATATATATATATTTGTTTTCGGAGGTTTTCGCAGGTATTTGTATGTAGATCTTTGGTTCTTCGGGTTTTCTCCCGCATAGAATTGGAAGTATCTAGGCGATGTTTCGATGAAGTCTCATTCATCATCTTCAGGCTTGTGTCTTCGGCCTTGTGCTTCTCAGAGTAATGTGAGCTTGCAGCTGCTTCTTCCTTTTAACTGCTACTGGGGGTGTGACTTGATTGGGTGGGGGCTTGGCTGTGTTCCCACCATCTGACCAGGACTTACGAAAAACTTGAAGTCCAAAGAGCTTCCATTTTATGTGACCTCGCATTCCTACGCAACTGCCGAGATCAAAATTTAATCCTCATAAGCTTCCAATTGAAATTCCACACCAACACAGCAGCCACCAAACGCATCCTAAAAAGAACAGAATTGGCCCTAATTAGAAATGAAATTCACACAAAAAGATTCCTCCTAGACCAAATCAACAAAGATCTCCTCACACTTCACCTCAGACTCAGCAACAAGATTCACCCCGTACTTTGGGACAAAACCAAACAACTCGCTGTCTGGAGAGCCGAAACACAGACCACCCTCAAGACAAACACACACACCAACAAACTCAGAAAACAACAACAACGCTAGGAACAAACTCCTCCCCCCTCACAGCCACACATGAAACAAACAGTGCACAACATCTCAGACAAGATCTTCTGCGAAGCCGAAACCAATGTCCTTTCGAAAGGATTCAACTTTGCTGTCGCTCCCAAACACATCCCCACAGAAACCATCATATGCGGAGTTGAAACCAGCCTGACCAAAATCAACCCTGATGATGCAAACAAAATCAGACTCGAAATTACCAACATCCTCTGCACTAGCAAACCACCCAAAAGCAACTTATCCAAAGAAGAACAAACTGCACTACTTAACCTGAAAAAAGACACCAGCATAATAATACTACCAGCAGACAAGGGCAACGCGACAGTGGTTATGAACACATCTGACTACCAAACCAAGTTAACCAACCTACTCCAAGACCCCACATACAAACCCCTAAACGCAGACCCCACCACCTATCTAGAAAAAACCACCAGATCCAAAATAAAAGCCTCCCCCATCAGCGAAGAAATCCAGCAAAGAATCATACCCAGAGAGAAATCATCCAGATGCCCTAAGCTTTATGGTCTCCCCAAGATACACAAAGAAGGAGCCCCACTTAGACCAATAGTCAGCTCCATAGGCTCACCTCTACAAAACCTAGCCAAATTTCTTGCCAAACAACTACAGCCCTATGCAGAATCCATCAACTCACATGTAAGAAACTCATTCCAATTCATCGAGATCATAAAGAAATAAAACTTATAACCCAGCGACCTATTAGTGAGCTTCGATGTCATATCCCTCTTCACCCAAGTGCCTATAAAAGAAGCCTTGACAGCCATCCAAAATAAATACAACCCCCCCAAGCACATCCTAGATCTGACCAACCACTGCCTATCCAATCCATTCACCTACAATGGACAAAAATACAAACAAATAGAAGGAGCACCCATGGGATCACCCCTCTCACCTGTCATTGCAAATCTTTACATGGAACATTTTGAAACATAAGCTCTAGAAAAATATGATCACAAACCCAAACTCTGGCTCAGATACATAGATGACACCTTCATAATCTGGCCACACGGGAAAGAAAAACTGAACAACTTCCTCACACACCTCAACAGCCTACACCCCAAAATACAATTCACCATGGAAACAGAAGCTAACAATCAACTTCCCTTCCTAGATGTCTTAGTATGCAAAAAATCCAATGGCTCCCTAGGACACACCATCTACCAGAAGAAAACACATACAAACCGCTATCTACATTCACTCTCACACCACCACCCAGCACAGATCAATTCTGTAGCCGAGACACTCATCTCCAGAACAAAATGCTTAGCCGACGAACAACACCTAAAAACTGAACTACACACTCTCACTAATGTACTAACAGCCAATGGATTCCAAAGAAAGAAGATTACTCACCTAATCCAAAAAGAAACCCTAACCAAAATCCAAGACAGAGAACAAGAAAACGGCAAAGCCCTGCTCCCATAGGCACTACAGACAAAATCAGCAAGATCCTCCAAAAACACAACATTAAAACAGCATTCTGCACAAACGGAAAAATATCCACCATCCTAAGAAACCCTAAAGACAAAATTGAGTTAGAAAACCAAGGAGTATACGAAATCCCGTGCACCTCCTGCCCCACCACATACATCGGACAAACTAACAGAAGAATAAGTGCACGCATTGAAGAACACAAGAACTCAATCAAAAAAGAAGAACCGACCACTTCCCTGGTCCAACACCTCAAAGCCACAGGACATAAGATTGACCTTAAAAATATCAGAACTATCGCCAAAACTGAACACTTCAACAACAGAATAATCAGAGAACCCATAGAGATAGAAAAACGCCCACACAGCATGAATAAACGAGATGACACCTCCCGCCTACCAGCCATTTGGAAACCTGCCCTCATTAACAAACGAGTACCTAACATGAAGAAGGACACCAGACCCACACCCACGAGGGCCACACAAGAAAATGCCACCACACTTCCACGTAGAAAGCAGACTCACACTCACACAGAGGATGAGACACAACCACGGACCAGAAGCCGCACCACAGCTGCATCACTACCTGCTTCAAACCCTCCCATCCCATACATGAAGGGAACTGACGCCCACCATGAAGATGTGGCACGACCACGAACGCGAAGCCAAACAATAGGATCACAGCTCACCAGCTCAAATCCCCCAGCAACTAAGACTAATCTGAGTACAACCAAACCCCCACCGGAACAGAACACACCCCCATCCAATCAGAACACAGACAAACCCCCAACCAATGAGAACACCCCCTCACCCAATCAGAACACAGCCAAGGCCCCACCCAATCAAGTCACACCCCCAGTAGCATTTAAAAGGAAGAAGCAGCTGCAAGCTCACATTACTCTGAGAAGCACAAGGCCGAAGATATAAGCCTGAAGATGATGAATGAGACTTCATTGAAACGTCGCCTAGATACTTCCAATTCTACGTGGGAGAAAACCCGAAGAACCAAAGATCTACATATATATATGTATGTATATACGTATGTACGTACGTACATACATACATATACATATATGTCTAAACACACACACACACACACACACACACACACACAATATTGAACGATCACAGCTATTTTACTTTCTTATAACTGCTTGATAGTGTTGGAAAAATATCCATCTGATTCAGTTTGAAGCCGGGAAAAGGACACTGGAAACACGGAGACTGATTAGAAAGATGATTTAATGATGAACAGAACCACATAGATTCTGGTGCAACTGACCACATGGAGTTGAAAGTGCAGATATTTATACCTTCTCTTGGGCTTTGCACTTGAACTTCCTGTTCCTATGCAAGAATATGTATTCTATTGGCTGCTGTCAGGCTCCCATGGTGCCATGTACAATCCTAGGAGTTTGTCTGAGCTAAGTTTGGTTGAAGTTTGGTCTGCTGATGCAAAGAAGGGGTTTGTTAGGTAATTCCTATTGTGGCTGAGCGCTAATCCTACTTTGTTCAGACCTTGCTGCGGGGAATTTTCTTATGAATAGAGCTAGCTATCTCTTTATCTCTTAAGTGCTGACATCTGCTGTGGGCTATTAAGGAAGGTGTAGGTTGCTTCCAAGAGCATGTTTTTCCATTTCTCATCCAGGGAAATATAATATTCTTCCTTTTTAATATTTCTCCAAATATTTCATTCTTCTAGGAGAGGGGTAGATGCTAACTTTCTACAGTAGGTCAACTCAGTTCTCGTAATTTACAATATTGTGATAATTCATTGGTTTCTGGAATAAAGAATACATAATTTAAAAAATCCAAAATCTTTCCAAGATCCTAATACTTGCAACATATAATTTTATTATGTGGAAGTTAAAAACTAATGCTGAATTAAGCCTATAAGTTTCTTTTTAGAAATCAAATTCTTTAGTGATCCATTTTAATGGATAGGTTTGTGAATGTAGGGGGGGGGGGAGAAATTGCTTTGGCTTTATATCTAATAATGTAATTCCAAGATGCTGTTATTTATTTATGTAACTTTCTTTCCTGCCTTATTCCCAGGACTCAACACAGCATATTCATATTGTTTTCTCCTGACAACCCTGTGAGATCAGTTAGGTTTAGAGACAGTGACTAGTTCAAGGCTTTTCAGTAAATGTAATAATTGGTAAAATACCTGAAATCTTGATCTCCCATGATAAAGGAGACAATTATGTTCATGAAATGACACTTCAGAGATATAATGAAAGTCACTTCTTCATAAAAGCTGATTCTGTTTAAATTAGCATTTATGGATTCGAATATAAAAAGTTCATCTGCCTTTATGGCTATATATATATATATATATATATATGTGTAAGGTTTTTAAGCTGATAATTTTTAAATAATAAATAAGGGAGACTAGTATAGATCTATTTCGAGCTAGTTAGCTCTCTTCAGCTAGCCATACCCTTACTGGGATTCGAACCAGGGAAGTATTACATGTGAGGCAGTTGTAATTGCCTCTACACCACTGGCTCTCTCCTTATCAGCTCAGGCAGGGGAATAAGTATATACTTTGTATTACAACACCCTGTTAAGCCCCAATTAAGGGAGAAAGCATACTGCTTTCTTTTCTGTCTTTCGGCTCATCACCAGAGACCATACCGACAGAAAGCTATTTGTTTCGTTGCCTTTTGTTTACATGTGTGTAAGGTTTTTAAGCTGATAATTTTTAAATAATAAATAAGGGAGACTAGTATAGATCTATTTCGAGCTAGTTAGCTCTCTTCAGCTAGCCATACCCTTACTGGGATTCGAACCAGGGAAGTATTACATGTGAGGCAGTTGTAATTGCCTCTACACCACTGGCTCTCTCCTTATCAGCTCAGGCAGGGGAATAAGTATATACTTTGTATTACAACACCCTGTTAAGCCCCAATTAAGGGAGAAAGCATACTGCTTTCTTTTTTGTATATATATATATATACAAAAAATCCAATACTTTGTATATATATCTATACTAGTCTCCCTTATTTATTATTTAAAATTATCAGCTCAAAAACCTTACACACACACACACACACACACACACACACACACACATATATATATATTATTATTATTATTATTATTATTATTATTATTATTATTATTATTATTATTATGAGTACTATATGAAAAGGGAGATGTGGGTGGGATGGTAATGTGGTTGTATCTTTTCTTTTTAAATGTGGCTTTATTTTAGTGATAGTTGTGGTCTTTCAAATATTTCAGTAAAAATTAGTTTGATTTAGAGGTGGCCCCATTTAGAGAGCCCTTCCATCCAGGACCTTGATCTTCAGTCAGATGTAGCAAAAATAAAAAAAGGACCTTCTTGCCTTTAACCCAGAAACACTGAATATAAAACATGTAAAAACAAGAGGGGAAACTGTACAGTGTTTTGGACTGGAACTGAGGAAGTTGCCGGATCCAATCTGGGTCAGTCACTGGGACCAGAAGTTTAGTCTTCCAAGCTTTTGGACTCATGTTGGAGCACATCTATCATGCCCCGGTTGGGATTTAATTCCAAGGGGGAGGCTGAGCAGCTGACAAGGAATGGGAGTATGGCTCCAGTGGCTGTGGAAGAAACTGGGGAAGGGCAAAGTACGGCTGGGCAGAGCAGGGAAGAGGTAGAGCAAGGCAGAGGGAATTCAGAGAAGATCCAGGCCCACCCCTTCTTCATCCTAGGGCATGCAGGGAGGAACCGAGAAGGGAGCAACATGAGTTGCATGGCTTACAGGGGAGGAAAGGGCCCTGATTCCCTTCATTAGCTGCAGATGGGAACGCAGTGTTTAAAAAGGGAAGCTGCGCGCAGCAACTTGTGGGAAGGAAATCGTGAGTTATCTTTTATGATCGAGGCTTATCTGGATTCCTGGCGTCTTCCAACTGTGCGTGTTTTGTTGTCCTTTGAAGCCTGCAATTCCTTATCCTGCCCTGTCCAATTAATCGCTGCAGTGCGGTTTGTGTGGATTTTTATTTACAGTTTATACGTACTTTGTTTTTGGATTGAATTTCCTTCATTTAAAGACTGTTCTTGGGAGAGTTTTTTCTCCAGCCAAAGGTAACTGGACACTGGGGGCAAGGTTGGAGGAATTAAAGGGACTTTTCTTACTTATGTGACTATGTTGCCTTTGTGCCACACCCCGGGTCATCACACCATCCTCTATATCAGAAACTATAGAGAGAAACTCTGGGAGTTTGGGCTCCAACATTGAGTCTGAAAGTTCGGAAAACTAAACCTCTGGTCCCAATGACCAACCCAGACTCTGCAACAGTATCTTGGTTCATGTATATTTGCCTTCGTTTGTGAAGAAAGTTTTAATGGGAAATTCCCTTTTTAAACAATATCACTACATTTCTAGATAAAGAAAGGAGCATATTTGTACTAATATAATGCCTCTGATTAAATAGGCCTAGACAGAAAATTTAGAAAATTAAATAGTGGCCAAACATAACTTCTTTAGGACCTATGGTTGAATGGTAGGTAGATTGATGATATCACATAAAAAGATTGTATGGGAAACCAATTTTGGGAAACCAAGTATTATTTCTGGACCACTTGGGCTTCCCAGCATGAGGCCACTTACCAGATACTCTAGGGCAGAGTTTTTCAACCTTGGCAATTTTAAAATATGTGGACTTTAATTGTCTGAATTCCCCAGCCAGCACTGAATTGAAGTCCACACATCTTAAAATGACCAAGGCTGAAAAAACACTGCTCTAGGAAATACTGCTAAGCCATATTAAAATACACAACTACATGTGAAAGTAGTGTAGTTTTTGCTTAAAATTCAGAATCTGTATGCGTGTTTGTGTGTACATACATATATATACACACACATAAAAAATATTGTAAATTGCAATTTTCAAGAAAGGTTGGTAACTATCAATGATTCTGGATACGGTTGCTCTTTGATTTCTCTTTAATTTTTCCTGGTTCTCAAATGTTCATATAAATTATCTGAATAGCATTGACCTGCAGTTTCTTCTTATGTAGCATCACCTCAGGATAAATGCAGATATGTTGACTTATCTGTTCATTAAATTCATAGTAGTCAAAGTGAACTTATCATGTCCCTCCTTCTATATTCACAAATGTCAACTCATGAAGCTTCCCTGACCTGCTCCCGAGTTTCCATAGGCAGGGCGATGGGAAATCTCACCTCAGAGCTGCACCAAATAATTTATTCCTCAGTCATAACAAGATGCATTTTGGATTGAGCAAGTCAAGGCTATCTCCGTGGATACCAGCAATGCCTGGAGAGAGTGACTTTCACAACCTGCAAAATTACCTCGTTGGGGAATGTGATCAGGAGATGCACTTTGGGAGGGAGGGGGAAACAGGGTCAGAGGCAAGGCATGAAGGGGGTGAAGTCAGAGCTGGCTTCACCGAGATAATGCTGACATGGTGCTCCTAATAAAAGACTGGATTTTTATTGCCAGATGGCTTGAGATTCTTAATTGCATTAGGGCACCGGTCGGAACCCTGACAACAGAAGTCTTAACCAAAGAGTAGTGCAAACAATCTTTATTCATGGCTCATGGAAGACTTCCCCAGCCTTATATTCCCAACTGTTTTGAGTTCAACTCACAGAATCTTTATGTTTACAACCAATGTTAGGAAATAAAACAAGTGCTCTATAGATCAGGGATGCTACTTATTGGCTGTTTCAAATAACATAATGCAGCAAAAAAGGAATGGTATTTTTGTTTTTTCCATTTGCTTTTTTTTTATATCATAGAGAGCCTTTTTGTGTGCATGAACTTTGAGTGGTACTGTGGAGAAACAAACACTCCAACTTTGGGCATTTTCTAGACATCACTTTGACTAAATCATCAACAATTTAATGTTTATGTTTAATAAATAGCAGCTATTTCTCCAATGGAATTAAGTCATATTAGGGGCAATGATTTAGTGTGATTATCCCTCATAATTTTTCTCTTGGTAAAAAGAATATGCAGAAATGGTTGGAGCTACTGTATCTGTGCTGGTCTGTCTAATGCATGCTGGGTTTTTCTAATTTATACAGAAATTCCTTTAATCCTTTCTTTTTCTTTCCATTCATAGCACTGTAGCTTCCCTGAGAAACAGGATCCATAACCTGAACTCCATTGCCTTGAATGGAGAGGGGCAACTGGAAATAAAACTGAAAGAAATAATGTCTTCCTGCATATTCTCTCCGTCATCTTGTTCAAGATTCAAAGCAATTATTGTGCAATTTCCAGTTTTTCATACACAAAGAGGTTCATATGGAAACTATAGAGTTATTAGACCCTCATGTGGTTGTGGTTTAATTTCTTGTACATTGGGTTTTTACCTCAGCTGCCTTTATAGCTTTCCTTATGTCATTTTGATGTGCAGTTTGACAGCGTTTTTATATGTCTTTAACCACCTAGATTTTTTATAGCAGGATGAAACAATATATAAATAAATGAATAAGCACTGTTATGTGATGGTCATATCGGTTTGAATATTATTTGCAACAATGGTGGCTTACAGCCGAACTCAGCTGCTCTGGAAAAGCTCAGTTATTATTAAGGCAACTAGCGGAGTACTGGAGGAAAGCCAGTGAAGCAGAACTCTTCACTATGACAGAGTCTTTTGAAAGAAGCCCAGCTTTTTTCTCTCATCATAAAAGGGGACACCTGTTTTTTTGCTCTGTCAACTTTTCTGAAGGACAGCTCCCATGCCAAATCCCAAAGCTTTCCTAGGCTCCACCTCCTTTCACTCCCACTGCAGTGTCTTTGGCTTCCCATGGCTCCAACAAACTCTTAACAGCAGGCACATTCCTTTCTAAAGCCAACCAAAACAAATAGCCACACACCTACTAAACAAAGCCACCTCTCCTGTTGAGCACACCGCAGTCTCCCAGAAAATGAATGATTCACACATGACAGATGTTAGTCATATCACTCAAGGCCCTTTTGGAAGAAGACCCAAGGGATTTTGGACAGGAGAAAACAGAATGCATCCCAGATGGAGGAATGTGAATAATTTTGGTTTGTGAGCAGTGCCATTGTTAACCATAAATTTCATTTGCAATCTAATGTTTTCTTGTTGGCAAGTCTGTCTGTGCTGTCATTTATGTTCTCTGGCACATACTTTACCATTGCCTTATTGGATGCTATCTTTCTGAGTACCAGAAAAAGCAAGGTTAACCTAAAGTGAAAGCCCTCAAGCCCCCAGATTCATCTGCAGATATTTTTTATTCATGTGTGATTTTATGACTGTGTATAAACCACATCTTTTAAGGGTCCAGGTCTAACCATGTTATGTAAAAACATATCAATTTTATAATGCATATCTTAAAATGGGGCTTGAATGACTGGAATCAGAATATTGAATAGCAGTATAATCTAAAAAGCTTTCAGAATATCCTCTGGACAGCTATACTTTCTCTAACTAGCCTTGCAAAGCAAAGAGAAGACTTAGAGAAGATAATATTTGTAGCTCAAGGTTGAACTGTACAATCCAAATTAGGTAATATCATCAGTACTAGTACTGACCACTAGCACTGATCATCAGCGCTGATGATGTTACTTAGTTTGATAATGAAATTTCTGCCAGAAAAAAACTAACTTCATCATCAAAGACCCCACAAACAAAAACTTTAAATTATATTAGGATGTATGGCAACACAACACAGTGCATAGTGCATATGACCCAAGCAGAACCCATTCTAAAACCATTTCTTCATATCATCATTAATTTTCTGGAGTAGAATTCATTTGAATGATTTTTGATAGGAAGAAATCAGTTAATACCTGAAAGGATATTTTCTGTAAATGCTGAATATTTAACTGACTTGACATTCTTAAGTGGCCTTTCGGATTTCACATCTTCTGGTTGTGAATCCTTCCCTCTCATTTGTGATAGACTTGCCCAAAAATTTACAAGGGCTGGGAGAACCTTAAATATATATTTTTATTGATTTATTTATTTGATTTGTCAATCGCTTACAAGATAATAGATATAAGTATATGCATAGTTATGAATACATGAAATGGGTACATATAAGAAAAATAAAAGAAATAATAGGACAGGGATGGTAGGCACATCGGTGCGCTTATGTAAGCTCCCTACAAACCTCCTAGGAAAGGGGTGAGGTCAATAGTAGACAGTCTAAGGTTAAAGTTTTTGGGGTTTGGGAAAGAAACCACAGAGTCAGGTAGAGTATTCCAGACATTGACCACTCTGTTGCTGAAGTCGTATTTCCTGCAATCAAGTTTGATGCGGTTAACCTTGAGTTTGTATCTATTGTGTGCTCTTGTGTTGTTATGGTTGAAGCTGAAATATTCTTTGACAGGTAAGTCATTGCAATGTATTATTTTATATGCCATACTTAGATCAGAGCGAAGGCGGCGTAATTCAAGGTTTTCTAGATCTAGAATTTCAAGTCTGGTGGCATAAGGTATTCTACAACGAGTAGAGGAGTGGAGAACTTTTCTTGTGAAATATTTCTGGACTTTCTCAAC
This sequence comes from Bungarus multicinctus, assembly GCA_023653725.1. Lineage (NCBI taxonomy): Eukaryota > Metazoa > Chordata > Lepidosauria > Squamata > Elapidae > Bungarus > Bungarus multicinctus. Next base: position 24,439,080 of record CM042849.1, read on the forward strand.
TGTGCTAATATCAGATATGTAATGCGGGTACCAGACTGATGAGCTGTATTCGAGTATTGGTCTAGCAAATGTTTTGTAGCTCTAGTTAGTAGTGTGATATTGCCAGAGAAAAAGCTACATAGGATTAGGTTACAACTCTTAATGCCTTTTTGGCTATGTAGTTACAGTGGGCTCTAGCACTTAGATCATTAGAGATGAATATTCCAAGGTCCTTTACAGAGCTTGGATCATCAATAAGGTCTTGACCATTCAGCTTGTATTTTATTTTCTGATTTTTTTTTGCTAATATGTAAGACAGAGCATTTATTTGTTGAGATTTGAAGTTGCCATTTGTTTGACCATTCTGATATATAGTCAAGATCTTTTTGAAGGGAAGCAGTATTGTCTGTGATATTGAACAGCTTTACATCATTAGCGAAGAGAATACAAGTTGCTCTTAATATGAACACAGAGGTCATTTATGTAGAATATGAAGAGAGTTGGTCCTAGAAAACTGCATTGGGGGACACCACTATTGACAGGTACAGAATTTGATAGGACATCCCCAATTTGACCATTTGTTGTCTGTTTGACAGGAATGCTTTTATCCAGTTATGCAGTTGTCCAGAGATACCATAAGAGTTTAGTTTTAGGAGTAGTTTGTCGTGTACCATATATTTATACACGCACTAATATATATGAAATAAAGTTGAATGGGTTTTTATGCATATAAATAAAAAGAAACCTGAAAAATATAAAATAGGATGAAGAAAAAAGAAAAAAGATGAAAAGAAAGAAAAAAGAAAAGAAAAAGAAATGAAAAAAATGATATGGCTTTCAATCTTTTTTACGGCAGTTATAGTCAAACTTATTTTCTGTTCTTTTCCTTTAAAATTTTGGACATATTCTTTTCTTCCCATATTCAACCCTTTTATCTAACAAAAGCAAAGATGACCCAGGTCATTTTCAACCAGCACAAAGTTTTATTTAAAAGCTGTGCTTTTGGACTAACTTCTCTACAGGCCTCCCAGAGATTGGGAAATTTTATTCAGCAAATCCATCAAATATGCATTATATTGATTTCTTGCTCACCACTCATTCTTCTTACACCATTCATTTCAAGAAAAGTTTTTTGACATGGGAATTTCAACATTGGAAAAGCACTGGTTGTGAAATTTCCTTCTTGAAGAACAAAGAAGATTTTTAAAAAATCAGATTCTACTGCTGAAACTCCCTTGGACACTGATTTTTGTCTCTCCTCTTAGAGGAGAGGATTTGGAAAATCCCATGACCTTTTGGATTTATTAGTGCAGAACTTGTAATGGCCCTATTGGCCAATGTACAGTGGTATTGAATTGGTAATTGGTAATGGCCCTATTGGCCAACGTACAGTGGCAGTGGAAATTCCACTGTACAGTGGAAATATTTGCCCCAAGGAAAACATGAAGCAGAAAGGCCGAGAATTCAAAAGAACTAGCTGATCATCTTGAAATAAATGGAGATATATGGCATCCCCGTGGTCCAGAAGCTTAAAATAAAGGAACCCAACCATTGGAAAGAAGAAAAAACACAATAGGAAAAAAGGCAGAGACTACAGAGAAAAAAAGGGAGTATAAACAACCAAGAAATCATGTGTTCTAGTCCTGTCTTAGCCATGAAAGCCGACTGGGTGACTTTGGGCCAGAAATTTGCTGTGGGCTGGAAGGTGTTGACTGGTAGGCCCACCAGCACATGAACCCTCTCCACACCTCAGCACTCCCAGGTCCACTTACCTTCCCATTATCTTGGGCCATCTTGCACATGGGAGTTATTTGGAGAAGTGGCATTCAGAATAACCACAAGAATGATGCATTTGCTAGTGTTCTCTCTTTATGAGATGGAAATGGTCTTGAAGCTAGCATTTTGAAAGGCTCTGAACTACAACTGATCTCAGCTGAAACACACCATGAAACACACCATGATGGCACAACTGAAATCCTGCTGAACATGTCTCACAAAGGGACACCTTTTCTTGTGGGTCCAGTCAGATCTCAGTAATACATGTTAGTTCAAGCACCCTCTCATTGATGATTAAATCACAAATGAGAAAGATCTTATTATAAACAAACCTAGCATTTAGCAATAGCACTTAGACTTATATACCGCTTTATAATGTTTTCCAGCCTTCTCAAAGCAGTTTTCAGAGTTAGCACATTGCCCCCAACAATCTGGGTTTTCATTTTACCCACCTCGAAGAATGGAAGGCTAAGTCAACCTTGAGCCTGGTGGGATTCGATCTGTCAAATTGGAGTAGGAGTAGCTTGCAGTATTGCACTCTAACCACTGTTCCACTGAGGCTCCATTTAGAGGCAGCAGTGAAAAATCAGGGCCTCTAAAGATTGTTGGCTTTCTAAACTTGGTTGTTTTGTAAACTTTGGCATATATATTGAAAGATTTCTGAAAGCTGAAACTTAATAGGATGGAAAATACTACAGTTATACATAGCAGAACCCACCTGTATCATCTCCTTGAAAACAATGGAATTTTATTGGAATAACAAGATGGGGCAAAAACTCATTCAAATGAATTCTACTCCAACAAATTAACAATGACATGAAAGAATGGTTTTAGAATAAAAACAAATAGATGAATTAGATTAAAACAATCCATCCATGCATCCTTATGTGCAAGAATGCCTCTGCTTCCTCCAATGAGATACCCCCACAATTAATTATGCCACAGCAATGGCCCCAGTGTGTCTAGTCAATTCAATCATTTCCCAAACTACAAGGAAATGCTCTTGGTAGGTCTTTTCCAGGGAAACACTTGGGATCATCTTGATTAAAGCATTCTGATATGGATTTGAAAAATGAATTCTGAGGTCTTTGAACCAGTGCGTCACATTAACTTTGGGAGGCAGAAAATCAGCTGGTAACAGTTAGTAGTCAAAATCTTTGCCTCCATCTGGCTTGTTGCCTGCCACACTCTCATAGGATAACAAAAGACAGACAGGACTTAAGACATACGGCTCAACTCAAAAGTATGTTGGCAAGATTGGAGATGAAACAAAGGGTGGTGGGTTTTCTTTTCTTTTGTTGAGGTAAGTGTAAATTACAACAGTATTTTCTTTGTGGCTCTGTCCAGGTTTCTTTTTAATAAATAAGCAATTCCAGGAATGATTATTTAAGTAATATTTTCTAAGCTATCTTGGAATTGTTTCTTTTCATTGATTTTTAGCAACAAAAAGTTTTATAAAAATGGTACTCCTGGCTAAAATTTCAATGACATATTAACTTTAGAACTCTGTTTGGCAATATCTTTTTCCATCTTTGAAATGCTAAGTATCATTTTTGATCAATTTTACAAAACAGCTTTTTAAAAAATGTATTGTTTTTGGAAGAATTCTTCCCATACAATATTGTTGACAATCAACAAAGCCTTCCAAGAACAGAATCCTTTCTTAAAAGTTAATTACTGTAATCCCTGAAGAATCTGTGCTTCTAGATCAAAGCAAAACAAGAAAGGACCTTTTCTTGCAGTTGATGAAAATTTTCCCAAAATGATTCCACAGAACTTTTAAGATTGCCTGATAGAATAGAATTTACAAACAAGGTTCAGTCACAAAGACCAAACTGTTCTTGTTATTTTTGAAAGTATTGCAATATGAAATGTCATGCTGTCAGTGTATTCATAGAAATGTAATTGCAAACATATCCATATAGGGACTGGCAATACTGTATCACTATTTTAGTAAATTTGGCCACTTTGCACAAATAATTGTACAATTTTGTACATGATGTCCATCATGGACAGTCTTCTATTATTGTATTTATATTTAGTCTAATGTTGGGTAGTCAGGAGTGTAAACAAAATGGGAGCTGACAATCACTTCCAGAACAGGGTGGCTGGTCACCATGTGTTAGTCAGATGTCCAATGTAGCCACAAAGGCCTATGTCCACAGGCAAAGGGAGACCAGGTCCAGGGCCTTGATGAGAAAGGCAGAGAGCCTGGGGAGGTGGGCGGAGAGATACCTCCTTTCGATCAGGGCGAACCATATATCGGGGGTCGACAATGTGCAGGCCGACTGGTTGAGTCAGTCCACAGTAGACCAGGCGGAATGGAGTCTCCACCACTCTCTGTTTCGGGACTTGTCATGCCAATTCGGTCCTCCGACTATAGACCTCTTTGCCACCCCTCAGAATGCCCAGGTGGGCAAGTTCTTCACCAAGTTTCCAACCCAGGGAGCGGATGGGACCAATGTGCTTTGGAGCACCTGGCCTCTGGGTCTCCTCTATGCCTTTCCCCCTCTTCCCATTATTCCGGCTGTAATTCAGAAGTTGTTGGAAGAAAAGGTGGAGCTAATTCTCCTGGTGCCCCATTGACCCAGGAGACCCTGGTTTGCAGATCTAGTGAACCTGTCTGTGGCCCAACCATGGAAGATCCCAGTTTCCAGGATCTCCCTACATCAGGGGGCATTACTTCAGCCGAACCCCCAGTGTTTAGAACTCAAAGTCAGAAGTGGGAATCAAAACCCTGGTGACAGAAACAAGAAACAAGCTAAGCTAGAGGACCAAATAATGAGAAACACAACAAAGCTTTCAAGAAAGGATCATTTGGAACCCTCTAAACCTCATGCTATTCAAGCTATGGTGAACTCAAGGCAGGGCATGAGAATACTTCATTAAGATTGGGCACAGTGGTGGTATGCTACTGGTTCGGACTAGTTCAGCTGAATTGGTAGTGGAAAAAAAAAGCCTCCCACAATCAGCTGAGACAATCAGCTGAGAGGAGAAAGGAGATAAAAGTGCAGGTTCGGCACTCCCACCTGCCTCTGTGCTTTTCTCTTTATTCTCTCAGCTGATTGGTGCTGCAGGCATCAGCTGGTATGGGGAAAGCTGCACACGCACGTTAGGTGTCACGCACAATCACTGAACCGGTAGTGGTACAAGTAGGATCTCACTGCTGGTTGGACATAAGGGTGGATCTAAGGATGGATCTTATAAAATTAGATAATTTTATACTGTATACAAAGATAGAATAACACAGAAATAAGTGATGAGTGAAAACAGACAAGAGAATCTGCAATTATTCCCTTTTCTTTTCTTTCTTTTTATTGTAACCCACCGAGAATAACCCCACAGAGAGACAGGTGGCAAATAAATTTAACAAATAAATAAATTCTGTCCATTTTTTTTTTCTGGCTTTAGTCATTTTCTGACTTTATGATGGCAGTCTGTAGTGGGCAACAGTTTTGTATGAGGGAAAAAATCCTCTCTGTTCTTTCTTCTATTAATTTGAATGTCTTTGCCTGCTCTTCCTATAAACAATGTATTTTACGTCAAGAGGATCTTAAAATAAAAATAGTATCTGTATTTTTTCTGATTTTTTTTCTGTGCAATAAAATCAACCTTAGTAAGCGTAAGGCATTCTGAAAATAAAAGCAATCCTTGTAAGAAAGATAACTGCTATTTTTTGAGTGAAAAATTGTCCCAGAGCATACATTTTAAGAGCTATTTTTGACAAGTAGTACTTTGGTCACAGAGTTGCAATGTAGACTTTGCCAGTTACCTCTGAGGGTATTTAAAATTTCAGACCTGTCTTTCAATTAACTAAAGCAAACTTCCCCTGCTAGGTAACTTTCAAATTTGCTACACATTAATTCCCATAGCACTCATAATTTGGACATTTTTAAATAGATTATGGTATGCTATAGTCTAGAAACAGTATGTATGACAATACTAAGTTACAGAACATTAACATTAACATTAAAAAAAGTGTAAAATTGGATAGGTACCTTTATTCATAATGAACTAATATTCTAAAAGGACAAGGCTTTTAAGTTAGAAAGTGTAGCTAATTAGCTGGATAATTTTTATTTTAAGAAATAACAAGGTCTAACAAAATTTCTAGCAATGATCTGTTGGGAATTGACAGTAAAGAAATGAAGGCAATGAGCATTCCTCAGTGTTATTCTTCAACATTTCATCCAGACGTTTTATTAAACAGTAATAACAAATAGCCATGCCTATTCCAATTTTCAGTGAAATCATCAGATTTCTGTAAATTAATATGAATATAAAACTCAAAAGTGGATGTTTCTTTCCCAAATTCTCCTCCCTACTATTTTTACTCAGACCAATAAGTAATAGTTTTTAAAAGACACGATATGGCATGTATAGATTGGGCAATAGAGAAGAAAGGCCAATGCTTACAGAGGTCTGGTTTGTTAAAACTCATAGTATTCCAGTTATTATTTTGCTTCAATTTAATTGTTAAGGGTAATCATTTATTTAAAGATTAATCTTGAGAATCTTTTCATAAACAAAACATTCCACTTATTATGATTCAGTGAGTTCTTGAAACACATCACAACCCCACTTCAATTTCAGCTTGTGTTCTGTTTATTTGTCTTATTGACCAGAAAGGATAAAATAATGAGCAAAATGATATCTGATAAGACAAGAAAATTTTCTATGGGATGGGAAATCAGTAGTGGTAATCAACAAACAAACAAAATTGCATGAACACACATGCACGCATGCATGCACGGACACACACACACACACACAAACACAGACACACACATATATTTTTATTTCTAGCATATCTTTGAGCCTATGCCAAGCTTTTCTCTTTATATGTTAGAAGAATTTAATGTATTTCATTTGTTTTTATAATTTCACAGCAATAAAAGTCTCAATGTCACATTGGGAATGTCACATAGAAGATCAACTCATTCTTAATATTCTGGAGTGCAGGATATAAAATAATAGATTGCAGTTGAAAGCTGGCTGAGCTGATCTTTTAGGTAGAAGGAATAGTTGAAGGAAACTTCCTATTACTAAAAGGAGTTTGACAGTAGGACTTTCTCTTCATGGAGAGAGACAGAGCCAACCACATCTAGGCAGCCATGTATCTAGCATGGCTACCATGTATCTAGAAGTTTTAATCTGAATTTCTTGGGTTTGAGACAATGTCTAAAACAGCCTCTCCTATCATTCTAATTTTACAATTCTAAGATTCTTGTTGCTGAACAAGAATAGAACTTTAAAGAATTTTTTTTTTAAAAAAACCCTCCAGACTTTTAGTCAGAATACAGGAAATTGATTTCTTCACATCCAGTGTGGATCAGTATAGGAAAATTAGCTACATATTAGTGATACATGATGCTACAGAACAGACAAGTTATACACCTGTACTGCATTAATGCTATGAATATGCCATAAATACATCTCAAAGTTTCCATGAAGTAGAAATAAGTGCAGGCAGAACATTGTTGGGATTAAGCCTAAGCATTAGGTATCACTGGTATGTCATGGATTCTTTGATTACCATTACAGTTATTTGCTCAAGCACAGTTACAAAGAGCTTTTCCAAATAGTTGTACAAATGAATCTCTTTGGCACTTGTAAAAATAGACATGTCAATACCACAGGAAATTTCAAGGACTGAAAATGTTGTCTTTGTTTGCCTTCTTTAATTAAAACAGGATGAATTCAGACATAGAAATTTGGCAAACACTGGCTTGATATGGTCAAATTGCTTTAAGATATGTTGAAATTTCCTACAAATGCTGCTCTGGGATGGCCCATCCAATAGACATACAGAATATTTTTTTTTTCTGGATGCCAGGCCTGCAGGGAGTTTCTGATCCGCCAGCGCTAAGACACAGGGGGAGTAGGGAGGAAACATCCATTGTAAAAGACACAGGGAAGCAGAAACAAAGGATGAATCCTGTGGACCAAAGTCAAAATGGAAATTGGAGGGTACAGACTTCTTTAACCCTGAACCTTTCTCTAGATTGTGACAATTTAGAGAAAGTATGTGTGTGCGTGCGTGCGTGTGTGTGTGTGTGTCTCTCTCTGTGTGTGTATTTATCTTGGTATTATTTTCCAATTCCAAAGCAACAAGAGAGAAAATAAAAGGCTTGCTTGCCAAACCATCTCAACTATCTTGCACCTTTGGATCCCAATTCGTCCATTCTGAACTATGATGCCCAGAGCTAGATACAATATTTCCAAAGGTGGGCTGCTGAGGGTTCGCAGGGATTCGGGAAACTCCCTAGCTAAGATTCTGCACAGTTCGGAGAACCCCCAAATCCCACTCCTGGCTGGCCCCGCCCACCCCACCTTACCCCTCCCAGGAGTCTCCATGCGGCTCATTTTGGATGCAGGTAAGTGCAGGACATGCGTAGAGGCTCAGGGAGAGTGAAAAATGGGTCTCCCAGAAGTTTGTCAAGGCCGGAAATGGACTTGTTTCCGGACTTCCAGAGAGCCTCCGGAGCCTGGGCAGGCCGTTTTCACCCTCCCAGAGGCTCAAGGAAAGCCTCTGGAGCCGGAGAGAGGAAAAATGTCACTCCTGCTGTGGTGTAGGAGGCTGACTAGTCCACGCTCACCATGGCCACACCCACCCAGCAACCAGGCAGACAACCCATTGCTAAAAACTTTGAAGCCTTGAATGTTTCCAATGGGCTCTATCCAAAGCAGAATAGAATGGAACAATTCCTGTGGTCTTATTAATATATCGCCAGATAGCATTTGCTTTTTAAGCCAGTGGCTTTTGCTCAAATTGTACCTTGCATTTTTTCTATCCATGTATAGACTTTTTCTTCCTGTAAAATTCCAACCTATTATATTCAGCCTATTGCTATCTAGATTCTTTAGAATAGTGACTCTTTTTAAATAAAATTTAGCCATCCCTCCCAGATTTATGTTATCTGAAAAGTTTATAAATGTCACCTCACTTCTCTCACCTAGATCTTTCATAAAGCTGTTCAACAGCAGAAGAGTCTGAACTGCACTAAATACGTACTTCCCTCCAAGCTGATATGTACAACTTGTGTAGTGCAGTCAATGTGCAATGATGAGTCCATCTAACAGCAGTGTCATCTATTTCTTTACAACCATTTTATGAAAGAGAACATCATGGCACATTTTGTCAAAGACTTTGTTAAGATCGAAGTACATAATACCTATGGCATTCTCTTGTTCTACTAAGTTAGTAATGCTATCAGAGAAGAAGTTTAGGTTAGGCTGATTCAATTATCTTGAGCCCTTCCTGGCTCCTATTAATTGTATCATACCTATCCAATATTCTATCCAAAGAACTTGGATAGCACAACAGATATCAAACTGATAGAACTCAAGTATCATTTCTTTGCATTGGGCAAATGCTAATGAAAATATTCTGAGGAATATATTAAAAAACACCCAAACCACAGAGCTAATTTTTTGCCTTCTCTTTTAAATCAATTACTCTTCAAGTGCTAGAGAACTTCCCAACATAAAAGGAATTCCAAATGTATTTTTAAGACATGTTTTAAAATGATATCATAGGTCCTTTGCAGGAAGGTTCTCGATGCTTTGTCTTAATTTGTAGGCATACTTCCTTGCCACCATGTGTGTCTTAAGTGTCTCCTGTTATACTCCAGAACTCCATGCCCTGATCACATCAGACTTAAACCCATCCAATATATGACCAGTCTTTTCTGTTGTAGTTCCCTTGATAAGGAAATTTTAAAATACAGGTAGTCCTTGCTTTATGACCGCAATTGAGGTTAAAACTTATGTTGCTAAGTAAGACATTTGTTAAGTGAGTTTTGCCCCATTTTACGACCTTCCTTGCCACATCTGTTAAGTGAATCACTGCAGTTGATAAGTTAGTAACACAATTGTTGAATGAAGCTGGCTTCCCTGTGCTCATAGCCTTTGCTTGTGAGAAGGTCACAAAAGGTGATCACATGATCTTGGGGTAGAACAACAGTCATAAGTATGAACCAGTTGATTTTTGATCACACAAGCATCGGGATGCTACAAAGGTTGTAAGTGTAAAAAATAGTCATAAGTCACTTTTTTTAGTGCTATTGTAATTTTGAACGGTTACTAAATAAACTGCTGTAAGTTGAGGACTACCTGTCCTTTAACTGCAAGAGGCATGACATTCCCATCACCTAAAATGTCTGACAATGCTTTTAAAAATATTGCCTTTTGTTCTACACAAAACCCCAAGGACATTTTTTGTTTCAAATGCTGACCATTTGAAAAGAGCTGTTTTGAACTGCAAACAATTTATATTTGAAATGTTTTCCATACTCTTAGCAGTTACCAATCACATAGCTTTTTCTCTGGTAATATCACACTACTAACTAGAGCATACAAAACATTTCTTAGACCAATACTTAAATACAGCTCATCAGTCTGGAACCCGCTTTATATATCTGATATTAACACAGTTGAGAAAGTCTAGAAATATTTCACAAGAGTTCTCCACTCCTCTACTCATTGCAGAATACCTTATGCTACCAGACTTGAAATTCTAGACCTAGAAAACCTAGAACTACATTGCCTTAGGTCTAATCTAAGTATAGTATATAAAATTATACATTGCAATGTCCTACCTGTCAATGAATACTTCAGCTTCAACCATAACAATACAAGAGCACACAATAGATACAAACTGAAGGTAAACCGCATCAAACTTGATTGTAGGAACTCCTCAGTACTCCACATCCTATTTCAATAGCTAGAACAAAATACTATCTTTTGAAAACTATTGAATAAGAAATTAGATAATTCTTTTTCTAAAAAATACTTTTCTTGTTTTTTTTCTGTAGCTAAAGTATTAAACAGATGAACCAAGTTTTGAATTCAGTCTTGAAACTGAGTTTCCGCCAAATTGAAATCAGTATAGATAATCCATTTCCTTGAAGAATGTCTTGAATTGGGCAGCCAATAAGAAGAATGAGAGAGAGTATGTGTTGCATTATTCATCCTTGGATGAATAATTAAGTTATTCATCATGATACCATGTTCTGTCTTTAGTTAAAATTTAGGCTCCTGGCAAAAGTACTGAATTTTGTCTGATTAATGTTTTTGTTTACACTTAAATGTGAAAGATTTCAGAACGGGTTTTTTTAATTCCAAAAGATATAAAACATATATTAAAAAGTTAAGAATCTTTAGCGTAAAAATAAAAAGAAATTCCTGCTTTGATGAATAAATGTCATTTGATAGATTTTAAGGATGAACTACAAACCTCTTATTGTGTAAGTCTGATAACATCAATGGTGCTGTGTCATCAGTCAATTTTGTTCAAAGACTGAATGGTGTGGTAGACAGAACTTGTAAATATAATAATGTCACTTATTGATTTCTACAGACTTATAATACATTTCAGCTGAAAAAGTAAGAAATTGCCTATTTCTTCCAACAGAGTTTACCCATTTATTTCAATCTACCAGACTGTAAGTTTTTTAGAAACATTATTATTCTTTCCACTAGATTGTGCTAAGCATCTATTATTTAAAATACCCATTGAGTAAATAAAAAAAGATCAAGAATTATTGCCACATTCTGCCCCTGTGAACAGACATAAAACATTCTGATGAGAATTTGGAGTGTTGTTTTCTGTACTGTATGGCCATGACTATAGTCTGAAGACAGTGGGCTGGGTAGGAATTGCTAGGGTATAGATAGACATCTACGCAATTGTGAGCCAAGTAAAGCCAGGGCATCCCACTTGTGAGTTGAAGATGTGGCTACGGTAAAGAAGAAATATTTAAAAAGCAAAGGATTGGGTAATTCTTAGTGTCTTTGCTGTGAAATGTAAGAATACAGGTGAAACTCAAAAAATTAGAATATCGTGCAAAAGTTCATTTATTTCAGTAATGCAACTTAAAAAGTGAAACTAATATATGAGATAGACTCATTACATGCAAAGCAAAATAGTTCAAGCTATGATTTGTCATAATTGAGATGATTATGGCTTACAACATGAAAACCCCAAATCCATAATCTCAGAAAATTAGAATATTACATGCAATCAATAAAACAAGGATTGTACATAGAACAATATTGGACCTCTGAAAAGTATAAGCATGCATATGTACTCAGTACTTGGTTTGGGCCGCTTTTGCAGCAATTACTGCCTCAATGCGGTGTGGCATGGAAGCTATCAGCCTGTGGCACTGCTGAGGTGTTATGGAAAACCAGGATGCTTCAATAACAGCCTTCAGCTCTTCTGCATTGTTCGGTTTCATGTCTCTCATCTTTCTCTTGGCAATGCCCCATAGATTCTCTATGGGGTTCAGATCAGGTGAGTTTGCTGGCCAATCAAGCACAGTAATCCCACGGTCATTGAACCAGGTTTTGGTACTTTTGGCAGTGTGGGCAAGTGCCAAGTCCTGCTGGAAAATGAAGACAGTATCCCCATAAAACTTGTCTGCGGAAGGAAGCATGAAGTGCTCCAAAATCTCCTGGTAGACGGCTGCGTTGACCTGGACTTAATGAAGCACAGTGGACCAACACCAGCAGATGACATGGCTCCCCAAATCAACAGAGACTGTGGAAACTTCACACTGGACTTCAAGCATCTTGCAGTGTGTGCCTCTCCATTCTTCCTCCAGACTTTGAGTCCTTGGTTTCTGAATGAGATGCAAAAGTTGCTCTCATCAGAAAAGAGGACTTTGGACCACTGAGCAACAGACCAGTTCTGTTTTTCTTTAGCCAGGTAAGACGCTTCTGACGTTGTTTGTTGTTCAGGAGTGGCTTGACAAGAGGAATACGACATTTGAAGCCCATGTCCAGGATCCGTCTATGTGTGGTGGCTCTTGATGCACTGACTCCAGCCTCAGTCCACTCCTTGTGAAAGTGTCCAACACTTTTGAATGGCCTTTTCCTGACAATCCTCTCCAGACTGCGGTCATCCCTGCTGCTTATGCACCTTTTTCTTCCACACTTTTCCCTTGCACATAACTTTCTATTAATGTGCTTTGATACAGCACTTTGGGAACATCCAACTTCTTTTGCAATTACTTTTTGAGGCTTTCCCTCCTTATGGAGGGTGTCAATGATGGTTTTCTGCACAAATGTCAGGTCAGCAGTCTTTCCCATGATTGTGCTTCCTACTGAACCAGACTGAGAGACCATTTAAAGGCTCAGGAACCCTTTACAGGTGTTATGGCTTAATTATCTAATTAGAGTAGGATACTTTGAGCCTAGAATATTGAACCTTTTCATAATATTCTAATTTTCTGAGGATTTGTGGATTTGTGGATTTGGGGTTTTCATGAGCTGTAAGCCATAATCATTTCAATTATGACAAATCATGGCTTGAACTATCTTGCTTTGCATGTAATGAGTCTATCTCATATATTAGTTTCACCTTTTAAGTTGCTTTACTGAAATAAATGAACTTTTGCATGATATTCTAATTTTCTGAGTTTCATCTGTAGAATGTATGCTTTCAGCATGATTCAGTGGAAATGGATGGTTAAGGGAGGCAAGATGAAATGAACTCAGACGAAACATAGTTAATATTGCTAGTAACTTGTATCTTAGTCTGTTTTTTTAAAGAAAAATCTATAATATTATAATTGTACTGTTGAATGGTTAGTTAACTAACTGACTACTGCAGGGTTTGTTTTCTATTGGATTCAAATTTTGAAAAAACAACAACAGTTTAAAGGAGAAACCCGATGGTTGTCCTTAGACTTTAAGGGAGATTTGACTTTAGACCTGAAACTAGGGTGAAAATACAGAAAAAAATTACCTGTCAACAATAAGACTTCCTTTTGTAAAGCAATGTTATTTTTGTATTCTAATTTCTGTTCAGGCTAAGTCCCTTAGAGACTGTTCTGCTATGATCTAGTCTCTTTTATCTCCTATTTGTCGTCAAATGCTACTAAAAGTTTCTCCTCTCTTATTGTTAATGGTTTTTGAAATATATTTTTGAGGCAAAATATAAAGACCTACGTCTTTTTTCTAACATGACTCAGGCATTGTTCTCATTAATCTAAACTCTTTCTAATTTTTATTTTCTCCAATTATTGAAGAAATAATAGTTAAAATAATCTTACAAATTTTCTGCACAAGATCCCTTGAATATATCTCTTCTATTTTTTCTCAAGTTCTTGACCACATTGGCAGAAATTTTTATATATTTTCTACACAGTTTATCTTCACCATCTTTTTTTAGGAAAAGTATCTGGCTTTTAGTGAACATTCGCTATTTGTCTCTTATTCTGGTCTAAAACTGAACAAATTGCTTTTACCCAATTTGTTATTTATCACAAAAAATATTTGAAAGCTTTGTTAATATCCCCTAGATAAACTTCCACTGGCTGCATTTCTTGATAGCTGGAGGTGTTGCAGAATGTTGTGCCAATCAACCATTGCACCATGGGATCAAATACATATTTTGTTGCAAGCTCACAAACATCATTATAAACATCTAGGTGTGATTTCTATATGGTACCCTGTACTGAAGAAAGAAGGCATCTTAGGGTACTATAAAGGAAATGGAACAATGATGATTCAAATCTTTCCATACAGTGCAATTCAGTTTACAGCATTTGGTCAGTATAAAAAGGTGATAAAGAACAGCTTAGCATTTCTAGTCATATTCAGGGGTGGGATTCTACCGGTTCAGACCGGTTCGGTAGAATTGGTTGTTATGATTCTGTGCAGTTCGGAGAACTGGCAAATCATGCCTCTGGCTGGCCCCTCCCCTCCAAGTCAGTCCTTATTGTGCATGCACATCAACATCGCTGACTGCGTTCTCCCGTGCCCAGTCATTCCAAAAGGTATTTCTTTTTTTCCCTCCCGATGATCAGCTGTGCCAGTATCCTTCTCAGGTGCGTGGGCGGGGGGAGGCGGCAAGTGGGAGGGTTCTGTGCGCCCTGTCTGCACTCCATTTTTTGCCTTCCTGGGTCCCAGGGAAGTCTCCTGGGAGCAAAAACACCCTCCCAGGAGGCTTCCCTGAGGCCCAGGAGGCAAAAAAAAAAAAAAAAACTGGGGGGAATGTTGCAAAAAAGAAGCCACACCCACCCAGTCAAATGGCCACACCCACTTAGCCATGCCCACCTAGCCATGCCCACTGAGCCACACTCACAGAACCGGTTGTTAAAAAATTTGAATCCCACCCCTGGTCATATTCATCAGTTAATGGTGGATCCTTAGTAGGTTTATTGATTTCAGCAACATGGAGTATAATTTTGTGAGCATTTATCTAAATCACCTGACCCTTCAAGGTTTTGCAAATTGTCATCTTAATTTTAACATATTGCTTCCACCTTTCTTATGTCTGCAAGAAATAGAAATAAAAATCTAATTTCTAAAGCCTTAAAAAAAAGCAACATAGTTATTAAGTGAATCTGGTTTTCCCATTGACTTTGCTCATCAGAAAGTGGCACAAGGTGGCCACATAACCCCAGAGCAATGCAGCTGTCATAAATGTGAGTCAGTTGCCAATCATCTCACTTCTGATCATGTGACCATGGGGAATGCCATAACAGTCATGTGAAAAATAGCCATAAGAAACTTTTTTCAGTGCCTTTGAACAGTTACTAAATGAACAGTTGCAAGTCAAGGACTACCTGTACAAAAAATTCTAGGTAAATGGAGCCATAAGGAGAATTCATTTTGCAACAGTGCCAGCATGAACATAAAATGAAGTCTGCTTCTCTTCATGTTTCCACAGTCAAATATTCATTTTTAAATTTAAAAAATAGTATCTTAAAACATAATGGTGGTTAAGTACTCAGTTTCTGTCAATTACCTGTATGAAATGATCATTGGTGCATTTTTCAAAATGAGCATTGATTGGCAAAGATTGAGGAAAAAAAAAACTACTTTCTCTGTACATGGTTTTACATAGTTCTGTGAATGAAGAACCTGCATTCAATTATGGTTTAACTTGTGTGTGGGGTGTGTGGGGTGTGTGTGTGTTTAACGGTACTGCAGCCTTCTGTAGCATGTGCACAGGCAGTCATTTTTGCTAACAAAGCAGTATAAACCCACATTATATGTTGCAATGTAGCAAAGTTTAGCTGTAACACAATGGTGGTGGACACAAGCATTCAATATCTTGACAGGTGTTGCAACCTATCAAAACCACCTTTCTTTGTAGCAATCAATTCGTACAAGTAAAGCATTAGAGATCGACTTGAACTCTTCCCAAAATGATGTTGGAATGAATTTGATCACTATCATAATAAGAAACAACATCAGTGATGTTTCTGAACATGCCAGATGTTCTTGCTGACCTCTGTCATTTTTAATCAATACAATTTAATCACACACATTTAGCACATGTATTCATAGCAGTGTACTGTATATGCTCAGGAAGAAATCCATACAATAGATGTGATGTGTGAGCCAACTATTGTGTTGATGGAATACATTTCATCTGAATCTCATTTCCATGAAACTCTCTCCATTGAAAGCCCGTTCCATTTTTTTTTTATCATTTAGGGTTTCACATTTAAAAAAAAATCAGCATTTTTTGTATAAAATGCAAAAGCATTTGTTTAAATGATTAAATGTCTGCAAATCAATCATACTGCAGCGACTTTATAAGCATTTATAAACCAAGTTTATTTCAATACTACAGTTTGAACAGGACGGAAGATTCCTTAATTTGTAAGTAACATGCAAAAATGATTCAGCTGCTTAGATTTTTATAATGTAACTTGGGATAAACTACAGGCTGTATGTATATTTTAAGAATGTTGCTAGTACAGGTAGTGCTCAACTTATGACCCTGATTGAGTCTAAAATTCTGTTGCTAAGTGTTGCCCCATTTTATGAACTTTCTTGTCACAGTTAAGTGAATCACTGCAGTTGTTAAATTAGTGACACAGTTGTTAAATGAATCTGTTTTCCTCATTGATTTCGTTTGTCAGAAGGAAACAAAAGAATCACATGACCATGGGAGATTGCAACTGTCATAAATATGAGTTAGTTTCCAAGTGTCTGAATGTTCAGAATGTGATTGTGGGGATACTGCAACAGTTGTAAGTGTGAAAAGCAGTCATAAGTCACTTTTTTCATGCCGTTGTAACTTTGAATGGTCATTAAACAAATTGTTGTAAGTCAAGAACCACCTGTATGGATTTCCTGTCTGGCTGCTCACAGAGGGTCACATTAGGTAATCATACCTCTTCAGCCCTTATTCTTAACACTGGTACACCACAGGGTTGCATGTTGAGTCCCTTACTCTTTATGTGCATGACTGCATTCCCACTCATGCTAGTAATACTATTACAAAATTTGCAGATGATACAACAGTGGTGGGACTCATCTCCAGGGGGGATGAGTCTGTCTACCAAGATGAGGTGGACCGGTTGCTTTCGTGGTGTGGAGACAATAACTTGGTCCTCAACATCAATAAGACCAAGGAGTTTATAGTGGACTATAGAAAGAACAGATCAGACATCCAGCCCTTGCTTATCAATGGAGACTGAGTGGAGCAAGTAGACAGTTTTAAGTTTCTGGGTGTTAGCATAAAAGAGGACCTGACCTGGGGTGCTCACATTGCAGCATTGTTCAAAAGGGCCCAGCAGAGATAATACTACCCGAGACTTCTCAGAATGAAAAACTTCTACCACTGCACCAGAGAATTTTAACATACTGCACCTCTGTATGGTTTGCCAATTGCACAGTGGCAGATAGGAAAGCACTCCAGAGGGTTAACATCATTGCCTAGAAGATCACTGGTTGTCCTCTCCCCTCTTTAGAAGAGCTTTATAGCTCCCGCTGCCTTAAGAAAGTTCAAAACATTCTCAAAGATCTGTCTCATCCTGGGCACCCTTTTTTTGAACTATTACCATCTGGCAGACAGTACAGAATAATAAAAAGAAGCACAAATGGACTGAAAAACAGATTCTATCCCAGGGCAGTAGCTCTGTTGAATTCTCCTGTATAGTGCAGTGTTGGTGTGGTGTCGGGGTTTTCAAGTCAATGTGTGGAGTGTGAAGGATGTGTGTTTGTGTTTATTTTCATGGTCATGATGTGCACTGAAGATGGTGTTTGATTTTGTTATATGAGGTGCAATGACAATAAACTAAACTAAACTAAACTATCATGGTCCAAAAGTATCATGGTCCAAAAGGAATGAGAAAATTATTTCCTTCTGAGAATGGTCCATTTGTTGGGTTCAAATACCCATTGCTCAGCTTTGGCCTTAGAAATTTTGAAGAAAGTTATCCCAGTTATTTTACACTCAAAGATAAAACAGCTAAGAAAAGGGATCTATCCATGTTTGGAGAATTTGACTAAAATAGAGGATACCTATTTCTGCATGATGGCACATAAAACAATAAAGAATATCCTTGAAAAAGAGGGAAATTAATATTTCTGTATTAATCAGCCAGCCAGCTTTCTCATTAAGCATAATTAGAATAGGACAAATAAGCAGGGGTGGTAAAACTATTAAAAATACAGTAAAACTGCAGAATCAATTATAAGTGTCACTTTACTTGCTTCAGGAAGGTTTTGTTTATCCCAGCTCTATAATCTTGGCACTTAGACATCACTAAATTAAACATAACTGGTCTTTATTTATTATACAGAAGATTCATTTTCAAACGCATTATCCATATTGGTAATATTATTATCATTATCATCACATAAACTATGTTTTAGACTTTCCTATGTTTATTACATTGTTGGCCATGTAACCATATGTCATTTGCGGTTTTGAAATTGAAATGGTTTCTTAAGTAAACAAATAAATCCTAACAAACCAAAATTGATATTCAAATGTATATCCTCTGTATGCTTCAAATTACCTTGTATTCATTGGGCATGGAATGTATAGTAGCAAAGAACTATTTTTCCACAGAGCAGAAAGATAGAACCATTGAATGATACAGTACTGTTCTTATAATGAATTTTTGTTGTACACAATATCTTCCCATAACATAATAATTGACAGTCATTCCTATCATTCACTGAATATAACAAAATGCCCTAATAATAGGCTGGTTTTAGGATTAGTAATAAATAGTTGATGTAGCTGTTATTCATTCTGCTTTAGAAGAAGTCATAAAAAGAAACATTCCTGTTATATCTCACCTGACCACAGTAGATCAAACGGTCATCTGGCAGCATCTATTTTTATCCAAGTGGTCTACTGTATAGCAAGTGTCTAGACAAACTTCCCTAATTGGGCTATTCTGTGCCGGAATCGAGATTCCAAGGAGGATGTCCCTACTCTAGAGCGAGACACATAATTATGCTAGTAACTGGCTATATCAAGATAGTTCAAATATAATTCTCCCAACAATGATACCAAATAAAATTTTCCTCACATAGATTTATTTATTTCTTAGTTTAAAAAAAAACATGCTGTTTAGCAGATGAATCTATTGCCTTGGTTATTTCTGGTGATTATTCCTAAGAGTAGGAGACACATTATATATACTGAAATCTATTCCAGGAAATATTAATTGGCATTCTCTGAGCTAAAATTACACTAACACAATTTTATCTGTTTCTTGTCATTCCTTTAACTGGGCAGCTGTAAACAGTTCATTCGGAGTTTCATCCACAAAGAAAGGGCAAAATCTTCAAGCTGCAAGGGAGACATGTGCTAACTATTAATGTTACATCTGTGTATGCTTTTCATTTTGCATGTATATAGAAAAATATGCAAATAAATATATGTATAGGCAATGCTATTCTTGAGCCCTAAATGACTATGATAAATAGTGCCAACTTTCTTAGGAGAACAATATTTGTTTTCTGTTGTTTGTTGTTTATTTGGTAAATCTTCTCTAGCTCCCTAAACAAAGAGGTCCAACAATAACAAAGAACTGGTTTGTTTGCCTGGCTATTCTATATAAAAAAAATTCAGAAGGACTAGCTGATTTGTTTATGTGTCCTAAAGTTAGTTTTTAACTCTTACTGACCACATATGTATCTGCAGGGCATTCTTCATTACTTTAATTGAATCTATCATCTTGTTGCTGGTTGTCATTATCTTCTTCTATTTCTTTCTACCTTTTTCAGCATTATGGACTTCTTAAGGGATATTTGTTTTTTCAGAATATGGGTTCATTTGGAACTACTCTCTAGCTCTCTAAGGGAGAGCTTACCTAATATAATGGTATGTGGAAAAGATTTTGGAAAACAGGATGAAGAGAAGAAGAAGAAGAAGAAGAAGAAGAAGAAGAAGAAGAAGAAGAAGAAGAAGAAGAAGAAGAAGAAGAAGAAGAAGAAGAAGAAGAAGAAGAAGAAGAAGAAGAAGAAGAAGAAGAAGAAGAAGAAGAAGAAGAAGAAGAAGAAGAAGAAGAAGATTTAAATGTGTATGAACTGCATGTATGAAGAAATGGACAAGGAGCTTATTACACAGAGATGACTATTGGCTTGTATAGTTTTAAAAGAGGGATAAAAAGTCTTGGAAACATGAAGCAGGATATCAATTCCATTTGAAGCAAAGAAACAAGAAAGATATGCCTCCATCTCTGTATTTGCCAGGATCTGAGAAACAAATTCCTGGATTAGGATATGTGAGCCTGACCTAACAGGGTGGTGGCTCTGTGACTTTAGTTAAATCTCTTTGACTTATTTACTAGCACAATGTTCTCAGCCTTCATTGAATATTTTGACATAAATTCATTTTTGCTTGCACTATATAATGAAAAGGATAAAAAATATGATCAATAATGATGTTAACTGACACTTTTAGAGATTTCTCTAAATATAAAATCAATGTCCAAAATAATTATGAGATATTAACCTCAAGAACAGAAAATCTCTTGCAGGAAAAATCTGGCTATCAGATAATCCGGTTATAAAATATCCTGGTTTATACTTGACAAATAATAATCAAGAAACATATTAAAGTAACTATGTTACATTAGTCAAGAAATCAAAATAAATCTCAAACGATGGAGAAATTTAAAGTGTTCCTTAATTGAACCAATTGTAATAATCAGAATTAATGTCTATTCAAGAAAATGGATCAATTTCACTCTCAGAGAAAAAATTAAGAATGGAAAGAAAGCATCAGCAAATTTATACAGATCAGGAAGGAACGTAGAAATAAATTCAAAATTTTACAATATTCATAAGGCAGAGAACATCTTGCTTTTCTAAATTTTATGGATCCAAATTTCAGAAAATGACACACATTCTTTCATTTTAGTTTCCCTATTCTTTTGCAGGTAGGTTAACAGAGTGAATAAAATTCCTCATGGGGCAGGCCTACTTAATGGGTTTCATTGATGTTTGTAGTATAAGAATATGAAAGAAGACAAAAGGACAAGTTTGACAAAGTTTGATATAGCATGGAATTCCATAACCAAAATAATAAGCTCAATGATTCAATTGTTAGTTCTTGACAAGTTTGCATGTGGGAAACAAATACAGTAAGAAAAATGTAATGTAATATAATTAAATAAAAATATTATAATTTATTAAAATAATGTGTTCATGGCTATAAGGATGAATTTTGCTGATGAATTTTGCATAACTTTTGAAGAAAGATGGAATGCATACAACATCTGATTGAGAACTAAAATATGGGGCAACAAACAACAATGACAAAAACAAGAGTTTCTTTCCACAAACCGGTAGAAGATTAACCAAACTTAAACAAGAATGATTTCCATAAATGCAACACATCATGCAGCAAGACAAATACAAACAGAGTATGGTTTTTAAAGGGGTTTAAATATTTGTAAACATTGCAAATCAATTGGAGTATAGAGAAGGGAGAAATTAGAGACTAAATACCTATCTACATTTCCCAAGCAGTTTTCTTCTTTCTTTTTCTTTCTTTTCTCTTTATTATTCACAAATAATATAGTAGCAAATTTTTTACAAAATTCTTCAGCTAAAAAAATGGATACCTTTGCAGATTGCCATTTATAGAACCATTTCTGTGCAGCAGAACAACCTATTTTCAATTAGTATACATAGCATTATCATGTTGACTAATTTGGTATTATTGTACCATGTGTTCTGTAAGGTGCTGTGCAGATTTTTTTTTAAAAAAGAAAGAATTTCAGCCAAAATATATTGTACAGAGAAGGAGAAGGAAGAAATATTAATGCTTTACTTGGAAAAAAATGGTATCAGTGTAAATCAAAACCCTTTGGAAAATATTGAATATGATTGAGTGTGATTTCAATCTAGTCAGAGTATTTATCTCTTAAGCCAAATGTTGTAAATATTCTAAGCCACCCAGAGTCACTTATGTGTGAGTTGGGCAACTATATAAATTTTTTAATAAATAAGTAAATAAGCCAAAGTTTATTTAGTATAATGGCAGAATTTCTCTAGTTCCATGCACAGATCCTTGTTATCATTGTTTAATTCTGCATTTCACAAAAACAACTAAGGATGAATCTCGTATCTTCTGCATGTGAAACATATGTTCTGCTACTGAATTATGGTCCCTACACTAGTACAAGCACCTTTTCAAACTCAAAACATCTGTCTCACAGCTAGTCAGCTTTAGATGTTTGCAGACATCTGGGGAAAAGTCTTTTTTGTATCAACAACTAACTCACCATGTTCTCGGTAGGCTAAAGACACCCAAAATAGGAAGATAATTTACTTATCAGATTCTTATTAAGTTCTTACTCTAATCTTTTTTGGCCAATATAGGACAGTCATTAGAACTGGGTAGCTTTTAACATCAGATTCAATTTTTTTTCTCCTTTTTGAATTTTAGTTTCAGTTTATTTTTCATTTTTGATTGTGCATTAAACTGTATATATATATATATATATACATATTTCTGTGCACATTTGATAATACATATTTTGAATGACACCTATGAATGTTTAAAAACTAACTAAAGCAAGTAACCTTTCTTGCTTTCTACAAAAATTTTAATAATTTTCTTTATTTGATGAGGGAGAGCAAAATTCCAGGGGGAAAATATGTTTGTCACTCATTCAACATGACCATACCAATGCATGATGCTTAGACAAAGAGAATAATTGGAGACTAATATATTATCCAATCTTTGTGGCAGGAGAAATAAATTCAGACTGGCCCAAAGTATTAATATTTGGATTTTTGTGTTAAAGAAGTGAAGGTTTGATAAGTCATTCACATAGAAATGAAACTAATGGAACTTCAGGAAGTTGTGGTTGATCCCAGTTTCAGAAACTTATTATTTTTAATGTTTTCTAGATAAAATAATAGATAAATGAATAAGAATTAAAACAACTTCATGAATGCATTCCTTCAATAAGATAACTTATAGTAGCAGAATAGAATTTAAGAAAAAAAATTATTGAAAACAGATACAGTGATCATCTGGAAATCTCTACAAGAAAGGTTCAAGAAGTGTTTATTGATCAGGCATGTGTGCTCAAATGGAAGGCTGCCATCAACACAGCAGATGTTAAATCTACAGAAAGGTAGACAAAAAAGATCTAGTTTTTTTTAAAGCGTAGAACTCTTTAAAAAGTAATAGAAATGAACTCCAGAATACTAAAACCTTGAACATCAAACAAGAAGCAGATGCATCTTCATCAGATGAAAGGAAATTGTGGACTTAAAGCAGACCAAGTGAAAACGTAGAAGCAGAAAGGGTCAGAGATGCTTCAGAGGACACTTTGGATCATGATAAGCCTTTGACCACATTTGATTGTAGCAAGATTCAACATTAACAGAAACAGCAATACTGTTAGATAACAGTGTCCTACTGTATTTTAAAAGTAAGACTTGATGTCCAGGCAAATTTTCAAATTTTCTATGATTGGATACTTGCTGAAAAACTGTTTCATGATATATGAGAAGAAACAAAAACTTAAAACAGATGCCATTTTTATATCAGTTGTCAGAAAAGATGCAAAGCTTTAAATAAACTTCATCAATTTCTATAATATTTATTTATGTATTTATTCATTTCTATATATATTTCACATTTCTTAACTGCCCATCTCTCAGAGAGGAGTTCTGGGTAGTGTTCAATATCATCAAACACTTATTTGATTTACATAGTTACCCACTTCAGAATGATGCAAAGTGACACACAAAATGAGAAATGTTGTGAAGTACAAAATATAATAAATCTAACATTATCGAGAAAATTATCTAATGGTATTATGGGTTAAGAATTAAAACTGGGCTCTCAATCTATTTCATTAATTTAATATTTTATGCAAAATCTTAAATGCTAACTTATACTCATTAGTTGGTTTAGAATCATCTCATCCCTGAATTAAATGTGCCATGCCGGTCAGAGAAGAGCAAAGATATTTAATGAATTATGTCTCCAAGGGATTAAAATACATTCTTGTATTTATTTATGTGGTGTTATAATTTAACTGCTCTATTTATTTATTTGAATAAAACAAAACTGTTTTTTCTTGCTCTTACAAGAGGAATTACAGTTGTTTGTGAATCCGGGGCAACTGAAAGTATAGTGTTTATTATTGTTACAAGGTAACTCTAAACCTACTTTTAAATATGTTGAAGGTCCAAACTACATCTTGGCTGATATGTACTTGAAATATAACCCCTGGTATCCTTCATCTCAACTCTTGTCTAGAAGATATCTGGACTGCCAGGCCAAAGAGTACACATAGTTTGTATACCTTGCATTTATTATGGTCTTACTTTAGATGACAGCCAGGCTGTGATCTGAAAATGTTTATAATGCCGGGTCTTTGTATATATGTATAAATGCATAGGTCACAGACAGAATTAAGATAGAAAGAGAGTCTCAAATCCATGTTGCTGCTGCTGCTATAATTATTTCTTTTGCTGGTGAAATAAAGGAACCATCCTTCCTTAACAATGGCTTCCCTTCTGACTAAACTAAAGGAAGGCTTTGATTCATCTTTCCCCACAGCGGCCTCTTTTCAACTTACATGGAAAATGTATTTTGTAAATTGTATTCACTGATGGTTGCATATAGTAATTGCAGGAATATTTCAGCCTAGGAAATAGAAGAAAATTGGTCTTCATCTCTAATTTAAAGTGAAATAGACAGGAAATACCTTATTTTAAGCTTAAAGTGTGCATACAGATTTTCAGAAGGGAACCCTAAGACCTTAATATGATCCACATTAAAAAAATAGCTTAGTAGTTTAATCAGCTTTTTCCCATATGGCCTTAAGATAGTTCTCAATAATGTACATATGAGCAACTGTACTTTTTTTTTTTGATTAAATAGATTATTTAAACGTTTTCTTTCTTTTTCTCTTTTCCCCAAAAGTAAGATGGTTATTGGAACATGAAAAAATTAATTCAAAGAGACACTGCCAGGCTCAAATAACATCTCTAGTTTTTGATATTTTGCTCAGAGATATGACTTAGGCTTAGGACTTTTCCTTGCTTCAGCTGTGGTGGGGTCATGATTTCAAGCAGAGTTTTCCTTTAAATAAAAACTAATGGCAGAAGGGTATGGACATTATTAAAAACATAAGTCATAATGATCAATTTGGATAAATAAAGCTTCTGTAATTATTTACAAGAGATGCATTGTAAAGGCCTTGAGGGCTCTATTTTATTATGAACATCATATTTAGTACTGAATGCATCATGGAATAGGTTCTGACATGTTTTGAATTCTTCAGAAGACACACAACCATTTTATACTGTGAGGGAAACTATTTAAGTGCATGTCCCTGCTGAGAACAAGTCAAAATTACCATCTTTTCCATAAGAAAATAGTAGAGCTGGTCATTGACTAGGATCAAAAATTCCATTGCTAAGCAAGGCAATTACTGAGTGAGTTGCACTAGATTTTATGATCATTTTTGGTATGGTTGCTAAATGAATCAATGTAGTTTTTAAATGATTGTATGGTTATTAAGCAAATTCCGCTTCCCCAATTGACTTTGTTTGTCAGAAGCCAGTGGGTCACAAATAGCAATAGCATTTAAACTTGTATACCGTTTCACAGTGCTTTACATCCTTCTCTAAGAGGTTTATAGAGTCAGCATATTGCTCCCAACAATCTGACAATTACTGACTTCGGAAAGATGGCAGGCTGAGTCAACCTTGAGCCTGAGGAGATTTAAACTGCCAAATTGCAGGCAGCTGAGAGTCTCCAGTACTGCACACTAACCATTGCGCCACCATGGCTCAAATGGCAATCACATGGCCCTCTGCAAATATAATGTATACATGCTGGTTGCCAAATGCCTGAATTTTTTCATGTGACCATGAGGATGCTGTGATTGTTGCAAGAAAGAGAATGTGGAAAAAAAAAATGAAGCATTTTCAGTGGTGCTAGGAGCACAAAAACTTCATGAGCATGACTGAACATAATTATCTTATGTTTGGTATACATGTTTTGTGCTGTGACCGGAAAGTCAAGATATTGATTCAAAGCTTGTAGTAGAACATGACTAATTCTATGCTGTGTATTTGATGCCCTTCAGTGATAGCCACAGTTGTTGTAAGCCATTCAGAATCGTCTCAAAGAGAGCTGGGCAGCAAACAAATATAATAAATAAATAGAAATATATACATAAATTTAAGCTAGTAAGATAAGAAAATATATTCTATTGAATAGATATGAGCAGCTTGTGAGATACAGGAAGCTTGTGACTGTAAAACTAATATCTATCATTGGAATCTTACAGAGATGTAATATATGCCTCAAACAGAAAACAACTCACCATAGTCAAGATATTTGAAGTGTGTTTGAAAGAGACAATTCATTTTTCAATGGTTCGATTTGGCCATCATGATTTTGGACCTTGTTTGTCTTTCAGAGCATCAGAAGCAAGAAAAACATATTGATGGATACATTTTATAGGACAATATAATTGACATAATATTCTCCTAGCTTGGGATCTGGTGAAGGAATTTTTCTATAAGACAGAAAGACTTAATAAATTATTTTATAACATCAGCACACATTTAAAATTTGTGACCCAGAGTTACATACAGAATAGAAGACATCCTTTCTATATCTGCTAATATTTCAGAATCAGAAATAGGAATGCGATAGTTTAAATTTGCTTTAAATGTACAATGGTTCTTGCTGACACCCAGCTTTATTTCTCAAGTCCTAATAAAATTAACTTTGTATAGATCCAAAAAAATCAAGAAATCAAATTAATTATTTCCTTAGCTTCTATTTAAAAAAAAAAGCTTTGAGGTTCATATTTCATTTTTTTACAGTTCAAAATTCAACCCACTAAAGCCATATTTCCTAAAAAACAAAATGTATTAGGTGCATATAGATTGTGTCTTGCACGATGTCTCTCAGAGCAGGAGTCTCCAACCTTGGCAACTTTAAGACTTGTGGACTTCAACTCCCAGAATTCCTCAGCCAGCAAAGCTTGCTTGAAGTTGGAGGTTGGAGACCCTTGTCTCAGAGGAGTCTTATAGGTTTAGTTCATCTATGCCACATAACTAAACTCACCACACAAACGAACAGCTTCAGATTCTTCCAAACTCCTGTCATTTTTTATACTTGTGCAGATAAATTCAATCTTGTTTATGGATTATGCACTGTTGCTTCTTATAGACTACTTTGATTCTAAGCACCTTATTAACTTTAGATTCTGCTAGCTACTGAGGCTTATTCCAAGATTGGACTGGTAGAAGCTAAAAGGACTCTAACTTTCTTAAACAAAATTGCTGTAAGCACAAGCATACTGATATTTGTAATAGTACAGCAGCTTCTGATTTAAAAAAAATACTTCATTGCCACTTTTATTCTTCTGACATTTGGTTTATAATAAAGAGAATATTATAATGTCTTCTAATTTCCTATCACATGGTAACAGACCTTAGTAGGGGCAAAACTTTTTCAAATCTTTCTCCTAGCAAGTAATAAAGTCTAGTCTTTGAGGCAAAGGGAATTCAGGACTCAATTTTAAAATATAGGTAAGAGGCAATTGAATTACAGATAGTTATCATGTTATTTGCAGTCTTTGACTTTAATTGACTGCAAAAAAATGGTACTTTCAGCAACTGTAGAACTTAAATCCTCTTTTGATCAAATGGACTTAAAGATGTGTAGAGATGATGACTGTGAATAGAAACAACCTTTCTGAGAGGACCAATATATCTATAGTTTTTGGGGTCTCATGTTAAAAATGTGACAGTCTGGGAAATCAAGGCAGTTGGTGACCATGGTTATATTTTATCAATTTCAATGCATAATACAAGAAAGAAAAGTTGGAACTACCTTATAGTTGCTTATTAACCATGAACATCCGGGCCATAGGTAGCCTATCTGTTCACATATCTCTCTATTTCAGCAAAGCATTTTGTATTTCTTTCTAAATAAAAGACATTATGTCTAAATATACACATCCAAATATTGTAACAAATATAATTTTCCTGGTAATTGGACCTTTTTATCATTTTTGGAGATAAAGTTTTTGTTTGTTTAAGGAAATATTCTTATCACTCACCAAACTCAAATAGTTCAATCCTTCCTTATGCTTTTGCCAAGCATTTGAATCTCCACATTTTTCAATCTAAAATATCAAAATTAAGAAATGTGAACACAGTCCTGTGTAGTTTTCAAATAGTTGCGCTGGCTTGCTGGTTTATAATTTGTGAAGAAATAATTGTGTCCATGGATTTTGGTTCTCTCTAATTAAAGTTATGTCTATTCTAGTGTATTATAGACTGTATATAAAGCTACAAATAGAGATTAAATAATGTCATTGAATTATATCACTAGCTACCGTATGTGAACTGCTAAAAAAACCAACAGATGATTCATAGACAGTAGAAAGAATTATTGAGAACTGCTAAAAAAAACAATAGATGATTCATAGACAGTAGAAATAGTTACTGAGAATTTTTGTAGCCCAGTTATGGAAACTACTGAAGCACTTCCATTTCGCAGTCACTGACACATCTATAGATGCCAAAATTGTGTTGATGAAAATGGAATTACCTATCAGTCCTTTAAGGTATGCTAGTCTTGGACAACAAAATTATAAATAATAAAACTATTTTTTATTTACTGTTGCCCTAACAGAATCTTGCAAATCTGAATATGCCTTCCCAGTTTTATTCTAGGGAAATAGGGAGGATCAAATCTGAGACACTTTCTCAAACAACATTCCTGCTTTATGCTTAGATTTCTCTTGTCTCAATGTTATCTTGGCTGCAGTTTTTCCTCCTGTTCCTCAAGGTTATTCTCACAGGCTATTGTATTACCAAGGTTGATGCTAGTTCCAAACATATTTATGAAATAGGGCCACTTGGTCCCAGTGCCATCAAGTCACAATAAACAGCAAGGAGAAATAGAAGATACGTTTGCCAAACAAACGGTATCAAGACTAAGATACTCTCTTTCTCTCTCTTTCTCTTTCTCTTTTTCTCTCTCTCTCTCCCTCTCCCTCTCTCTCTCTCGCTTTGTGTGTGTGTAAGTTTTCAATGAATAATTCAATCAAGTGACCTTAATAGAAATTGGCAGATCACTTATATGGTCCTTCAAACTGTGCAAGCCAGCAGTAGTTTTGTTTGAAAAAGACGAAACTGAAGAACACTAGCAGAGTTTATGTTATAAAACTATGACGCCATTAATGCATTCCATGAATTATTTTCACCAAAAATAGTCTTACACTAGACACAGATTGGTTTTTCAGGGAATACACACATACATATACATACCTGTATTCCATTTTTGCCTGTTAGTTGACAGCCAAAAGGGTCAACAATAAGTGAAAATGAATTCATAATAACATAATCTAATAGCTTAATTGTTTTTGAAAACAATTATCTTGTGGATAATAGTCAGGAACTTATGGCTGTCCAAGTGTTGCTGGTGAGACATGCTGTAATTAAAATTTTCTATCCTTGCTCTGCTATATGCATAACATTTCTAACTTTCAGGCCAGAAATGATCCAGACTTTCAGGTTGTTGAGGAACCATTCCCATATGATGTTTGAATTTAGAAAAAAGGGAGAAAGAGGGAGATAGAAGGAGTGCCCATTGACAATCAGGGCCAATTATAATAGGAAATGCTGAAAATAAAAGAACATTTTTTTCTCATAATCTGCTGTGATCCTGGGGAAAATCCTTCACCAATCCTACTTAATTAAAAGAGTTTACTTAGACAAAAGTTTCTACTCAATGAAAATGTTTTTGTTTAAGCTGAAATTTCCTCATAGGTCAACTTTTCTTTCAGACCACAAATGGAAAGGGTAAACCTGGCCTTCTTGCCCTACATTTTGTTTTTAAATATTATTATTCAAATAAAAAAGCAAATTTCCATGGTTGATAAAGTAGGTTGAGCGATAAAAGTTTGGTGCAGATGGGTAGGAAGCTCTGTATGTGTGTGTGTGTGTGTATGTGTGTAGGCAAGTAAGTGAATATGCAGTTTCCTCGGGGAAGCAGGAAAGTGCATAAAATTAACTGTGCATCTAGATATGTGGAAAAAATCAAAGCAAGTTTGTGGCTGCATGTTTGCATGTGAAAGTGACCAAAAATGGTATTTGATTCAAAGGTACATTAAAACAAACAAAAAATGAGCTGAAGGCCACATTGAGCTTCGAATGACAAGGTGGAAACATGCTAACAAAATGTACCAGGGAGAGGCAAAAACTGAGCAAGCGTTGGTTTCATTTATCTGTAAATATAATTGAATTAGATACATTGGTATAGTTACCAAGTATTTAATATTTTTCTCTTCTATCATATTTAAAAAAGAAGTGTGTCAAAATATCTCAAAATAGCTTTTGTGGACCACATTAGATCTATACCTTTTATGTTTTCCATCTCTGATGTTAAGATAATGTTAAGGTTATCACATTTATTCCTCTTTCCCCCCTTAAAATTCACTATGCAGCATTTTCTCTTCCTACTTCAGGAGAAATAATATTTTGTGACAAAAATAATATGTATCTAGGTGTGAAGATGACATTTTTCCTAAATGTGTGCAGACTTTTGAAGATCAAAGCTTCCTAAACAACCTTAATGTTCCACAATCTTTTCAGCTGAGAGCCTCATCTGGAAATTTTAACAATGCATTATGGATGCTTTCATTGAAATCACTAGCACAGTGGAAATGCTATTTTCAAAAAAGAAGCTCAAGTATCATATTGCCCATTAAGTCAATTACCAATTTGCAGTTCTTTGTTCTTTTTGGTGTCACAGGGGGGAAGTGTTTCTTTGTGTATTAGCTTGGGAAAATTTGGAAAATGTTTTCCCTGTAACACTTCAGATTCTTCTTAAACCTTTTATTCCTGTATTCATGTTCTGCTACCTCTTTGCTAACATAGAAGCATCATTTCTATCTAATTGATTGACTGATTGATTGACTGTATGCAATCAATTGTGGGATGCAGTGGCTCAGTGGCTAAGATGCTGAGCTAGTTGATCAGAAAAGTCAGCAGTTGGCAGTTTAAATCCCTAGCACTGCGTAACAGAGTGAGCTCCTGTTACTTGTCCCAGTTTTTGCCAATTTAGCAGTTCGAAAGCATGTAAAAAATGCAAGTAAAAACTAGGGAACTTTATCTTACATAGATATATTTTCTCCATGATGACCTTTTCCTAATCTGGTCTTTCAGAACTTCCAACA
This sequence comes from Bungarus multicinctus, assembly GCA_023653725.1. Classification (NCBI taxonomy): domain Eukaryota; kingdom Metazoa; phylum Chordata; class Lepidosauria; order Squamata; family Elapidae; genus Bungarus; species Bungarus multicinctus. The sequence continues at coordinate 24,470,291 of CM042849.1, forward strand.
GTGCCTCCATGCCACTATAACTGAATAACTATAGTTACCACTATAACTACTTTTCTTCTCTTTTGTTCCACTTTTACCAGCATTAGAACCTTCTCCAGAGAGCTAGGTCTTCCTATAATGTGGTGGCCATTTGTTCCTTAAGTGAATACTTTGAATTCACCTGTTCAACAATCCATCAGTTTGTTTTCTTGGCTGTCCAAAATATTTTCAGGAGTCTTGTCCAACACTAAAGTTCAAAAATGTCAATATTTCCTTTCCTGCTTCTTCAAAGTCCATCTTTCACTTCCATGGAGTGTCACAGGGCATGTCATGGCTTGCACGGTTCTCATTTTAGGCGCTTTCATAAAGCCATTTTTTTGGTCCTGTCTGATATAGTCAAAAATATTCATTCTACCTCAAGCTCTTTCAAAAACAATCAAATAGTCTATCCTCTGATCTTTTCTCTTTTCCCTCTTTTTCTGCCAGCTACTATATTTGTCCTATCGCAAACTCATAGTTGAATCATCATTTGCTGAAAATACACATAATAAACTTGATATGTAAGAATAATAATTTAAATTATTCATGTCTTATTTTTAACTTTGATCAAATAACTCAACTTTATATTCCTTTGTTTTATTTCTAACAGTATTCCTCTTTAATTCAATCAACTATTGTTGTAGTATTTAATTTCTCTTCAGTTTTTCTTTATCCCATTGCCATAGATTTCTTCAAAGTTTTAAGTCTTTTTTGTAGATCCAAAAGAAAACATTTTCTTGGTTTATCATTTGAATACTGTAGCTTTTTTAATTTTTAAAACTTCAGTCAATTTTTTTTAATATCCTGTAAAGCTTCTTTTTTCAATCATTGTCTTGGCCTGCCATTTGCAATTCTACTTTCATGTTTTTTCCTGTCTTGTTGGATACTTTTGTTCCACATCTGTCATTCCTTCATTAATATCTTTTAGACATAGTGTATCAGTAGAAGCAGACATCATTACTGGCAGTGTTGATATTGCAGTAACTAAATTCTGGATCCATTCTCTGAAGATCTCCTTTAATATTTCTGATGTTATAGTATTTTGTGTCATTTTTTGCAAGTGCCATTACTAACTGACACCAAGAACAAGCTTGTACTTTTTCTTTTGCTTAAAATATTCACCCCCTCTAATGATAAGTTAAAAATAATCATTTATTGTTATGATGACTTACAATAGTCAGGATAACCAAAATAACTCTGTTTCTATGAGAAGCTATTCATTTTTTAAAGTTAATTTCAAAATCTTATAACAAAAGTCAATATTTCAAATTTATCTGGATTCTTAAACCATTTTTATAACTTTCTTAGATCAAAATCTTATTTGGCCTTATGCTAGTTATTTAAATTTCTTTAATTTCTTAACACATGATTATTTTTTTTCTTTTGTTCTGACTTGAAGATAAACAGATCCAATGAAAAATGTTCAGACTTCATTCAGAGTTCATTGAGAAGTTCTCTAATAACTTTAAAGTGGCTTATAGACTTTTTTAAAAATGGAGCTGCCTGCCCAGTAACACACATTTACTGCAGCTGTTCTTAGTTTTATCACATTAATTAGATTTTTAGCATTTTTATTGTACCTAATTCCTATTTAATTAATATTATCTGGATGAGACAATTGTGAAAACAAATACACAGATAAAGGATGTTGTATGAAATGAATAGCTATGGAAAAAGAAAGAAATGCAATGGTGTTGGCATGTAGAAACATCTTCCTCTTTTGAAGCTGCAAAACAGCCAAGAATTGAGGATCACTTTGTATTTTACTGTATTTTACTGTAAGTAAAATAAATTTACCAGCTGCCTCCAACAAATTTGAGGTATTAGAATGGGCCTTGCAAACAAAGCTGGCAAACAATTACTAGAACTTTTTTCACTTGTCAGGGAAAACAATAACCAGGATCCTTGTATGGGGTTCCATTGTCTGTTGTCAATAATCTGCCCGTATACCTCTGCAAATGAAGCCCAAAAATAGCAAGCAGAATTGGAATACAGAGAGGCTACGATTGGAAAACTCAACTGAGTTTACGGAAAAACATGGCGCAAATTGTTAATATTTGAATAGCTTTCAGATATAAAACACAAATTGGAAGCTTTGAAAAAAGATATAGTGCTTTTTGTTTAAAAAAGCAAAAACTTCTTAGACCTTTTATTCCTGCAAAACTCTTGTAACAGACACGATCAACCCTTACATTCTGGGCAAGTGTGATAAAGAGCAAAGAGTCAAGGAAATAGCTAAATAATTTATTAAATAGCCGCAGCTTTCAAATAATAACTTTCCATTTCTTGGTAAGTCAAAGAAAGGGGATTTTATAAACATCAAAGGTTTCTTGGACAATTTTTGAAAATAATTAGAAAATGAGGTTTGCAAACTTACTGTCTTTGAAAAGGATTTGCTGGGGTTGTGATCAAGGTTGCTGATCCTGTGGCCTTCAAAATCACTATTGTGAAGCCTCCTAATGAGTCTCCTGGAGGACATCCTGCAATTTCCTGGAGGATATGTGGGGAGTTTCCTGTCTTCTCTTTATCTGAAAAGGTTCCAAGGTACCAGTCTAGTCACAGGTATTAGCTGGTCTTCTGGATGTTAGTAGACCCGAGATACAAATCCACAAACCAACATACAGAGATGTAGGTAGTTTATTTTGTACATGTAACTCAAATCCCATCTGGCAGTAGTGGCTTGAAATCCAAACTAGGTTAGTACTGGAAGCATTTGCCTTCCAGTGCAATTATAGCATTACCCATCCTCCTAATTGCAGCTACCTCCTGCAGACTACCCTATCCTAAATCCCCACATAACAAACATTCCCTAATATGGCTAATTAGGCTTTTATTCCCAGTGTTATAGGCCTCGGCAGCCTATAACACTCTGCATCCTATCTACCACCCTCTCGCGAGAACCCTGCCATAACAAACATCTATCTCCCCCCTCCACAAAGCATCCAGCGACATCCTTGGGGAATCCCTTGTGTAGCCTCCATGCTCCAGGTACCAATGTGAGTCAGCGTTGCAAGGCCACATTTGGGAGCCCACATTCAGCCATCAATTCCCACTGATCAGGTTCAACGTCGCATGTTGGAGGGATCCGGGTGTAGACCTCTATTGCTGATGGGCAACTGCATTTGTAGCCCAACAACAGGTTCCTTGGGCGTTCTGCAGTTTGCTGTATCTCCCCCGAAGTCCCATGCAATATGATATTTCTAAGTAATTTTAATGTTATGGTTTTACGATTTGATGTCTTCCAGGTACTTTGGATTACAATTCCTACACATCACTACCTGCATGGACAATTAAAATCACCTACTGTATGTCAGTAGAAATGATTATGGTTAACTTGGTGAATTTAGTTTTATTCAGAAAAGTCCTGAGCTTTGTATTTTACAGACTCTAATTGTCTACTCACCCAATGTTGAAGAATACATGCCTTATAAAGCTAAAGCCAAGCTTCCAGATCATATCTGAGATGTGTGTGAGAAAGTATGCATTAAACATTTAATTGTCAGGAGCAAGAAATAAAGAACTAGGGTTTTCAAATGAGCACAAGTTTATTCCATGCTACCTCTAAACAAGAATCTGAACTACTCACAGTGAATGCAAATTGGTGGCAGATAAGAATTAACAGAATACAAGGAGGGCTGGACTTAGATCCCTTGTGGGGCCAAAAGGACTCCAAACTCATGACATGCTTGACTGCTCCTTCGCCTTCAATCTGATCATCTCCTACATTATACTGCTGATGACTTAACATTATTCTGTCAATGCAAAAGTGCTGTTAAACATAATCCAATGTTATTTAATCACAATTTGGAGTCTGAAACTCACTCCTTCAAATCTATAACAAGTTTAATAGATGGAAAGTAAGGTATTTTCAGAGACCATACAACAAGTATATAACATAGAATTTCTGCTTGTGGAACAAATGTCATAAATATTACATTCTTCCAGTTTGGGAAAATATTCCAGTATAAAATGACTCTCATTCTCAGGAGGGAGACAAAATTGTAAATATTCATGTCAGCCGATTATGTTTTTCTCAGTTTCATTTCTATCTGTTTTAATTGCATCCTTTGAACCACCAGAAGCTATTCTTCACTTTGTTTTTTAAACATTTCAAATGCTCATTGAATGATTTGTCGTTCTTTAGATGTGCTAAGAATATTTTCTTCCTTTCATCTTTCTCCATAAGTCACAACAGCCTATGAAGCCCGATATAAATACAAAGCTTGATGAACAAATCCTGTTGTGAGTGTGACTGATACAGCAGGATTGTGGTGGCTCAGAAGAAACTGCCAAAAGAAGAGAAGAAAAAGGAAGGGTTCTTAAAGAGAATTTTCTTACAATCTGCTTTTCTCTCTACCATCCGAACTGTAAATCTTTATGTTTTGAAAATATTGACTGGGACTACTTGTGAATGGGAAGGGAATTTCTCCCCCTAATATTGTAAACATGTTAAACTTTTTGTAATACATGCATCATGAAAGTTCTTCTTGGTGTTTTCCCACAAATGCAGATCCACTTTTTGTTTTTAATTAACTGAATATTAATAGTTTAGTTGGGATAGCAGTTGACTGACCAACTTGTAGCTCAAGCCTGACACTGTGGGCTGAGAAAAAGTCTCTGGCCTGTCCCTCAGTCGGCTTTCATGCTTAAAGTGGGACTAGAACTCACAGTCTCCTATTTTTTTAACCTGGTGCTTAACCACTAGATTAAACTGGGTCTCCAATGTGCATTGGACAATGTGTTCCAATAATTCCAGAAATAAATATTACATTCAAATACCATGAATACTGCAAAAAATCATTAATTAATTTGGACTTTTAAAGTGGACTTTTATATTGGCAACCACCCTTATTTCATGAGCATAAAATAACATGAATTCAGGACTAAACCTTGTCTTCATTTAAATAGAAAGCAAGAATTCTATTTCAAGAGAAATGACAAAACAAATCTGAAGAGTTTTATCTCAGTTTTCATAACAAACTTCTCTAACAAAATACAAAAAAATTCTCTTCCCCAAACACTAAAATTTGATTTTGAAAATAATAAGATAGACTTAATGGAATAGCAATAGCACAGACATATACCACTTCACAGTACTTTACAGCCCTCTCTATACAGATTACAGAGTCACTATATTGTCCCCAACAATTTGAGTCCTCCTTTTACCCACCTTGGAAGGATGGGAGGCTGAGTCAACTTTAAACCTGGTGAGATTCGAACCCCCAAATTGCAAATAGCCAGCAATCAGTAGAAGTAGCCTACAGTACTGCACTCTAACCACTGCACCACCCTGGGTCTTAATTTTTGTCTTGAACAAATATACATCTGAAGGATATATATGTAGATCCATTTAGGTCCAAATTATAGAAATACAGAATGGGTTAGTTCACTAAAAATGAGGACTGGGAGAAATTCTTACTTTATAAGAAAATAATAAACTTTAACAAAACAGAAATAATTTGCATAGTCTGAGGAGGTTAAATAAGGGAAAGACTAAGGTTGATGGAATGCAGATTAATTAACTAAATATGTTTTGCTCTTTGGAGTCTCTGATCATTAGATTAGAGCAATCTTCTTCAGCTTGTTTCCTGAATGGCTTTTGGATTAGGGAAGTTGAAGTCCAACACATCTGGAGGGCATGAAGTTGGACAAAGATGGATTAGAGAAAAGAACATTGTCTCCTCATTGTTGAGTATTATGTGTACTTTGATATCCAGATACCCAGAAGCAAATATAAAGAACATAAGGGGAGGCATCCAAATACAGCACACAAGTTCCTCTAAGCAAGTCTTCCTTTGTGTGGTATTATGGGGAAAAATGCAACAAACGGAGGTGGAGCGGATGAACAAGTTGTAGTAATCAATACAAACATTCCAAGAAAATACAAAACATCAGGCTATTTGCCCATGGGCCAAAAATCTGTTAGCACAAGAAATAAGTATAACCTTCAAAAATTTTTAACAGGGCTTGTGCTAATGGAACTGTTTGATGAACTTGTGCCAATCTGTTTAATTGATCTGAACTTCTTTAATCTGGATGAGCACTTCATTTCCATTCCTTTGATGTGTGTTTGTGTGTGTGTGTGTATGTGTGTGTGTGTCTGTGTCTGTCTGTGTGTGTGTGTAATTTTGCATATGCAATCCTTTGTCTGGAATAAAGCAGCCATCACTAGCCTTATTTCTTTCTCTCTTTCTTTGTTAGATTGATTTCTATAGATGCCCATTTCAACAAGTGATATTTGATGGCGTAGCTCATGAAACATTAAAGACAATTAAAACAATTATAATGGTACAATATGTATATGTCTCCAAGTAAAACCCTTATTATGGATATTAATACAGCTAGGAAATGGGGCCCTTGACACATTTGGAGCCTCAGTCTCAAGCACAGTTCTAAAAGTCTCTAAGAAGTTCAGGAAGGTGTAATAAAATGTCTTCATTAAATTTTGGATTTCCAGAGTCCTAGACATCATGCGAAACAATTTGTGAAAGACAGCAGCTTTTACAAACTTTCAACTATCTGTCTTGAGCAAAAGGAAATAAAAGGAATTACTGATGCATACACTACAACTTATTCATCCATGCCTACAATTACTATGATAGAAATAGATGTTAATGTTAATAGGCAACTGTTACTGAATTGTCAAGTTCATGTCAAACTTTTTATTGCTTTCCAAAATAATTTGGAAAATAATTTAACTTGTTTTTCTCCTTCCATTGCCGGTAGTTAGCAAGATGTGTAGTAGAGATGGGCAGGTATACAATGTGGTGTCACAATTCAGTTATACTGAATAAAATGAAATGAAACCATCTAAGGAATAAACAATTATATGTAATTTTGCTTAAGTGTGATGGGGAAAAGGAAGGTAAGCATATGACTGCTCTTTTATATTGGATGCAGAACCTGACAATAATGTTAAAATATGCATTGAGTGATAATTTCCTCAAGCAGAGGAAAGTAATTTTTTCAACCAGTTTTGTAGATGTTTGCGGACTACTGTACATATACAGATGGTACCATGGCATTTTCTTCACGTTTTAGTTTCAGGTAACTTTAGTTTAACAGAAGGAAATCTAATGTGAGTTAATGAATTAATATATTTTAAAATATTATGAATTGTGATATAATTAATGCTTGAAACTTTCATACATCTATGATGGCCTCTTGAAAACTTTTGCAGGTACCACATTCTCCTATTGTATTGTATTGTAAATAAACTTGAAATTTCTTTGTCATATACTTTTGAAGTTTGTTCTTAAGCTTTTCATTTTATGATGCTCAATATGTATTAAGCGGATAAAGAATGCATATTCAGCACATTGATAGATATGCAGAACTAATTCTTTTGGGGGGAGGGAAGAATTAAAGATATTAAAGTTTTAAAACTAATTTAAATATTTCAGTTGAAGATATTCTTCATTTTTGATTAAATATGCCCACACTCTGAAACTGTGTTCAGTATTTTGGCTATAAATCTATGCATCAGCGAATAAAACTCATTTAAGTTAATGTGGTCTTAAATATGAGTAAAATGTCTTGAGATGAACATCTGCTAAAACTTTCTATTCCCCTTCAGCAATACTACAGCAAAGTTTCTGATCCATTTGATATGTTTGCATATTCAGAGTTTCCATTTGTTGCATAAAAGAATGCTGCTAACACTGGTGAATTTCATTTTATTGCTTTAAGACCAATTTATCCATCCTTTTGAATTGTTCATAGTTTACAATATGCATGCAACCACAACTAAACTGTTCCTGATTTCACTTGAAGACATTTGGCTACATAGGTGTGCTTGAGTACCTAAAAGCTGATATCATGGGATGATATTGCAAAAGGGGCAAAGCAAAAAGCTTTGAGGAAAAAAAATTGAATCTTTTTCTGCACATATAGATTAACCCCAAATTTGCATACTATCTATATGGTAGAACCCCCAAGCCATGTCTAACATGATTACATTTTCTCTGCTGCAAATTTTTGTTCACCAGAAATAAAGCATTTTTCCAAGTAAAGGATATCATTTGTGGAACTCTTCAAACATTCAGACGTTGCATAACGCTTCTCTCTTCCCTAATTGCAGATCCTATGTAACCTCAAGACAAACTGATGTTTTCTCTACCCTTCTTTATAATTTCTTTTTTATTTTGTTTTATCAAAAGAATAAAACGTAGAACAGAATAAAAACCCTACATCTAACACTAACAACAACAAAAAAGGGAAAAAAATCTGTACAAAAAAGGACAGAAAGGCCCAAATATCAAATAAAAGTAACATTAAACATATAGAATCTACCCCAGTTGGATAATGAGAAAAAAATAATTACTCCTCCCCTTTACATTATGCGTCTACAAATAATTATAAGCTTTCCCACATATTTTACCAAAAAGACTATATTAAATTAACTAATATTCCAGGTGAGGGGATTTCTATCCGATAATCAAATCTACCCAAGATCTGATCATAGTATAGTAGTAAATGAAAAAAAAAAAAACCCCACAGTCAACAAGTTAACCCAGACCCTTCTTCATTTTTTTAAAATTCCATTTTTATCTTCCACAGAATTAAATCGTGCAAATGATTTTAGTTTTGTTCTTGAGTCCCCCAAAACTTAGCACACTCACCATGGCCACGCCCACCCAGCAACAGGGCAGGGAACCCTCACCCCTGTACTACTGGCTCAGGGACGGAATACAAATAAAGTTGCCACCGGTTCGGTGGGTGTGGCTTGGTGGACACGCTTTGCACGCATGCATGCATGTTGCATGCACATGTGCACCAAACACGCACTTTGCGCAGGCACAGAGGCATTTGCGCAGGCGCAGAGAGTTCCTCCTGCAAGCCTGCATGACACCGGTTGCTGCAGCAGCTAATCTGCGCCATGCAAAGCAGCTGTGCTTTGAATTCTGGCCGTAAAAGTGAGTATAGGAGACCGGGCGGGTGGTGGAGAGAACTGGTTCTCTCTCTGCTGCTCATCACCGCTACCGGTTCTCCAGAATCGGGCAGAACCGGTCGCATTTCACCTCTGTAAACTGGCTCATTTTCCTTTCCCTCTTTCCTGGCAGTGCTTAAAATGTGGCAGATGGTTGCAATGTATTAGTTTCTTGTTCTGTACTGTTATTGGTTGATTAAGCATTAAGGTTTTAGAATGTTAAATGGGTGACCTGCATATGCTAATTCTCGCAGGCTCTTTGGTGATAAATTCTTTTAGGAATCTCAGTAAAGGAAGCAGTAGAAAAAAAAACCCTACTCATGACTGAGGCTTCTTGATCATAAGAAAAAATACAACAGGGGTGAGGAACAAGCTTGTGGCTTTCATTAAACAAGAGCTAATCCTGGTATGGCTGCTTCAAACAGACACTTGTTAGCAGCTGGTCATCTAGGCATGAGTATGTAGTAGCCTTGTTCCACAGGGCAATCTTGTGTAGAAAGTCACCTACCTACTCCTCTTAGAAGAATGAAATATTTTGGGAAATATTAAAAAAGCAGAATGGAATAAATTTTTCATTTCTTAAATGAGAAATGAAAAAAAAAATCTTAAGGAAAACAGAAACCACCCCCAATTTCCCTGTCCCAAGCAGAAACTGAGGAGACAGCTTTTAGAAATGCAGATTTGGTAATCCATTCAGAAAGACTGGGTCAAGATGGAAACTCAGATAAGCAACATACAAAAGGTTGACAAAATTAACTCAGACATACACCTAGGATGTGCATTTCCTCTTTTGCCTGTTGAGCCAGCGATGACCTCTACATGACCCCATAGGAATCTGACAACAGCCAATAGAATACATGTTCTTGCACAGAAACAGGAAGCTTAAGTGCAAAGCCCAAAGAAGGTATAATCTCCCCCCACTCTCAACTCCATGTGGTCAGCTTCCCAGAACCCATGTGGTTCTGATTCATCAATAAACCATCTTTCCAATCAGCCTCCATGTTTCCAGTGTCTTTCTCCCAGCTTGGCACTGAACCAGATGGACATTTCTTCCCATACTTGCAAGGATCTTCCTGAGTACTATATATGATTTAGTAGCAATTAAAAAGTTCTTCAGAATACAAGCAGATTTCTTTTTAACAAATGGACTCAGGCAAGGTCTATATTGTTTTTTTATTTTTTATTGTTTTTTTATATTCATGAACAGTCAGAGCAAGCAGAACAAATACCGTGTTTCTCCAACAATACGGCCTCCATCAATAGGAAGACCCAGCATGTTTTCTAGGCATGAAATGAAATTAAGACCCTCCCCCCAAATTTAGGCCTAGTTTAAAACATGCTGGGGGGGAGAGGCCGGGGGTTAAAACATGCTGGGGGGAGGGCGGGGGGGAAACTTGCCTTTAACAGTGCCCTGCGCGGCGCTGCCGCTGTTCTCGCACCAGCAGGAAGTGTAGAAGTGTTTCTGCTGCTTCTCGGGTGGGGGAGCTGCCTCCATGGCTTCCACAGTTCCCGCCGACACGACAACAGCAGCAGCGCCGGCGGGAACGTGGAACGTGTTTCTGCTGCTGCTCAAGTGTGTGTGGAGGCTTCCGCAAACACCCGAGCAGCAGCAGAAACGCTTCCATGTTCCCACCGGTGCTGCTGCTGTTCTCGCGCCAGCACCAGCAGGAACTGTGGAGGTAAGCGAAGGAAAAGCAAGAGCAGCAGAGGAAGCAGCAGTGGCAGGCGCCGAAGGTCTTGCAATTTAAAATGCCCTGCCAAAGCCAACATCTACACCGCTGCCGCCCACCCGCTGATGGGGGGGGGGGAGAGAAATTAATTCACCCCCGAAAAGACAGCCTAGCTGTCTTTTCGGGGCTCCCAAAAAATAAGGACCTGCCTTATTTTGTGAGAAACACTGGTAGTAATTTGACTCACATTGCCTGAGTGTAGGCAGTTATTATGTTTTTATCCAGATGGAAAAGACACGAATACAGAGTGGGAGACAGCGCAGAAGTATTGTTCATTATTAAGTAAATTTATATACCACTCATCTCATTATCTAATGACACTGAGTGATTTACAAGTAAAATATGCCAACTCAAAGAATTTATTTGTACTGGACATGTTTTTCAAATATCCTGTTTCTATGATTTTGGTAGTGGAGTTGTTCTAAACACATAATCAGATGATTGTAGGGACTTCAAGGCCACTCATGTCTTACAGTCTTCTAGAACACAGTTAAGCTGATTTTATGAACAAATTATGACTACTTAATTGCCTCAAAATTATCTGTATTTGAATCTGGCCAAATCCAGTTACTGGACTCTTTTCTCTCTATGTAATAGTACCAAGAGTGGTTACATGCTTTGTAGGGAACACAGGGGATTAGGTTTTAGTATATTGGATGTAGCTTTGAAGGCCTGGACTGGGACCATTTCAGGTTTGTCAGTAGCCTACAGCTGTCTCAACAACAGCTGGCAATCACAGATACTAGCACTGCATATATCCTTTGGAGCTTTAGAAGAGTCCTCCCAGAAGACCAAGAAAGCAGAACTCTGGCAGCTGGTTAAAAAAAAAGACGGCTATCTGGGTTTGTGCAGAAGAAAATGCTGCTGGCAGAGACAGATGAAACACTGGAGTGAAATTTACAATTATACTGCTGATCAGCTGTTTGTCAATGCAAGGCTTTGTTTCTACAGCACAGTTGCTGTAGGCTTTGTGGTAGCATGGCAGAGGGGGACTTCAGTGTCCCTTGCAGCAGCAGTAATGTTAACAGGGACATATATGCCCCAGAATGGCCTTTTAGTAATGGAGTGACAATGCAGGTAACCAGATGAGGTCTATTTCAGGTTTCTTCAAGATTATGGCTATCTTGGAGTCGGCTCACAATATCAGCAGAAGCTGGAGCATACCAGTGGTCTTGCAAAAGGACCAACCTACATCCTATGATTTCCTGTAGTCCATCTGTGCAGCAGCCATTTGGGTTGATGGGTTTTTAGATAGGAGGCATTGATAGATTGGAGTTACCTGGGGTATTACGTTTTGTGGATTGCAACCCTAATTTACTTATGCTCTACAGGAGTGTGGTTTTAAGATACCTCCCAATTACCCAGGTGAGGTTGATATGAATGATATGTTGTTGGTGTGATCTACTGACCACAAGGGAGGAGGAGGGTATAGATAGAGACATACGATTCTAGTCAGTGTCACCTCTTTGTCTAACACTCTGCCAGTGCTTTGTCAAATAGATTGTTAAGCTAACATTCCCCCTTTCTGCTATGCGTTCCAGGCACACACGCATACTACATATGCTCTGATTTTTCTTCGACTAGGATCTAAGTGCTTGGGTCTGCTTATCTCCATAAATTATTTCCTACAAATAGATATCCTTTCTGTTGTAGTTATAAACCTGCTTCACTAATCCTTGACCAGGTTTGAATCCATTCTCAGCAGCACACACAAACATACAAAGCACTTCAATCTTTAAAAAAATGCTTCAGTTTGTATTTTATCTAGATTACGGTTACTTTACAAAATATCATTTTTTAAATTAAAGACTATTTCTTTGTTTTTACCTGCGTAACAATTTAGAATTGGTTGTTCAATAAAGTGCTAAATTAATTTTGAGAATCTCAATTTGTTTCAGAATTCACCAAGATATTACATTACATGGCACTGAAGGGTGTTCCAGCAACACCACAAATGCCCTAAAAGATTGGAAGCCCTAAAAAGTGTGATTCTTGGGGGTTACTATTATGAGTAATGAATCTTAACTCTTACAAAATACACATTACAAGGACTCTAGTGCTTGCAGAGTTGTTAAAGCAACCATTCCGGTACCAGATTCTAGGCTATAATGAAGGCTACTATTGATGCAATTTTCACCTGCATATAGAAAAGATAAAGTTTGTACTTTGACAAAAGTAGGAAGGAATGGCAATTATCTCCAAACATATTCTGAATTTTTCACAAAGTTTAATGAATCTGGATTCTGGTCTGGCTTAAACAGTATAATACATAGATTCTCAATGTTTTCTTCATCATGGACCCCCTTTAAATACCTTATGTGGCTATGGATCATAGCCAGAGACCTCCAGTCCTAACTCAAGATTTAAATCTTAACATTTCTTCAAGCCTTCAGGGCCCCCTGTGATGACATTGTGGCCCCCAGGAGTCCATTGACCACAGGTTGAGAACCCCTGGTATAATACATAAATTCATAGAACAAGCCATACGATAATTCATATGATCATACTCTCACCAAGAGCAAACTACAGTATAATACCATCACTACATTTTACATTGCTAATATAGGAACACATAATTCCTGCTGCTGGCATGAAGATAGCCAAACAGGTTCCTCCACCATATTCAGAAGCCCACATGTTTACAAAATTATATGCACTTCCATTATTGCATGGCATAATTTAGATTTAGCATCCTGAGAATTATAGTGCATACTATTTTCAACTTTCTCTCAATGAATCATTCTGTTGTTTCATTTTGCTATTTTTTATTGTGTGTGCGTGTTTAATGCAAGTTGCCTTATAAGAATTACATTTATTTTTAAAAGGATAATATATATAATTGGAATGAATGAATAAATAAATGAATGAATGTAAAGATTGCTAATGGATAAATTCAATTAAATTTAATTTCACTATTTTTGGTGTCTTGAGCTCCTCAAACACAAACATTTGTTTTTAAAAAGCCTGGCTATTATTAGTTACAATTACACATGAAATATGAAATTGCTCAGATGACTATCACACAGTAAAATCTTATTTTATGTCTTGAACACTAAGTTCATCTCTTTCATAGCATAATCCCAGATATAAATTACTCAGAAGTAAGACTCATTTTTTCCAAAAGCCTTACGGTCTAATGAGTCCACTACGCTCATAAATTTCTACTGAAGGGGTAAGTTTTCACTTCATATTTTAAACAGAATCCTTCAAAATCCCCAATTAATCATTTCATTGTAGATCTGGCATTTCCTAGACTAGCAGTTTGTAAGAGAATTTTCTTCCTATTAAGGAGAACATTGACCAAATATGTAAATGTGGTTTTGAGGACCTAATTAGCTATTTACAGTCCCATACATGGATTGTTTCAGAAACCAAATGGACTTGTGAATGAAGCTTTCTGGATAGTTGCCTAACTTTAAGTCTGAAACACTAATTAAAAATTGGCATAGTCTGTAAATACAAGTCTTTTTAATGTCTCTGAAATCTAATCTGCTATTGTAGTCATCTTGAGGCCTCAAAGAATTGTTAAAGAATAAGTTAATTTATTGTGGTTTTGGTTATTAGGAGCGTACTATTATAAACAAGTATAGGCTATTGATGGAACATTTTCCACACACACACCAAACTGTTAACTCTGTCTATCCAATTTGTTTTTATATTTCACTAAACCAAGGAAACAAATGGCAGAAATCAAAAGACTAAATATTAAAAGAAAATTTTATTGCTTTTCTTTCCTCTTGTTCATGAATTAGAATTGGGAAAGGAGAAGCAATGATGTAATCCCATTGTTTCTTTTCATCTGTTATAGCCCTCATTGCTCAATATGTTGGAAGCAATAAGGCAAAAGCACAGGTTTTCATTTATACAGGCAAACTAACATGAGCAGCCCTTTCAATAGCAAATAGGTTAAACAAAGAGATAACATCAATATGGTAAATTATAAGAGTTTACTTTTATAAAGTCTATATAAATCTTTAATGTTGTTGAAAGAAATGTCCATCTGGGTTCAGTTCCAAGTGGGAAGAAAGACACTGGAAGCAGGGGGCTGATTGGAAAAATGGTTTAATGGTGAAGCAGGACAACCAAGCAGGTGGGATTCTGGGTAGCTGACCACATGAAGTGGAGAGAGAGATTTATACCCTTTGAACTTGCTTACTGATGCTGTGGCAAGAAATCTATCCTAATTGGTTGTCAGACTCCCATGGGGCCATGCAGGGGTAACTTTGTAGGTTGTCTTGCATCCCAAGCTTGGTTGAATCTTGCTGGGTGCTGTAATGAAGCTGCTTTGGTCAATTCCTGTTATGACTTAATGGCTTTGTCCTTGTTTGGATCTGAGTGAGGGCTAATCCCATCACCCTGTAACTGAAGGTCTTTTGTGTTGTAGATAAGATGTCTTTTGTGTTTTGGGGTATTAACAAAGGTGGGGGCTGCTTTCCAAGAGCATGTTTCTTCTTTTCTCATCCAGGGAGGTATAATATTCTGCCTTTTTAATATTTCCTAGAATATTTCATTTTTCTAGGAAAAGTGTGGGTGCCAACTTTCTACAAAGTACTGGCTCTGTCAAATTACTTAAAGACATACAGTAATTAAGCTCATATATTATAAAAATATGTAGTGTGTCTTTCAAATTAGTATAATAAGGATAAATGGAAATATAAAGGACAGGTAAACTGTCAGAAGAACTATGAAAGGAAAAATGATTTGTTTAAAAAAGAGGATACATTGCTCAAATAAAAAAATTTCTAACAGGGTTTAACAAACCAAATGCAGGTTTGAAATAAGTCAAGCCAAGAAAGAATTTAAAGGCTAGAGCCTATTATTAAGTAATAATAGGGATGTCATTTCAAACAGGAAATTTGTTTGAGAGTGAATAGGTTTAAAGATTCTGGATAACTTATTTCCAGCAGTTTTCATTAAAGATACTGTGGACAGACTGAGACCTGATCAACTGTTTGGAAATAAAAAAATCTGTTGAAATACGACTGGAAAAGAAAAAAACAAAAACATGTCATTTTAAAAAGAATATATTTATTACATTTATACTTTTTGTTTTTTAAAAAAAACTTTTAGGTCATTTTTAATAGCAGTTTCATTTATGTAATTTTCCTCATCTTAGAATCAATTTTTAAATAAATGAGAGATAGGATAACATAGGATAATATAAGATAGGATAATATTTTTGAATGATTATGGAATGCTTTGTATGAATCAGTGCTATATCTAACACACACTTCTTAAATAAATAATACATATTTCTTTTACCTTTATCAACAAGAGACTTGGTCTCCCCAGTTCTTTATCATAATTTAAAATATTATTTGTAGTAAACCTCGAGAGTCCTCTTGACCTAAGGCCCTAAGAATGACCTTCTCAAGTTAGGAATTGCATGGTAAGCTCATCTTGGCACGACACGTAGGCAAATAGTTACAGAAACTAGCTGACTACAAAAATCTTGTTAATAGATAATCACGCTATCTTAGCACACAACAGTGGTCGCATCTTGCCATGGCGCCATTAGAATTATACTTCCTTGCTCCTCTTTACATATGTCTCGCTCCCCCCACCCTGAGAAAACTGCAAAATAAAAGAGGGTGGTGCGTTGCAATCGGGGGATTTCTTCATCTACCCCGGGCACAACGTGCTCTCTCACCTTGAGAAACTATGGTGTCTGTGTCAATTATTGATTCTAGTACTTAAGTACTCACCCTCGCGAGGGTCCCTCTAAATTTCACCCCTGCGGGGGCTCTACGGGCTGATCAGAGAACCTAAGGACAACGAGCAAACCGCGACAACGCGACAACTGGGGGCTCGTCCGGGATCTCTCCCTTCTTCAGCTCCACGGCGTGACTTCTGTCTAGAGGTGCGCTGCCTTCACTCCCGTTGCTACGCACCTGGCAAAGGCTCTGTACAATCGTAAGTAATGGGCTCCTCACTCTCCAAAGTTTCGTCAGTTCATAGGGACGAACTTTACCACTTAGTGAAGAAGACTAATTGTTTGCAGAAAATTAACGGCACCACTGTATATACCTTGTCTAGAAAATCTATCACCTCCTTCTTGCTTTATGTGGACCAGCACTGTCCTGCTTATCCGGCTGAGGGCACGCTGCATCGCACTTCGTGGGAACGCTTGGGAAAATATCTGTATGATGTCCCCAGAGCTCCACCGGACATTCTTATGTCCTGGCGTGCGATAATGGCTGCGCTCAATACTATCTACCCCTCCACCTCTCTCCCCGAATCTTTATCTCTTGCCTCTAAAACTGCTAAGCCTCCTGCTGTTCGCTTTGATTCTTCTCCCCCACCTTACCAATCTGTTGCCTCTTCGGATGATATTCCTCAGCTTGCCTCTGCCCCTCCTTTTCACTCTGACACTCCGCACAATCGTCTGCAGCCCTCCTCTCCTTCTGTCTCTCCTATTCCTACTGATTCTCCATCCCCACATCCATTGGGGGGAAATATTACTGCTATCCTGGCTTCTCCTTCCTTCACCTTAGCATCTTGTGATATACCTTCTGCTTACCCTATGACTCTTGTTCCGGGAGCCCCTGGCGCTCCTGTTCATAACAACATAGAGTTAAGAGTGTTGAAAAATTTAAAAGAGGCTGTAAATATGTATGGACTGCAATCCACTTACACTCGTGGCTTGCTTGATTCTCTCGTGTCTGCTAACACTGTAATGCTGTTATATGATTGGAAGATGTTGTTTTCTATGCTTATGACTCCTGCCCAGTATGTTGTTTGGCAGTCTGAATATGAAAAATTAGTAGATGCTGAAATAAGACGAGGCCTCCCTAATCTGGTCATTGCTGATCACTTAAAGGGAACTGGATTATACTCCACCCTGATTCAGCAACAAACTTGCCCTCGCCGTGCCTTTGCAATCATTCATCTTTGTGCGATGAATGCCCTGAAACGTGTGGATGACTCAGACTCTAAATCCACACACACCTTTTTGAAGATAGTGCAGGAGGTTGATGAGTCTTACTCTTCATTCGTTAACCGTTTGCAAACCGCTCTGGAACGCCAAATTGACAATGAGGCGGCCAGACAAGAACTTCTTATTAAACTGGCTTACACCAATGCGAATGAAGATTGTCAAAAAATACTTCAACCTGTTGCTAATAAACCTGGTGTAACCTTGGCTGAATTCCTGCAGCTTTGTAGGATTGTGGGAACTACTTCTCACAAAATGAGTGCCCTTGCTGCTGCCATCTCTACCTCCATTTCTGCATCCCTCCCCACCTCCCCTCCGTCATCTGACGCCCTTGCCGTGTCTCGCTCTGGCAATTGTTTTAATTGTGGGAAGCCTGGCCATTTTAAAAATCAGTGTAGAATGCCGGGTGGGGGGGGAACGCCTCGTGGCCAGTCTCGGGGTACTGCATCCTATGCTGCCAAGCCAAAAACTGTTTGCCCTCGTTGCAGAAAAGGTTTTCATTGGGCTTCCCAATGTCGTTCTAACCCTCCTCCTGCTCAGCAATCGGAAAACTAGGCATGGGGTCTTCAGCTAACCCCGCTACAAAGGCTGAAGCTTCTCTTTCCTCTTCTCTTTCCTTTTTACAACCTACTTCTTTCCCTGTACAGCTGACAGAGGACATCGTTTATGATGATCCTGGTTCGGTCTTCACTCTCCCTCTTTCTATCACTGTTCTGAAGCCACTTCCGCCTTCCTTGCCTGTTTTGCTCATACCTAACTCCTCCCTTACCATTGAAGGCGTAGTCGCTGCACCCTTTTTGTACGACTCCTCTTCTCTGAAAAATCTTTCTCTCGCTGCCATTGGCGACCGGTGCTTTTCCCTGAAAGCGGGAACGATTGTGGCTACTCTCATTCTTCTTCCGTCTCCTGAACCCCCTTCTTTGTTTGCTCTACAGCAATCTGTTCAAGCCTCCAAACCTATGTTAACCATATTGCTGAATGGCCAATCTTTTGCTGGCCTGATTAACACCGGAGCTGACATCTCTGTCATTCGGTCCTCTGAGTGGCCATCCTCTTGGCCCCTTGCTGAAACAACTTCAGTACAAGGCGTCGGTGGAGCGCAGGCAGCAAAGGTTAGCTCACTTTGGCTTACTGCCTCTACGCCTCATTCCTCTGTGACTGCTTATCTTAAACCCTTTGTCCTTCCATTACATTGCAATTTGTGGGGCCGTGACCTGCTATCTCAACTCCACACTTCTCTCTACATACCTTGAATTATGGCTATTTCTCCTCTTTTTCTCACTCTTAAATCAAATATTCCTGTTTGGATTGATCAATGGCCTCTTACAAAAGAAAAATTAAACGCACTTCACACTCTCGTTCACCAGCAATTGGCAGAAGGTCATATTGAACCATCTACCAGCCCATATAACACACCAGTGTTTGTAATTAAAAAGAAAAGTGGCAAATGGCGCCTCCTACAGGATCTCCGTGTTCTGAACGCTATATTGCAACCTATAGGCCCATTGCAATGCGGCCTTCCTAATCCAAATTTAATTCCTGTAACATTTGATCTCATAATCATTGACCTCAAAGATTGTTTTTTCTCCATCCCGCTGATACCAGAGGACAGGATACTATTTGCCTTCACCGTTCCTGAGTTTAATAATTCTAAACCTACAGCTAGATATCAATGGAAAGTTCTTCCCCAAGGAATGCTCAATTCTCCTACGATGTGTCAATATTTTGTAAATAAAGCTTTACAACCCTATCGGGACAAATTTCCTGAATTTTTAGTGTATCATTACATGGATGACATCCTAATTGCAGCTGATGGTCCTAAAGGTACAGTATGTAAAACTTTTCCATGTCTTCTCTCTCTCCTTGCTCTTGCAGGACTGCATGTAGCACCAGAAAAGGTGCAGTCTCATTATCCGTTACAATATTTAGGACACAAGGTTTTAGCCTCCACAGCTTCACCTCACCTTCCTGTTCTCACACTCCCTCAACCTGCAACCTTGGTTCAGTTACAGCAATGCCTGGGCACGCTCAATTGGGCACGCCCATATCTTTCCATTTCAACTCATACTCTCTCGCCATTATTTCAAGCATTGGTCGGCCTTAAGCATCCAGCAGATCTCATTTGGCTGAATGAGCAACAGCTTAATGCTCTTAAAGAAATCAACAGCGCCTTGCATACCCATTGGGTGGACCGCTCATTACACAATCATGCACTCTCATTGGCGCTTCTTCCCACACCCACACTCCTTACAGCAATCATCGTTCAAATCTCGACTTCAAAGAAGCTACACATTTTAGAGTGGATTCACTTCCTCATACCCCAAAAACATCAATCACCACAAGAGCTGCACAAATGGCTCTTCTTATAGAACGGGGGAGGAAAAGAGCTAGAGCCTTGATGGGTGTGGATATCTGCACGCTTTACACTCCCTGCAGACTAACACAATGGGAACCACTCTTCCAAAATTCTGATGCGTTACAAGATGCGTTGGAAGGGTGGCAAGGGAATGTCTCCTGCCATCTACCACCAGACCCACGCATACAAGTGCTGAAAACAATTCCGCTCACTCTAGCGACTCCTTTAGTACAACAACCAGTGAAAGATTGTCTTACTGTATTCACTGATGGTTCTAAAACCATCGGGGCTTGTGTGTGGCAAACTGACAATCAATGGCATAAAAAACTTACCACACCACAACCTTCTGCTCAACAGGCTGAACTGTCTGCCTTCAATATGGCACTCACACTTTTTCCCAACCAGCCAATTAATGTAATATCTGATAGTCTGTATGTGGCACAATTGGCCTTGAATATATTTGATGCCTACATTTCTCCTGCAACCCCTTCTCCTTTAATGACGCTTTTTTTACAGTTATAAGACCTATTGAAGGAAAGGAAAGAATCTCTGTTTGTGGCCCACATCAGAAGCCATCAGCATCTGCCCGGATTTCTTTCAGAAGGCAATCACATGGCAGATGAGGCCTGCAAGTTGCATTTGTTACCAATCCTGCAGAATAACACCTTAACAGCAGGAGAAAGTCATGATTATTTTCATCAAAATAGAAAGGCTCTGGTGAGACAATTTGGAATTACTCATCAAGAAGCCGCGGCAATTGTTCAACAATGTCCTACATGTAGTCTGCAGGCACGAAGTGTCCCAGAAGGAGTAAATCCTAGAGGCACCGAGGCCTGTGACACATGGCAAATGGACGTTACTCAGTATCCATCCTTTGCGACCTGGAAGTATATTCACGTGTCTGTAGACACTTACTCTGGGTTCATCATGGCCACACTGCAAAGGGGGGAGACTACTAAAAACACTATCAATCATTGCATTCGGACCTTTGTAACACTGGGATGTCCAAAAATTTTAAAAACAGACAATGGTCCTGCATACACGACCTCCTCCTTCTCGGAGTTCTGTCATCATTGGTCCATTGTACACAAATTTGGAATTCCATTCAATAGCCAAGGCCAAGCTATTGTGGAAAGAGCAAATTTAACACTCAAAACGGCCCTTGATCGATACATGGGGAAAAAAGGCGTACGCCCCCCGAACCTCCCAGCGTTACAGAATGTGTTAAATGTATGTTTATATACCTTGAACTTTCTGAATCTTACTGGCTCTCCTTCTTCTACGGCTGCTTCTCGTCACTTTACCACACCTCCTGTCCCTACCTCCAGACCTCTTGTTTATTTCAGGCAACTTCCAGATCCGAAGTGGAAGGGACCTGTGCAACTGATCACTTGGGGCAAAGGATACGCTGCTGTTCAACTTCCTGATCGTGTTCTTTGGGTGCCTGCGCGCTGTGTTCGACCTTATCATGGGGAGGCTAAGGACAAGTGTTCCTCTCCTAGCCCTTCTGATTCTGATATCTCCTGTCTTTTCTCAGTTTCGGGCTGATCCTGCTGTTATCTTCGCCCCTCCGTTCACACGCGTTACCTTTGCCTTTGAAGACATCTCTCTTTCCGCCTGTAATTATGCCTTTCAACATCAAGGCCGTGCCTTGCGTCCCTCACCTCACGTCTCTCTTCTGTATGGCTACCAACCCTGTCGGGTCTACCTACATGTCTATGTCACCGCGAATACGGTGGGACCCTATTCCTGCTTAGGCTTTCTTGCTTCCCGTCAATCCTTCAATCATACAGTTTATCTCTTTTCCATTTTCTCTGTAACTCGCCCCCCACTACCCTCTATGTTTCTTTCTTGACTCCTTTTGTCTCAATCTTCTCCTCAATCTTTTTCCCATACCCTGGTGCGCCACTTCTCCTGCTGCCAACCTCCCTGTGATACCACCAGCTGCCTATGGGATGCACCTGGCTCCCATCTCCCTGACCGCTATCCTGGTTCCTGGTCACCGCTCCGCGGACAACGAATTCGTAGACAGCTTCTCGAGTCCTCTCCACATCCTAAATTCAACTCCTTGATTCACACGCACCGTTACAACAATGAGGGAGCACTGCATCTTCGCTCTCAGGCCCTCTCCTGTTACCAGAGGTCTCCAATCAAGAAAAAGGGAATCATCTGGCGCTGGTTTTTCAACAATACCATACATCTACAAGACTCACCCAAATATACCATCAATTATCATTTTAGAGCAACTCATCTTTCAGTAACAGATCTGACCCTCTCAGACTTTGGTCTATACCAATGTGAAATTACAAAAATGGTACGAGGCTTTGCCACTTCTTCTCGGCTGACATTATCCCTACAACAAAAGTTTATCCCCCCCCAACGGAGGACACGAAGTGCACTCACCTCCCAAGATGCCAAACATTGCACCCTCTGCTTGCAAAAAACTCAACAGGGGCTGACCATCAGAACTATATTAATATATCACACTCATTTTATTTGCACCAAACCATCCACGCACACTTGTGTGTGGAATAGCACGACGTATAGTATTTGTGAAGATAACAACAAACAAACCTGTTATGACCCCACAGGCCCCACTCATCACTACAACATCCTCATCACTGTCGGAGCCGGCTCATCGAAAAAGACACTGGTCAATCATGACTTTTATACTCCGAAGGTATCCCAATCGGTCACTTTTGATGCCTGCGAAGCCATGGACTATGGCACAAACGAATGCGGCTCACTTGTCTGGCGACGGACATATTCCAGCAACGAAAAGTACATCTGTGCCAGAACTTCAAATCAACACGACCCCTGTGGCAAAGGCACCTACTGCAATGAATGGAAATGTGTGGACTTTCAATCCAGAGGGCTCACAGTGCGACCCGACACCATACCCAAGAGGGATAACCTTAAAAAACTCTATATCACCCGTCTTAGAGTTCCCGATCCCAACTGTATGCAACATCAGTGCAATCCCATCAATCTCACGTTTCCAGTACCGGAAAATTGGCTTTCCTTCCAAACATGGAAAGGTACTGACAATGACTATGGCTTGGGTATTGATGGGACAGGAACCAACCCTTCAGTAGCCATCAAAATAATAGTAAGCAAAATTTCCATCGACTCAACCAGACACTCCTTATTTCATTCTGTTTATTCGGAATTGGCAAAATTGACTCACCTGACCGTACCACATGAGGTGCGCAACACCTTTGTACACCTTGCAGAGACTATTGCTAAATCATTGCAAGTTAAAAATTGCTTTGTGTGTGGGGGAACTACGATGGGGGAACGATGGCCGTGGCAGGCCCAGGAAATTAACATCACCCATGTCATAACTAATTGGTCCAACTTTGCTACCCTGTTTATTACCTATCTTTATTTCAATGATCAAACATAGTTTAAATGCTATTGCCGAAGCTAAAGCTGCTGCGCAACTTAATCTCTTAATGCAAAATCATGTGTATATGGCAATTCCAACTGAGGAGTGCAAAGCTCCGCTTTTGCACTTATGTTCCGATGACGACACTGATAACCTGCCCTTGAACGAGGTTGTGCAATCGGATCGGGATGTCCCGGAGGGTATGTCCTTATCCAAGCACTATGATACTCCAAAGGAGAAAGGCTTATATTTTGAATCGGATATCGCGGCACCTTAAAACAAAGAAAAGAGGACTTGTAGTAAACCTCGAGAGTCCTCTTGACCTAAGGCCCTAAGAATGACCTTCTCAAGTTAGGAATTGCATGGTAAGCTCATCTTGGCACGACACGTAGGCAAATAGTTACAGAAACTAGCTGACTACAAAAATCTTGTTAATAGATAATCACGCTATCTTAGCACACAACAGTGGTCGCATCTTGCCATGGCGCCATTAGAATTATACTTCCTTGCTCCTCTTTACATATGTCTCGCTCCCCCCACCCTGAGAAAACTGCAAAATAAAAGAGGGTGGTGCGTTGCAATCGGGGGATTTCTTCATCTACCCCGGGCACAACGTGCTCTCTCACCTTGAGAAACTATGGTGTCTGTGTCAATTATTGATTCTAGTACTTAAGTACTCACCCTCGCGAGGGTCCCTCTAAATTTCACCCCTGCGGGGGCTCTACGGGCTGATCAGAGAACCTAAGGACAACGAGCAAACCGCGACAACGCGACAATTATTTATGATTTTCATATGAAAATGGAAAGGTTAAGTAAAATGGAATTAGAACCCTTATTTATGAATGACTTCAAGATGTAATTTAGTATGAATAATAATATGAATAAATTATATAGACTGATTTATGGTTAAGGCATCAGGCTAGAAACCAAGAAATTGTGAGTTTTAATTCTGCCTTAACCTATTTAGTTCTACCTTAATCAGCTGGTGACTTGTGCCAGTCATTCATCTAGGATATAGAAACACATAGTGCTTAAGACTTAAAGGACATTTTATGGGCTAGAAAACAAGTAAAGAGAAGCTTAAGAACTAGACCTGTTCTTCACTTGATACAGTTCCCATCAGGATTGGCTACTGCACTATTTCTGTCATGTTGGTAGAAATCCTTCTCTTTCCTTCCTTCCTTGCATGTCCTTGGCTCTATAACACAGAAAAGACTTGGCTTCCCTGTCTGTTAACAGAGAACGAGGAACTGGAACAGACTTTCTGAAGTTCCTTGTAGTATGTTTCCAACATCCTGCCCTATGGCTGACCTTTACGTCTGAAGCTTTTAGTATGCCTAGCTCTCTTTCTGGCAAATCTCTTGGTTAAAAAGCATGGTCAGGTGGCTTCCTGGCTAGAACTGATGTTGTTAATTGGACACACAGAACAGAAATGAGTTTTCAGGATGATTTCATTCCACTTTTGCCCTGTATTCAATCTGTATACTCTTGGCCTCCAGAAGCATTGTTCTTCTGAGAGTAAAACATCCAACTTACCTTTGAAAAGGTTACTTGCAGCTGGTCGGATATGCAGCCCAAAGGTTTCTGGTGGGCATCTCCTGAGAGCCAGGGATTTCAGTATGCGATTGTGTTGCATTCTGAAGAAATACATCATGCTGCTATTCAAAGTCAATTTATTCCAACACAGAGCCTTTTCTTTCCTTACTCGGAAGGATAGAAAATAGCACTCAAAATCCCCTTGTAATCTTCTTCTGGTTAATATCTGGATTCCACTCATTTTAAATGCTTTTATTTCATCTTAAGATTTGGTCATTGGTTTTCATCTTAAAACCAACTTGAGTAGTGAGCTGTCTTTATACCTCTTGATAGAAGCCAAATTAATGACAGCCTTGCACACGCACACACGCACACACACGGCAAAAATTAGTTTCAGCAACAACTGTTTTGTAAGATGAAGTTCTGGCACCACCATTCTGTATCTTACCCAACAGATAATATTAAAAATATAGCCTAATTTACTTAGTTTTGCTCCAAGTATTCCATGCTTGGAAGTCTAGGTTCCTTGTAAGCATTAGATTTTAGATCCTGTTAAGTAACTAAGAGGTTACTTTCAAGAGGTTTATTTATCTGAAAGATCTGATTTCTCTTCCCAATGCTCTTTTCACATCTCACAATTTGTATCATTACAAATCATCTCACAATATTGCACATTATCTGAAAAAAAAATGACAAAGGTAAATCTAGAGATGGGTTCCATAACTGTTTTGACCCAAGCCTTGTTCAAATCAAACAAACACAAAGTATATATAAAAGCAAACCTTTTTAATGCGGTGCTGTGAATTCTGTGTATTCACAGCCAAGAGTCATTCAAAACTAATTGTCCCAGATAAGAACAAGCCCTTTCAAGGTTGTGAACAAAAGACTAATTGCAAATAAATATCCAAAGCCAGAAGTTTCAAAATCAAACTGGAGTAAGCAGAACTTCAATGAGGACTCTGAGTAGAAAGAACTTCTTTGCTTCCTGCAAAGAAGCCGATCCTGAAGGCTGGCTTTTATTCTTTATGGGAGGGGCCATCATCTTCCAGCCTTACTCCTGACTCGCCCATACTGCTTCAGCTGCTCTTTCCTTCAAACAGCCCTGCACATACGCGCACCGAGCATAAGCTCCCCGGAGTCCTCTTCATCACTGCTGCCAGACTCTACAACTTCTGAAGGCAGCATCCCACTCTCTGATAGTCCTGGCCCCATCCCTGCATCACATGCAGGCCCTTTGTCTGAGTCCTCGCTGTCAGAGACTTCAGCTGTCGTCACCTGCTGCCAGCGAACCATAACAATAACTATAGTCAATGTTAGATATGCTAACCATATTTTGGACCTTCTTAAATTTTTGGATCCCCCCACTGTATTTATATGTAAATCACCCATTCCATTCTCCAGGGAAAACACTTGGTCCTTATAACGTGGAGGTTTATAGAAATGAAAACATGCTTGATTATTTAATGCTTGAGGATATAAACTGGCCTAGTTTTTGGAGTTCTTTTGAGTTATGTTTATTTGTGGTCTTTCTTATTTTTTATTTATTTATTTATTTATGAAAGTTTATATGGCCAATTAACTCACTCTCAGTCACTCCATGGGCTTATGAAGAAAAAATTTAAAATTAAAACTATTAAAAGTAATACTCCTTCCCTCCCAAACCCATGGCAATAATAATCAAGCTACAAAATAAGCCACTTGATCAGCTCCATCCCGCCCCAGGACTGTTGACAAAACCAGGTTTCAGGGTCTTGCAAAAGCGTGTCAAAGTGAGACCAATCTTACATCCACTGGGATGATGTTGCACAGGGAGGGAGCTACCTTGGAGAAGGACTTTCTTCTTGGTCCTACCAGACGAACCTTCTTAGAAGAGGGAATTCACAGCATTCCCTGTCTCCCTGCTCTGGTGAGTAGAGTAGATGTGACCAGAACAAAATAGTCCTTTATATAGCCTGATCCCAAGCCATGTAGGGCTATAAAAGTAAAAACAGCACCTTGAATTGGACCTGGAAAGAAATTGGCAGCCAATGAATGAATGAATGAATGAAAATTTATTTATATACCGTTCCTTTCCCAAAGGACAATGAAGCTCCAGCAGGAGAAATGGGATATGTACACATCTGGATCTGAACAAAACTGTGCAGGCTGCAGTATTTTGAATCAATTGAAGGTTCAGGATACTTTTCAAGGACAGCCCCATGTAGAGTACTTTGCAATAGTCAAGCCTGGAAATGACTAGGGCATGAACTGTCTGTGAGCTTCTTAAGACTTTTTGTTTGGTTCTTTTTAATTGCAGTGTATTTTTATTGGGTTGAAATTACCTTGGACTGATGAAAAATAATTCACCCTGATATAAAGTGAATAAATTATAACATATCTCTGCAACTTTCTTTTTCCATATACTGCATTGGCTGTCTATGATCCAAGTTGTTTTAAAATTTTTATTTTACTGGTTTATTATCTTTGTTTACCACTCATATACACCATTCATTAAAATAAAGTATACAATATTTACGGTTATAATTAATCATGCAATGATTAATACAGTTAATAAATAAAATATGGGCTATGGAGACAGAAAGAAAAATGATATAATCAAGATATAATCAAGGGAATGTTGAAAGAAATATCCTTCTGGGTTCAGTTCCAAGTGGGGAAAAAGATACTGGAAACATGGAGGTTGCTTGGAAGATTTAATGGTTACAGGGCCACATGGCCTGGAGGTCCAGAGAAGAATGTTCACATGCTTCAAGGTGAGAAGAGAAGGGGAAAAAGAGAAAAAGGAAAAAAAGGAAAAAAGGGAAAAGCGCTGAGGTGCTGAGAGTGCCTGGGTTTTATACTCTCTGTTGGGATTTGAATTGGAGCTTGTATTCTAATTGGTTGTCAGACTCCCAGGGGCGGGGGTCTTAATTTTGTAGGCTTGGTCTGGACCAAATGGCTTTACCTGAATGCTGGCTAATGCAATCTTCCCAGACCATGTGGTGAGATGGGTAATCCTATCATTTCCTGAGGGCCATCCTTAATCCCATCACCCTGGAGTTCCTTCTTATGTAAAGTATTCTGGCCCAGGCCTTAATGGCCCACTCATTAACAAAGGTGGGGATGAGTTTCTGCTTCTTGAGTTGAGTTTCTGCTTCTTGAGTGACTATTCTTTTTAGGAGAAATATTCTGCCTTTTAATATTTTCTAGGCTATTTCAATTTTTCTAGGAGAGGGGTGGATGCTAACTTCCTACAGGAAGTTGGAAAAATAAATTTTAATTTGTGAGTAAAGAACTCTATGGAACATATGTGCCTCAACTCCTAGGAATTGTGTTCTCCATTGAGTATTACTTCAGGTGATGATAACATTGGGTAGGTTTTTTTTAGTGGGGGAGGCCTTCAAATCAATGTTGACTCCTGGCACTTGGACACAAGTCCTTTTAGTTTTATTGCAAGATTTTGGAAATGGCTTGCAATTGTCTGTTTCCTAGGGCTAAGTGAGAATCATTGGCCCAAACTTACCCAGTTAGCTTTGTGTCTAAAACAGGGCTAGAATTCAGAGTCTCCCAGTTTCTAGCCTAATGCCTTAACCAGTATACCAAACTGGGTCTCTTACTAACACTTATCAATCCCTTACAAAATAAATTTTATAAATCACTAACTATACTGTCTTCTGACTAGAAAAGGACATGAACATTATATCAAGGGCAATTGTTTTTCAATAGAAGATTAATCCTACCTTAATTGCACTGAAGAACATCTGTGGGATTAATTTTAACACATATAATTAATAATTCTCCCTTCTTCTCTCCTTTGATGTTATACTTGTTTCTATACAAAAGCATATAACATGAGTTCTGCTTAAGCTAATGAAAGGTTCTGTCCCGGATTTGCAAATCCTCATATTCCCAGAACTGTTCATGATAGATATTTTTGTAGCTGTGGCCAGCTTTCTACTGCTTATTTTTTCCCCTCTCTTTGGGAGTTTCCATTGTGAATGATCAGCTTGCCATCAGTTCCTTCTCTCATCGTTGGATCTTTGTTTTAATTTAATAGTGTCTTCTGTTTTTGAACCTTTCAAAACAAATTTTCTGTTGTTTATGGATGGTCTACGAGAAGAGTATGGTTTCTCAAAGAGCTTACCAGTACTCAGAATTGATGATTAAGTGGAACTCTTTTTTCTCTCTCTCTTTCATTTGTGTGTGTATAAAATGAATGCTTCACAGTGGCTTGAGGAGAATTCTGGACTCCAGGGCAAAAGTCTCAGATGAGGATCTCCAATGGTGAGAAAGGGTAGATGTTGAGCTGCTCCCCATACTGGAACAAC
The DNA here is from genome assembly GCA_023653725.1 of Bungarus multicinctus. Lineage (NCBI taxonomy): Eukaryota > Metazoa > Chordata > Lepidosauria > Squamata > Elapidae > Bungarus > Bungarus multicinctus. Next base: position 24,499,489 of record CM042849.1, read on the forward strand.
TGGGAGGACCAGTAGGAGAATAGGAAGAAAAATATTACATGGCCAACTTCTCCCAGTCAGAATACAGTTCACATGCATCCAAGAGTATTAACAAGCCAGGGTGAAAAAAGTTAAAATTGTGATGTAATGATATGACTAAAGCTCCCTCTGGTTTTGATTGCCTTCTTGAATTATTATTATTGGCCCCATGGATTGCTCTAATATTCATGGTGTACTGTCAATTCTTTTTTAAAGGTGTACTTGGGCTGCAGAAATCCAGATGACCCTTAGCAGAAGACTAACATTTTTTTGTATTTATTTCCTATATTCATCATTTTCTGGCTCAGATACGGTAAGCTTACCTTTGTTCACTCATTCCATCCCCAATAGGAAAGAGGAGCAAACTAAAAAAAAAAAAAGGGACAGACTATTTCCTTGAGGAGTCACCAAGGCAAGAGTTTTACTTCTAGCAGTACAGCAATGAAGCCAACAGATATTGTCCAACTCTGGTTTATTAACAACCCATACAAATAATTTACTTTGAAGAAAGCCATTCAGTATCAGATACATCTTTTAAAAGTAACACTAGGCCAACCAGATTTTGAGATCTAATGTTTTCTTTATTCATATTATTATGAATTCATGAATTTTGTATGATCAATATTCATATAATAATTTTAGCATTTTATATTTATGTGTTTGTGTCTTATGGATGGGTGAATGTGTTTGGAGACCAGGGTAGTTTTGCACATACTGAATCATAAGTCCATGCTATCCAGTGTTACTATGCATCTGCTTTTTAAAATTACATTTTCATTTGCAATTTCCACTAAGATAATAAACCTAACTTAGCCCCTAACATAACTTTGATCTGGGAAGACAATCATCTCTAAGGATAAAATATGATTATATTTCCACACACAATATTTTGTTTTTCTTGGCATCAAGTTAGTAGATCTGTAAAATCAAGAATTTAGGCCTTGGGATTTGCATAGCTTGCATAATGGGTATAAACATTGGGACCACCAAGGATAATTTACAAGTTGTCCTTAGAGGATGCAAAGCCACAAAATAGAAGGGCTTTTTAAAAAATTGCTCCAGAACATATTAATTTTCCAGTTCTGATTCTGGCTTTATTTTAAATATTTTGAATTCATGACAGTGTTTGCAATCAATACTTTATGAATTGGGAAGAAGGCTTGATTCAAACATTGAACATTGAGAGATTTTTTTTTTAAAATAATTACTTTCAAGTACAAAAGAAATTAAAAAACACTACATGTATCTGGAACAATGATCTTTTATAACTATGTTCAATTCAATAATGCAGAGTTTAAAAGTGCACGCATAGCATTTCTGGAAAAACAGGGAAAATTAATTTTTCTCCTGGACTAATAGCTCTATACACTTTTTGTTAGGTGTGGGTTGTGATAGCTTACTTTAATCATTTAATATCAGAAACACGATTGTTTTTAATAGCTTTGGAATAAAACTCTCTAAATACTTATTAAATATCTAAAACAAGAGTTAGCAATTATGTTAGAAATGCCTCCCTCTCACAATGTTTGCCTAATTTCATGAGGCTGGCAAACTGGAATTTTTATTATTTCATACCTGACATCACATGTTTTCCCTTAAGATCTTAGAAAACAAAAATCTGGCTTTGTCATCAAATTTGCGGCTCTCATTGCATGGTTGACCTCTGTGGTCTTTTGTTGAGTGTTTGGGAATCTTCTTGGCTGCTATTTATATGTTATTGATGTTGTTTTTAATTCTGATTGTCTTTTCATTTTTTTATCCTATTTTAATTATGAGACACCCATAATCATGTGTATATTGGATAGACGGCCAATAAATTTACCAAATTATTTCTTTTTCAAAGAGTTTCAAATTATTTTTTATGTATCTTGTCAAGGCACAGGTATTATATATTATAATTGTATTATATTATATATAGGAGCCTCTGTGGCTCAGTGGTTAGAATGCAGTACTGCAAACTACTTCTGCAGCCAGCTGCCTACAATTTGGCAGTTCAAATTCCATCAGGCTCCAGGTTGACTTAGTCTTCCATCCTTCCAAGGTGGGTAAAATGGGGACCCAAATTATTGGGGGAAATATGCTGACTCTGTAAACCGCTTAGAGAGGGCTGTAAAGCATTGTGAAGCGATATATAAGTCTAAGTGCTATTGCTATTGCTACTACCTAGGTATAATGCAGAAGCTGGAATGGTATTGCTAGCCTCTCATCTATTTCAATTTTTTTTGTTCAGTAACTAAGTTGTGTCTAACTCTTCATGACTCCATGTGTGATAGCATGCCAGGCTCCCTTTCTTTCACTTAATATTTCAAAGTAATATTTCTTTAATATGTGAAATTCATGACTTTGGTTGCTAGCAATAATTAAAAACAGTATAAAAACACACACACAACAATGAAAACAAAAGCACCCATGTAATCAACAGCTGAGGTACAACAAATCACCAACACAAATTAGTACAACTATTTCACAGACCTTGACCACATATCTGATCCCCAGCTGACAAAGCCATGTCTTTAAGGCCTTGCAGAACTCAGTCTAATCTTTGGAGGAAGGATGTTCTGAAGGATAGCCAAATGACTTATATAATGCACTTTTCCAGTCTCTCAAAGGTTGTTTATTATTCACAGTGGTTGCAAAGCTCTTGCCAAATTTTTGTAGCAGCAGGTAGAGCCAAGTAAACTGAACTTAATAAAACTGATGTTCTATGTTTCATGTTAACTAGATTTTGCTTAGTTTGAGTTACCCATATCCCAATCTTTGCCAATACAAACAAATGCTTCAACTGCTCATCATGTTTAGTGAGAAACTAAGATTCCACAAGCAAGATATCTTGCATATTATCTATCTATCTATCTATCTATCTATCTATCTATCTATCTATCTATCTATCTATCTATCTATCTATCTATCTATCTATCTATCTATCTATCTATCTATCTATCTATCTATCTATCTATCTATCTATAGAATAGTTTGACTTCTATGTTCTGAGTCTGTCAAAGTCCTAATAGTAGAAATAATAACTATGAATTTATTATATCCTAAATAGCTTTTGGCCTTCCTCAGAGTCTGTCATAGTAAGCTAGAAATGTCTACTCATTAATAGTTATAAAGTAGTTTTTACTATTTAATATAAAGCCAACTTTATGTTGCTTTCTAGAATCACTTCCTAAATCATTTCTGGAATGACTGTAAACGTTTCTTGAGACTAATAACTCTTTGAAAGAAACTTAGCTTCGTTCCAATCTTATCCTGGAGATTTTTCAAGGCAAGGTATTTGAAGACATTTTTAGACAAGTTTGAGAGAACTAAAAAAAAGTCCCTTCCTTCCTTCCTTCCTTCCTTCCTTCCTTCCTTCCTTCCTTCCTTCCTTCCTTCCTTCCTTCCTTCCTTCCTACCTACCTACCTACCATAATTTTATTTCATTTACTGGTTTATTGTATTGTATTTTATTATGATGAGGGAGGCCCTAAAAGAGATAAGCTATATATCATAAGCAGTTCAACCTAACAGGAATGTCAGAAAGTGAGAAAAAATAAGTTGTCAGTTTGACCAATATTCAAATCTTATCCAGGCTCAGAAGCTAGAAAAGCTAAGGCAACAAAGGCAAGCCAGATAGAAAAAGTGAGATTGAAAAATGGGAACTGAAGTGAATAAGATCCAGAGATTTCTGAAAAGAATCGCTGGAAACAATAAAAGGAGGCAAATGAAATTTAATGAGAAAAGCCTGGAGGTTTGAGTTGAAGGAATGAAATATGAACTTGTTTCTTTTGATAATCTTCAGTGAGGTTGGAACATTTGGTGGAATATATGCTATGAAATAGTGTTTGTTGTCTTTTCTACTCAACAACAACAAAAATACACTAGAATTAAAAGTAGGATTTTCTGCTGCTTGTTTTTCTGAAATGTTTGAACCAACTAAGTTCAGTAAATTTGAAAGAATTGCAACAATCGAGCTACCTGTATATATGTGAAGTTTCTTTGTTTTCCAAGGACTGGACAAACTACAAAGTAGTAGATAATTGTATACAATGTAACACACATAAAGTCTGTGTAACTTAGCAATAGCATGTTGCTCTGGGTTAACTTCCCTCCAAAGTTGATGCAGCTACTTAATACTACTGGTATACTCAGTCCTTAAAACAAACCTGGAAGTTTGTAAAATGGCATATAATCTTTGTTCCCTCTAAATATTTTGCATTAGGTGGCTGCCTCATTGTGGTCGCTCGTGTTTGCGTTGTTATTGAGGTCCAGGCATGAATTGCACGACAATGCATTTTTTGTGCATGGCCCTGGCTGTTGGCTGATAGCTCTTTCTTGCCTGTAATAATTGTATATGGGGTGACAATGTGGTGGAATCACCAGTGGAAGGAGAGGAATCACCTCTCAGGAAAGTAAAGAGATGCCAGGGGAGAAAATATGTGATGTAAAGCCCTTAAGTCTATATCTCCCTTTTTCCAGGGGAAAGCAGGCATTTGGTGAGATAGAATAGAATAGAATTCTTTATTGGCCAAGTGTGGCTGGACACACAAGGAATTTGTCTTGGTGCAAATACTCTCTGTATACATAAAAGAAAAGATACATTCGTCAAGAATCATAAGGTACAACACAATGATAGTCATAGGGTACAATAAGTAATCAAATCATACTAGGAAACAGTCAATATAAATTATAAGGATACATGCGACAAAGTTACAGTCATACAGTCACAAGTGGAGGGGATGGGTGATAAGGAGTGATGAGAAGATTAATAGTAATAGTAGTGCAGACTTTGTAATAATTGAACAGTATTGAGGGAATTATTTGTTTAGCAGAGTGATGGCTTTCAGGAAAAAACTGTCCTTGTGTTTATTTGTTCTGATATGCTCTGTAGTGTCATTTTGAGGGAAGGAGATGAAATAATTTATGTCTGGGATATGAGGAGTCTGTAAATATTTTCACAGCCCTCTTTTTGACTCGAGCAGTATACAGGTCCTCGATTGAAGGCGGGTTGGTAGTAATTGTTTTTTCTGCAGCCCTAATTATTTTCTGAAGTCTGTGTCTGTCCTGTTGGGTTGCAGAACCAAACCAGATAGTTATAGAGGTGCAGATGATAGACTCAATAATTTCTCTGTAGAACTGTATTAACAGCTCCTTGGGCAGTTTGAGCTTTCTGAGTTGGCGCAGAAAGAACATTCTTTGTTGTGCTTTTTTGATGACATTTTTGATGTTAGGTGTCCATTTTAGTTCATGTGATATAGTAAAACCTAGAAATTTGAATGCCTCTACTGTTGATACTATGTTGTCTAGTATTATAAGAGGTGGTAGTATGGGAGGATTTCTTCTAAAGTCTAACACTTCTATCAGTGGTGGAATTCAAATTTTTTACTACCGGTTCTGTGAGCGTGACTTATTTGGTGGGTGTGGCTTGATGGTCATGTGACTGGGTGGGCGTGTCTTGGTGGTCATGTGGCTTGGTGGGCGTAACTAACCCGCCATCACTCATGTTAAGGGGCGTTTCGCCAGTTCCTTCCTTCCCAGCCACTCCTTGTTACCCTCAGCCTCAATGTATCTATTGTTCTGTTAAAAAAAATTCACCTTTTTTCGACTTTATTATCTGCATCCACATATTATAGATGCACTTTTATGGACCACTGAAAGGAGGAAATGGCTCACATGCTTTGTCTAAGAGTGTGATAGGCAGGTCACAAAACAGGGTTTTGAGGGGTTGCCACAAAGAAGGGGGGGGGGGCAATGTATTTTCCAAAGCAGCAGATGGCAAAACAAGAAGCAATGGATCGAAACTAAACAAAAAAGAAGCAACCTAAAACTAAGGAGAAATTTCCTGACAGCTGAGAACAATTAACCAGTGGAACTGCTTGTCTCCAGAAGTTGTAGATGTTCCAACACTGGAGGTTTTCAAGAAGTTTTCTCTGAAATGGTATAGGGCAGGCAACCTTGGCAATTTTAAGACTTGTAGACTTCAACTCCCAGAATTCTGGGGGGAATTCTGGAAGTTGAAGTACAGAAGTCTTAAAGATGCTAAGGTTGGAGACCCCTGGTATAGGGTCCCTCCAAGACACCTTTGCCTGGCCCTCCACTCAGAATTGGCATCCTCAGTTTTCCTGCCTGAGCAGAAGGTTTGGACTAGAAGACCTTTCTCATTCCCTCTTTTTCTCTTTCCCTCTTTTTCCCTCTGTCTCTCAAAGCCACGGCTGGCCAAGTGCTCTTCCCTATCTTCCCCTTCTGTCCCACACTCTGTGTGTGTGTCTCTCTCTCTCTCTCTTTCTCTCCCCCACAAAGCCACGGCTGGGCTTTCCTTTTTTCTTTTTGGAATCAAGACTGGCTGAACAAGGATCGCCAGCCACACTGGAAGCATCCCTTCGGCTGACTCATCTTCTGCTCCTTCTCCTTCTTGGGTGTGCATGCACGCCATCCACTAGGCCCTGCCAAAGCTGCCAGTTGCAAGAGGAGGGGGAGGGGGAGATCAGTCAACCTGAAGAAACGCTTCCAGCGCAGCTGGCGATCCTTGTTCAGCCGGTCTGGATTCCAAAAAGAAGAAATGAAAATAGCAAGGAGCACCAAGGAAAGCCCAGCCGCAGCTTTGAGACAGACAGACAGACAGACACACACACACACACACACACACACACACACACACATACACACACACAGAGTAGGGGGGAGAGAGGGGAAGATAGGAACCCAGCCGCTTCGCTATCCCCTGCCGTCACCCTTACCTTCTCAGGCCAGGCGAGGGAGGGGAGGGTTAGGGGCAGGAGGACCAGCCACTGCAGGCATATTGGGACAAAGGAGAAGCCCCGGGATATCTGCCCGCCCACCTGCTGGCTGGCTGAGCCAGGCTGGGCTGGAAGAGGCGTGTCAGCCAATAGAAGGCAGAAAATGTGCTCCGGGAGGGCAGGCAGGCAGGCAGGCAGATGTCCCGGGGCTGTTGCATATGCATACTGCATGTGTAGCAGCTGCATATGCAGTGCGCATGTGCAGCAGCCCTGGGACATCCGCCTGAGCTGTGCCATGGCACCACATGGTTGGGAAAGCCAGGAGAGTGAAGAGGACAAGTGGGCGACCGGGCGACCCAGTTCGGGGGCGTGGCAGTCAGGGGTCGCTACCAGTTCTGCGACCCATGACAAATCACCGCTACCGGTTCTCCCGAATAGGCGAGAACCAGTTGAATAGCACCTCTGATTTCTATGGTTTTGAGTGTGTTCAGTTCCAGATTGTTCCGGTTACACCAGTTTGGTTGTCTTTTCTCTGCAAGTGCTACAAATTCATATATACAAAATGTTCCTAGCATCATGGTAACTTTATAATTGGAACAGCCCATTCCAGCCTTGTATCTATTTCAAATGTAAAATGAGAACAGTTGGCCTTTATGTATACTGAGAGTATTTACACCAAGACAAATTCCTTGTGTGTCCAATCACACTTGGCCAATAAAGTATTCTATTCTATTCTATTCTATTCTATTCTATTCTATTCTATTCTATTCTATTCTATTCTATTCTATTCTATTCTATGAAAAGCCTCATTGTCTGAAAACTGCTTTAGCAAATTATTGTAAACACAAAAAGGGAGACTCCAGCCTAGTTGAAAATTACAGACCAATCTCTTTATGCTGCATCACCTGTAAAGTCATGGAATCAATTATTAACCAATCCATCATCCTCCACTTAGAAACAAACAACCTACTCTTTAATAAACAATTTGGTTTTAGGAAAAAACTATCATGTAATCTGCAACTCTTACATTGCAAAAACATATGGACTACACAACTTGATCAGGGCAAAGCAATAGACGCAATCTGCATAGACTTCTGTAAAGCCTTTGATTCAGTGGTACACGACAAACTACTCCTAAAACTAAAATCTTATGGTATCTCTGGACAACTGCATAACTGGATAGAAGCATTCCTGTCAAACAGACAACCAATGGTCAAAATTGGGAGCGACCTATCAAATTCTGTACCTGTCAATAGTGTGTTCCCCAAGGCAGTGTTCTATGACCAACACTTTTCATATTCTACATAAATGACCTCTGTGATCATATCAAGAGCAACTGCATTCTCTTCGCTGATGATGTAAAGCTATTCAACACCACAGACAATACTGCTACCCTACAAAAAGACCTTGACTATGTATCAGAATGGTCAAACAAATTGGCAACTTCAAATCTCAACAAATAAATGCTCTGTACTACATATTGGCAAAAAAAAAATCAGAAAATAAAATACAGGCCGAATAGTCAAGACCTTGTTGATAATCCAAACTCTATCAAGGATCTTGGAGTACTCATCTCTAATGACCTAAGTGCTAGAGCCCACTGTAATTACATAGCCAAAAAGACGTTAAGAGTTGTTAACCTAACCTTATGTAACTTTTTCTCTGGTAATATTACACTAATAACTAGAGCATACAAAACCTTTGCTAGACCAATACTCGAATACAGCTCATCAGTCTGGAACCCACTTTACGTATCTGATATTAACACAGTTGAGAAAGGCCAGAAATATTTTACAAGAAGAATTCTTCATTCCTCTACTCGTTGCAGAATACCTTATGCCACCAGACTCGAAATTCTAGACCTTGAAAATCTAGAACTACGCCACCTTCGGTCCAATCTAAGTATAGTATATAAAATCATACACTGCAATACCCTACCTGTCAATGAATACTTCAGCTTCAACCATAACAACACAAGAGTAAACAATAGATACAAACTCAAGATTAATCGCACCAAACCTGATTGCAGGAAATACGATTTCAGCAACAGAATGGTCAATGTCTGGAATACTCTACCTGACTCTGTGGTTTCTTGCCCAAACCCCAAAAACTAACCTTAGGCAGTCTACTGTTGACCTCACCCCTTTCCTAAGAGGTCTATAGGGGGCGTGTATAAGCGCACCAACGTGCCTATCGTCCCTGTCCTATTGTTTCTTTTATATTTTATTTTTCTTATATGTATCCATGTATTCATAACTATGTTTTACTTATACCTATTATCTTGTAAGCAATTGACAAATGAATAAATAAACAAATAAATAAACAATGCTTTTCCACAGTGCACTTCATGCACTGACCTAATGAACTAGTTCCACTTTAGCACTCGGAGACTCCAGCTGGTACAAAATGCAGCCGCGCAGGTGATCATGGGTGCGTCGCGTAGCGCCCACGTGACGCCTCTCCTGCGTGAGCTGCATTGGTTGCTGGTGGCTCTTCGGGTTCGCTTTAAGGTTCTTGTTTTGACCTTTAGGGCGACCCATGGCATGGGACCAGGTTACCTGCAGGACCGCATTCTGCCAGTGATCTCCAACAGGCCGGTGCGTTCCCACAGAGAGGGTCTGCTCCGGGTGCCGTCGGCCTCTATGTGTCGTCTGGCGGCGCCGAGGAGTAGGGCCTTCTCTGTGGGGGCCCCCGCCCTCTGGAACACTCTGCCTCCGGAGCTTCGTACCAGCACGGACCTGAGGGCCTTCAGGCGCGCGTTGAAGACCTGGCTCTTCGAGCAGGCCGGCCTGGGCTGAGATGGTTTTAATTGGTCTCCATCCTATTTTTAATTTTAATTGGGGTTTTAAGGGGGGTGGTGGTGTTTTCTTATTTTCATTAACTAGCTAACATTAATTTAATACTTTTTTAACTTTTGTATTCTCTGTGGGGTTTTAGATGAGCTGTACACCGCTCTGAGTCCCTCGGGAGAAGGGCGGTATATAAATTGAAATAATAAATAAATAAATAATAAATAAATAATAAATATGAATATACAGTATAGTGTTGTAGGAATTCTAGAATTACACATACCCAGACTTCAAGCATCTGTTATCAAAAGTGCTTCCACGTGTTCAGCTTTACGCAGAGACTTGTATTCATGTAATCAAGAACTCAATTTCTCAGTTTTCTTCAACATATATCAAATAAATACTTATGAATATACAAATAAATCAGTCTTCTATACAAAAAAATCAGTGTCTTGCCTAAATAAATTTCTTATATAAATGAAGAGTGTCATCTTTTAATGTTTAAATTGGAATATTTAAATCTCCTAAACATCAATCCAAAATCTGGAAAAACTTTTATTCAGAATTCATTTGGGTGACAATGCTGTTGTTGGAAGAATTATCCTTCTGGGTTCAGTTCCAAGTGGCGAAAAAGACACTGGAAACATAGAGACTGTTTGGGAAGATGGTTTAATGGTGGACAGGTCTACATGTCTTGAAGCTCCAAGGTGAAAAAGATGATCACGTGCTTCAAGGTGAAAGAAAAGATCAAGAAGGGCTGAGAGTGCCTGGGTTTTATAACCTTTGTTATAAAGGGCCATGCAGGGGCAACTCTGTAGGCTGTCCTGAGTTCCAGGCTTGGTTGAGCCTTGCTGGATGCACTGAAAGGGCTTTTGGGCAATTGCTATGGAGATCTTTGTTATGTAAAGTATTCTAGCCCAGGACTTAACGGCCCACCCATTAACAAAGGTGGAGATGAGCTTTTGCTTCTGAGGTGAATTTCTGCTTCTGAGTTTCTACTCTTTTTTGGGGGATAATGGATTGGTTAATAATTGTTTCCATGACTTTACAGGTGACGCAGCATAAAGAGATTGGTCTGTAATTTTCAACTAAGCTGTGGTCTCCCTTTTTGAAGATGGGGATGACTGTGGCTTGAGACCATAGGTTTGGCAAGGAGCTGGTCCTGAAAGATTTTTCAAAGATTATGCTTAGAGGTTCGGCTATGGCAGTGGATAGCTTTTTTAACAGGTAGGAACATATTCCATCCGGTCCAATAGATAGAGATGGTTTTATATTGCATAGTGCTTTTTCAACATTGTCTTCTGTGAAATCGATATGTATTGGATCATTGTAGTCATCTGTGGTTACACTAGAAAATACTGGGCATGATCCATTGCTGTTTACAAATACTGAGCCAAAGAATGTGTTAAAGAGGTGGCTTTAATGTTGTCATCGTTGCAGTCTTTACCATTAGGTCCTTTCAGGGGTGGGATGACTCTTTTAGTTTGTTTACAAAATTGTAGAAAGCGTGGATAGAATTGGTGTGTAGAAGGTTTTCCTCTTGTTTAATGTGATAATTGGTTCACTTCAGTCTTTATCTGGTGGCATAAATTTTTGTATCAACTTTTGAAGTTGGCAACGTGACCAAATTTGTTTTTCTGCCAAAATGATTTCTTCTTCCATGAGAAGCGAAACGTTTTCAAAGAAAAACAAGAAAGTCCATTTGCCTCTTGTAAAAGCACCTTTGGGACAACCATGACCTGGATTACTGAGAATCTCTATAGACAACAGACACAAATCCATGCCTACGGATAGTTAAGAAATTGTTCTTCCAGACTAGACTGCCTGAGTTCTAGAAAACGAAGGAAGACCCGTCAGTGCAAAACAAAAGCTGCAAAATATTAAAAAAGCACCTCCTTAGACAGAAGTATAAGGTCTTTTTTTTAGTCAGAACCCATTGTCAACCCTCAAAGCAGCAAAGCTCCGGAAGACCATCTCAGGGTTGCCATTTGGGGTGGGGGGGAAGGCTTACAGGGATATTGAAAAAACATGGTGTGGGAGGTGGACAATGAAGAAGATGCCGGCTGACAACCAGCTGGAGAGCAAGCTGGCAGCATAAGAAAGAACTAGGCCTCTCAAGCCTCTCTAGAAGTACAACAGCCATGTGGGTGGGGCAGGTATACGCAGGGGCAGGGTTAAATAGGTGGGGAAGCAGCTGCCTTTTTTTGGTTGCTATGTGCCGAGGTTTCCAGGCCTGCCAGAATTAAAAGCAGTTAATCGAACCTTTTATTTCTATTTCTTGGTTTTGGAGAATTGGAATAGTGGCACCCTTCATTATCTTAAATCCCTTAGTGCTTCTTCAATTGTAATTGCTTTTCAGATTCGCTTTTTCTCTAAAGGCCAAAGGCAAACATGGTATCATGATACAACAGACAGCATTACTTCTCCAAACAGCATTCATCAACTATCCCTGACTGTTTGCTGACAGATGGATCTATGTCTGGAATTGCTAAATCAGTGAAAAGCAAGCCCAAATGAATCCATTCTTGTGCATGAACCTATTCCCACTTGATAATATCAAACGCCCTCTTGGTGGCTAGTGATGCCGCAGCTGTGCAGAGAAAAGGCTGTCTTTGGACAGGTGTATCATATAACAGCATTTTTTTGGCATTACTTGAACATGGAACACTGAGAGGAAACCCTTCTTGTCTAGATCTGACACTTCCTGTATAATAGCTTCCAAATGAATATAAGGAACATAACTCTTCTCCTTCACCTTCCCTTTCCATCACTATTGATGATTGAAGCAAGCTAATAGATGCTAAAGTAAACTGAACTTTACCCAAGGGAATGGATATGCTGTTTGAAGGGAAAATAATTCACGGTGACCTGCAGTTTCAGTATCAACAGAGACACGCAGTAGAAGAGTCGCTGTTGTGGTGCAACAACATATTATAGTCACTGGTTTTTTTCTTTCTTTCTACCTTCACTATCTTTGAACAAGGGGTGGGAGAGAGGGAAAGGCAGTTTTCAATCAAATGGCTACAGTGATCTGTTTCTTGTAATGAAGCTACTCTGATGAGGATGATGACATTTGTAAGGTAGCACATCTAGAGAATATCAATTTGGGAAGATTGCTAGTAATCACCATGTGGGCAAAAGATGCAATGATAGTACCTAAATATTAGATTAGATTAAAATTCATCTATTTCAACAAATAAAATACATTTACCATACATCAGAATTATTGCAAAATATTTTTTGTGTGTGGACCTTTCTGTGGAATGTGTGCTTTATTAGAAGCTTTACAGTGGCAACAGTTGTATGGTTTTCAAGCATGATCACGAATGGCATCTATAGAAATTAGAAATCATAAATATGTAAACGCAGCAATATATCATTGATTTAAGAATAGTGGGGTTTTTTGCTACAGTATGTCCATAATCAAGTCAGAAAGAGTAGGGGAAGAGTCCCTAAAATCTAATCTCATCCTTTTCCCAATCTTTCTAAATGTAATGATTTATGCTCTGAATTTAAGGAATGTACAGTATATTAAGACACCCATCTGGTGACAAAATGCCTACTATAGAACTCTGCATGTACTTGAGGTGAAGAGTAAAGAGGAAAAAGGGATCTAATGCAGATGTTAAAAGCTACAGCAGGAAATGTCAAAGAAGAAGCCTTGTTTTAGGTACATATGTCACTGCAAACTTCCCAATAGGGTTCCAGCAATGTGCTTAGGATATGACCTTTCCTTGGCTGTGCAGTCTCTCCCGGCTACTTTCATAGTTCATAAAATTTTTAAACAAGTGCTTATAACAATTGTTTGAGGAACATGTGCCACAGAGACCTTAAACCCAAGTCTCCTGGCCCACCTTTGATTTAGTTCACAGAGAAGCAGGTTTTATTCTTATATATTTTTTCTGGTGCTATTAATGCCCCAGTAACATCTGTACAGGAAGCCTCTTGGGAGAACACTAGGACACAGTTAGATTTAATGTGTGTTACTTGGCCAGGTTTCTGAAAATGTGATGCTTCACTTATTTTCTCCTTGGAATAATACAGTTGAGTGCTTTGCTTTTTCTGCCTTAACTGACGGTCCCTTTCACTTACCTATCCCTGGTGGGAAAACAATTGGGTCATTAATACCAAAATAACGTCTGCATAGAGTCCTATGAATGTTAAACCCTAAATTAATTTTCAGGTCAAAAGATCAAAAGATAGTTGACCAATCACCTTGCCATACTTTCATATGTACTGTTATTACATAAACCAGCATAAAATAAATGGCAATTAGTAATTTTAAAAGTTAGAAAACATTTTAAAAAATGTAGACCACACACAAATCTAAAAATTCAATGGGATAAACATATTAATTAAATACAACAAAATATAAAAGTTAGCGTATGGCTAATTTATCACAATGCAAACACTCTTACAAGTTGAATAATTATTAAGGATAGTTTGAGGATCAGGTCATCATCTGACAGATTCTCTGGTTTCTTTTACAATACTATAACTCTTTCACCTTTTACCTGCTGTTATAATCAGGGCACTTTTGAGACATACCACAATTAAACATTTCCCTAAAGACCATCCTTAAAGATTTACTGCAAAACGGCTACCTCATACTCAAAATTAAATTTAATTAAAACAGTCTTCCTAAGGGAGTTCTTCATTTCTCAGAAGAAAAATTTTGTTAATCATATTTTAAACATATATTCTGTAATTTCCCCTAGCATTAATGAGAAAAGGGAACACCTGTAAAAGTTTCTTAAAGATATCATTTTCCTCTTAGTGTGTTGCTCCGTATGATACTTCATTAGTAAAAAAAAATATTTATTTCACATAAAAAACTGGATGTAGCACAATTAGATTAGAGTATGCATTGCAAAGATATCATACATTCAACCCAGATAAGAAGTCACAAAACCCACAGCTCCGCATCTAACCCCACCCCATCCAATCCAACATCACTCAAAACTAGGCATGTACACCTAACTATCTCTATTCCAACTACAACTGGCCTTAAATGCAAGCTACTCAATGCAAGAAGCCTTGTAAATAAAATACCTGAATTTCTCCTCTTACTAAATATGGCTAAATTCAACATTATATTTGTCTGTGAAACATGGCTCAACGTATTTCTCCCTGACTCTATTACCACAGTAAGAGACTACCATGTTTACCGATCAGATCGTGAAATCCATAAAGGAGGTGGTGTTGCTATTTTCTATAAAAAGTCCCTACATCTAAAAAACATCCACGTTACCCAGGAGCTTGCTATTCCTGAGACCATCATCTGTGAACTGTCTTTAAATATCACATTTCAGTTCTTACTATGTTACAGAGCCCCTGATTATGACATTGAATATGCAAACAAGCTAAATACATTACTAACATGGGCAGCATCCTGCTCACACGCTTTTATCTTTCTTGGTGACTTCAATCTACCTCTTATTAACTGGATCCTTAATGAATGTACAACTGAACCCACACATGCAACTTTCTACAATGCAGTAACAAATCTGGGACTAGAACAACTAGTAACCAACAACACTAGACTTAACAACTGCCTCGATCTCATCATCTGCAATAGTTTGAATTCAATTTATGGAATACAAATTAAAGAACCCTTTTCCAACAGTGACTACAACATGATTGACTTTTGTCTCAACATACGTCCACACAAAAATCATCACAATGATGGAATCCCCAATTATAACTTCAAAAAATACAACTATGATCTTATAAACAACGATCTCTCATCCCTTGATTAGCAAGTTCTATTCTCTGGATGCAATACTGTAGAAGACCATTACAACATATTTTTACTTGAAGTCAAGAGTCATCAAACTATATGAACCAATAACAACTCCCAAAACAAAACAAAAAAACACAGATTACCCATAATAATAAGGAAGCTTCAATCCAAAAAGAAATCACTTTGGTGGAAAAACAAATTTGGTCAAGTTGCCAACTTCAAAAGCCGATACAAAAATTTATGCCACCAGATAAAAACTGAAGGCATCAATTATCACATTAAACAAGAAGAAAACCTTCTATGCACCAATTCCACCTGTGCCTTCTACAATTTTGTAAACAACAAACTAAAAGACTCAAGGTCCATCCCACCCCTGAAAGAACCTAATGGTAAAGACTGCAACGATGACACTATTAAAGCTAACCTCTTTAACACATTCTTTGGCACAGTATTTGTAAACAGCAATGGATCATGGCCAGTATTTCCTAATTGAACCACAGACAACTACAATGATCGAATACGTATCGATTTTACAGAAGACAATGTTGAAAAAGCACTACACAATCTAAAACCATCTCTATCTATAGGACTGGATGGAATATGTGCCTACTTCTTAAAAAAGCTATCCACTGCCATAGCTGAACCTCTAAGCATAATCTTTGAAAAATCTTTCAGGACCAGCTCCTTGCCAATCTATGTTCACAAGCCATGTTCATCCCATCTTCAAAAAGGGAGACTCCAGCCTAGTTAAAAATTACAGACCAATTTCTTTATGCTGCGTCACCTGTAAAGTCATGGAATCAATTATTAACCAATCCATCATCCTCCACTTAGAAACAAACAACCTACTGTCTAATAAACAATTTGGTTTCAGGAAAAAACTATCACGTAATCTACAACTCTTACACTGCAAAAACATATGGACTACACAACTCGATCAGGGCAAAGCAATAGACGCAATCTACATAGACTTCTGTAAAGTCTTTGATTCAGTGATACACAACAAACTACTCCTAAAACTAAAATCTTACGGTATCTCTGGAAACCTGCATAACTGGATAGAAGCATTCTTGTCAAACATACAACAAATGATCAAAATTGGGAGTGTCCTATAAAATTCTGTACCTGTCAACAGTGGTGTCCTCCAAGGCAATGTTGTAGGACCAACTCTTTTCATACTCTATATAAATGACCTCTATGATCATATCAAGAGAAACTGCGTTCTTTTCGCTGATAATGTAAAGCTATTCAACAATACAGACAATACTGCTACCCTTCAAAAAGACCTTGACTATGTATCAGAATGGTCAAACAAATGGCAACTATAAATCTCAACAAATAAATGCTCTGTCCTACATATTGGCAAAAAAAATCAGAAAATAAAATACAGGTCGAATAATCAAGACCTTGTTGATGATCCAAACTCTGTCAAGGATCTTGGAGTACTCATCTCAAATGACCTAAGTGCTAGAGCCCACTGTAACTACATAGCCAAAAAGACATTAAGAGTTGTTAACCTAATCTTATGTAACTTTTTCTCTGGTAATATTACACTAATAACTAGAGCATACAAAACATTTGCTAGAACAATACTCGAACACAGCTCATCAGTCTGGAACCCACATTACATATCTGATATTAATACAGTTGAGAAAGTCCAGAAATATTTTACAAGAAGAGTTATTCATTTCTCTACTCGTTGCAGAATACCTTATGTCACCAGACTCTTAATTCTAGACCTTGAAAATCTAGAACTACGCCACCTTCGGTCCAATCTAAGTATAGTATATAAAATCATACATTGCAATACCCTACCTGTCAATGAATACTTCAGCTTCAACCATAACAACAATACAAGAGCAAACAATAGAAACAAACTCAAGGTTAATTGCACCAAACTTGATTGCAGGAAATACGACTTCAGCAACAGAGTGGTCAATGTCTGGAATACTCTACCTGACTCTTTGGTTTCTTCCCCAAACCCTAAAAACTTTAACCTTAGACTGTCTACTGTTGACCTCACCCCTTTCCTAAGAGGTTTGTAGGGGACGTATATAAGCGCACCAACATGCCTACCGTCCCTGTCCTATTGTTTCTTTTATATTTTATTTTTCTTATATGTATCCATGTATTCATAACTATATTTTACTTATACCTATTATCTTGTAAGCAATTGACAAATAAATAATAATAATAATTAGTAGAAGGTACATGCACTTTTAAGCATTTTGGTAAGTCAGACAAAAAATTTTGGTGTTACAGAAAATATTCATCTTAACGTTATTTTGAAAGTATCAGTTTAAGGAATTCCATTTCATGGTCTGGAGCAGAATGATCTTGTAGTGCACCATTCAAAAGGTTGTCCTGCCAGCTAAATTTTCCCAAGGTAAACTTATAACTCACTAAAATTAAACCTACTATTTTCCTAAACTAAAAATAGTTAGGTTTAAGTTGGTTAAAACACTTCATTCAATATATTAATTTTAACGAATTGCATACTACAATAGTAAAAGACCTGGGAAAATTAAAATTACCTGGGATGCAAAAGATAATAAAGCACCTGAACTTGGGATCTGCTATTGAAAGGGCCAGGTTCTGCTAAAACATCTATCTAGAGTAGGATCTCTGAAAACAAACTTGATGAGTAAGGACATATATAGATGGACAACCTTTGGAACATCCTGCCCCTAAAGTCTTTGGAGTAGGAGTAGGAAAAAGCAGACATGTCACTTGCAGAAGAAATGCTAGGAGGAAGTGGGAAAAGCTAGAGAAGTTCACATACAACTCACATATAAAATCAGAACATAATTACTACTTCTACTCTACTAAGCCATATCTGCTTGAAAGCTTTTTCTTCCCTGCATGAAAGATTCCTTTCTCCAACTCTTCCTATTCATAAAAGATTTCTCCAAGCATTCAAAACAAACTGACCTTTTTGCAAGATTTCTCCAAGCATTCAAAACAAACTGACCTTTTTGCAATTTAAGATCATGACATACAACCTTGTTCCTTGCTCTATTCTATGCAGTAGCAATGTTTGAGGGTTTTATTTTTTTATTTTTCAAAAAGTATTACTATCAGGATCTAATTTAACCCAGGTTATCTGATCTAAGAGTTAATTTCCTTTATAGATAGATAGATGATAGAGATAGAGATAGAGATAGATAGATAGATAGATAGATAGATAGATAGATAGATAGATAGATAGATAGATAGATAGATAGATAGATAGATAGATAGGTAGGTAGGTAGGTAGAGTTGGAGAGGGAGAGGGAGAGAAAGAAAAAGAGAGAAAGGAGCCGGAGCAGGAGAGCAAGCAGAAACAAAGGAAATTATTTCCTATATAGCTTATAACAGTGAAGTTTGTTTAAAAAAAATATCAATCATTTGCCACACACACACACACAGAGAGAGAGAGAGAGAGAGAAAGAGAGACAGACAGACACAGACACAGAGAAGCAGAGAGGCAGAGAGAGAGAGCCAGAGACAGAGAAAGAATACACAGTATTTCACTACAAACTGATTCTAAGTATGTGGGGAGGGGAGGATTGACAGAATGTAAATATATCTAAAGCAAACTGGATGCTCTGCATTGTACAGTATCCTGAAATAATGTTTTTTAAAAACCACAGTGTGTGTGCACATGTGTAATATTCAAGATGTTATAATGTGCCACACTTAAG
This sequence comes from Bungarus multicinctus, assembly GCA_023653725.1. Classification (NCBI taxonomy): domain Eukaryota; kingdom Metazoa; phylum Chordata; class Lepidosauria; order Squamata; family Elapidae; genus Bungarus; species Bungarus multicinctus. The sequence continues at coordinate 24,518,441 of CM042849.1, forward strand.
CTATTGTGTACATTACTTTTCAGTTTTAAAAAATTATGTTATTGGTAAACTATTTCGGCAGTTGGAAGAGACATCTTAGACAGTCACTTTTCTTGGGCTATTTTTGCTCAGGAGTTCATCTCCTTATACAATACTAATTGATAGGGCATGCATGCCTTTGCAGTGGTAATAGAACTGGACAGCTGTCTGAGTTGACAACATTGGTAAAACAACTGGTAAATCATTGAACAATACACATTCAATATGTTTTCCTATCTATGTTAGTCAGGCAGTGTTCTAGGATATCTTTTTTCTAAATATCCACATGTGTTCTTTCATTCACAACTATTCTTCATAAACAGATCTTCAGCACACAACTACATCTAATATATACACGGGTGTGTGTGGTTACATTAATAACACCTGTTATTTTTCCAGATGTTCTCTTCCTGATGAATTTTTTCTGATCATAAGTTCTGTAATCGAATTTTCTCTAGTATACAATGTATATGTATATGATTATATATAAACAGTGTGTGTGTGTATCTATACATATATACATATGCACACAAACACAAACACAACACACACACACACAAAGAGAGAAAGAGAGAGCAAACTTGGGATATATCTTACAGTATACATCAATTTTCAGCTGAAAGAAAATTCTGTCCTATAGGATTTGCAATTTTGCAAATCTATTCACATATAAATTTATAACATGTTTTTGGATAAATCTATGTAAAATATTGATGTTTAACTTTTCTCTGAATCTTTTTAAATTCAAATTCCACTCTAAGCTTAGATACATCTTGCCAATTTTGTACTTTGAAAGATGGCAGAACAGAACATGCAAATTTTGGTGAAGTAATCATTTCTGTAGCGATAGTATAGTATAGTATAGTATAGTATAGTATAGTATAGTATAGTATAGAATAGAATAGAATAGAATAGAATAGAATAGAATAGAATAGAATAGAATAGAATACTTTATTGGCCAAGTGTGATTGGATACACAAGGAATTTGTCTTGGTGTAAATACTCTCAGTATACATACAGAAAAAGTACATTCATTAAGGATCAAGTATCTTAGGTTTGGTTTGTTCTTTTAACAACAAAAACACATTTAGAGTTAAAAATATTTTCACCTTCTTTTCTTCCATGTAAGAAACATGATTAATTAGTTTTTGAAATAGAAACAGAATCCTGATCCAGGTTAACATTTGGTTTGGCTCAGAACAATTAATCAGACAGTCAGGTTAAAGTGAATATAAAAAAGAAGAGAGTGAATTATCAATTATACTTTCTGGCCGATTAATGAATTCAGGTGTGCATAAATGATAAGGCTGAATCTCCAAAGCTATCTTTAGAACACTTCAGCTATTTTGCAACTTTTTTCTCAGTAAAATCTCTTTAAGGTGGAAATCTTAAAATGCAAAGTTCACAAATGATTAAAAAGTTTTTTAAAGATTCAGTCATTAAACAACTGATTTTATATATATAAATTTTATATATATAAAATTTTATATATTTTATATATATATAAATCATATATAAATCATATTTTATATATACATATATCATATTATATAACAACAACAACAACAACAACAACAACAACAATAATAATAATAATAATAATAATAATAATAATAATAATAATAATAATAATAAATGTTTATTTATATACCACTCCTCTCCCGAAGGACTTGGAGCGGTACACAGCCATACAATTAAAACAATAAATATGTGAAAAGTTAAAACTAAATTAAACTAAGGCCCTGGCTGTAATCAATTAAAACCCCTCCCTAAAACCCTAAAATTTAATATAAAAAGTAAAACACCCAAATCTAAAATCAGTCCAAGCCGGCCTGGTCAAAGAGCCAGGTTTTCAAGGCACGCCTGAAGGTCCCCAGATCCGTGGCTATACGTAACTCCGGAGGCAACCCATTCCAGAGGGCAGACGCCTCCAGAGAGAAGGCCCTATTCCTCGGGGTCACCAGCCGGCACATAGATGCCGACAAGACCCGCAGGAGACCCTCCCTGTGGGAGCGCACCGGACAGTGAGAGGACAATGGCAGAATGCGGTCTTGTAAATATCCTGGTCCGATGGCATGAAGCGCTTTAAAAGTTAATACTAAAATCTTAAAGCGCACCTGAGAAGCCACTGGCAACCAATGCAGCTTGCGGAGGAGGGGCGTCACATGAGAAAACCTTGACGCCCCCATAACCACCCACACGACTGCATTTTGTACCAGTTGAAGCCTCTAGATGCTCCCATTTGGGAGCCCCATGTAGAGGGCATTACAGTAGTCCAGTCGGGAGGTGACCAGGGCATGAGTGACCATGCATAAGGCATCCCGATCCAGAAAGGGCCGCATCTGGTGGATCAGGCGAACCTGATAAAACGCCTCCCTGGAGACGGTCCATAATGTGGTCTTCCAAAGACAGCCGTACATCCAGGAGGACATCCAGATTGCGAGCCCTCTCTGAAGGGGGCAAAATCTCACCCCCAATAGCCAGCGATGGAACTACCTGGCTATATCGGGACTCTGGAAACCACAGCCACTCAGTCTTGGAAGGGTTGAGTCAGAGTCTGTTCCCGCCCATCCAGTTCCACATGGCCTCCAGACAACGGGACATGACCTCCATGGCATCGTTGGGTGGCTTGGGGTGGAGATGTACAGCTGAGTATCATCAGCATACAGATGACACCTCACCCCAAAGCCACGGATGATCTCCCCCAGCGGCTTCACATAAATGTTGAACAGGAGAGGAGAGAGGACCGACCCCTGAGGCACCCCACAATTGAGGGGCCTAGAGGTAGATCTCTCCACCCCGCCAACACAAATTGCAGACGGTCGGAGAGAAAGCAGGCGAGCCACCGCAACACGGTGCCCCCAACCCCCAACCCCCCCAACCGCCTCAATAGGATACTATGGTCAATAGTATCAAAAGCCGCTGATAGGTCTAATAGGACCAGAACAGAGGAATAACCTCTGTCACGGGCCCTCCAGAGATCATCAACCAATGCGACCAACGCCATTTCAGTACTATGTCCGGGCCTGAAGCCCGATTGGAAGGGATCCAGGTACGTATCTTCATCCAAGTACTGGGGAAGCTGACTGCCACCACACTCTCAATAACCTTCACCACGAAGGGAAGGTTGGAGACAGGACGATAGTTGTTCAAAAGAGTTGGGTGCAGGGAGGGCTTCTTAAGGAGGGGTCACACCACTGCCGTTTTCAAGGCAGTGGGCAGCGAGCCCTCCATCAAAGAAGTGTTAACAATTCCCTGGAGCCAACTCCGTGTCACCTCTCTGGTGGTAGAGACCAGCCAGGAGGGGCAAGGGTCCAATAAACATGTGGTGGCATTCAGCCATCCCAGCAACCTGTCTATACCCTCGGCGATCACAGGGTCGAACTCGTCCCAGATAACCATCTCAAGACTCACCGCGGTCACCTCCCCCGGGACCTCCCAACTAGAGTCCAACCCGGCCCGAATCTGAGCTGATTTTATCGTGCAGAAATCGTGAAAACTCCTCCGCCCTTCCCTGCAAGAGATTCTCCCGCGCTCCCGGCCCAAGCAGGGAGCGGGTCACTCTAAACAAGGCAGCATATATATATAAAATCAGTTATTTAATATAAATTTTACCGTTTTTCAATCTAATCCAAATTAATTAAAGAATAAAGACATAAGTAAAAAGCTATTTGGTCTGATTTTTCTCTGAATCAGTCTAATATAAATTATAGCACCAGTCATTACAGTGTAGGAAGTTAGCACCCACCCCTCTCCTAGAAAAATGAAATATCCTGGGAAATATTTAAAAGATCCAAACTCTGTCAAGGATCTTGGAGTACTCATCTCAAATGACCTAAGTGCTAGAGCCCACTGTAACTACATAGCCAAAAAGGCATTAAGAGTTGTTAACCTAATCCTACGAAGCTTTTTCTCTGGTAATATCACACTACTAACTAGAGCATACAAAACATTTGCTAGACCAATACTTGAATACAGCTCATCAGTCTGGAACCCGCATTATCTGATATTAACACAGCTGAGAAAGTCCAGAAATAAGATATTCTCCACTCCTCTACTCATTGCAGAACACCTTATGCCACCAGACTTGAAATTCTAGATCTAGAAAACCTTGAATTACGCCGCCTTCGGTCTGATCTAAGTATGGTATATAAAATAATACATTGCAATGACTTACCTGTCAAAGAATATTTCAGCTTCAACCATAACAACACAAGAGCACACAATAGATACAAACTCAAGGTAAACCGCACCAAACTTGATTGCAGGAAATACAACTTCAGTAACAGAGTGGTAAATGTCTGGAATACTCTACCTGACTCTGTGGTTTCTTCTCCAAACCCTAAAAACTTTAACTTTAGACTGTCTACTATTGACCTCACCCCTTTCCTAAGAGGTCTCTAGGGGGTGTGCATAAGTGCACCAACAGTGCCTATCATCCCTGTCCTATTGTTTCTTTTTATTTTTATTTATTTTATTTATTTTATACAGTATGTATCAATTTCATGTATCCATAATTATGTTTATACTTATACCTGTTATCTTATAATTGCTTGACAAAATAAATAAATAAAGCTTCTTCAGCTCTGAGTTCCCGGGAAGGGAATCACCTTCAAAGAAAAACAAGAAAGTCCACTTGCCTCTTGAAAAAGCAATTTTGGGACACTTGTGTCTGTTGCAGAGAAGAAGATACTTCTCTTTCCTGAAAAAGCAGGGTTTAGTTTAAAAAAAAATCAGAACTACCTTATTTCTAAGATATTTGGTCATTGTGTCTTATGAACTAGTGATGGAACAGGCTGATGTGAAGGCAATCATACATTCCTACTCCATCTTATCTTCATAGTGGCATAGCTTTATGAGCTTCATAACTTGCAATCTTTTTGTAGTGTATCCCATAGTATTTCTTGCTACAAATACATCCATGGGCCTCCTCCTTAGGATGTATTCCAGGCTCAATTTCTTTCTCAAGCTACACAGTTAGCAAAGTCTCTAATACACTTTGACAAAGAGTTTCCGCTATTGTTTTTAAGATGGTGTCATTGCCTTCTCAAGCCATTTTGTGAGAATAGGACTAAGGAAATGCTTTTGGGTGAGATCCTGCTGCACAGCAAGCCACCTTCTGGCAAGGGTTTAAAATTAATTTCTCTAGAGTTAGATAAAATTAATAACATTTGTATGTCTTTGTCTCCATCTATAAACATCCTAGCTGCTTGAATACCCCTATTTTTGGAAAGTCACATACATATAGATGATTTATGAGGAATAAAATTGTTTTGTAAGGGTAAAAAAGAAAACAAAAAAGATTGTTTCATAGTTTAGCATTCCTTGAAACTTAAATTTCAGGCTTGGTGCTGTTTTCATTAAAGTTGGCAGGGGTTTTACCATCAACTTCAACAAAATTAAGCAAATATTTTTGAAATCCTGGCCAGATGGTGGAAAGAACTATGGGCTGGGATCCAAAGAGCTATGTACAGAGTCCTATACATTTAAGAGAAATTCAGAGGTGTTCTAATCAGTATCTCTGAAGATTTGAAAATCTGGAATAGAGAAAATTTTAAAGATTACCTTCCACTTTTAGAATAAAAAGCCGTAGTTGTACAAACCTACTCAGGGAAGAACTGAGACATAAGTGAAAATATTGTTTAAGACCAGGATTTGCACCATTGTACTAAAGCAGGGGTGTCAAACTCATATCGTCACGGCAGCATCACGTAACATATTGGGACTTTCCCTCCCCTTTGCTAAACCAGCGTGAGTGTGGCCGGTGTGTGATGCATCCAGTCCACGGGCCACGAGTTTGATAGCCCTATGCTGAAATAAAGCAAGGAATAAAGAACAAGTGAAATACATCCCTCTATATACCATTTCTATGAAAAAAATGTTCTTCTGTCTCAATCTTCATTCCGATATAGTCACCATTCCCAGGCTTTCTTTCTTATAATCCTGATTTCACAGCTCATAGTCAAATAATTAAAAAAAAAGTGAATAAATGGGAAATATAACTGGCCGTATAAATCAAACTACAGAATCTATTGAGGTATTTCAACCCCATAAATTCCAAACAGTATAGCCAACTGTAAGAGATGCTGGGATCATATTCTAGTAATATTTAAGTAGATACTTGAATAAATGAGCTATCTTTGGTGCAATAATGTTTGACGTGGGGTCTCAACAAGACTTCTTGAACCACTTGGCAAGTCTTTCAGCCTACACATTATATCCAGGTTTCCTCTAATTCGTCTGAAAATAACCTAGTGCAAACTTTTTCCACATGGTGATCTCTGAGTTTGGAGGACTAGAATTCCTATTATCTCATCTCTTTTGATTACTCGTTAAATCACTTTAAAAATATTAAATATATTTCATATTAAAGTGAGATTAGTTCAATTTTTTATTTTCATGATAACTGGCCACCTCAGAGAATATGTTAAAAAGGGTTGGCAGTCACCTTTATTGTGTTCTTAGGACAAATGTTATTGAGGTGGCTCAAAGCAGATTTCTGAGATCTATACTTGATACACCTGGAGGCAGAGCTATTATTCCAGCTTTTCTAAAATTGAAGTTAAGCTGACGTTAAATTTTTTAAAGCTCCAGATCTTCCCTTCATGTTTACTCCCTTAACATTGGCTGATGAGCTTCCATCAAAGTTGAAAATTTTCATAGAATAAATATTAATGGCAGGTGGATTATCAGCAAGGATTATTTATTCCCTGTCATGCCAAATATGCAAAAATTAAATGATATCAGGTTTCAGGAGGAAACTGGTTTGGCTTTAGATGACCTAAGTGACAAAGGGCTCCTGGAAATTGACCAGTCACCTTTCCTCACTTCAGTTTTCCAGGTGAATAAAGCTTTTTTTCCCCTCCCTCCTAATACTAGCCTTTTGGCAGTATTACAGGGAAAATATTCGAAGATCCAATGCAGAAATAAGTTAGCCCATTTGAAACTGGGAATACTCAAACAGTTCAACGTGTGTTGTGGTATTGTAGAATCTATAGGAACATCCACAAATGTTTAAGTTTACCCCAACTTCATCCTAGAAGAACATATAGTTTCTATATCCCTTTACTTTTTTCATACTTGAAATCTTCTATAATCCTGATTGAAGCAAAATACAGTAGAAGCTCTGGTCATGATCATAATTCATTCTATGATTTCAGTCGCAATCCAATTTGGTCGTGAACTGAACCTTTAAACAAACACAGAGCAGCTAAGTCTGAGGGGCCGAATGTTTAAAGAAGCCAAATTATGGAGCTTTTGGGTCATGACCAAATCAGGTTGCAACCAAAGTTATGGAACGAATTATGGTCATGACCAGAGGTTCTACTGTACTGTGTAGTTACAGTGAAAATAAAGCACCAATCAATGCTAGGCCTATAATAGTTAAAACTCAATTTATTTGTTGACTTCCTTGATATCATCCCATGTTTTATTTCATGTTGCTATCTTTACTACTATTTAATATTCCTGGACTTTGGCTGTAGCAAGGAGGAGAAGGACAATATTATGTTGGAAATTTAAAAGAGTAAGGGAACATGCATATTTGGCCAACTATTGCTTTAATGTTCCTAAGCTTGCTAATATGGTTTGGTGATGTGTAGCATGATTTAATTCCATGAACATGAGTTTGAATTGTTTGTGGCAAATAAGATCCTTCTTTTGGGATGGAAAATTAGTGCCACCCCAAACTCACATTCTTGCAATGACGATCTGTGTTTGGTCTCTGCCTGTGAACTGATTCTTTACTGTTTTAAGCAAAAGACAGATCAGACTAAAGACAAAGATTATTCAATGTGTCAAAACTTTAATGATGAGTTACAAAACACTGCTGTTTTCTATATATTACAACAAGATCTTGTTTCTTTGCTTTCTCTGTTTTGGGAAGGAGTATATCTCTTTTCATTCCTGGATACCACAGCAATTTCCATAATCACATTTAATCTCTTTTATTATGCTTTGTTTCATTGTAATTAACATTGACGTAGAATTCATCCTAACTACCTAAGATCATTTTGTGTTTTAGAAAGTAATATTCTCCCAGCGACAAAAGAACCACCCTAATTAGGTTCAGTGGCTAAAGATTTGTTTCCTAACTAAACATAAAGATTTCAAAACTGCACTTCTAATTTTAATATACATTGCCATGGACTGAAAGAGGAACAAAGATAAAATATAAAGAGAAATATCCCAATGTGAGTATAAACTCATCATTTCAGAGGAAATATTTCATTCTATGACAACCGACAAGGAATGACATGGAAGAGATCTTTAATAGCAGTATGTTTAAAAGTATTTTCTACAAAATAATAATTTTGTTTGGCTCACACAGTTTCTTTTTGCTTTTTCACAAATCTAACATGCATGATAAAATGTCCCTCCATGTTTTTTCTATAGCAGGCAGTGAAGTAAAATTTAAAATCAGGTAATCCGAATCTTCTTTTCTTTGCATCTTGGATAATTTTATATTAAAGATTTCCCAAGATAAAAAGATTTATCCCTTTTTTCCCCTTGCCATACAAATTTGGATATGTCTTTTTGCAACTATTTAAATGATGCCTCTGTTCTAAAAAAGATATTGTTCATGTTTTGACTATTGTACATTGTACAGAGTAATTTCTCATAAGATGGGCATACATTTGATAAATAAACAAATAATCTGGAATACGAATAATGTTTTAAGTAACACATTCCTTTTTACCAGAGAAATTCTGCCCAAATAATGACAATTTTAATTTTTCCCAATTTAAATCCATACATTCAGTCCATATTTTTACATAGTTATTTTGAAGTAGCAAACAATTCATGTTATGATAATATCAAATATTTCATTTTTTTTCTCAATCTAAAAAACAAGTTTTTACAGACAACTCTTTTGCATCTTAATGCAACGAATCATCATATTCTTCATTGGTATTGTTGTGTTTTCCTTATTAATTATAAGTCCAGCAAATGTACCATATTTTCTTAGTTTTTCAATCTACTCTTCCTAAAGAGTTCTCCAAAATTAAAACCAAATTATAGGCAAATGTCTGTAGTTTATAAACTTATTTTTAAAAATTTTCACTCTAACAATTCTCTCATCTTCTTATGTCTTCTCTCTCTTTTTTTGTAAAAGTATAAAGTAATAAAGTTTTGCCTAAGGACCTTTGTTCTGGAAATTTTGATTAAAATCTTCTCAAACTATTGTCCATAAGCAATATTTGACATTAGTTGACAGCTAATGATATTTAAAATATAATATATACATATATATACATCGATATACGCACCATGTAAACAAAACTCCAAAATAATGCTTTGAAAGCATTAAATTAGAAATTTTGAGATAAACAACTAAGCATTTGGAGGTAATCATTTCACATTTGCAATCATTTGGAGATAATTATGAATTTGAATGTTACTTATTTCAAGCGTTCACTCTAAAATGAAAAATTGTCAACATTTCTAAGGTTTTATTTAAAAAGTGTATTTTTGCTTAAGGAATAGTTGAAGGGGAATAACAATGAAGTTTTCTTTTATGCAACTGAACAGAATTAAAAAAAACTGTTTCTGGACTTTATCTGTTTAAATAGACTTAAAATAGTTGAAAAGCAAATATTTGGGTTTTTTTAGAGTCATTCCTTTTATTCTGATAATAACTGAGAACAAATAACGAAGAGGTGAAACCTATCAAAGTTAGCTATTGTAAGTATGGATTGTCTCGTGTAATGCCTTTACAATGCTGCAGCTGGGATGGATTCCTCACATGTGAAGAAATATCAGATGAGGTTAATCTTTCAGTAAATGATTAATTATTAGGTTATTTCTCATATAATGTGAACAGCACCAGCTTATTTTATTCTAACACACTTAATTTATTCTTGCTATGATGCACTTAAGTAGTGTATTTGCTAATTTGGTATTTTCTGAATAACTGCCATTTCCTTAAATTATGCTAACAGGGTCAAAAGTGAGAAGTCAAAGGACTCAAACTATGCCAGAAAGGGGAATATTTCAGGCCTTTTCTGAAATATGTTTATACATTTCTAAGATATTCAAATCTCTCCATGCTACAGATGTTAACCTTTCAGTCAAACAAAGTTACTGAGGATTCTGTTTTTTCTAAGTGCTGTGAGTTTCTCCTCATCTTTGTTCTTCCCTTTATAGAATTGCTCTAACTATATTGTTCTGAATTTTCCAGCTTTTATGTCAGAAAAACCCTTCAGATTTTTCTACACAACTCACATGTTCAATAGACTTCAAATAATTCTGAAGTCCCTGCCCATTGGTCTTTAGCTAGTAACTGGGTTTTTGTCTTTTTCTTTGAATAAAAAACTCTATGTAGTTGCAAGCAACTACATATTTATCTATTGTTTAGGAGAGCACACGTAATGATCTTTATCCTTTACCATGTGCTTACTTCCACTAATGGAACTAATGATGGTTGCAGTTTCCAGAGGTCACACAATCACCTTTTATGACTTTCTGATAAGCAAAGTCAATGGGGAAATCAGATTCACTTCACAACTGTGTTACTAACTTACCAACTGTAATTATTTATTTATTTATTTGTTTAAACTTCTATACCGCCCCCTCTCCCAAAAAAGGGACTCGGGGCGGTGTACAGCCTACTAAAACATACGAGATATACAATAAATATAGTTAAAAATAAATTAAATAGTTTAATCCGGCTGTCTAATTCAGATTCAATTTAAAGTTAAAAACTAAAACCCCAATTAAAATTTAATTAAAAACCTAAAACACAGTTACTGGCCATGGCCGGCCTGATTAAAAAATAAAGTTTTCAACCGCGCGCCGGAAGGTCAGGATATCCGTCATAGACCGTATCTCCGGGGAGAATCATTCCATAGGGAGGAGCCCCCACAGAGAAAGCCCGAACTCTCGGGGCCGTCAGCCGACAACGGTCAGGCGGCGGTACCCCAAGCAGGGCAACCCTGTGGGAGCGTACTGGGCGGCGGGAGGTTGACGATGGCAGCAGGCGGTCCCGTAAGTACCCAGGTCCCGAGCCATGGAGCGCTTTAAATACCATCAGTACCACCTTGAATCGAATCCGGTAGGCCACAGGAAGCCAGTGCAGCCTGCGAAGCAGCGGAGTAACGTGGGAGCTCCGAGGGGCACCCACAAGCACTCGCGCGGCTGCATTCTGGACCAGCTGTAACCTCCGGAGACTCTTCAAGGGGAGCCCCATGTAGAGAGCATTGCAATAATCCAGGCGGGAAATGACGAGGGCGGACGTGACTGTGCGAAGTGCGCCCAGATCCAGAAAGGGCCGCAACTGGTAAATCAGACGTATCTGATAAAAAGCCCCCCTGGCGACGGCTGCAATATGCTCTTCTAAAGACAGCCGCACATCCAGGAGGACACCCAGATTGCGCGCCCCTTCCACGGGGGTCAAAACCTCTCCCCCCACGGCCAGCGAAGGAACCAGCTGGCTGTATCTGGGCGCAGGAAACCACAGCCACTCGGTTTTAGTCGGGTTGAGCCGGAGCCTGTTACGACCCATCCAACTCCGCACGGCCTCCAGGCACCGGGACATCACTTCGACAGCTTCGTTGGGGTGGCCCGGGGTGGAGATGTACAGCTGAGTATCATCAGCGTACTGATGGAACTCCACCCCGAAGCCACGGATGATCTCACCCAGCGGCTTCACATAAATGTTGAACAGCAGGGGCGAGAGCACCGACCCCTGAGGAACCCCACATAGTAGGGGCCTCGGGGCCGACCTCTGCCCCCCTGTCAACACACATTGCGAACGGTCGGAGAGGAAGGAGGTGAACCACCGTAACACGGTGCCCCCCACTCCTAACCCCTCCAACCGCTGCAATAGGATACTGTGGTCGACAGTATCAAAAGCCGCTGAGAGATCTAATAGGACCAGGACAGAGGAACAACCCCTGTCCCGAGCCCTCCAGAGATCATCAACCAACGCGACCAAAGCCGTCTCCGTGCTGTGCCCGGGCCTGAAACCCGATTGGAGGGGGTCAAGATAACTCGCTTCATCCAGGCACTGCGGGAGCTGACGTGCCACCACACTCTCAACAACCTTCGCAACAAAACGAAGGTTGGAGACGGGACGATAATTTGATAACAGTGCTGGGTCCAGGGACGGTTTCTTGAGGAGGGGCCGCACCACCGCCTCTTTCAAGGCAGCAGGTAGCAGCCCCTCTCTCAAGGAAGCGTTTATAATACCCTGGAACCAGCCTCGTGTCACCTCCCGAGTGGCCAAAACCAGCCAGGAGGGACACGGGTCCAACAAACAGGTGGTGGCATTAAGCCCCCCCAGTATCCTGTCCACATCCTCTAGAGTAACAGGGTCGAACTCAACCCAACCAACTCCACCGATATCCACCCCCCCCCCCCCACCCGGAGATGGCCAGTCTGTTCCTCTTAACAACTGTTGCAAGAAAAGTTATAAAAGGGAGAAAAAATTCACTTTGCAACAGAAATGTTGGGCTCAGTTGTGGTTGCAACTTGAAGACTATCTGTATGCTATTCACCAAGCTCAGTAACCTTGCTCTTTATGGTACCAACGTTGGATGAGATCTATTTTTCTCTTACAGAGGACATGCCTTTCTCACTAAGGAAAAGTAAGGAACAGCTGGACCAAAGGAAGATTCTCTGATCTTCTGGCAAAGCTCATATATTCCAAGGAGTATGCAATCCTCAATATTTATCTCAATTTGAAGCTGATTCATAAGTTTCTACTATTGCTAAAAGGCAGCACATTTGTCATAAGCTGAGAAATTTAAAATGATTAAATTTGTTTGCTGCTCATCTGAGGTGACTCTAACAGCTTACATTGTTAAAAAGTATAAAACATTACCACAAAGTATTTACAACCTGAATAAAACTACTATAAGCTATTCTAAAAATACAAATTATCAGCTATAACTGAAAGATGGGAAGAGAAAGAGTAGATTGAGCAGAAGGGAGGCAGGATCTCTTATTAATCAATCAACTACCTCCAGCGTGATGGTTGCCCCATTGGAGCCCCAAGTCAATTGGCAGAGACAGGTCTTCAATCTATTGTGGAAGGACAGGAGGATAGGAGCTGACCTCACTTAATGGAGGCAAGATGTTCCAAAGGGTAGAGCCATGGCAGAGAAGTCTCTTCTCCTAGACCCCACCAACCAGATTTCCCTAGCTAACGGGGCCGATAGCACATCCCCACTGCCTTGTATCCCACCAGTGAATAGATGATTCACAACAGGTAAAAACAACAATCTGATAAAAGCAACATAAAAATCCCAATATAAAAACATATAAACCATTAATTGGTATAGGTAAATCAAAAAGTTGGTTAACGAGGCAAATTCAAAGTGAAATCTCATGTTTCATTTTTATTGTTTCCATGTGGTAGTGTGATTCTGAAGCTCAAAGGCATCATTTTCAAATTCTCATACATATCTTGTCCGAGAAGATAATTCATGGCCATTAATATTTCTGTCCACATAGTTTGGGTATTAGGACATTTACATAAACATAAATTATTAACTATTAGAAGATTGATCTTTCTGGCATACATTATCCCTTTGCCACACTCCCTAATTTCTTGGTGGTTATAACTGCAGAGAATTAAATCTGACTTCTTATTAATCCTGAGAGTGTCATAAAATTGTAATGTCTTTATTATTTAGTATGGTCTATACATCAAGAATAGTTTTTTGTCTGTTACCCCTCTTTTTTCATAGCCCTAGAGCCTTTTTAACGAAGTTAAAGGATGCATGTCCCCCTTGAGGTATCTCTGTGTTGCTTAAATAAACTTGTGTGGTAGCACAGAATGAGTTCAAGAGCAATTTTTGGGGCAATCTGCAAATTATACACTCTCAGATGCTGCCATATGATTGGCTCTTCAATAGCTAGACTTCTGTTTCTCTAATAATATTCCATTAATGTACATTTCTTAATTTCACCATGGTAATTTTTACAGAAACTATGCAGTTTTTTTCTTCTGAAACTATGGCTAGTTAGGATCACCTTTCGGTTACATTCCATTAGTTTGCTCACTTCCCCATAACATATTTAGATAAAATATGCATAGGAGACAAATTTTTGATGAACGTTGTGTGGTCAAAATTTCCATCCAAATAAATATTGGATTTCTATTTTTCTGTGAAAAAGGGGGACATGTTGTCAGGGACAATTCCTATTTTCTAATATTTTCCTAGAAAGCCGTAGAGCCTGTGAATTTCAGGGCTGGTTTGTTTTTCTTTACCGTGAGCACATTTCCAGATAAAGCACAGGACTGCAGTATTTTACAGAGGTTGACTTCTTGTTGAAAATGTTTATAAAGGATCTTTAAAACAAAGGGGTGGAGAGGTGACCCTGATGGATGCATCCAAGGGAATTATCCACAGACACATGATGCCTGCAGGTCTTGGAGATTTACAGATCACACTAACACAGATTTGCAAGAGAGAGCATTTAGGCGATCAAGTTCAATTCCCTTTTCATATGGGAATCCATATCAAACCACCCCAGACAGTTAGCCTCCATATGCTAACATCCAGAGAAGAAGAGTCCATACAGTCTTCCATCAAACAGTTAGTACATTTTTTCTTTTTCTTTTGAATACAATTAACTCCTCCTCCTCCTCCTCCTCCTCCTCCTCCTCCTCCTCCGTCAATTATTTTCCTGACACCAGCTCCACAGTTCTGATCTGCCTCTCTGTATCTATTTTCTATTCTCTTTTCTATTCATGCAGTGTCTTGTTTTCAGGGCTTTTTCTATAATCAATTGGTTTGGTTGGATTTCCCTAATATTTGCCCTCACTAAAATGGTTTGCAGTTATAATTTTAATACTTTTTAAAGGAATTTCCACCTATCTTGAGCTCCCATTCACACTGTTTTCTTCTGCTAAAGGATCCTATTTATTATGTTTATGAAAATGTGTTTTTCTGAAGTCCAAGATACATGTCTGACTACACTCATTTTTAGTTTCAGAGATTCCAGTATTACATTATGACTTTCCTCCAGGGTTTCTGCTTCTTTCACTCCCTCAATTACTGTATAAACCTGAAGTCAAGGATAATAGATTCTTCTATACCTCTGTCCACCCACTGAATGAGAAACTTATCAGTGAGACAAATCAGGAATTTCCTGAAAGAACCATGCTTGGCAGAGTTTTTTCCTTTCTCTATAATAGTCCTTTGGGTTCAAAGAAGACACTCTGTTATGCAGTTCCTCTTTGAGGATGAAGAAGGCTCCTAGTCCCAGTCTAAAAGCAGAGTCTAGAATGACTGTGTGTGTGCATTGGAAGTCCACCATCATAGCAACTGTGGTTGCTATTTTGTGATGTTGCTCATGGTTTTTTATTAGTTTTTGGAGGCACTTGTCCTCAAAACTGGCAGAGGTTTCATAGCACAGGGCTTACCAGCAGGTTCTGTCAGCAAGTGTAGCTTCTAGTTTCATAGTGGAAGCAGGGGTGGGCTTCAAAAATTTTAGGAAAGTGTTCTCTGCCCAGTTGCTGGGTGGGCATGGCCATAGTGAGTGTGGCCTAGTTGGTCTCCTGCACCACAGTGGGTGGGTTGTCTTCTCAGGCTCTGGAGGCTTTCTTTGAGCCTCCGGGAGGGCGAAAACAGCCTCCCTGGGTTCTGGACTTTCTCTGGAAGCCAGAAATGGGCCTGTTTGTGGTCTTCCTGAACTTCCGGGAGACCTGTTTTTTGCCCTTCCCAAGCCCCCTGAACTTATCTGCATCCAAAATGGGCTGCGTGGGGACTCCTGAGAAGGGAGGAGAAGGGCAGAACCAGCTAGGAGTGGGATTTGGGGGTTCTCTGAACTGCACAGAATCTTAGCAAAGGGCTCTCCCGAACCCTTGCAAACCCCGAGCTGCCCAACCCTGAGTGGAAGTCATAGTGATGTAGGGCTTCTTTCATAGCATCTTTGTAGCACTTGTATGATTGACTTTGAGATGTCTTCTCAGACTCCAGTACATTATAGAACAACTGAGGAGGGCAGTCATTCATTCAATCAATCAGAATAGAACTGGAAGGGACCTTGGAAGTCTTCTAGTCCAACCCCCTGCTCAAGCAGGAGACCCATGCCATTCTAATAATTTCTAATAATGTGTCTGCTAATAATTCTTCATTTTAATAATGTATCCCACCTATCTCATCTGGAACTATTGCATGCTTCTGGAAAAAGACCATCCACATCTTCTTGACTGGGACCATGCTAGTAAATTCCCACCACTGTATTGTTTTCATTCACTCCTCCACTTATTTTAACCCAGATATTCTCTATAGTGTTACCAAATACAGCCAGCTATAGTGAGTTTCCCTGTGTATTTAAATATACAATACCACTCCTTCTTTTCATTGCTTCTCTTGAAGAAACAGTATTTGCTCCCCCTTTTCTCTATCCCATTTATGGGATTTATCCAATCATTTCTCCATCATGATCATTAAATCATATTTATCTTTATACATTAGAAGCACAATCTTATCAGTTTAATACTCTTATTCTTACTCTTTTTTTGAGCATTAGTCTCTCTCTCTCTCTCTCTCTCTCTCTCTCTCTCTCTCTCTCTCTATATATATATATATATATATATATATATATATATATATATATATATATATATATATATGTATATGTATATGTATAGATATAGATATAGATATAGATATAGATATATAGATATATATATATAAAGGCCAGGAACTTTATGACACATTTTTATAGTAATTTTCAAGTGACCATTTCAGCAACACACTCATTTTCTAAAGGGTATAAGTTGTTATCTGAGGTTTTAACCAACCTCTATGGTTAAGTTTAAGGCCTAATCAACTTGGTCACTTTTGTCCAAACACATTTTTACCAATCCTTTTGAAAGCTAATTTGCTTTGTGCTAACAGTTCATTCTTTAGAAAACTCAGAAGCCGTATTTAACTCCTTGACACCTTTTGTGCCTACTTTTGTGGTCTTGCTATATTATTTCTAGTCTGCTTCAATGGACTGGAGACTTGCCATTAACTTCTGAGCCTTGTTTTGCGATTGATCAAGTGTGTGGTTAGAGAGAGAGAGAGCTTTGATCACATATTCACACCTATATCTTTATTTTTTAAAAGTCCCTACCCCCCCCCCCCATGGCACCCTTGGTTGTGAGGGTAAGCTAGTGGGTAAGCTAGTGGGTTCCCAAAGAAGGATTTCTTTTTCCCAGTGTAAATAGTTTTTCAGAGAGAAACTTCCTAATGGTTAGGACAGTTAACCAGTGGATCAGCTTGCTTTCAGAAGTTGTGGGTGCTTCATCACTGGAGGTTTTTAAGAAAAGATTGGACAGCCGCCTGTCTGAAATCGTATAGGGCAGGGATGTCAAACTCACATCATCATGGCAGCATCATGTGACATATTGGGACTTTTCCCCGCTTCGCTAAGCCAGGTGTGGGAGTGGCCAGCATTGTGATGCATTGTGATGTGAGCTAGGAATTTGACAGTCCTGGTATAGGGTCTCCTACTTGAGCAAGGTCCCTTTCAGTTCTATTCTGATTTATTGAATCCCTGAAAGAGATCAAGAGCATAACAGTCATGAGATAGATAAAAATAAAGCCAATGTTCCATCCCATACTCAGCAGGGTGAACTTTCTCTCTGTTCTTTTAATTTTAAAATTACCAATTCTATGAATAAAGTCTTCTCTAGTTTGGCACCATATAAATCTTCTTTTAGTTTAATTCTTCATTCTGATGGCACTTAAACATAAATGTTTATGTATTCATCACTCTATAAATGTCATATATGAAAGGAAGGAAGTAGTTGTAGGAGAAGAGTCAAAGCTAAGGAGTCTGCTAATTTAGTTCTATGCAAATCGAGTTGAATATCACCTAAACTACATATAGGGAATTTAACTGAACTACATATAGGGAATTTAACATGAATACAACCTGCAAAGCTTGCAAATAACTGTAGCAATGTGACATTAAGAAGAACCAGTTTAGACTATGCGAAGAATCCTCATGTAGACTTTACTTTTATGTCGACATCATCAGCAAAGCATTGTAATTGTACTCCTATTGTTATAGCTGCTCATTGACTAAAATTGAAAATCACTGGAGAGCTGGAAGACATTCACTTAGATGGGGCAGGATTAGTTTTAAGTGATTTCAGCTGATGTGTACCTTCCAAGTTTAACTTTGCAATAAGGTTTGTATTATTCCTAAATTCTGTCAAGAAGGTACTTGTCTTCCTCATTTAATATCTAAGAGAGAATGGAGTCAAATGATCTCTCAAAGTGGAACAGCCCATTATTTTTCCCATGACGGTTAAAAAGCTAGACACAGCTTGATAGGTCTTACTTCTTACTGGTACACATTCTTGTTTTGAAGCCAACAATAGTACTCATGCGTAAAACATTTATTCACAAGTGTAATGATTGGCAATGATTTCATTATAATTGAAAGGTAGGAAAAAGAAGTATTAACAATTAAAGACCAGATAGTTCAAAATTCGCATTTTAATCTAAAAGTGAATAAACTAAAATTGATGAACTTTTAGAGTTGGGCACATATTAGGGCATCACAATTCATCCCTATAACCTTCATTTTTGATGATAAGAATTGTAATCCATCCCATATAAAGATCACCAGATTGGGAAATGCTGTTATCATATCACCAGAATACTTCATACTCACAAAGTATAGTCAATAATAAAAAAGGAATATTAAACACTGTATGAATTATAGTTTTTATTCTGGTCATTATATTTCTTACATTTGTATTTCTATTTTCTTCAGTGAAACTCAGGAGAATGAAACTTCTTTTTTAAATTCCTGATAACAGCCTTGTGGGAATCTGAAGTTCAGACAATCTGCTTTATATAAAGCCATCTGAAGCTGTTGTACAATTATCTTCTCAACCACATTCTTCCAAAATAGAAAGTTAGATTCAACCAATAGTGGGGGACTAGCAATGATTTCTTTAAGTGGCAGAGACACAATTCCCTCACTCAAAGAATTAACCTTAACTAACATGATTTGACCCTAACAAGAGAAATACTAAAAGCTTTTTCGATTTGAGATCATAGTGTAGGGAACATAACTGATCCAAACAGGAAGACCAGATCTTGAATGTGACCACTGTCTCATGTTGGATGCTGAATGGTCTATGATACGCCCAAGGCTGTCATGATGGCCATGAACTCTTGAGTTATCTCAGACCCACACCTAACAAAGGCAGACTGAAGTCCCCCAGAACCATAAATCTGCTAATTTAAAAATAGAATCAAGGAGCTCAGGCTGAGAGATAGCTTTTAGGCAGGGATGTTGGGAGAAGAGCCACAATCCTAACTGATCCCTAGAGCCCAACTTAATGGGTAAGGTCACATGTCTGGTGACCTGTGGGGCAAGGCAAATTCTAAAGATTCTTTTTATCAACAATTAAATCACTGATAGGGAAGGCCTTGTTTCAAACCGACCTGGCATTCAATAACATTCTTTTGGCATTCTTCCAGTTTGTTCCTCTAGGTTTTCTTTCTTTCTCTCTCTCTCTTACACACACTTTCTCTCTTCCTTCCTTCCTTCCTTCCTTCCTTCCTTCCTTCCTTCCTTCCTTCCTTCCTTCCTTCCTTCCTTCCTTCCTTTCTTTCTTTCTTTCTTTCTTTCTTCTTTCTTTCTTTCTCTCTCCCTCTCCCTCCCTCTCTCTTTCTTTTTTTCTTTCTTTCTTTCTTTCTTTCTTTCTTTCTTTCTTTCTTTCTTTCTTTCTTTCTTTCTTTCTTTCTTTCTTTCTTTCTTTCTTTCTTTCTTTCTTTCTTTCTTTCTTTCTTTCTTTCTTTCTTTCTTTCTTTCTTTCTTTCTTTCCTTCCTTCCTTCCTTCCTTCCTTCCTTCCTTCCTTCCTTCCATCCATCCATCTAGTCTGTTTGTTTCTTGTGGCTACAGTCAAAGGACATACTGGTAATGTTAAAGGACATACTGGTAATGTTAAACGTCGTAAGTCATTCTGTAAGCCAACACAGTTCAATTCAGCTGGGTCCATACTATCTCAAAGATCAGAGCAACAAATTATGTGCATATTGGCCATTTTTGAAATTGTAAAAAGCCATTAAGAGTGAGAGCTTCAGTTTTTATCCAATTTACCATATATCTGAAGGCTTAGCCAACACTATTACTATATAAAAGAATGAAGAAAATTGAGAACAGGGCTTTGTGATTGTTAACAAAACATGACCCCTGCACACACAAGCTACAGATTGCCAATGCCAGCAAGAATTCTTTTTGTATTTTTTTAGTGCCTAATTAACTGTGTCAGGAGTTCAAAAACAATTAGGAATTTGAAAGAAAAGGGGAAAAAAAGAGGGCATTGACTAATTCCTCAGTACATAAATATTTCCATGTTATGCTGCAGGACTTCATCAAACTTAAAAGGGCACTTCAAGGTAGTTTTCAGAATGTTTTAAAATCTTTCCCATTCAAAAGCTCTATTTTGCCATGCGTAATCATTCTTTGGAAGTTTGATGTTAAAATCTGTTTCCTCCTGACATTTAAAATGATCTGTTCGATTTTCCATGCCCTTACAATGCATTTCTTTCCCCTTGGCCCAAGTGCTAGAATGAACTTATAAATGGCCAAAAAGAGAGGCACAGAACCTATGTCTACATCTAACATGACAAGACTAAGCATAGGCAATGCATTAAAGTCTATTTCCTCTTAATATTCCTTTTTGTTCCACTTACCATTTTCTCAAAGAGAACTATCAAGAATTAAAGAGCTGCATGACTAAAAGCAGACATGAAGTCTAGTTCACTATACTGACCACTTTCAGAAGGTTGTCTTTTAAACAGTACCTTTAAAACTAATATTTTTTAATTTAAAAAAATCTGATCGATTATGTTGCACAGACTTTTTTTAACAAATAAGATAGCTAAGCATTTGCTTCCAGTTTTAACTTAAAAGCTGCATAAAAACACCAGCAGTTGGCTGTTTACACATTGTCTTCCTTCTTGGAATGACCAAGTGCCATGTACTAGACCTCTACTGTATCTTATAGACATAATTTAGCTGCACTTATCAGATTTGAAGCAGCATTGCATGAAGAACTGAACAAACTGCCAGAATTTCTAGCTTATGAAAGAGAGAAGAATTGTATCCAGTATTGTGATGTTTAATTATTCCTTTTACATACTGTAGATACATCCTTCAGAGATGTCTCTGAGTTGGCATTGTTGTACAATTGCTAAGAACTAGACTGCAGCAAGTATTCAACTTATTATGTATATAAATAATTTCTTTCTGCATTTCTTTCTTTCTTCTTGAATGTATACCTTTACCATTACCAGAACATATTGCAAGTTTACAACAGACAGATAATATTAAGAAGATGCTCACCCAGATTCCTTCCTAATTCATTAGATAGACCTGACCAAGAAATCAACTCCACAATAAGGTTAAAAATACTTTTATTGAGATTGGCGATAACAACAGAATCTTGCAAATCTGATTCTGTTCCTCCACATAAAAATCCTGACAACCTCTAGGCAATGGGACAAGATTTCTGCTGTATCAGCTAATTAGCTTGGGAATGAGATATATAATAGCAACAGCAATAGCGCTCAGACTTAAACACCACTTCACAGGGCTGTACAGCCCTGTACAGCAGTTAAGCGGTTTACAGAATCAGCATATTGTCCATAACAACCTGAGTTCTCATTTTACCAACCTCAGAAGGATGGAAGGTTGAGTGAACATGAGACATTGAGAATTGAACTGCTGTCAGTCGGCAGAATTAGCCAGCAATACTGTATTCTAACCACTGTGCCACCACAGCTCCTCTATACCTATAAGTAGGTATCATCAACATATTGATATGAGAATCTGTGAAGGCAAATGACTTGCCCCAGCAGTTTCATGTAAATATTGTAAAAAGTGCAGAGAGTAAATAGTCTCAGGCTCTCCACGTATTTGTAAAGAAATGTGGAGAAAATATATGGGACCTGTTCAAGGATAACAAATGACATCTCGGTCCTGGAAAAGGTATCTGCAAGAAACTCAAAATAACTAGCTTTCTGGTATTGCGTGACTTCAACTTCCATGCCTTTGGGACTTGATCAGGGAAAACAAGAAAATTCATGAACTTTATGATTGTCATAGATAAGTTTAAGTTTAGATAAAATCTGGTCTGACATAGACTTATGCAGAACTCATGCTTGTATTGGAATAGTTGTTTTGTAATCAGGATGTTGAAAGATATTGATCTGGGCTTTTTCTGTGCTCAAATAACTTCTTATCCCAGAAGATTTATTGCTATCTGTGACCTCCACAGATTTATGCAAATTCATTAGGATCTGGTACCGTAACTCATGCCTACTTTATTACTCATTTGGATTGCTCTAATCTTCTCTATATAACGTTACCTTTGTAGACAATTTGAAAAGTTCAATTGGTTCAAATTTCAAACGATCTGCTGGCAGGCTGGCACCATGAACGTATATCTACATGTAAGCTTTGCAACTGGCTACCTTTGATGCAATCCAAAGTGCTTGTAACCTGTAAGGGCCTGTCAATCTAGAGCTTTTTATTAGAGTTGGTTGTCAAAATCAATAAATATAATAAAGTCCAATAAAGGTATACTTCTTAGATGACTGATTCATAACATTATTGCACTGAGGCCTGGTTATTCTGCTTTGCTTTACTTTTAGGGCTCACTAAATTTTCTTATTTCTTATTTAGGGAAGGAAGACTTCTACATTAAAATTAATTCTCTCCACTTGACTTGATTCATCATAGTATCTTTCCTTTTCCATCTCAAAATACTTATTCAGGAAGGGAGATTTCTTCTGTGAGCTTCCTCAGACATTCGCTAGGCCAGTGTCCAAATGCCTCCCATTGGGGAGCTTAATCCTTTCCACTGAGTTCCATTAATAATCTTTCCATTCAATTTTTTAATATAGCATTTGTAGTAGTGCTGATGACACAAGCTGTTTTTTTCAGTTCAGTTTTACAATTTACATGAAAAAATCAGCTTGTTCATAGCAGAGATGTTTTATTTCATTTAAAAAATTCCATCTCTCTCTCTCTTTCTCTCTCTCTCTCTCTCTCTCTCTCTCACACACACACACACACACACATACACACACACACTTTAAGAACAAATGTATTCAGTCAACAGAAGAAGAAGTCTGACCCTATGAATAAATTAGGGGCAAGATTCAGATTAAAGAGAGATGATATTGCATAACTCCCAGTTCATTTTGCCCTGCATAGAGCTAAATCTAGATTCAATTGTATTAAAATAAAAAACTGGTGGGAACAGTCACAAATTAATGTCTGATCTTAGTTTTAGCTGTAAGCCGCTTAGTGTTGCCTGATGGTGAGATGGCTGGCATATAAATTTTAATAAATAAAAATAAATAAAATATTTTTTTTTCTTATAGTTTTCAGTGGATGTTTTTCCTAACCAGTTGTTTTATTTATTTATTTAATCATTTAAATGGCCACTCATCTTGCAGATAATAACAGCTGCCTATTTTATATTTCTATATATTTTTTGCTACTTCTTTAGAAAACAATCAGCACTGAATCCTAAAAAAAAGGCTTTCCTTAAAAATAGATGACATCTCCTTTAAATCAAGCTTAATGCTTGTTACTTCTTAGACATATCAAGATCATTTTTGTAGCAGCAATTGAAATTGCTTGCTGTGACTTTCTTCCAATGTAGTCCTCCTTTCCCTTACCCATCTCTCTCTATCTAACCCACCGCTCTGAGAATTTTGAGTGTGGTTTCATCCAAGCAGTAAACTGCTTAATTTTACTTAATTTTCTATGATCGGCCAAATCAGCTAGATGCTGCCACCTATCTGAGCTTTTTCATCCTAGACGTAGACAAATTATTTGCACTCCATTAAAAATGGTATATTAAGAATTGAGCTCACTGAGAAAGAAAATTTAAATATAGATGTCCATATAGAAAATATACATTTCATCAACATAAATTTACAGAAGATCTGAAAAAAGCTGAAAACATAAAAATATTGCTTGGAACTACAAAAAGAAAATACTCCTGTGTTTTTTGATGGCTTAAAATCAAATGCTAAGGCTTTACAAAATTTTTGATGCTGAGAGAGATATAAAAATATTATACTTCTAAAGAAGAACTGGTTGGTTTTAAGATTTTTTTAAATATCATGGTATTGTTGAGCTTATCTTAATTAGTTGCCAGGATTCTATAAATTTCCATACAGGAATCTTTTGCAGTCCACTTTGGAGATGCTAGACAGGACTTTCTAATTTAATTTAATTTAAATTTAAGAATTTATTCTTAAAATGTTTCTACCAGTCCTTTGATGAAAGAGAGTTTGCTTAGAAACTGTTTCAAAGGATGGAATAGAATAGAACAAAATAGAACAGAACAGAACAGAGTTGGAAGGAACCTTGAAGGTCTTCTAGTCCAACCTCCTGCTTAGGCATGAAACCCTATACCACTTCAGACAAATGGTTATCAAATCTCTTCTTTAAAACTTCCAGTGTTGGAGCATTTACAACTTCTGGAGGCAAGTTGTTCCACTGATTAATTGTTCTGTCAGGAAATTTCTCCTTAGTTCTAAGTTGCTTTTCTCCTTGATTAATTTCCATCCATTGCTTCTTGTCCTATCCCTCAGGTGCTTTGGAGAATAGCTTGACTCCTTCTTCTTTGTGGCAGCCTCTGAGATATTGGAACACTGCTGTCATATCACCCCTAGTCCTTCTTTTCATCAAACTAGACATACCCAGTTCCAGAAACTGTTCTTTATATGTTTTAGACCCCCTAATAAATAATATCATAAAATTGTTATGAGTGGAGTACCAGGCATTTATTTCATTTTGCATTTGTCGATAAGTATGTGCAATTGTTCTGCTTTTCTTTGTACAATCAACTCTTCGCTATTCTTTCATCTATCTGGGTTGTCACAATTCAGTTAAGCTTCAAGTGTAGATCTCAAGAAGGATTCCTTCTATATATTCTTTCAGTACAATGCTACAGTTCTTGCTAATAAAAACTTTCAGAAACTATTGGAGGTGTTTTTGTTTTGTTTATTTATTTCCTTTAAATGGCCATCCATCATACCAGGCAACTCTGGGAAGCTAACACCTAAAATATCCATATTAATACATATCAAAAATAAACACCTAAGAGTTTACCAAGCAACAAATAGCATCTAATGATAAGTATATAAATGACAATGTAACACAACTAATGAGCTCAATATCTCTAGATCCCCATAGTTGGGAGAAAGATCAGGCTTCATGAATTTATGACAGGACAGTAGAATCAAGACCAATCTAATCTCAGATGAAATTGTGTTCCACCAAGAATGTACATTTTATGCATTCTGCCAAATCACCTGTTCAATAAATGTTATCCACTGAAAAACTTCCTAGATCTGATGGGATAGGAAATCATTAAAGTGAAGTGGTCTGTCAAAATGTTTCAGCCCGATGCCATTTTTCTGCCCATACTTTTGTTGGCAGACTGTGGAAGAAGGAGAAACAGGCCAATGAGTTGCTTCTAATGAGCTAAGTCCTTTCTTGGCAAATAGTAATTTCATGAAATGAATAGAAAGAATTGATGCTGGGCCTTGTTGATACTTTGGGTCCTGAGCATTTTCAAGTACACATATGGCCTGGTGCACTTTCCTCTGCCCTACCTTCTTGTAACATACTATTTATCAAAATAAGATAGAGTTCATGCTTCTACAGCAGGGCTGTCAAACTTGCAGGCTGTGGGCCAGATACATCATGTGCTGGCCATACCCACAACCAGTTTAGTGAAGGGGGGAAAAGTCACGATACGTCACATGACACCGCCGTGACGATGGGAGTTTGACACCCCTGTTCTACAGCATAAGAGTTTAAACCAGCTTATGTTCTTTTTTTTTAAAACTAAACATGAATGATTTAGAGAGGCTTTTCTCCCATCCTATACTTTTGATAGACAACAATATTAAGGGCTCGACAAAGCACACTGAAATGAAATCAAAATCTCAAGCAGTGAATGTGCAATTCCCACTTCTGCAGACTTTGCTTGCTGCAGCTGCAATCATATGCTTAACCTCAGAGGCTGAAAGGTTCTTCAGAACTGGAGAAACGTCACCTTTAGCTTCGCAGGGGATTTCTGAGCACTTTTTTGGCAGCCGGCCACCTCCAGGTGATCTGCATCGAAACAAAGCAGGCAGACTGTCCTCTGTGCTTATGCAAATATTCTCTCCTTCATAATTGGTATATTGTTCTGATTCCAATTTTATGTATTTAAATATTTCTGATTCATAATACTTCAAGTACAAAAAAAAGTATTTGCATGAAAATATATAAACATAAGCATGTGCTTTCCCCCCGTTTTCATTGTATGAACTGTATAATTTCTAAGTATGTACTAACTTTTTGAGGAATACTTCCATAATTTGCTTGAAATCGTAATGGGAATGCATTATTGTAGCACAAGCTTTCATGAACTGGAATATATTGTATTAGGTTATATTGAATCAAGTCCACTAAGGCTTACAGCATAATAAATGTGTTAATTTTTAAAGTCCTATTAAGATTTTGTAATTTTCATTGTAAAAATAATTTCTTCTCTAGTAGTTGATACTCTGTATACTTTCAGTGCATTGCTTAATAAATGACCGTCATATCTCAGTACTCAACTGCTTTAAAATTCATTGAATTTGGTACTGAAAATCATTTTGATGCAAAATTTTTGTTGGTGCTCTTTTGTTTCATACTCAATGTGCAGGCTATACCTTGTTGGTGTTGGCTGCCTGTGACTCATTACCCTTTCCAAAACAAAGTATCATGTGTTATGCAATGTGCACTGCCTAGTAGAAATGGAAAGAGGCTTTATCATTTCTTACATAGTTTTTTAATTATTTATTTGTTTCAAATATTTATGAATCACAGAGTGATTGCAAATCAAGAACTGAGTAGGGATTTTTCAAAATCCAGCTTCTCTTCTCATTCTAGATGAACAAGAAACAACAGACATTTGATTGATATTGTATTTGAACAAGTGCTAAGGCCCTAGCAACTATCATGATCAATCATAAACATATTTTCCTGGGCATTTTAAAATTTTGAAATAATTTTAATGTGGTTGGTTATTTTGCTATCCCTCCAATATAATATAATGTTAAAGAAATTTTTTGGCTGGCTTTGTAGAGAAGAGAGCCACTTGCAGTAGTAGTTAAGACACAACCTAAAAACTGCGAGACCACAAGTTGTAGACCCACTTTAGGCACAAAACTAGAATTTGGAGCAATCATTGGCACTCAACCCTAGGAAGAAGGTAATGGCAAACCACTTCTAAAAATCTTGCCAGGAATACTAGTCCCTTTTCACAAGTAGATTAGCGTCAAAAGGTATCTTTGTTCAGATATTACTTTCATAAATTCCATTTGGTGTTAAGAGAAGTGAAGAAACAATTTTCTATGTCAGGCTTGATTGAGCAGAGGCATGAACCAAACTAACTTTTCAATATTTGTCTCTTTAAAATAAAGATTAAAATAATTTTCTATTAGACAAATTCTAACATCTAGCTAAGATTGAGAGAACTTGTGTGGAGCTATTTGGAGAGACAACTAAAATGTTTGACCCTTTGAAGGTTTTGCCAGAGCAGAATGATCTCTGGACCACTGAATGTCTTTCCTCAATCTATATATATAAAAGTGAAATGCCACTCATGCGACATCACAAAATCTCCAGAACTGTAAAGCCTATAAACTTGAAATTTGGCAAATATTTTTCTCTTGGCTTCTAGGTGCTCACTAAGAAAGGATTTTTCGAAATGACCATCAGAGCATTATTATTTCGTATATTATTATTAACATGCTCTGATGCTAAGGAGTTTTACTCCTTCTCCCCATCTGAAAGAAATCTGTTCCAAATGCAAAACATAAGCAGAACAGAGGACTTTCAGTTTTAGTTTCACAGCAGCAACCAGCTTTAGTACAGAAAAGTTGAGCTAAGCCATGCCCAGGCATCTTGCTGTCTCCTTTTTGCTCACACAGCAAATACTGTTTCAATTTCTCTCAACTCTCTCATGCACTGATAGGACACTAGCCAGATGAATACCGATGGATGCCGGAAGGCAGAGGCAATATTTTTCCCCTTATTTTCCTCCCCAAAAACTTAAGCTCAACCACATAGTTTCATAGAGAAGCACAAGTATCAAGCTAGTTCTAGATATAGATCCTTTTCATTCTGTCCTACAGGGGCAACAGTCTTGGATTGAAAGGTAGATAATTTAATCTTCAATGTGGATCTCAGAGTGCAGACTGAGGGAAAATATAACAGCTAAAATATCCTAAAGAACAAATAAACTGTAAATATTAAGAGTTAAATTTTTCAAAGTGACCCCAGAAAACAGCCCACAATCAAGTAGTATATCCATTCATGGTTTCCTCAGCATGATCGAAAAGAGAAAAATAGGGAAGTATCAAATATGTTACTTACCTTCAGCAGAATTCATTTTGAGTGCACCATTACTGGTGCACTTTACTGGTGCACCATTATTGGTGCACTTTAAAGAATATTGGACAGCCACTTGTCTGAGATGGTATAGGATCTCCTGCTTAAGCAGGGGTTGGATTAGTAGACCTCCAAGGTCCCTTCCAACTCTATTATTTGTTAACTATTATCCTATGTAGCGTACATTAGTAGTATAGATTAGACAGAATAATGTGTGTGTGTATTTGTGTGTGTATTGTAAAGCAAAGGAAAATATTGAAATGAGCTCACACAAACTCAGGTTGTTAAACTCCATTAAAGGGCTAATGGCTTAAGCTCTTTTCCTACGTTTCTTGGTTGTTGAGCTATAGAGAGCAACACCACAATCCTTCCCCCAAGCAATGACAATGCCTGTCTTGCTCAGAACTTGGCAAGAAATGGATATTTAAATGGTGTAAAGTATTGCAGCATATATTTCCTTTGGTTTCATTTACAGTTGGCTGCATGCATTATTAGGATTGCATGCCACAATTATGTGGTCAGTATGATACGCAATGTTTCCACTACAACAGACATCATGATACTATCCAGGTACTTTGGCTCTGAGGTTGCGGGTAAGTCTGCTAACCCTCGGCCTGTTAATCTTTTCAAAGATTTCTGCAGCATGTCAAATGTGAAATGCCATTGCTGCCATGACAGATCAAACTTCTTACACACAGTCCTTGGAGTTATTTTCTTTCTTTGTTACTAGGATATTATTTACATTAAAAAAAAAAGTTTCATGTAGGTTGTAGCTTTGGGACATTGGAAAAACCTCTTAGCATCACTCAGCACACATAACTAAACCATCTGTTACGAAACTCCAGATAATTGAGTCTAATGAATTATCTATGGATTTAAGCCATTCCTGGTTAATTAAAATTACCACTTTTCCAAATCTATTCTTCACCCCCTACCCATTCAAATTATTCCCTTTCAACCACTGTTTAGAAAAACTGCTGGCTTGTTTCAGCTCTGAAACGAATTACTAAAGATTCATTATCCCTAGTTACTTTGACTAACCAATGCATACTCAGTAAAATGTAAATCAATCTCATATTTCTCATAGCGGATTATGATGAGCAGTAAGAACGAAGTAAATGTTTCTATATCTTTATCTATAACACATATGTTTCAATTAGGCTCTGTTCACATCATTTTCCTGAAATAAAAAGGAGAATCACAATCAATCTCTGCCGTAGGGAAGCAAAACAAGAGCTATTAAATGGATGTGGAATTAAGAAGATCAGATGCATACTAATAGCCGAAAAATGCAACATTACAAAGACAGGTGATGAAGTCAATGTTGGATTTGAGGAGCTATCTCAGAATCCACTTCAAAGAAAAATGAAACAAATTTCAGCCCAGCTTTTCCTAACTTCGCCTGGCCTTCCAAAGTACTTGGAGGACACTAAGCACTGGAAGGTATTCTGGCCTACATTGGTTAAACAATGAAATACAGGATACACACATAATTTAATTACATAGAACCCAGAAGATAAGTACAAAAATCTTGCAGTGCACTGTTTATACCTCTTTACAATTTGTAGGCTCCTGCAAGACAGGACATAGGAAGAAAATGACAAAATATACATCATGCAAATGCAAACTATTTGATTATCTGGCACTATGTTCCAGATGAACACAGTTCATCGCTGTTTCATCAATGTGGTTTATATTGGATATTTATGGCTCCCATTTTAGTTTCTTTGGAGGGGGAAGCTATCATCAATTTCTTTTCTATCATATTGCATAGATTTAGTTGTATAAAATCAGAAGAATATTTAAACCTATCATTAGCAACAAGTGAACTTTAATAATTACCAACCAGTCATGTGCCTCCAAATTAGGTAGGGTTTGGTCACCAGTCCCTAAATTCATCCACATGCAAACTGCACATAGGAAAGGTTTGCATGTTATTACTAATTCATACAAGGGGCAATCCTGATTGGAGAAAACTTTTATCAAGCTTTGCATTATTAATATTATTTTAACATTTACAGCCAATCATTTGCTTCTATTTTAAACTTCATCATGAATTTTATAGAGTCATGGAAATCATTCAGTTCCTTGGAATGCATTTATCAGAAATAATTTATTTTTTAAATTATTTTAATTTTAAATAATTTATTATGCTTATTATTCAGGTTGTACATTACATTGAGGTTCAAAATAGCTTTTTTTGTGAATGGCTATATTTATTTCAACCTTAAGGTCCTTATTATTAATGTTCTGCCAGCTAGCATGGTTAGCATTTTTAGAGGTTTACTGTCATATTTTAAACACAAGATTAATGAAGAATAAATACTTTTTCATGATTGTTTGGGTAAATAGTTTTGATAATATTTATAAATTTTGAGTACTAGAAGTTTCAGAATAACAGATTTCCAGATATAGTTCCAGATTCTGTCTCTGTGTTGAGTTAGAAATTATTAGTTCAATAGGTTTCTTATGAAGAACAGAATTTTAATCTAATAGTATAAAATAATGGAAGTCCACAAATGTATTTTTTTGTTTATCCATAGAAAACTGTCCATTACATGTGAAGAGTCACAATTATTGCAAAGAATCATCACTACAATCATGACATAGTAAACTTATTATAGCAATGACTTTTCACAAATCCAGGGACCTATTCCACAATATATGTCTTGAGTCCAAAACATCTGATCTATTTAAATGTGGATCAGGATTTCCAAAATTTAGAGGACTTATTGCCAAAAGAAGGAATCTATCATTATTAAAATGAGAGTAAGACAGATGGGTTTTCCATATGTCTGTGTGTGTGTGTGTGTGTGTTCATTCAGGACAGAAACTTATATTGGCTGAAACTATGTATATAGGGGTTTCTACATTTTTTCTCTATCACCTAGTGGTTGTCTGGATTTTCACAGTCTAGATCAGTAGACTTTTTCCACAGTTAAAGTGGAAAGATAATTTTAAATTTGCTGAGAAGACAGACGTAGCACCAGAGGAGATTTTTTTATAAAAGCTGACTTCTAGGAGGATTGTCTTAACTTTAGGATTGTTTTCCTTTTGAATAAGTATACACACACCATGTACCCATCTGCAGCATTGAGATGTCCTGCAGCCTCAAACTGTTTTAATAAAAAAACGGATCCCTCTATGGAGAAATGCTTTATTTTCATTTTCTAATTGAAAGGCTTATGTTTTAAGAATCATCTCTTAGATGATAATGCAGCTGACTAGGCTAGTGGCCTAGTTTTGTTACGCTTTATGGTACATTGGGTCCAAGGTAGTTGTAACAGCCTTGGTTACAGTTGCTGTGGAAAAGAATCTTTACACTGACAAAACTGACTCAAACACTCAGCAGGTATGGATTAGAAATGACAAATCTCTAGCCAATTAACAAGGAAATTAGTAGACAACCGCTGAGTAACAGCTGTTAACAATAGGCACGTAGTAAAGAATAGCTGAGAAATTACTAGCTCAAACTCTTATCACAAATGTCCCATTAATCTCTAAACTTTTCTTTTGGAGGGAAAAAAGTGAATACTATGGGAGAAACTGGAAGCCTTCTAACATTCTTTAAGACAACTAGTAGGACTAATATGTAGTTATTATATTCAGATAGTCCTCAGCTTACAACAGTTCATTTAGCGACTGTTCAAAGTTACAGTGGCACTGAAAAATGTGACTTATGACCTTTTTTTCACAGCTACAAACTTTGCAGATGATCCCCATGATCTTGGCAACTGGTTCATACTTTTGAAACCTTCTGATGAGTAAAGTCAATGGGGAAGCCAAAAACAAAATTGGAGCAAAGGATAAGATAAATGATATTGGGAAGGTTTACAGCATCCACCATTTTTCTTTAAGAAATGCAATTGGTTTAAGATTAATTCAAGATTAGTATATTTATTTGATCTAAGTGTTAGAAAAAAGTACAGCTTGTATTTGTTCCAATTCCATACATGTTTAAGAAACAATGTATGCCTTCTGTTTGTGCATATAATTACGAAGTTCCAACACTCATTGTGTATGTTTTTTAAAAATTGTGTAATGGTAACCAGGAGATAAACTAGGGAGTAGAAGTTAAATTTTAAATTGAATTTTTTTAATGGACCTTCAAAAATTAGTTTTGGGATTTTTAAAGCAGACAATATGTACTGCATTTTAATTCCTTTGCTAGTTGTCTTACTAATCTTTTTTTCCAAATGGCAAATTTCTAATAAATAAAGATTAATATTCCTACAATTATTCTATTATACTGGGATAGATTAAGAAGCTAATTGGTTAAATCTCTAAAATGTTTAGTACATGAAGAGGCAAAACCTAACAGCATGGAGACAGGTGTATCTTTGCTTTGACTTATTCCAAACTGTCGTTGGGATCTTCTATAGACTTTATTATTAGATACGTCCGAATTATTCAGAATTCTTATGGAAGTTAGAATTAAGTTCTGCCTTGAAATTAGTTTTTCAGGAAAAAAAACTTAGATAACTGAGCATCAGACTTTAACTGGAGACTCATTGAGTGATCATTACAAAATCTCTATCCTCTTAACTTTACCTACTTTGCAAAGTTAGGAATTATTTTAAAAAACACCAACCACGGAATCTTCACTTATGCCACAAGAGTTCTTTCAACTTTCCCATGTTTGACATTTCTGTACACTCAAAATACTGTAAGGCTTTTAGTCACCCCCATTTTTTTCTTTGAAGAAGATATTACAGAATCTAATTATTGGTTTTGACAACTGGATGGCTTGATTAACTGCATTTTAAGGACATGTTTATTTTTTCTACTCCTTTTCCTGTTTCATGCATTATGTATTCTTGTGGTATTATTTCCCTGTGATGTTCTGCTGAAAGGATACCATGGAATCTAGCTGTATGCCGTCAAACTCATTTTCTCCTCAGACATGCCTGGGGTCTGACAAACAATTTTGGTTTGGGGGAAGAATTTCAGCATGCCTTGAATTTCTCCCACCACATGCACAGGTGGCCAACACATTGGATGAAAAGTGTCCAGCCACAAGACTGGGTTCAATTAGGAATCTCAGAAAGCCAACAGACTCATGCTATAGATCAAGTCACTAAGTAGGCTATTTGCCAGGGCAAGCTGAGAAGTGCTTGATGCAAAACCTGTTATTCCTGGAAAGCCATTATTACACATCTCTACACCACTGAAGGCCTGGTGGAGAGGCGGGCCTTTTATGACGAAAGAAAACACAGACCCCACATGTGGAATGGGCACTCTTAAATGTGTGGTTTTATATAGCAATAAGCAATAGCACTTAGACTTATATACTGTTTTATAGTGCTTTACAGCCCTCTCTAAGTGGTTTACAGAGTCAGCATATTGCCCCAACAATTTGGGTCCTCATTTTACCCACCTCGGAAGGATGGAAGACTGAGTCAATCTTAAGCCTGGTGGGATTTGAACTGCCAAATTGTAGGCAGCTGGCTGCAGAAGTAGCTTACAGTACTGCATTCTAACCACTGCGCCACAGAGGTTCCTGTGTTGTGTATATGTTGGATTGGCACTTTTCATTTGGGGAAATAACTTCATTTAAATGTTTGGCTGCCCTATGGAGTCTCATTTACTGAACTTTGATGGGGAAAAAAACTAGTGGAGAAAAAAATATGAGAAGAAATTGATGAGGAACAAAAAAACAAAACTTCTGTCTTTGGTCTCTGCAAGAAGCAATGTATTATTGTCCAATGTCAGTTTTTTCTTTTAATGTGTGTGTGTGTGAGAGAGAATAAAAGAATATAAAATAAATAGAAAATCTAGAAAGCTGAAAAATCCCTTTTGGCATTCAGTGGTGTGTTTTATGTGGATTGTTCAAGGAGATTCCTGAAAAAGGTGAAGTCAGATACATCCGGTTTTTGTAAGTTAAAGAACAAACAGAAACTTGCAGGTTATGACAATTATTTGAAGCATAAAATTAGGTTCTTTAAAAAAAAAAAAACAAGTACCGCAATCCTAAAAGTGAGATCCAATGAAAGTTAATTTTATTCTAAATAAAGACTAGCAAGACTGTCTACTTTATTTTTTATCCCATGAAAAAAAATCAATTTTCCCTTTATAATATTAATGTTATGTAATTTTTAAGTGGTTTGCCTTTATTGTTCTTTTTAAATGTGTCACCTTGCTTCATAAGGCCTTTCATGCATTTTGTTGGCTTGCAAACAATAGTGAATAGAAGAACAGATTTGTTTTATTTATTAAATTTCAGCATTAAATGTACACTAATGAGAAAGACTGTTGGTTAGAACAGGATGTGGCAAATAAGTTTTCACTGTGTTTAACTCTATAGATTGATGACTCTCATACTGAGAATTCTGCTCATTTATATTTACTCAAAGATGTTCATACACATTACACCATTGAGAAATGGGTGGCATACAACTTTGATAATTATTATTTCCATAAATTTTGTGGGGCTACTATATATAATGATTAAATTATATGATATGCATCTAAAATGCATAAATAAATTCCTTATTTGACTCTTCTATATTACTTCTCTGGTGTGTTTTATACTACCATCAGATTGCAATTATTTCAAAATAATAAAATTATAAGCAGTTCTAAATGAGGAATTATATAAACCTGTATTCAAAATTTCCAGTATTTCTCCAGATATTTCAGTTGCTACTCTGCAGATGAATTGCTGGACCGTGGCAGTCCATTAGGTCTGTCAGTATTTGCTATTGGCTTGTACAGCAATAGAATAAACTTATACCTGTGTTTCTTTCATGACAAGCATCAAGACCTCTATATGGAAAAGATTGGGCTGATGTTGCATCAACATGCCTTTACACAATCAATCTTAGTTTGGTGGTGAAGCTGGAAGTATCAGAATATTCTTTGTTTTTATACTTCTGAAGTCTACGATGTGATGAATCAGTTCTCTGAATCACAATACCATTTTAGCAATCCAACTGAAGATATGTTATAGAACACAGGTGTCAAACTCGATCGTGTCACGTGATGTATTGTGATGAATCATGACTTTTTTGCTTTTGCAGAGCCTGGGTGGGTGTGGCCTATGTATGATGCATCTGACCCGTGGGTTGTCAGTTTGACAGGCCTGTTATAGAATAAACTCAGCCAGCATCTGTTCAGCTTGATCTGCAATTAGAGTGTAGACATGTCTCTCCTAAAGAGAAATGGAAGAATTAAACATATTATAGCAACAAGAAAATAAGCTTACATTTTGAGGTCTTCTATGCAAAGCTCATATGAAAAGGCCCCAGACCACATAGTTGTTATCTATCCAATCTATATAACTGTTTGCTACACTAACAGGAAAAATATAATATGGTACAACACATCAAAAAAGGAAATCCTTTTTCCCATCCATGTAAACATCTTCACACTATCCTGTTACATTACTGCAAGAATGTTATTATATGACTATCAGTGATTTCCCCTTTGTTTCCTAAGGTAAACCACACAGCTGCCTTAGCAATTTTAAGAACTCTTGGGAGCTATTTTGATGAGTCCTTCTAGAAAAAAAAGTATGAGACTAGCCTGTCAGCTGCTGGAAATTTGCATCTTTAATGCTAATGTCAATAAAGAAATCCTGATGTATCCCAGCTAGAAATCCGAACCATATTTATTAGTATATAATTGTCTTTTGGATACAATATTTTTTCAGGAGATACAACACTGCTTTATGTTCACCACTCCTATGACTTTCACACTTAGTGTTATTGTGGGACACATTCATCAAGCATTTTTCTGCTTAAAGGCAAACAGTCAAGGAGAAAATGTCTAATGCTATATATTGTTGTAATAATGCAATTGGCTGACGTGAGCAGCATAATGGCCTAGAGGTGGAGCTGTCACCTCACAATCAGGAGGCTGTGAGTTTGATCCTAGGTAGAGCAGATATTTCTCTCTCTGGATGCAATGATGTTTGTCTGTTGAGAACTCAGTGTAGGCATCAGGAAAGGTATCTGTCCAATAAAGTAATCACTCTTATATAACTTTTATTGTTTTATCAATATATAAAATACAAAGAAAAAGAAAAATGAAGGTAAAAAAGGAAGGGGAAAAGAAATATGAGATACAAGGGGGGAAAAGGTATTGATTTTGACTCTTTTTAACACAGTACAAGATAACAGCATTACAACCTCAACTTTTTACTTTTACACATTAGTATATAACTAGCCAGGACATGGTGGGTCAGTGGCTAAGACTTGTCGCTCAGAAAGGTTGGCAGTTTGGCAGTTTGAATCCCTAGCACTGCATAATGGAGTGAGCTCCCGTTACTTGTCCTAGCTTCTGCCAACCTAGCAGTTTGAAAGCAGGTTAAAAATGCAGGTAGAAAAATAGGGACCACCTTTGGTGGGAAGGTAACAGCATTTTGTGCATCCTTGGCACTTAGTGATGCTGGCCACATGACCACGGAGATGTCTTCGGACAATGCTGGCTCTTTGTCTTTGTAATGAAGATGAGCCTAGAGCCGGAAACGACTAGCATGTATGTGCAAGGAGAACATTTACCTTTACCTATATAACTAGCCATTCCTATAAAACAGATCTATTTAATCAGCAAAAGTATTTTTTTTTCATCACAAGCACAAAATCCATTTAAGTTGCCTGATTTCACTCCGATGCAAGGGATTACAGGTTCATTAAAAGAAAGAAAATGTAATTGGCTTACATATGAAAGACGTTATATGGAACTTATGTGTAGTGAGATGCTTTCAGGGGCCTAATGGCTGCTGACAACATCTACCCTGACTTCAGGGAAAAGTAATTTATCCAATTCTCAATGAGATCTTGCCTACTCATGCCCACATTTTCTCACTTGCTAGCAAAGGGCCTCTTTCAGGAGCTATGGAAAATAAGTGACATTTTGCTTTATATAGCTATGACTAATCCTAGAATTATTCATGATACTCATGCCTTATAAGGCTTTGAAAGAGCATAGAGTTCATACAATTAATCTTAACTCTTAAGACTACGGTATTTTACAAAGAAAATCCAAAATACTAACACTGCAAGGAAAATATAATATGCAAATCAATTCTAATCCATCTCAATAACTCTTGTATTATTGTCCAGAATATCCAATATACATTTGTGTAACTTTTCTGTTAGGAAAGATAGAAAAAAGTGTTAATGATTTGTGCAGAAAAGATCAAAATTGTGACTGAAAAAAACTTGTTTTTTTTTAACTTTTGTATTGATATCATTTACAATACTGAACAAAACAAAATTATAACAAGATTTTCTGACACTTTCTAAGATTTGGATGCTTGACATCTGTTTTAGTTACTTGATGGAATGTTGGTTTGGTAGACCAAGAAAAAATTAGAAAGCAAGAGAGAGAATTTTTTTGAAGAATATATTGGTTACTGGAAGAATAGACATACTTGCTTATGGGAGTAGGAAATATGATGATGTGATTTCCAGACAAATAGGTTCATCAGCCACAGGTGAGGGCTGGGTTTTGAAAAATGAGAATGGACTTCTGAGACTGTACAAAATTTTCTGCTCACATGTGTGTTACAGGGGGAAAATTGTTCTTCGCTGGACAGGTTACTTAC
Organism: Bungarus multicinctus; assembly: GCA_023653725.1. NCBI lineage: Eukaryota > Metazoa > Chordata > Lepidosauria > Squamata > Elapidae > Bungarus > Bungarus multicinctus. Next base: position 24,556,435 of record CM042849.1, read on the forward strand.
CAGATGTGCCTTAGTACATCATCTGTACCAAAATACATCTGGTGATTAAAACATCTTTATATAGTTGCATGATTTATTCAAAAAGTATATTTGCAGCTTTAGAAAGCTAGAGAATTCAATAACTCTGCTAGAATTTCAGTTGTGATAACATACATAATTGAACTTTAGACAAAAGTGCTGTTATTTGCTAAAGAAATAGCTTTGAGGTCATTACATAGAGCATAACTTTCTATTTACATTTTGCTGTTTAGGTATTTTCCTTACAGTCAGGGGATTTAAATAAACCTGCAACCTCTGTGGATTATAGTTATGCACTGTTTTATACATACTAGAGAATTATAAGCCTGCAGGCTGAGATAACTGCACAATAAACATATATTTTATGAAATAATAACTTTAACACATGTTAGTCTGAGAAAAAGAAAGAGATCTTGAGTTTGAGAAAGAAATTCTGTTCTTCCATATAGCTTTCACCTTAAGCAACTTTCCACACGAATTACAAAACTGATTTATTATATCTGAAAGTTGAAAGAAGAAAAAAATAACTCAGACTTTTTAGACATGTCCTTGGTATAACTTTTTTCTGTGCAGTTATATGAATAAATTGAGACTACCTATAGTATATCAGGCCAAATCTCATATACTGTAACTATTTCTCATTCCAAACTCAGCTTTGATAGTGCTTAGTACAAAAATTCTGTCTCTTCTGTAACCTATTAGGTTTTCTACCAAGGGGCAATTCTGTGGCTATTATTTTTGTAGAAATTGGTGATAATTGGACTGTGCATAGTTTCAGATTTGAAACGCAAACATTTATTGAGAAGTACTTAGATGTGCTACTGGAATACCTTTAAACAATAATATATTTTCTGAGTTCACCTGGCTGCTGGCTGCAGCTGACACATGATACCTGGTTAAAAAAAACCCTCATATTTATTTGAGCTGTTTGAACAGGGGCTGTAGGCATGGCACATCTTGCCCTTTCAAACTGAGTCTCTGCATAGAGATGCCCTTGTTCATCATTGTTTAAAAATTGTTGTTTAATTGCCAAGAGTAAACTTTCCATTTGCGCAAAAGCACCAAAGCCCAATCTTTTCATAAGGAAAACTATACCATGAATTAGTCATGAAAATCTGACATAACCTGCAATAATATTTAAAGGAAACTTACTTACACATGTGTTGACCATCACCCAACTACCCACCCTAGCCTAGCCTGAAATGTGGTAGGCTTTATCCCACTAAAGGACTTAATGTTAACGTTAAAAGTTTAAAAGGGAATTTCATCCATTTCAAATGACAGTGCATGACCACTGTGAATTTCTGTGAATTTCTGAATCTTACCTTTGACTCTGTCCAGAGTTCAGTCTGGTAATCTGAAAATCAGTCTGGAACTCAGTGGGTTGTTTTCCGGTTGCTGACTTGCTATCCAAACCGATTCTTAAAAATTTGGCTAGAAAAAAACAACAACCTTAAAATCTCAGTACTTGGATTTATTTTACCTTCAATTTCGATATCTTTCAAAAAGGAGTGATGAACCTAGTATTGATCACTTTTAATTCACAATGAGAAGTTTATTTATTTAATATTATTAAAAATCTACTCATGCCCTCACCATTTCCAACTGTGCGGTCATTATCAGTTACTGGTTACGATGAAAGGAAATACTTCACCTCAGCTGTGGAGCATCCAGCATCTGTTACACTTTAGCTATTATCTTTGGCCAGAGAGTTATAACTGATCTCACAGTTGAGACAGGAAACATGCAAGAGAAACACATTAACCCTGCCATACCCATTTCTGGTGCGTTGTCTGTGTATTCATATATGTTCACACACACTATAGTATATAAATTATACCATACAATTGAATCCTAATTTTGATTCGGTGATCTGGAAAAAAAACCTATTTTTTTCCATGGCCTCATTCAATATTGAGACTCAATTTGCTTTCAATTTAGAAAACACAGAATTATAAAATTTAATCTAACTGATTTAATCCAACAGATCTAGATAAAATTTCAAGGAATACACATATGCTTAAGTGTGTTTGTACTTGTGTGTGTGTGTGCGAGAGAGAGAGGGAGAGGGAGGGAGAGGGACAAGGAGGGTAGAAGGGATGGAAGAACCTGGGAGCATGGTGAAAAGGAGGATCAGCCTAGAATTTGATGTTATTTATGAAATTTGTTTGCCACCCATCTCATGGGAAGGTGATTCTACAAACCGCTATGCAGCCACGAGAGAATTAAATTTAACTCCCTTGAATGCCGTTGGAATGCCATCTAAATCTAAACTGTTGCCAACCTTCAGTTAAAAATATTCCTGTGAATTGGCTTTTAAGCAGTAAACAGTTTAATTAAACTTTTACATGCCTTATAGAGAAAGAAGGCATTATCCTAATTCATCACAATCAGAGAAAGTATGTAAGATGGTTGTGGAACAAAAGTTGAAAGACGTAGTCCATACTTCCTTAGAAATTCTAAAACCAATATGCAGGTAATCTATAAAGCACTGTGTGACATTAAACTCATATTGAAACATACTAACTCAGAATTTATCCTACTCTGTTATCCCATTGGAAGACTCTATGACTGCACAGCCCTGTAAAATGTGAAGTTAAGGCTGCCAATTCAAAAGCTAATCCTAATCTATTCTGTTCTCATGTTGGAATGTTGTTTACATGTTGGGTGAATTTCTAAATACTGTAATTAAGGAAGCTCTGGAGAATTATAACAGCCATCTTTTCTCCTCCAACATGCCTTCCATTCATGTAATATTTATACAAGCATGACAGACACATTGCAGATTAATTTTAAAAAACAGCTAGCAAAAATGAAAAAAATGTCCTTTATTATTCTATCCTGTAGAATTAGAGCTGCCAGAGAACTGAAAACAATGAGTATATGATCAGGACTATTTAACAGACAGTATTTATACCTTAGAAATTAAAAATAAGGATTTATAATAATAAATAAATATTATACAAATATTTATATAACATTGATCCAATATTTGATATACATATACATCTTCTTATGAAGTGTTTAACAAGATAAATTACTAATTCTTACAAAACCATTTTCATTTCTCTTTGAGAATAGTTTTTTGAGGTAACTTCAATATTTAGTTGGCAAAGAGCCATATTATGCAAAGCTTTGTATAAGTGTGTAAAATTGTGTGGTATATGTGTGTATCAATGTACAAGGTAAAATGCAACCGATAAAATGACAAAGAGTTTTATATACAGAAAAACTTGAATATAAAAGTTACCACATTTTATGTTCTGTGATACTACATTAATTATATTTCCAAATGTAAAAATGAAAATTGTATACTTTCCCCTTGTATGTATGATTTGCAAGCTGCATGGCATTATTTTAACACAGATGACTCGTTCTTAGGCAGGACAGTTGAAGAAAGGCAGAATGATAAGTGATATTGCTTGGCTTTGGACCTTTTAAAAGAGCATTTCAAATGTAGTTTAGATCAGGGATCTAGATCTCAGGGACCACTTAAATTCATAATTTTAAATCCCGCAGATGACTAATATAATCTGCCTAATGACCTGCTGAGTGGGCATGGCTAGTGGTCATGTGATTGGGTGGGCATGGCCAATTCGATGTCACTCATGTGGAGGGATGCCTCATTGGCCTCTATTCGCCCTCCCCTCCCAGCCACTCCTTGCCTGACGGCCCGGGCACCTTAGAGCCCCAACAGGAAGCAGTTGTTGGAACTAAGCAGACACCACAAGAAAGAATTGGCAAAACAGCTGGCTCAGTTCAAATTGGATCTGACCAAGAAGGAGGCTCAGCAGAAGCACTTCACTCAGGATTATGACCATAGGCTTTCCAAGCAGAGGGAAGACCTGCAGGGAAGACCTGAAAGGTTAGGTATCGGCACCTAGAGGCTCAGTGGGCTGAGTTCATCAGCCAGTTCCATGCCATGATGCAGTCCCACTGGAACAAGGGCCTCAGGCTCTTCGCCACCACTGACACTTCCCTCAAGCCTTCAACCAAAGCCCTGCACCAGGAGGCTGAAACAGACCCCAAGTCGGAATTTCTGCCCCCTCTGACCCACACAAAAAGACTCTGAAGGGGGATACTCTTTGCAGAAACACAAACATTCATTGCACATATCCGTCCCAGGAGCCATAGCTTGAGGACCGTGATTTAGTGCTATATAAAAAATGCAAATAATTTTTCTGTGGACCACCAAAATTTTCTCATGACCACCAGTGGTCCATGGAGAACCTGTTGGTGACCACTGGTCTAGATGATTAGGAAACATTCTGGCAATACAAATAAAAAACTCTTTAAAACTGATTTCTCATTTACTCCTTTGGGTATCACACACACTTTCAAGAATATATTTCAAGATGAAGATAGGTAGTATCCATTGAGCAGCTACATACAAATGTTTTGAATGAAAATAAATAAATAAATAAATAAATACTTACTTTCCTTTTAGACTTAATCTTCCACAAATATCTGTGGACTTATTTCAGGATTTCCCCCTGGAATGACAAGTATGATGGAACAGGAATGACACAGATAATGGAGCATGGAGTTTGTATGTCATTCAGTAGAAAATCCAAAATATGTAACTCTACACACCATTGAATTTGCCATTGATTTCAGAAATGCAGGAATCTAACCACAATAATGAACCATGGTGGTACAGTGGTTAAAAAGTAGTATTGTAGGCAAACTGCCCACAGCTAGGAGTTTGATCCTGACTGACTCAAGGTTGACTCAGCCTTCTGAAGTCAGTAAAACGAGGTCCCAGATTCTTGGCGGCAATATTCTGACAATTGTAAACTGCTTTATAGAGAGTGCTATAAAGGACTGTGAAGTGGTATATAAGTGCTATTGCTATTGCTCCAAATGTGCTTTTCAAAAGACAACTGGACTTTCTTGATTGTTGTTTTTTCCTTGAAAATGATTTGCTTCTCATCCAACAAGCTTTTTCAGTTTTGGCTGAAGAAGCTTCTTGGAGGAGAAATGAAATATTTTCAAAGAAAAAAACAACAAGATAGTCCAGTTGTCTTTTGAAAAGCACCTTTGGGACAACCACAACCTGGATGATTGAATATCCATAGACATAAAGCTATTGCTATAAACTACTTTTTAGTCCCTACTAGCTCAGTAAACCTCAGATTTTATTTAACACTGGTTTAAATGCAGTGAAATCGACTATTGTACTTACAGCTTCCAGACTTGTTGACTGCGTAGGATCGGTGCCAAATGAAACAAAAATAAAATAAAAAATCTTGCGCTGATGATCTGTAATGTTTCATCACCTTTTAAACTAATATAGTGAAAATATTGAACAGATCAACCTTAATCTAGAAAGCACATATGGTGAATAAATGCATGGAATTTCTAAAATTAGATTCTTGGCTAAAAAGATTTACCACCATTTGTTATGTTTAGCTGGAGAATAAGATTAGGATATACAGTATTAAATAATATTCTGCTATATTATACTGTAAAATCCATTTATAAATGCAATATTAATATGAATATTCAAATGATAGGTAGGCATAGATTAGAATAGAATAGAATTCTTTATTGGCCAAGTGTGATTGGACACACACGAAATTTGTCTTGGTGCAAATGCTCAGTGTACATAAAAGAAAATATACATTCGTCATTATCAATAACCTCTAGATTTACATTCCCCCCGTTGTCTGCTTAATTTTAGAAACTAATAAACTTTGGTAGACTGACATTTTTGACATTAAAAAAGCTTTAATATTCAGGAAACTTTGGGTAAATGTTTCTGCCTCTTTTTCTAGAGGCATAACTTTTATTTCTACTTGGAATGAAATTACTGTACATGGCACTATTAGCAGTGAGAACAAATGGAAGAGGAGATATTAAAATTTGTTATGTGCAGTATGTTAAAAATAGAAAGTAATATTATCTGGGCATATTTATGATTATTCCTTATTCTGCCAGAATATATTAAGAACACCAATATTACACGATCCCAAGATGATAAAGATGATCCATGACATAATATTTTTGAAAGCTATGAATAGGATTGTCAATTAGAGCTCCACTTTGAAAATTTGAAAAAATGTGAACTATTTCTACATTCTTTTATCATCATGCTGTTCAATAGCTAATCAAATTGGCTGAAAGAGAAATCTACTGTATATACAGTAGAATATATTCTTTTTTGATTATAAACTTAAGTAAGAGTTTCTTTTGTTTCATGAATCAAATTCTAACGTTATTTAATTGTTTAATTTGTATATTTTTAAATGATGTTTTTGTCTTTTTGTTTCAACTTAGAGTAAGAGATTACTTTTACTGGTATCTATATTTCAGAAAGTGGAGTCGACCTTTTTTTTCTTTTTGTCACTTTCTAACTTTTCCCCCATTTTGAACCCCCTCCTTCCCCAATTTCGCCTTTTCTGTTATTTTGTATTTTGAAACTTTTTGAAACTTAATGAAGTTGCATTTAAAAAATATATTAAAAAATCTGCTCAAGTCCCAAAAAGTCCTGCATAAAGTAAATCCTGGATTGATGAAATGAAAATTTGACACTTGTTTCTGTCCATTAGGGAAGTGACATAAAATTCAAAAAGATAGAAGACAACATTTGAAAAAAGTAGCAAATGGCCAGTAATTACCAAGAATGCTGAAAAATGGAAATATTAAATTTTCCAAAATGTCTTTTAAAAATAAATAGCAAAACACACTTTCTCAACATATACACACTCTCTCTTTCTCTCTTCTTTCTTTCTTTCTTTCTTTCTTTCTTTCTTTCTTTCTTTCTTTCTTTCTTTCTTTTTCTTTGTATGTCTCTCAGAGAGAGGGGGAGGGGGGGTGGGAGGGAGAGAGAGAGAGAGACAGACAGACAGACAAACAAACACACACACACACACAAACATACATACACACATAGTTGCCTTTTGAAAAACTACCTTTGGGACAACCTTCATCTGGATCACTGAGAATCTCCATAGACTGACTCTGTCTTTCTGTCTCTGTCTGTCTCTGTCTCTCCCTCCCTCCCTCCCTCCTTCCCCCCCCCCACAAGCCCGCAGAGTAATAGGCTGAGTGTAATACAGCCAGACTTCTTTCAGTAAAATAACTTTGCTTAAGGATAAACATGTTTGTGCAAATTATCCTTCTGTCAACAAAAGCAACTCTTATGGAGTTTTTGCTGCTGATAGTGAGATTTTATTGCTTTTTTTTTGAGTGGAGGGGTCAAGGCTAATCAAGGGTCTTCATATATGGAAGAAATGCATTAAGATTTTAAAGCATAATTCTCTAGTAATTCCCCTTATAGCCAAACAGCATATTAATATAAGGAGTAATGCTGTAATTAAATCCTGCTATGAGACAGGGGAAAGCCATTTTTCTTCTTTTTTTAAACTTTAAGAATTTAGCAACCCCCAGTAATCACATTGATAGATGCTAGGCTCCTATATTCTCTCAGAGAGAGAAATCAAGGGAATAATAACAGATGCTAGGATGGGTATCAGTCTCATGCGAAATTAAAAACAACACTGACAATTTTGAGTGGGGAAGATTTGAATTCAGAAGTGTTCAAAGATCTTGCTGACAATTAGTGGGAATGATAAAAACAGAACAGGTCAATGTACATTCCATGATGAGAGAATGTTACTTTATTTGGAAAAGAATAGCATGGCTGCAGCAAATGTATAGGTTTCTAATTATGTCACACTGCCTTTGTTAGCTACTCCTTCATTTCATGGGTTATAGTTGAATGAAAATGGCTGATTTAACACAGCCAGTCTTTATTTACTGATATTGCTATTTTTGTATACTACACTTCTGGGTTTTGAATGAACAAATTTGTCCTGGTAAACTAATGGAGATCCATTTTGATGTAGTGGTTAAGGCATTAGGCAAGAAACTGGGAGATTATGAGTTCTAATCAGTGGTGGGATTCATTTTTTTTTATTACCGGTTCTGTGGGTGTGATGTGGCTTGATGGGTGTGGCTTGGTGGGTATGGCAGGGGAAGGTTACTGCAAAATCCCATTCGCTCCCCACCCCATGAACCTGCTTTCCAGCTCCTTCTCCTGTGCAGAGCAACCAAAGAAGATCCAGCCGATCAGCTGGGACTCGGGAGGCAGGGAATACATGGGGGCAGGGCCAGTCAGAAGGTGGTATTTGCCGGTTCTCCGAACTCCTCAAAATTTCTACTACGGTTCTCCAGAACTGGTCAGAACCTGCTGAATACCACCTCTGGTTCTAGTCTCACCTTAGGCATGAAGTCAACAGGCTAACTTTAGATCAGTGATTCTCTTTCATCCATTGGAAGGAGGCAGTGACAAAAAATACCAAGAAAATTGCAAAGAATTATCCAGGCAGTGATCAGGAATCAGTTCTGTGTGTGTGTGTGTGTGTGTGTGTGTGTGTGGGGAGAGAGAGAGAGAGCATGTGTGCGCATGCGCACACACTCACACCCACACCCCAATGCTTATATTAAAGAATGTGAAATGAATTTCCCATGAGAGATTAATTCAACAATAAGAAAAAGTTTAATTCGAGTGTTTAAAACAAGTATTAAGTAAAAGTTAGTTACAATCATTTGCAAACTTGAAGTGAATCGTACAAGGTAGACTAGAGCAAAAAAGTGGCAGATGCCACTTATGCCTAAAACTAGTTTCATTTTCGACTCTAGTAAGAGAATTTCATAAGTCTAATGTGCTTCTCTATTCTCTTTTATCTTCGTGTGAATTCAGGGCTTGTCTGTCTGAGACAGTTTTATACCTTTTCTTCCTCATCTGGCCGCCTGCATATGTATTGTCTTAGCTCGAGAGCTTCTCTCTGTCCAACAAGGTATTCGCTTTATTCTATTCTGGTAGAATATATCATGGCAGTGCAAAATTTATTAATATTCTTTACTATGTTACAATCTGTAGATATACCCAGGCTAAAAGTCTGTCCTAGGTGTGGATCCTTCACTAGGTTTGGCACAATGTAATAAGTGCAATTTTGTTTTTGAATGTTAGAAGCCTATTTTTCCTTCTCATTTTGGGTAAGGAGATAAAAAAGTTTGAAATTTATGTGTTTATTATTTATTTATTTAAAAATTTGTATAGCTACCCATTTTAAAACCTCATTCTTGGAGGCTTACAACCCAAGACTACAAATGATAACAGCAAAGAAGACAGTGAAGTCAAAACTTCATTTGGGAACCTGTCACACTCTTATCTTACTCTGACCTTACCATATCCCGACACCTATGAGAAGAGCCAGATATATTCTCAAAGGTGGGCCAGTCAGCTTTCCAGAAGAATTGGTGTTCCATGGAACAAGGGCTGCAACAGAAAAGACACACTTCAAAGATCCACAAGGCAGCAATGTTTAAGGGAAGAGACATGGAACATGTCTACTCTATATGAATGAATGAATGAATGAATGAATGAATTCTTTATTGGCCAAGTGTAATTAGACACACAAGGAATTTGTCTTGGTGCATATGCTCTCAGTGTACATAAAAATAAAAGATACATTCACCAAGAATCATAAGATACAATACTTAATATAGTCATAGAGTACAAATAGGCAATCAAATCCTACTAGGAAACACTCAATATAAATGATAAAGATACAAGCAGGGAATTATTTGTTTAGCAGAGTGATGGCATTCAGGAAAAAAAACTGTCCTTGTTCTAGTTGTTCTAGTGTCAATAGCGTCATTTTGAGGGTAGGGATTGAAACAGTTTATGTCTGGAATATGAGGGGTCTGTAAATATTTTCACAGCCCTCTTTTTGACTTGTGCAATATACAGGTCCTCGATGGAAGGCAGGTTGGTAGTAATTGTTTTTTCTGCAGTCCTAATTATCCTCTGAAATCTGTGTCTGTCTTGTTAGGTTGCAGAACTGAACCAGATTGTTATAGAGGTGCAGATGACAGACTCAATCACTCCTCTGTAGAATTGAATTAGCAGCTCTTTGGGCAGTTTGCTTTGGTGGGATGGGCAGATACCTTCAGGAAGAGCCACAGATAATTTGGTCCTGCAGAGTTTTAAAGATGAAAAACAGTGCCTGTGTTTCACCTGGAAGGAAAGTAAGAGCCAATACAGCTTGTGCAACAGGAACATAATGTGGGGAAACCTGGGGTCAAATACTGCATACTGCTGTATTCTCAACCAATTGTAATTTCCCATGGTTCTTCAGTGACAGCCCCATGTGGGGTTACATTGCAGTAATTCAAATGATAAGTGACCAAGGTGTGAGTGACCATGAACAAGACCTCCCAGTGCAGGAAAGAATATAAAATAATAAAGTTGCAATAAAGTACAGTTGCATAAAGCAAGCAAAATCTGTACAATACCACATTAGTTACAGTCCTAGCAAAATGATGATTCAATATTGAACTGAGTTATATTTGTTTTGGATCATTTTGAAGCAATTCTCAATCCTCATTATTCAATCACGATTCACATATTATTTTATTATGTTTTACGGCTGTGATTTCCGCATTGGGTTCCTAAATTTCTTGAGAGTTTCTTGACAATTAGCCATATATTCCTTCATGAGAAAATCAATAAAATCAGAAGAAAGCTTGATCAGTCTTCTCACTTTGTGACTCTTCTTCTGCAGTTCTGTCTAAATATTTATTTAAACTCTATATTATACTTTTCTGTCAAGCAGGATCAACAAGGTGAGATTTATAGGTACAAAAGAGTGTTGGATACAGTTCAATACATTCTCTTAGTTCACAGGAGAAAAAAAGAAGCTCAAGTAACCTGGCTGTGTTTAGTGCTGATATGGATTTAGAAGGTCTGTGAACAGCTTTGTAGGAATGTTCAACTCAGTGAAGCTTTAACTGAATTGCTCTTTTCAAACAGATATGCAAACTGAAGAGGATCCTACTTGGATGCAACACAGATGCAACAAAGCTTTCATTTGCAAATATAACAGTTTTCTATGTGTCATCCCCACAAGATAGCTCAGATTAAAAGAAAAAAAAAAGCCTCCATATATAGCTCTTCCTTTTTATAAGATGGAGAATAGAATAGAATAGAATAGAATAGAATAGAATAGAATTCTTTATTGGCCAAGTGTGATTGGACACACAAGGAATTTGTCTTGGTGCAAATACTCTCAGTATACATAAGAGAAAAGATACATTCGTCAAGAGTCGAGAATCATCAGGTACAACACTTAATAATAGTCATGGGGTACAATAAGCAATCAAATCATACTAGAAAACAGTCAATATAAATTGTAACGATACAAGTGACAAAGTTACAGTCATACAGCCACAAGTGGGAGCGGATGGTTGATAAGGAGTGATTAGAAGATTAACAGTAATAGTAGTGCAGACTTTGTAATAGTTGAACAGTATTGAGGGAATTATTTGTTTAGCAGAGTGATGGCTTTTGGGAAAAACTGTCCTTGTGTCTGGTTGTTCTGGTGTGCAATGCTCTGTAGCATCATTTTGAGGGAAGGAGTTGAAACAGTTTATGTCCAGGATGTGAGGGGTCTGTAAATATTTTCACAGCCCTCTTTTTGACTCGTGCATTATACAGCTCCTCGATTGAAGGCAGGTTGATAGTAATTGTTTTTTCTGCAGTCCTAATTATCTTCTGAAGTCTGTGTCTGTCCTCTTGGGTTGCAGAACCAAACCAGACAGCTATAGAGGTGGAGACAATAAAGTCAATGATTCCTCTGTAGAACTGGATCAGCAGCTCCTTGGGCAGTTTGAGCTTTCTGAGTTGGCGCAGAAAAAACATTCTTTGTTGTGGTTTTTTGATGACATTTTTGATGTTAGGTCATTATCATACAATAAATCTGCCTGTCTTTTTCAAATGTGATCTTGTTTCCCAGGACTTAATGAATTTTTCAGCCCTTTTTGTTTATTTTTCTAAAACTCATTTCTTTGACTATCTATAATAACTATATCCTATCTTTCTCTGTGACCTACAGGTAATTCTCAACTTACAACCATTCATTTAGTGACTGTTTCAAATTATAATGGCTCTGAAAAAAGTAACTTATGACTGTTTTTCACACTTATAATTGTAGCATCCCCATGGTCACATGATCAAAATTCAGATGCTTGGCAACTGATTCATATTTATGACTGCAGCAGTGTCCTGGGGTCATGTGATCATTTTTTGCAACCTTTGACAAGCAAAGGGCAAGCCAGAGTCACTTAACTATTTTACTAACTTAACAACTGCAATGATTCACTTAACAACTGTGGCAAGAAAGGTCATAAATGGGGCTATAAAAACGAAAACATTCAGTTTTATAAATTAGAGGAAATGGATCGTGTTTTTCTGTTGCCAGCATACTTTATTTACAAAATAACTAAGAAACCAAAGAAACAGCAGTACCATTCTACTAAGCAAGCAAAAGAAGCTATAATGAAAGATGAAGTAGAAGTAAAACTCCTCCCCTGCACACATGCGCAGTAAAAACAGAACTTCACAAGACACTCATATCTTGTTACTTTGCAGATTTGATAACCAGTCCAGCTCATTTTGTAAACTATCTGTGGCAAGCTCCTCAGACAAACAAAACAAACGCAGTGACAGGGGCAAGACTCACTTAACCAATGTCTTGTTTAGCAACACAAATGTTGGACTCAGTCATGGTTTTAAGTTTAGGTCTAACTGTGTTTAACTCTACAGCACTATATTTTATCATTTTAACATGCTCCTCATGTTAAGTAGCATACGAGTATGGGGAACAAGCAATAGTCCTGATACAATTGAGTCTGGCCAATGGTAAGAACATACTTACTAAGGAAGGCACATTTGCCAAAATAAGTTATGACTTCCGTCTTGGCATCAGGAAAAACCAATGATGATCAGAAGCAGCCAAGTGCACCATACTGCAAGGGGAAGTTAGTAGGTCCTGTTTAATGTCATGCCAAAACTGGAACCTCAGAAAAGCAAATAGAAGGGTGAAAGGTTATTTTTAAAAGCAGATTTTAAAAGTCTGTACTGGGTCAACCAGGTTTCAGGAGGCTCTTTGCTAAACACTTTGAAAGCTGTTGTCCTGTCCTCATATTTGCCATCTTTGCTGTAAAAGAAGTTTCCGGGAATATTTCAAAATTGCTAGTGAACATTTCTCTAAAGAATCTATCCCTCTTGTTTAATGCAGCTCTGCCAATAATGAACAGGGCAAAGAATTTACACACACACACACACACACACACAAGCATGAAATTTTAAAAGTGTTTCAACTTTAAGACACCAATAAAATACAAAATATATAAATATATATAAAATATGGCAATATAATGTTTGAATAATGTTATTTAATTAGAATCAATTTTTTGTGATTTTAATAAACTCTAAGACATTACTGTATATTAATAAACATCCATCATTGATGGCATTTGTTCCTTTCCTGGTATTCTGCAATTACTATTCACATCTGGCTGTTATGAAAATAAAATTAACTTCAACTGTTTATTCTCTTCCCTAGAAAGAATAAATTATGATGTCACTCACATATTTAGTAAACAACAAATGTTTATTTTTGCTGTCATAATACGTAAAAATAAATTTTTATCTTAATATTTTCCATGACTTTTACCACTCCTAAATGGTCATTTGCTGTGAAATGCTGAATTATTTTTAGAAAGGATCCCAGCAAGATGTAGATGAAGCAAAAAAGAACTATATAAGTTACATCCTAAAATGAACAGAAACGAAATGGCAAGTCTGTCTGTCTGTCTCTCCCTCCCTCCATCTATCATGTATCTATCATCTATCTGTCCGTCTATCATTTATCATCTATTCTCTCTCTTTCAGTGTGTATGTGTGTCTTTCTCTCTCTATTTCTCTCTTTTATTCAGTTCTGTGGTTTTCAACAGGAGCTTCCTTCACCTTCCTTTTGACTTTCAAGCATTTGATCTGTGATTGAGTCTTTCATTATTTTTGTACTATAATAAAAGGTTAAAAAAATAAGAAATTCATATTGATATGTGCAAAATGAATTTAATTAAAAACATCTTTTTAGAGAAACTAATGCCTTTAATAAATGCTTTTATTTAAGTAATCCAGGTAAAATAGTCAGAGAAATAGAAAGTGATTCTAGCTATTATGTTTGGATAAAATAAATTACATTTTCATAGTGAAATATTAATTCATTTGTTAAGATATAACCACAACCCAATTCAACTCCAGTTTTTTTTTAATCTTAATATTAGGGTTACTTCCAAGAGAGAAATATACAGGAACTTGCCTTTAAATTAGTTTCAGAGATTTGCCAGTAGAAATCAGTAAAGACAAATGAACATTAAATTCTAGCATTGTAATCCAGGGATGATCAAGACATGATAATGAGATTTATGATAAAGAATAACACCTTTTTGTTAAAGAACAAGTGGCATTTTAGATTACATTCCAGTTGTGTTAACAGAGCTAAGGGAATAAAATTTAATCACATTTCCAGAGAAGTTCTTTCCTTTTCAGAAACAAACTTCACTGTTCTCTTGGCACTGCACTGTTCTTAGAATATACCTTTAAAACCCTGAGTCAATAATGGGATACAAGCACAGATATAATCTTATCATCTTTCTCACCAGTCTAAATGATAGCAACATATATTTGGGTTAAACATTGTAATGGCTGATGAAAATGCATGCTAAGGTGTATGTCAAGAGAGCCAAATGAAAAATAATAACCTTGTTCTATTATTACTAGATGGAGCAATTTGGTATTGTATTCAAATTATGTAGAACCAAAAATGGCTTTACTTTTTCAGAAATTGTTAAAACATCTATAAATACTAACTGTAAGAACCGTATGCAATTGATGTCAATGGTGATTCTGACTCATGTGTTGTCGTTTTTCAAAAAAATGTAAACAGTATGTGTATTTTGCATTATGACATATATTTTGTTGCTATAGAAGCACACAAACTGTTGTCCTAGTTGTCCTAGGAAACACAGAAACAGTTTCTGATAATGTCTGTCACTGTAACTCATTTCAGATCATTCGGTTCTCTGTTCTTGTTAGGAAAAACCCAGCATGTTTTGTCCGATAATAAGCTACAGAACTTCAGACTGACTTTTTAACTGGACAGCAAAGGAAATTCAGCAATTCCAACTTTCAGGCCATATAAGTATGGACAATAAATGGGAGGTATGTAGTTCTTAACATTCTTTTCCACACTCAAAGCCAAGGATGCCTTCCTTCATTATTTACATCCATAAGCATGCATATCATTCGATCCATCCATCTAGATCCTATTAGTTCATATCAATGTGCATAGTCTCACAAACAAATTCTCTAAGACTGTAGAGTTAAAAGGGGCTTGATAATGCTTTTCAGTGTTTGAAGTCTTTCAACTCCCCCCCACCCCCCAAAAGCATCCATATAACTAAAGGGTGATTGTCAGAGGAATCTCAATAGTGAACCTGTGACATTTGAACATTTGCTTTTTATTGAACACTGAAGCTGGATATCCTGATTTTTTCTGTTTTTATTGGGTTCATATTTTCAATTGATTCTTGGTTGGGTTGGCTTGGCTAGACATGCCATCCCAGTGTTCAGAAGGTTCCCTGACAATGTTCCTTACAGGCTGAAGAAGAGCTACAGTCATGATCTAATTCTTGTGGCTTTTTTGGGTGTGGTACCAGTCCCTGACTGGAGTTTTCAATGGACTTGGCATTCTGTGTCAACAGCATTGAGCCCAGCACATCTGTGTTTTCTGGCATTGGATGGTTGACTTATTTCTAATAGTTGATTGCATCCATTTGGGAAGAATAAGGAATGTGCTCATTAGAGGAGGAACTCCAACAAAATGGTGCCAAACTAAATCATCCAATTAACTTTGCATCATTTAACAGTTGCATTGGAATTAGTTTGTTTTCCTACTAGACAAAATGGTAATTATTAACACTGTAATGAAGTGTCCCTTTAATTCAATGGGATTTCATTCATGCATTACATCATTCTACACCCAACATACTTATATTTTTCTTTATATGTTTATCTTTGAATTAAACATGGAAATGAAATACTTGCTAAAGTTTGAATGGAACATTAAAACAATTCAAAATGTTTTATGTCATTTAAAGAAGATGTTTTAAAATAATCAAACTACAGTGAAGTCAGTTTCTTAAATCTAAAGAAGTCTAAAATGTTACAGTTATCAATAACTTCTAGAAATCTAGTGAATAAATAAACAATTTATAGTAGTTATATTTAAGTTCCCATCTTTCAGAATAAAAAGAGGAAGGATTTACAAGTAATAAAAGTAATCATAAAATTGTAGTTTTAAAATTGTAGCAAATATAGTTTAAATGCAAGCAATAAACTTTTAAGTCTGTTTCTAAAGGACAGCTATTGACAATAGCTCTTGGGAGTAAGTAGGAAAAATCAAGTTAAATAAGGATAGTATTCAGCAGATAGGAAATACATCCTATTTATGTGGAGAATGAAAATAGAATGTTAAGTTTAAATGAAAATTGTATTCTGCATTGATAAGAGGTTGGGTGCCAATGATTAAAAAAAACTTCTGCTTTGTGTTCATGGGGCAGATCAAATTTGTCCAGATCACTTCTATTGGATAATACAATAATTATCTCTGTGTCCAATACATCTATGTGTGTGTGTGTGTGTGTAATCAATGAATAAACAGAATAAAGGCAAACAAATCTTGGGTTTATGATAGGAATTCTATGCCTTTTTTTTACTTGAACACTGTTGAGAACATGTAGGAGAAGAGAATACAGAGCCTAAGGGTGGAATCAAGAAAGGAATTAGGCTGCCAACATAACATTCTCACAAGTGATCCAAGTCCAGCTCTCTTTGATTTCTGTTGACTCTTATTTAGCATCAATTTAGTGCTGACCATTAGTTGACTAGATTCTTGTGCATAGACTTGAGCAATAAATCTTCTCAACCAGAACTTAGCATAAAATCTTGATTCTTTGGATCTGATAGAATAATTACGATTCAAGGTATTGGTGATTGTCTTTAAAGCGCTCCATGGCTTGGGACCTGGGTACTTACGGGACCACCTACTGCCATCATCGATCTCCCATCGCCCAGTATGCTCCCATAGGGTGGGCCTCCTTGGTGTACCGCCGGCTGGATGGCTGGTGACCCCGAGGGTACGGGCCTTCTCCTTGGGGGCACCCTCCCTCTGGAACGAACTGCTCCCGGAGATGAGGACCATCCCTGACCTTTTGGCCTTCCGGCACGCATTGAAAACATACTTATTTCATCAAGCCGGTCTGGCCTAGGGTTTTATAGGGTTTAATTTGGTTTTAATGGGTTTTAATCTTTTATACTCTTGATTGAGTTTTATTTTTGAGCCACTATATTTAATCTTTTTAATTGTTTTTTAAATATTGTATTTGTATTATTTTTTAACTTTGGCTGTACACCGCCCCGAGTCCCGATAGGAAAAGGGGCGGTATAGAAAACTAATTAAATAAATAAATAAATAAATCATTTTCAAAAATAGCAAGAAACTACAGGCAATAATTTTATGCATGATGGTTCTTTGTCTAACATTTTTCAGGATTAATGGCATGACATATATGAAACAAAATAGGTTCTCCATAGCATTTTACCTATATGATTTTATGAGTATTTCATCAAACTTAAATCACTGTTAGATTTCTAGATTCATCCAGAATAAAAATTGTTCACTTGTTATACTGTTTTACAAAAGCTGATTATTCAAATGCATTTCATCTTTCCTGCTTTTCTTTATCACATGTCATACCTTCTTCTTTGTCATTTGTTAGGTGCTTTCCTTTCAAGTGTTTAATTTTTTCATCTCTTTGTTTCTGTCCCAAATCAATAAAATGTGTTTTTTCCAAAGCTTATTTTAATTATATCTCTAATAACTAATTATCCATTGCAATAGTCTCTGAAAATCTGTTCATTCATTTTCCTTTTATATTGGCAAAACCAGGCAAAACATAAAATTTATCCATAATAAAATCAAATCTCTTGGTCCATGTTTCTTCCATCTTAGGATAAAGGATTAGATTTTCAGTATGATATGCTGTTCAGTACTATACAGAATTCAGTACTATACAGAAATAGATCTTGTTTTAGTTTGTGATTACTGTAGGCTTACTTCCACTATGCTCAAAATGTAGTGTATGATAGAAATTTTTCATAAGAAAATTAATGCTTTCTGCTTCCCTTGTTTTTAAGAGAGAACCTTGGGTGAATGTGGTCTCTCTTTCCATCTTGGAGTTCATATATCATATACGATGTTACAAGTATTGTAGATTAATAAAATATCAATTCATCTTTTCTACAACTGTGGAATAAGATATTTAGCCTAGGTAGATGTAATGTCTTCCTGCCTTGGACATTGCAGTGTGGGCAGTGAGAGATTTTGAGGCATTTGACATTCCTCAGTTCATTTTTAATCAGAAGATACCCTTCTTGCACTATTTTCTGCATCCTAAATGATCCTACTTTTTTTCTGCTCTATAAAACACTTAGACTGAAGAATCATAGAATGAGTATTTATCCAAGGAGAAGAGCAATAGCTATGTTAGCCTATCATAAGCTTCAATTGTCTTTACATCATGTGCTGAGATCACATTTTCTTACAGTTTATAGAATCAGTTTAAGCAACAGTGGCTATTTAAAGATGTTTAAGTTGTCTCTGATGTATGCTTACAATAATTAAATTTTGACTTCCGACTCTAGGGGGTGGTGCTCATCTCTGTTACAAAGCCAAAGAGCCAGCACTGTCGAAATACATCTCTGTGGTCATGTTGCCAGCATGACTAAATGCCGAAAGAGCACAAAATGCTGTTACCTTCCCACCAAAGTGGTCCCTATTTTTCTACTTGCATTTTACATGCTTTCAAACTGTTAGGTTGTCAGAAGCTGGGACAAGTAACAGGAGCTCACTCTGTTATGTGGTGCTAGGGATTTGAACCACCGAACTGCCAACCTTTCTGATCAACAAGCTCAGCATCTTAGCCACTGAGCTACCGCATCCCTTGAAAATGTCTATAGATTCTGAATAAATATTCTGCATAATTAATATGATCTGAAAATCTCATAATATTTTGTTAATGTTTAAATAATATCACAATAGACTACTTAAATGCCACTTTTAGTATATAAGCATTAAATATTACCTATTAAAATTATTTATTTTTAATAATAACTTATTGATTATAATAAATTATTAATAATAAATTATTATTATTATTATAATAAATTGTTAATATTATAATAATTATAATAATTTATTAATAATAATAAATTAATAATATTCCAACATAGAAGATTAAATAATTGTGAAATCTATCTTATTATCTCCATGATAATGTGATTGGATATGCGCTTGGCTATCTATTCCAACATAGAAGATTAAAGTTTAAGCACTGTACCTTAACAATAATGACCAATAATGATCAATAAGATTTTAATCTCTGGTAAAAATTAGAAAATATGATTTAGAGCATGAAAACAGAGTCACTATAAATGTTGTCACAGATTAATACATTTCACTGAGTGAAATGTAATTTCTTTGAGGAAGGTCTATGAAACTGTATAGCAATTTTACATGATTTATAGCCTGAAAATGTGATAGAAACCTTTGGAAAAGTTTGCTGCTATGAGAAGATTAAAAAAGATTTTGACCAAGATAACAATATCTCAAAGCTGCTACTAAGGAAAAAACACTGATTGGTCAGAAGTTCTTACTGGTTGTCTTCATAACTTTTACAACCTCCTTTTATTGAGAGTTAGCAATGAAAATGTTATGTGTCTCCTGGGGGGCAGGAACTTGAGGTAATCTGAAATGAAGACAGGATGCACTCTTGGTGAGACAGTAATGATGACTTGAAGGCACAGTTCACCTATAGATGAGTTTAACAGTTTAGCTCAGTGGTGGGATTCAAATTTTTTTACTACCAGTTCTGTAGGCGTGGCTTGGTGGGCGTGGCTTGGTGGGCGTGGTAGGGGAATACTGTAAAATCTCCAGTCAGAGGTGGTATTTGCCGGTTCTCCAAACTGCTCAAAATTTCCCAGAACTGGTCAGAACATGCTGAATACCACCTCTGGTTTAACTCCTAGGAGTGCACAAGTCTTATTTATGGCAATGTAGTGAGACTAGAAAACTTAGGGATTTTGTAGGCTTTAGTTATGGAAATATGCACTGACAAAAATTTGGCCAACAATTATCTCACAGGTAATTCAAACTGCCACATGTCTGACTTATTTGATTGGAAAAGGTCAAAGCTATTTAACATAAAAGAAATTCAAGGAATGGTTAATGGCTTGCCTGTAAAATACTATTTTTGAACAGTCACAAAATATGCCACCCAGAAGTTATTTGGTGGTCACATAATCACAGGATGTTCTTTTTGATTCATGTGTATGATTTAATTTATTCCCCTTGTTTGTGCTTATATAAATTCATAGAAGTATAAAAGTATAATTATATAAGCTTGTGCCACACAGTAAGTCACTAAATCTCATTTAGCTTTCTTCATCTCACCAATCAAGAATAAGATATTAACATAACCTCCCAAATGAAATTTAAATAAGCAGAAGCAAGACTCTGGGGGGAGACATTATCTATCTTCCAGATGTGGAGGGTGAGGAAAATATGGGAGGAACCATACATTTTGAAAAATTAATATTCTAATGGCCACCATCCAGGACTTAACTAATGACTTTGAAACATTGTGGACATTTTAGTTAAACAGGCATCTAGATCCAAATCCACAGGGGAACTTCTGATCAAGGACTGCAAAGGGCCAAAAGCAAGGACTGCAATTTGAAGTTTGGCTAGAAAAATGAAAACCCACCAGATCTGAAGCTGTTGTAAGTACTAACAAAGTAAATATATCCCTCTGGGAGGAGAAGATACAGTTCAAGAACAAATAAACCAAGAAGTCCGAGTGCATGACCACATGGCTGTATAGATGCAGTTTCTATAAGATATTTCTGGTATTTTACACATCCATACAACGAAGTTCTGGACCAGAAAAAATGAACTAAAAGTCCAATTGTGCTTTCTTGATTCTTTGTGTTAATACAACGATTAACACAAATAATCAAGAAGATCAATAGTTTTCTGGTTTTCTAGACTGGTACCTTAACTATTAAACTAAACTGGTGTGTAGGTACATTAAGGTATTGCAGACATATAAACACATATAGAGAGATACAGATATGCATAGGATATACAGGCATAGACACATAAAGATAAACTACGTTTATGCGCATTCAAGAGACAAATAAAAAGATAAAAAAGAATCAATTATGCATTAGAGCTGGTAGTCTACAAGAGCTGCTACTTGTCTATGGAGATTTTTAGTCACGTACGTCATGGTTGTCCCTTGATGGTTTTTAGTCATCCAGGTCAAGGTACTTTTTCAGGAGGCAACTGGACTTTTTGGTTTTTCTTTGAAAACATTTTGCTTCTCATCCAAGAAGCTTCTTCAACTGTCACTGGATGGTGGGGAATGGAAGGATATATATACTCCTTGCAGACATCTGTCATTTGCATTCTTTTTGTGAGTCATTAAGGTCACCTAGAGGTTTATATGTGTTATTAGGGTCACCCTGAGTGGTGCAAATGGGTGTGGAACTTTCTTGGAACTCTTGAAGGGACTGTGTTGTAGACTGGAGCTAGATGATGTTAACGACTCACTAAAAGGATGCAAATGACCAGCTGTATGCAAGGAATATAAATCCTTCCATTCCCTACCATCCAGTCAGAGCTGAAGAAGCTTCTTGGATGAAAAGCAAAGCGTCTTCAAAGAAAAACCAGAAGTCCAGTTGCCTCTTTGAAAAAGCACCTTTGGAACAACAGCTGCTACGTTACTCCATGCATTAGACATTGAGGTATTGACTGAATTCTGAAGAAGGAAGGAAGGAAGGAAGGAAGGAAGGAAGGAAGGAAGGAAGGAAGGAAGGAAGGAAGGAAGGAAGGAAGGAAGGAAGGAAGGAAGGAAGGAAGATTTCTAATGTTCATAAGGAAACTCAGTGGGGAAGCCAGCAGGAAGTGACTCCTGCTCCTGCTGTTTTTTGCCCGTTCATGGTCTTTCTGTTTCTCTGTTTAAATAAGGAATTATCTCTGAAATGATTGCCCAATGGGGCACAAGTTGTATATATACAAGTTCTAATTACTGCATATTTTAGAATTTATGTATTTTAACTGTTGAATTTCTGTGAAACCTGATGGATGTTAGCATTCTATTTTTGTTTTGCAATATTGTGGGCACTCTTAGCTGTCAGGGACATATCATTCATTTGCCAGAAAGTAATGAAATAGCTCCATTTCAATCAGGGGTGGGATTCAAATTTTTTAACAACCAGTTCTTGCTTAGTGATGGGCGTGGCTTGGTGGTCATGTGACTGGGTGGACATGGCTTATTGGTCATGTTATTGGTTGGATGTGGCCAACTCAATATCACTCACATCGAGGCATGCATCTCCTTGCCTGGCCTCTCATGACTGCAACAGTCGTAAGTGTGAAAAATAGTCATAAGTCACTTTTTTCAGGGTCATTGTAAGTTTGAATGGTCACTCCACACAAACAAAGTACCAGCAAAGGAAGGGAAAAAAACTCCAGAGAAGTTCCAGAGACAGGAAGTCTAGTCTGGCCAAGAATGTAATAAGGGTTAATGGAGAGGCAGTTTCTGTAAGCAACACCAGAATGTTTCCTTCCTGCTTTCCTTACAGGATTAGGCCAGTAATTTCTCCTAACACCTGATTCTCCAAACTGCTTAGAATGTTAACAACCAGTTCTAGTGAATAGGTGTGAACTGGTAGAATCCCACCCCTGATTTCAATTCTCTCTCACCAAGACTCCAGTGATGGTAATCCCATTTTATCTTTGACTTACCTTTTAATAGGTAAGTGCTTTTCCAAACATGATCTTGGTGGTTATGGTCAGTCATAAAAAGAAAACTGATAAAGTTGCTTCCCACAATCCTTTCCAGTCCTTCAGGACACTCCAAAATGCTTGATCATCCTAGTTTGCCTTTTTGAGTAAAGCTTCTGGTCACACCAACACATTTCCAAACAAAGCATTGGCTCGTGGCCAAAGTACACCCATGGTTAAGTACAGGGAATATCTATGGAGTATATGTGAAATTTACAGCATGTTGCTACTAAATATGGCAGATATTTGCAACTTGATACATTAATTAATTACTTTTTAATTTTTAAATTAGAAAAATATTTTAAAACATTTAAGTCAGATGGATCAGTGGAATGATTTAACAAAGCTGACTCATGTTTATATTTTCCCCTGGAAATCTAATCCAGACTACTGAAAGTAGTATGGGCAGATTTTTTTTTTTGCCATCACATCCTCAGAAACATCTATATTTCCCTTGGTTGGCTTTAAACCAGAACAGTTTGAGGGAAAAAATACCAATCTTTTTCCATAAACCACTCCATTACTTTTATTTTGTTAATGGATGATATTAATAATAACAATAATGTGATTTGAAAGGACGTCTTTTCTTCCTTATGTATCTGGCAATTCAAGATTACACCTGTCTTCACCCTTTCACAACTGACAGTCATTTAATTCACAACTGCTTGGTTTTTATTCAGTTTGCAGTCATCTTACTTATATTTTCCAAGCCCTGGCTTTAAAAGTGATATTCCAAACCAGCGTGAGCACAAAACTGTCATGCATAATTTCTTGTAAAATATGTGAGCTGAAAGTTCCATCTACAGTATCTCAACCTCATCATGTACATCAGCAAAATATAATTTAAATCATGGCAGCACTTTAGGAACGTTTTGGAATCCCAACTACATTAAATTCATGTGATGTCATATGGTGGGAATGGCAGTTGTTCCTGGATTCAGCATCGGATCTGTTCCCAAAGTTCTCCAGTGAGTGAAGCCAGTTGATGGCAAATGATTAGAAAAGATACTTTGGGGATCTACTGGGTGGCTAACCACACATTTTGATTTTTGCCAAAGGCTCAGTAGGCTGATTGCCAGACCACTGAGAGTCACAATAGAAAACTCGTGAGATTTAGTGTTCTGGCTGTACAATCAAATATGATATGGAATATATAATATTTGCACATTTTTAGTATTGTTTTCTACTATGGCCTATGGCTGGAGGTGGGAGGGAGAGAATGACACCTGCCAAGATCTTATATTATTGTTAGAACAACAGAAAGCACATCAGGGTATGGTAGAGTAAGATGGGATGGGAAGACAGCTAGTGAAATAACTCTGTGGTTTCTTCCCCAAATCCCAAAAAGTTTAACCGTAGACTTTCTACTATTGACCTCCCCTTCCTAAGAGGTCTGTAGGGGGCAGGCATAAGTGCACCAACGTGCCTACTGTCCCTGTCCTATTGTTTCTTTTTTATTTTTCTTATATGTATCCATTTCATGTATTCATAACTATGTTTATACTTATACCTGTTATAATCACTTAACAAAATAAATAAATAAATAAAATAAATAAGAGGGAATAGCAGCTCAACTGCTTTGTCTTTTGGCATAATGGGTATCTTTTGGGAACAGCCATGGCAAAATGCCAGAAGTGTCCACTGGCCTAGAAAGGGGCTTTAGGTATTTCTATTTTTCCTATCAAAGGATGGGGAAGACTATCACTTTATATAACTGTCCGCATCCCTTTTTGAAAAGAATAGAAATATGGATTGAAAATAAAGAAAATAAATAAATCGACCATATGGAAAAGTGCAAAACCGATAGATTAATTGTTTCCATCTTTGTTCTTTCTTTCATACTTCTTCAGACCATAACTATGGAGCTAAAAGATAAGTTGAAAATTAATATCAACATCCTTGTTCTGAAACCATAATCTACCATTTTTCTCAGAACAGAAAAAAAGAAAATCGACAAAAAGATAATCATTCTAAAGATGAAGGAAAAGTATGGAGGAAATAAATTTTCCAGCAAGTTGATTAGTGGCACACCAATACCATGTATTAGAATGATGAAATATTTAAAAAGATGGAGGAAAAATGATTTTGTTCAGATTAGCCATTTAAATGCTCCAAAATCCTTTCAAAATGATGTATATAATCATGATGAAAAGATCTATTTTTCCCAACCTGCAGTCAAATATTACAAGAGAGTTTCTCTACATAGAAGCTGGTTTTCAGACACTGATCTCTTCTCCCTGGACTGTGGCCAATGTCAAAACAATATTTAAAAATATAGTCTATACTTAATAAGCTAAAAGAGCATCCTAGCACATTAATGTTTTAGTACAGCACTATTAAGATTTTGATCAGGCAATATGTTCCCTGCCATTGAGGGGAATGCCTCACAAAGCAAATAACTTAGAAATTAATCTGATTTAGGATTTGGAAATGTAGTCGATTATATTTAAAACCTATTTTTGAGTTGCTTCCCTGAATAAAATTTGTGATATGGATATTTGAATTGTCAAATTCATCTTACTTTGAACAAAAATGGAGGAGAATTAAAAGCAGAGGGCGAATGAAAACAGGAAGATAAAACCTTATTCACCCTTTACTTCGATGCAAGATGAAATGGATTACAATGATTCAAAGGCAGTTTGTAATTTTATAGAAAAACAAAGAATATCATATCATTTCCAGTTTTCTTTTCTCAGTATAGAACTTTCGCAGTGAGTTTCCTTACCACCCTGGTTTTCTCATGGTTTAAGCTCAGTGCAAATTCCTGACTTGTATTCATTTGAAAAATGACAGAAAATGTTAGATGTAACAATAGCTTTATGTCATAGCAAAGCCACTTTTGAGTTGACTTTTATTTTAGGTGTTTACATAGAGACACTTTGTATAGAAGTGGTGTTAGCTCTTTGATACAGTCCAGACAAGAAGCATGGCAATGAATACTAATTCTATTTTTATTGTAAAATTACATAAAGAGAACCTTGTAACTCTGAAATACCTTTCCCATCCCTCAATTTTACATTCCAAAAACTAGGAAAAATCCCTTCTGAGTTGCTTTCTCCACTCTTTCTTCTTTGGACTTAAAATTTTCTTTAGCATGCCATTGTCTATTGTGGGTCTTCCTTCTGACTCCCAAGGTCATTCCCACATGCCATCAAGGTAGTTTTCTATTCTGTTTTTCTGAGACTTCAAAAAAAAACTTCAGAGTCTGGCCAAAATGATTAGATCCATGGTGGTTCCCTCCCTCAGGAATATCATTCCTCCAGAAATTAGACTGGCACCCACTCTTTCAGAATGCTCTGAAAATATAGTTCTGGCAGAGCAGGATAGAGTCCATTAAATGGCTGGTATGAATGTGTGTTGTCGCCAGGTGGTGTAGTTATTATTTTATTATTTATTATTTATTTTTTTATTTTTATTTCTTTTATATTGTGCTTTTATGTTCTGTAAGCTACCTTAAGTCACCACGCACAATATAGATGGCAATATAAATTTTCTAAATAAATAAATATTCCATGTGGTCATTCTTCCAAATACTAACCAGACAAGGCTACCATCTTCTGAGACCAAGTGATAATAGGAACTAATAAATTAATGTTGAAATGAAGTTCAAGATCAACTTTTTAAAAGTTGACTTACAATTACCATTATCCCTCCAGCCTACATAATTTAAAGAAAATTAGTTGCAAAACCTCTGTATTTATTTCTGTGGCACTGGAACTTGCTGGCTCTGAAACGTTAATCCCATTCTGCTAAACATTAAACATAAAATAGAATATGTATCTGTAATTTTCCCATACTTGTCAACCAGAGGTATGATTCTCACTTCAGTCTTAGGACTCAAATTGGTTTCAGTCCAAGTTATGTTCGTTTATTTTCTGAAATCCCAAATCTGGCCCAAGCTAAATCTTTCAGTAAGCTCAGTTTCCATATGCAAAATCATCTTTAAAAAATACCAGTTGATTGATCATGTTGTATGAGAGTTTTCATGCTAATATTAAAAAAAAGTTAATTAATGTGAAATCTGAATGGAATAGATTTATGAACAAACACAAACTGAACAAAGATTGATCCCTCTGTCTATCTTAGATCTAAGCTACCTTTGGTGATTTTTCCTAAGATTCACCTTTACACTGAAAACTGTCTTTCTGTCCAAATGGAAATGCTATGAAGAAAGAAGCTTTCCCAGAGCTGTTCTGGCAGTTCTACAAACCTTGGCTTGAATGAAAAACTCCAAAGTGCAGTGAAATAAAAGAACCCTGGATAAAAATAATTCATGGCTCTCTGTGTTATGCACACAAAGGCCTGTCATTATTATTTTTTGTGTGTGAAAATAGGAGAATAGAAAACATCATCACCTCTTCTGTACTCTGAAAAACAAGCTTGTTTGGAAGAGAAACCATTCCTTTTCCCTAATGAATGCAAGGTGATATGAAAAACAAACAAACAATATATCCATGTAAATAGATTTCAGGAAGTGTGTCTGAATTCAATTTTTTGGATCCCAAAAAATTTGACATCCCAAATTCTATTACTGTCAGCTTCTCTCTTACACAATTAATAAAGAGATTATTCTTTATGCAAAATTAAACAATGAGGAAAGAAAATGCAAAAGCTGATGTATTGTTCAAATTAATTTGCCTCACCTGATGGACAGAGAAAGAATTCATACATTGCAATGTCTTACCTGTCAATGAATACTTCAGCTTCAACCATAACAACACAAGAGCGGACAATAGATACAAACTCAAGGTTAATTGCACCAAACTTGATTGCAGGAAATACGACTTCAGCAACAGAGTGGTCAAAGTCTGGAATACTCTACCTGACTCGGTAGTTTCTTCCCCAAACCCCAAAAACTTTAACCTTAGACTGTCTACTATTGACCTCACCCCTTTCCTAAGAGGTCTGTAGGGGGCATGCATAAGCACACCAACGTGCCTACCGTCCCTGTCCTATTGTTTCTTTTTTATTTTTCTTATATGTATCCATGTATTCATAACTATGTTATACCTATTATCTTGTAAGCAATTGACAAAATAAACAAATAAATAAAATTGAACAGTAAGGAAGGAAATGCAAAAGCTGATGTATTGTTCAAATTAATTTCCCTCACCTGGTGGACAGAGAAAGAATTGTGTGTGGATGTCAGTCTCTGCTTTGTAGTTTGAGGAAGATAATCATTCCTAATTCATGAGTAAACACTTCACAAGTATTCCTGCATTCCGTTCTTCAGCTTATGAGCATAGCAGAGGGAAGGGGTTTACTGTGATACAGAGCAGTCATTCTGAGGAACACTTGCCTAATGTTTCAGTCTGTGGTATATTTCCAATAAAAACCCCTCCCTTTCTACAAAATACTGCCCAGTTTCTCTAACTCAGTCCCCAGACCAATTTACACTGTATGTGACTTGCACTTCATGACACGCGATTGAATTACATGTAAACTGGATCATAGACCCAAAGTCTATGTGATTGATCAAATTATAGTCTATTCACCAGAACTCTTCCAAAGATTTCTGCTAAGTTATCCTTTAAGAGAAATTAACTAAATATAATATCACATTATTTTCCATTAATATTATTCAAATTTAATGTTTTAAAAAGCATGTCCCTTAAGAAGTCATTGTAGCCTTTGGCTAACTGTAGCCTTTGTGCAGAAATGGTATTCAACAGATTCTGACCAGTTCTGGAGAACCAGTAGCAGAAACTTTGAGTAGTTCGGAGAACCAGCAAATACCACCTCTGACTGGAGATTTTACAGTATCCTTCCCCTGTCATACCCCCCAAGTCATGCCCACAGAACCAGTATTAAAAAAAAATTGAATCCCACCACTGCCCTTGTGGCACGAAGTATTGCACCACTTTGACCCTATAATTGTCTCTTGGCAAAAAGAATGATTCTTTTCTGGAAAAAGTAATGGGAAGGGGTCATGTTTCATATTTCCTGATAAAGTTCATATGGTGAAGTCCGTATGAACTCAGCATCAGAGAGACCTAGATATGAATCTACTATCTATCACAGGAACTCACTATTTTATAGAAGTCATACTCTCTTCTTCTCCAACTTGCCAAATTGGACAGTTTTGCAAAAATTGCAAGAAAGAGTGCCATGTATGTCTTTTTGAGCTCCTTGTGGAGTATAAATCTTACAAATAAACAGAGGAGAAAGAAACAGCATATGGAAGATCTAAGGTCAGAACTGGAAAACAGCATTATAATAGAAGAGGGTATGTTGATGGAGGCTGTAGTTATTAAACTGGAAGAGAACTTGAGAGATGAACGTGGTAACAGTCAATTAAATTAAAATTGGTTCCTACTGAAGCAAATCCAGAATTTAGCAAAATATGAGTTTCCTCAAAAGGCTCATGTTCTTTCCATGAGTGAAAACTACAAAGAATATGATGTTTATCTATGTATGCTTTTGTGTTTTATAATGTTTGTTGTTTTGTTTTTAATCCATGCTCCTCTGTTTATGCTTTTCTGCATGTATGCAGATGTCACAGTAAATTCATTTATAAAGGCTAGATATATTTGTTTATTAACAAAAGAATTCAGAATGGTTCTCCTGCACTAGCAAACTTCAAGCAATTTAGGAAGAAAAAAAATCTAGATGAGTGAATAGAATTCTTCCTAACATTGGGCCTTGTCTTTAAACAAAACCTTGCACATCCTATCTGTATAACCTGGCTTCATTGTTATTTCCTAGATTCAATTTTCTAGTTAAACTAGAATATTGAATTCACCAAATTGGAATTTGAGTAGTTTCATTCAAAGAAAGCATTGGCAATTCTCTTTTGGATGTGAAATAAAACTTCTTATTTCAAAATAATTTGAAATGGTTTCATCTTTCTTTTAAGCAGGTGAGTAGGTAAGTTAAGTAAATTATGCACCAGTATGATTTATGAGAATGAATATGAATGGTACTTCATCTGTAGGAAATGGACCAACAATTTAAGTCTTAGCACTAAAACAGAATCATTTTTCATGAGTGGAGGTAAATATAAGTGTCCCAGGGAAAGTTGTAGGATCCAATCTGAGTTGGTCACCAAAATCAAAGATGTATTCTTCCAAGTTTTCAGGCTCATGCTGGAAACCATCCTCAGGTAACTTCTCTCTAGAATATGTGCATTGGGCTGTTCTACATGTTGTATAAATATGGTTCCTTTTTACTAGTTAATTGGTGTGATGATAGCAATAGTACTCAGCAATAGCCCTTAGACTATTATGTATACGTTTATGTTTTACAGTGCTTTCCAGCCCTCTCTAAGCAGTTTACAGAGTCAGCTTATTGCCCCCAATAATTTGGATCCTCATTTTACCCACCTTGGAAGGATGGAAGGCTGAGTCAACCTTGAGCCTGGTGAGATTTGAACTGCCAAATTGCAGGCAGACGGCAGTCAGCAGAAGTAGCCTGCAGTACTGCACTTTAACCACTGTGCCACCATGGGTCATTCACTGTGGTGGCTGGCTATTAAGTCATTAATTGTAATTTCCTGAGCTACTGAAAATTACAATTAAAATCTTAATAGCCAGCCATCAATACCCCAAATAACAACTAAACGCTACACACACAGCCAGGAACCATATGAATATAATGCGTAGAACAGCCCGGTGGAAACAGAGAAGTTTCCTGAAGGTGGGTTCCAGCATGACCCCGAGAGCTTGGAAGAATAAACTTTTGGTCTCAGTAACTGACTGAGATTGGATCCAGAAACTTTTTTTTTAATTTTACACATTTCTTGTTTTTTTAATATGAAAACCCAGTCTTTTCACAAAAATTGACTTATACTGTATAATAGATTGCAAATTTCCAGTGCAATCCTGTGTGCGGTTACTTAAAATTACTTCCATTGTATTCAGTGTTTCATATTACTAAGTGATTATCTTAAGAATTGAAGTTTTATTCATGTTTTGCTTAAGTATAATTGATTTCACTTGGTTCCCTTCTTCAATCCTTGGGGATTTACTTAAATGAATTCCCAAATTTTAATCTGTACCATGCAACTTTATGCTCTCATTAGATTTACAATACAACTAATTGTAGTGAATGATTTAAAACAAACATGCTTCTCAGAGTGTAGGCTTCACACATGACAAATATTACATATGTGCATAAATTCCCACATGCAGATCATGTTTTACATATTTGCAGATCACTGCATGCACTTGGAGTATATGCAGTGTATATATGTTTGCCGTAAATGGTGAAATAAATGCAAGATTTCATTTTCTACACAGAATGGGTTTTCACATGGGGCTTTTATAATGTGTAAAAGATTGTCATTCTTCACAAAGCATTCAAAAAAATCCCTCAAAGTTCAAATCATTGTGAAATTATCATAGGGATGCAAAATTCAGTTTCAGTTGTCTCTACGATTAAGTTATAAGTTCAGATGTTTATGTTATCGTGACCTTATTTTAAAAACAAAACAACTTATATTAGTCTGTATGAAATTTCTGAAATGCACAGCAAGGCCATAGGAATGAAGAATGTGAACAAACTTCTGACTTCGTCAACCAGATAGGATTATATGAAATCACAGAACTGAAGGTTTAACATGGATAAGGAATCTGGTTGTTTATACAAAAAGTATAAAGAATGCATGGTCAGAATTTTGAGAGAAGTGAAGAGGAAGACACTAATCTGTAGGGTCCTATAAAAATATAAACTACTTTCCAGGGTCTATGGAAGTTGGGCCCTTCCCATAAATTCTGTACATTCTGTAAAATAAAAATCCCATTAAACAAATTTAAAAAAAGAATTAGTCATCTTTCAGAGGTTCAGATCACAAAAGGCTGAGATAGGGAGTGTAATACTAAGCAAAATGTAATGGTTTTTGGCAGCACACTAAATGCCAAAAGAGGGATCCAGGAAGACTTAAAGACTAGTTAATTGTTGAAAGAAAGAAAAAAGGAACTCTTAATTCACCTCTTTCTTGATGTTTTCTCTAATGCTAAATAGATGAGAAATTATTGAGAGTCAGGTATATTTAGTATGAAGAAGATAAATTAAAGACAAGCATGATCTTTATCTCAAATGTGAAATAGTGTCATGGAAACAAAAAGAGAAACCCAAGTGACTGTGACCAACAATAGAATATTGCTTACTAATTGCAATGAATTCTGAATGTGATGTGTCACCTTACTTAGAGAGCTCTCTCTTATGCACTCCCCTTTAGGGGATGGAGTAAGAACACCATGACAATGTGTGGAAAAAAACATTTTAATATATTTAATCTTATTATACATTTCTTTCTAAATTACAAAGTCAACAAATTGCAAGTATAGTTTTGCTACAAAGCTTTCTGTAGGAAATCTCTTCTATAAGAAAATACATCTCATTAAACATTTCCTGTAAATAAATTATTCCAAATACTAAATATGGGGGGGAAATAAAGTCAGGGAGGGCATGCAGATAACATTTCAACAAGTCAGGGATGTACTTCGTTGCTCTTAGCTGAGCTGAGAGGGTAAGAATTTTTTCCTGTAATTTTGCTAATGCAAAAGGATGTCAGCTACCTGCTTCCATTATTTAACCGAAGGAAGTGATACACTTTGTCTATCTCCATTCTATTTTCATTGTATTGAAGTAAACTGAATAAAGTTTGCTGTATTAAACTACCAAATAATTTGAACTTCCTAAACTTTAAATAAGCTTCTAAGTGTCTTATTACTGAGAAAAAAATTAAATATTCAATCTGGTGCTTCAGAGCTAATAATCTGTTGGTAGCAGGAACAATTGACGTAAAAAACAGTTTTCTAATTTCTTCCTCAAGTTGCTTTTCTTGAATGACATTCCAGTGAGAAATTTGCCACAGGAAATACATATCTGAAACATAAATGGATGGGGCAATGTCTTGGGATATTTTAAGCAAAACAATTAAGCCAGAGAAAGCTAAATCTGCATTGTCTCATTACTATCTGTCAAAGCTATTTTTTATTTTAAGCAATACTGTCTAAAATCCATAAAACAAATTTGCACATAATATCAGTTTTTCCTCCTAGATCATGTACATTAAAATAAACTACATGAATAGTATGGGAGGGAATTAGAACATATAATATCCTATTAATACTGGACTAAGGAGTCTACCAACTGGACTGTTAGCATAGTTTCATGGTTTATTCTGAATTCCCATCAAAAGTTTATGGAATTCTGTTTCTAAAGCAGAACTAAAACTTAGAGAATTATAAACACCTCTGCCAAAATCCACTTTCTTGCCTTTTTTTGTGTATAAACAATGAAGGACAGGCTGCAAATTACTTTACCACTACCATATGCGTTTAGATAATTTAGGTACTTTCTGAAGTTGCAGTTTGGCACTGAAATGGATAATGGTTTGAAAGTATTTTTTAATAGACATGAAAAGCATGTAGCATTTGGCTGATATTTACTCATGGGTTTTGAAATATAAATTAATTACAGATAAACTTTAATTTTTGCAAAGCATGGCCATTTTGTGGCTTCAGAAAGTCAGGAAAAAAACTTGCTAGCTACAAAACACTTTGTTGCTATTGTTGTTGGTTACCTTTGATTGCTCCATTTTTAACAGATATTAAAAATGGCATGTTGCCTCAGCATATAAAACTCACATGAAGGATAAACTCACATGAAAATAAAACAAAACGAACAGAATTAGAAACACATACACAAACATACAAACACAATTCTTTCTTCCTTTTAAGCAAAGAGGAACAATCAGTCTCCTAAATGTACTCAGATCATACCATGGGGATATCAGCACTGTGAAAGAATGTATAAGGATGCTGAATGGAGAAGAAAAGAGCACAAATTGGTATCCATTTTACTAGACCATTAATACTGCTGACATGAACTCCACTGTCATCCATTGATATATGTACAGCAATCTGGTAGTGCCAATGCCAACCACATTCCTAAGGTGCATTCAGAACATATTTACCATATGCTTATGACACATGTTAATCTCAGTACTTTCAAAGTTATTACCATTTTTTGTCACTGACATATCATGGTTTATGTTCTGATCTAAAACCCTTATGACACATTATTTAGCAGAACAGGTTTAATGATCCTGAATGCCCACTTTAAGGGCAAAAATGAAGAATAATTCATAATGTAAACCTCCACTCCCTAATATTTACAACCAGTACCTTAGTATATTATTCCATTTTGGGTGTAATAATGAATAGTCTGTTTTCACTTTAAGTCCATAGGACTATCAATAAACCAGTAAAGCAAGTTAATGGGAGTCATTAGCTACAATAAATGAAGTAGTATCAGTTTGAGTTATGAAATCTGTTTATATCATTTATGTGAATCTAGATCAGTGTTTTTTTTACTGTTGGCAATTTAAGATATCTGGATTTCAAAATTCAGAATTCCCCAGCTAGTATAGCTCAATTGCTAAGCTTGAGAAATATGAATCTAAATCGTTACCCTAGCTTAACTGCCTCTATTCACATATCTTAACAGAGAATTAAAAATCCCTCTGCAAGTGAGGGCCTTGGATTGTAAAACAATAAAGTCCATAGTTAAATATGCAGTAACTTCCTCTTTTATTTCTAACACCTTTAGTTTGCTGGGAACTTTATGAAGTTATTATTCAGTATACAAGTATGTGTTGATAGATAGAAGTATACTTTGGCAAAGTGCTGCTCTGTATTGTAAATATATCCTATTTTATCATCAGAGTGGGATAAACCAGCTACAACTAATATGGAGAAGTCACAAAACTATCAGTAGAGCTTTGTTGCAAATCTTTGGCCCCACTGTCGAATGGCATCACACTAAAAAGAACATCCATCTGCTGTCAGCCATACTTCCAAGCTGAATTATAACACCTGTGGAGATGGTGCTTTTTCTTGCCACAGAGGATACTTGGGCTAGTCATTTCTTATTTACAATTTTTTTCCACCGTAGTCTATGCAGTAGACACTTGTCAAGGCCTGCCGGTGACGTATTTTCAAATCCCGCCTCAGACTTTCTGGCACATGTGAAGTCTTGCTTTTGAAGAATATGTAGCATCTTTCCAGATTTTACATGATAACCCTTTGGCACAGTCACATCGCTGGAAAATCTCCAAGCCATGGGAACCTTTCTTCCGCTGTTTGGTGCATACCTCTCCTTGGTGTAGCACCGGCTTGCAAATTTTGGTCCAAAAATGACGAGCACAACAAAACCCTTCTGTGCAATCAGAGGACCTTAAGCAAGGGTCTCCTTCATGACCTAAAAAATAATAATTGTTAGTAATCCTAAGAAGGGAAACTAAAGCAATTGGGCTATTTTCCAAATATATTCCGATAAATAAAAATTTGTTTAACTGTATCTGCGTGATCTTTCAGAACATTTAAGGAGAACATTTTAATAATGGTTAGAGAAGTTGAGTTGAATGGCAACAATCCTTTTCCTTTAACAGAACATATTCTCTTCCCATATAAGACTTTTATAAACCAATCATGCCCTTTTCCAATATATAATAATCTGTAAGGTAGGAGCAAAGGACTTTCCAGATGTTGCTAAACCCAAGCACCTAAAGCAGAGCTGCCAATGGGAAAGATTACCTGTTAATGAGATCTATTACTACATGGGATTGCAGCCTTTACAAACTATCTCTATGAATTATGTAGAAGGTCATCACAGATTTCATTGACACCTAGATCTAAAATTTACTAAACATGCAGAAAAGTCTTTCATGATTTTTTCTTGTTGGGTTTTATCCAAGTCAGCTATTAGATGAGAAATAGTAAGACAATGTTGACTAACTTCTTTGGGCTCATTGACGTAACTATTAGCCACTAGTTACATATTAAGAGAAGGATCCAATGATGCCATTCTTAATACATCTCCCATACTTTGTATACCCATCAAATTGTTTCAGAGACTTGGGGATCTCCAGAACACATTTTTATAAGAAGAAATTACTATAGTTCATCCCATACATGATGAACTCCTATATATTCTATGACAGGAAGAAATGTGAAATCTTTTGTATAGCCCACAAATCTACATTATGGTGAGTAACAAGTATTAAATAAGTAAACAAGCAAATAATTTATTCCATAGGTAGCTCAATTATAAACACTTATATAAGAACTATTAAATAAGTGTGTTTAACACTATGAAGCTCCTATCTGAAATAATCATCAGTATAGAATTTTGATCACAAAGTGGTGCAGTGGCGTAGAGGTAGAACACTTGCTTCGCAATCAGGAGGCTGTGAGTTCGATCCTAGGTAAAGGCAGATATTTTTCTCTCTGGGCACACTGAGGATATATCTGCTGAAAAAAACCTTCACATTGGCAATAGGAAGGGCATCTGGCCAGTAAACACTCAGCTCCTTTCCGTTGCCTAGATTCCACCCCACAATGGTTTATGAGATTTTTAAAAGAGGATGATGATAGAACTTTGATCATACAAAGCTCAAATTAATTATTCCTGAGGAATACTTAATGGGATAAAGTATTTAAAGATATGGAAGGATGCCTTTGAAGAGGATTTTATATATAGTCCTGGGTGTAGGACCACCTTAGATGATATAGATATAGCTATAATCAGCATTTAAAGGGATGCCATTTTTCCAAGGGTCTCCTGTTCCTCACCCCCAAAGAAGTCTATCATTGAAAAAAAATCAAAATGTTAATACACGAATTTACTGTTTCTACAAAAAGAAGTTCTTCCCTTCTTAGGAAAACATTAAAGACTTTTCATAAATCGAGCTATCCTACCTTTTGCGTGTGTCAGCTTAGATTGTCCTTTCCCTAGATTTTGCCAGCCCAAATCCTTGGTGGGATAGTGATTACTTTTTTTATTGCGAGGCACTTCTAGAGCTGGAATATGGGGTGTGAGAATGCTCTCAGTCACTGGTATACAAATACCTAAATCAAGGAATGAAACAAGTTAGAACTGCAAATACCACAGTTGATAACATAACTAGTGTGCCACAAATGATGAATTTATTAACTTTCATAAAGAAAGTGAATATTCAAATGTATGCATGTCTGAGGTCTTCCATGGCTGTCCCATACAACATCGGTTAATTTTATTATCAGCAAACTGCAGTTGAGGTACTGAGGATGAGAGGCTGGTCTTTAGCAGGATTCCAGATCCCAATCAATATAGCGTTTGAATTTAATGTGTCCATCAATCATTAAGTTGGGAAAGTACAATTGAAAGTAAGATTTGACAACCTGCAGGCAGTGGAGCTCATGCATGTGTCCAGTCTCATTCTGCATTCCCCAGGGCACTCCTGCAACTGGTATAATTGTAACATTGAGCCCATTTTTGGTTTGGAAAGCAAAAGGACAACATAAAAGTCCTAACCATATTTCAAGATAGCAGTTTTAGCCAGTGTTGCTTTAGAAAATAATTCTGGCTTAAAACAATATATTTAATCAGATTAAATCCAAATTTCAGTATGAAACCATTCCATCTGAAATTAAATATGACTAAATATGAATGACTCACAATAATTAA
This sequence comes from Bungarus multicinctus, assembly GCA_023653725.1. Lineage (NCBI taxonomy): Eukaryota > Metazoa > Chordata > Lepidosauria > Squamata > Elapidae > Bungarus > Bungarus multicinctus. Next base: position 24,593,733 of record CM042849.1, read on the forward strand.
TATATTAATTATATATACTTTATTATTCTCATCTGATTTTATATGTATGCATACATGTATGTGTGTATATGTATGTTGTTCTGACCTAGGCTTCCCCAACAGCACGAAGACGAGACCCCAATAAACCCCTTTTATTCAATTTACAATGAATTTCCTCTCCAACAAAGTCCAAGTCATCAGTCTTTCAAGATTGTTCCCAATTACAAACCTTTATCAGGTTTGGAGAATGGCCAGGCTGATATCTTTCAGATACTGCAATAGTTGGCAAGCATGCTGGAATAAACTAATTGTCTCCTGTAAAGCTTCACTTCCCTTTTGCTCCTCTTTTATTATCTAGGAGAAGAGCCATTCACCATCCACCTGTGGCTTTACTCCCAAGTCGGCCCTTGTTCCTCAGCTGTTCCCTTCTTCTGGCAACTCTATGCATGCGCACACTGGGAACAGACTCCAGCTGTTCTTCTGCCTCACTGATGTCTGACTCCAAAGGCAGTTGATACCTGTTGGATGGCCCTGGCCCTGGATCTCTGCCTCCGATGCAGCGCACTCATCAAAGCCTTCCCCAGACTGGCCCATGTTCTTCCCCAATCTCCTCACTGTCCAAATCTGTTGCCAGATCTGCTGGCCACTGTCAGACCACAACATATATATATATATGTATGCATATGGGTACATATATACAGTATGCATGTATATATTGTACATACTATATATATATATACCAACATCAAGACGTTTCAAACTATGAAGCCCAATTCACAAATATTTGTGTGAAGGTAATATGCTATTACAAATTGCATTTTCCCTTTTTCGTTATGTGCTTTCTAGCTAGTCTACAGGTGTGACATGTTCATGTGCAACAGTTCATGATTTTCTTTTATGCCTGAGGCATCTCCCCTCAAAATTTGCAAATATAGAATTCTCATGCCATTTTGTGGAAGAATTGTGATAAAAGATTTGGTGCAATAAAAATCAACTACTTAATGATAGCGATAATGATAACATTTTAAAGTTTTCCATGGAAATTGAATATTTCTGATTCCAGATCTACAAGTAGAAGTAATATTTTTTATATAGGATTCTCTATCAGATATCCAATAATGCTGGAATCCAAATAATATAATAGTCCCAGATAAAGCAATTTCCTTATATTTTTTTCTAGTATCACTAATTCCATTTGTTGAAAGAGAAATTACTTTAGAAATTATTTCAAAGGAGAATATCAAAAGTAGGTCTTACTGTACTTATTTAATTGCAAGATAGTAAAGAATGTGTGCATGACTGAATGAATGGGACAGAGAATGCTGTCTTTCATTTCACTCCCCATAAATTGGATATGGGGCCTATGGATTTACAGTAGGACAGAAGCCCTTTCATTAAAGTAGTTCAATGGCTCTCAAGTTCTATAATAGCATGACCCCTTAAAATGGCAAGGCACATGACCTCTGTGAATACAATGAATAATTTTAATGAACAAGAAAAAGATTTACCACTTATTTTTAATAATTAAATTTTAAGCTATATATCAACCAAACCAGTGAAATAACATTGCAAGGTTACTAAAAAAAACTAGAAATAAAGAAATCCATAATAAAATTAAAACCATATCTTTAATAGAAGATAACTTGATATAACTCCTGAAATCTGGGTTTCATTTTTTAAAATAATCGCTCTTACTCATCAAAATGACAGGGGAGAATGAAAAGGTTATTTCATGGCCTTCAATAAGCTCATCTCAAACGGCTCTTAAAATATGGAGGTCTGCAAAACAGACTTAATAGAAGCTCTTAAGTTATTTCTTGTACTTTTCTCCCAATATAGCTATACATACTATGATAACAGTCTAGTTTTTGGTGGTTACAATACCCTCCCTTTACTCTTCTCTATTCTGTAACATTTCACCCCTTCCTCTTCTCTGTTATTTTTCCCTGTGCAAGAGTGAGTTATGAAATGGTCAGAACTTTGCCGGAAAGCCTCATTCCTTCAGATAAGGATTCATTCATTCATTCATTCATTCATTCATTCATTCATTCATTTTGTAAAAAGCTTACAATACAATAGAAATAAGAATAAACATAAGTTTAAATATAAGAAATAGGAACAAATAATTGGGGACAATAGGACAGGGATGGTAGGCACAATTGTGTGCTTATGCATGCCCCTTACAGACTTCTTAGGAATGGGGTGAGGTCAATAGAGGTTACTTTGAGGGTAAAGGAGTGGGGGTTTGAGCAGGTGACAACAGAATCAGACAGTAAGTTCCAAACATTGACCACTCTGTTGCTGAAATCGTACTTTCTGCAATCAAGTTTGGAGTGGTTTACATTAAGTTTATATCTGTTGTGTGCTCTTGTGTTCTTGTGGTTAAAGCTGAAATATTCATTAATTGGTAAGACATTGTAACAGATGATTTTATGTACTATGCTTAAGTCCAATCTTAGCCAGCGTAGTTCAAGGTTATCTAAGCCTAGATAAGGTTATTCAATCAATCAATCAATCAGAACAGAGTTAGAAGGGACCCTGGAGGCTTACTAGTGCAACCTCTGCCCAAGCAGGAGAACTTATGCCATTTCAGACAAGTGACTGACTGTCCACTCTCTTCTTCAAAACCTCCAGTGATGAAGCTCCTCATTCGAAAGGAAAATGTACCATATTAAAAACCAGAAAAAGAAAAAAAAGGATTCTCTGCTGAGAAACAGTGGAGTAATGAATTAAGAAGGAATGTGTCTAACTCATGAGAAAAAAAACATTTTGTGGTAATTTTGATAATCCATGAATTCAAGAGATCAACTGTTTTTCCATCTCTTTCTCTCATTGATGGCTCCAAAATGAATCCTCTTCCTATTTGGCAAATCTTAAAGAACAAATATGAGAATCAAGCACTAAAATATTTTACACTATTCATGTTTTTTTTTTAAATTGAGAGTCATGCAGATACCATTGTTACAGCGGTTTCCAGGACAGCACATGCCATCTCTGTGGCAACGTTTCTTCTTCCTTCTACAAACCATGCAGGCAGATGTAGCTTGATGGGGACTATGGCAATACTTCCCAACTTCACATTCTTTATCATTAGTACAAGGATAAGCCTGTGGGTAGTGATAAATAAAAGTGTCATAATGAGTCAACAACACTGTAAAAGTCAAAACAAGTGATAATGCAGGCATATTTTTCAGATACCAACTTGAAGTTTTTTCATACTTTCAGTATTCAGGGATACTAAAATACCCCGATTTATGGTTTTCCAAACATTATTTGTTGTAACTGATAGCATATAAATTATATTGTCTTGTGTATTAAGGACTATCACAGAGGTAAGATCAAGAAATAAGTTTAGATGGATCATTTTCTATATGATGCTAATAATATGTTTCATGTCAATCTTTTCTATATGATGCTAATGATATGTATCATGTCAATCTTTTCTTTTAAGGTTTAGAGCAGATTATTGAAATTTACAGGAATAATATTGAGATATTGACCATAGTTTCTCCAACTGAAGCAATCAAATGAACAAAACAAAAGTCAAATTTTCTCAGAGCAAAATAAGAGAGATTCACATGATACTATATTTGTGAATGGTCCCTTAGTTAAAAGTGAATCTCTGCATTCACTATCAGTTAAGCTACAGGATTTACTTTCTTTGGTTTCTGAAGAGAAAAATGCATATCAATACTCCCCCATAAACCTTTCCTTCTCTAAGAAACCATGATTTGGCTCAATTCCCCCCTCCCCCGTACAGTTAAAACAGTCAATGAAATTTATTACATCTCCTTGATCTTTCATCAAAATTTGGCATGAGAGCCATTTTGCTTTCAAAATCCCACTAGGGCACATCTTAATGTAAGACATCAGAAAAACTACTAGGGAGCGTAAAAGATAGAAATATTGCAGATAAATGAACATATCTGTCTGTAGATTAGTTTATTTTTTAAAAAAAAAATCTGTTATGAGATGAAAAGAAAGTCTCAAGAAAAATTTTACCTTTCAATTCTAATTTTTTTACGTGCCTTATCTAGATGGGGTGGTTTTTGTCTGTGTTCCAAAAATCTGTCCATTGATGCTGAATTTAATTGAACCAACTGCTATTTGGGTCTGTTTTAAACTTCTTTGAAACTTCTCTGATAGCTTTTTTTGCACCTTTACATAGGTACAGATCATAAGTTGTTTGATAAAGAAGCACCTGTCTCCTACTTCCCCTTTCTTAGGAAAGTTAATGAGATGATGTCCTATTGGCATCAAGAGTTATATTTTCTATTATACTTCATTTTCTCAGTATGGTGCCACTTTCATGGTAAATCCACTGCTTTTTCATGAAATGTTACATCAACCAAAAGTATCATGTTACCTCCCTAAATAATTTACAATGAACTATGGGAAAGTACAAGCTCCTTTTTACAATGCTAAGAGCCCATTGATCAACCTGGGTTGATATAAAAAAACCTAGAAAGCAATCTAGTTATAAAAAACAAAATCCTGGACATTTTCCCCCATGATTAACTTGATTCTTTATAAGGCTTGAAGGGCCTTCTAGAATGACAGAGGATTGGACCCAAGAAAGTCTACAGTGGAAGGTGAATAGAGACATGTGATAATTTTGCCTTCTGTGAGTAATATTTTTAATTCACAAAAAGAATTTTAAGATTCAAGGATTGTGTTTATGCAAACAGCTAGTAAAATCTCATAAATCATAACTCCACAAATGAGCCTATAAATATTGAAAAAATACTAAAACAAGGATAATGTCATTTAAAGTAATTCCATTTCTCAGGTCAAACGCTTTGAAACTGACAGTGTTGGTAATTTCATTTTTTTCATTTCATATCTGCCCCACTGATGTTTTCTTCTCCCTCCCCTGTGTATCTTTGACATACTAAAATCAATATTTCAATTTTCAAGCACATCACTGTTGGCCATGTTATACCATAGAAACTTATGAAGTCTAAGAATACAGATTCTATTACATTATTAGTCTTTTGAATTGGCAATCATCATATATTATGGTTGGTCACATAGTCAGCCAGATGTTTAGACTAGATTTGGTATTTTTATCCACCGATTGAATAATTCCCAAGGACCTTTATAGTCAGGTATTGTTATTTGATAGTGCTAAAGATATCACAACATGTAAGCTATTATAAGTAAAGCTACCTTTTGCAATTGACCGATGGTGTTGAGTATATGGAAGTTAAAAGTAGGTTGACATGGCAACAGTATCATAAATCAAACAGGAGGCATACTTGTTAGATTTTTCTCTCCCCCCCCCCTTTTCTAGTTGACAGTACAATTTAGAAAGACAGAGTTGTAATCATGAAAATATTTTTCTATGCAAGAAGAGTTAGTGAGCCAATTCTGTAACATGTTCTGCTGGTGGGAATACGTAAGTTTTTGAGCCCCACAAAACTCTTTTTCAGTGATCCACATTTTGTTGTTACTAGCATTTCAAAGTGATAAATTAAACTAGACAAGCTGTTGTATGCACCCCAAATTTCTGGCTTTTTCTTACAACCCCCTCAGATTTATAAAACAGTGAATTCATACTATTATCCCCTCTACTACTGCAAGGTAAAAAGGCAGACACAAACTTGTGCAAAACATTCAAAAGAGATGCTTTACACAATTAGTGCAAATGAAACAACTCTTTTTCAAACATGAAAATAGCCACTTTTTTTGTTAATTTCATATGACTGGCTTTTTCAGCATGCATATATAAGCATGCATATTTAAGTTTCCATTGGGACTGTCACAAAATGAAATAGTTTGTAGAGTCACTTGGAACTTACTGCCATGTCTCCCAGAAAAGTTAAGCAGGTGCCTCCTCAGAGCTTAAAATTCTATAACCATGAACAGGATTTAAAAATTACACTGAAATAAAGTAGGTACATGAATCCATATTTCATGTTAAGCCTTAATATGGTACCAGTTCCAGTATTAGTGTACTAAACTCATTATTACATTATTCTGTTTGATTGATTTACCAGTTATCCTAGCTAAGGATGCTGCTATTAATTAAATTGGTGGCTTTTTAAAATACTATGCTCAGATCCTCTCCACATAATTGCATGGCATAATTTTTGCAAATTATTGGGTCCCCATTAGTATCTTACAACATATTTATACTCTATAACATATTTCACAAACAAAAATGCATGTTAGTAAATATGTATTAAATAAATAATATGCTAATAAAAATATATGTATATTGCTTACAATTATAATATATAGGAAATAAGGCTATTTTAAGGCTCTACTAAATTAGATAAATATTTGTAAAATATCTATGCAGACAATGTAAGAATGCAAAAAATGACAGTTACTTTCCCCATTTAAAGTGGCAAGTATTAATATGCAACATATAATGGCATTTTGAAAATGATAGGATCCTATACTATTAGGGAACTTTTAAGTATCTCTATTATTAAGAGCCGCCGTGGTGCAGTGATTAGAATGCAGTACTGCAGGCTACTTCTGCTACCTGCCAGCTGCCTGCAATTTGGCAGTTCAAATCTCACCAGGCTCAAGGTTAACTCAGCCTTCCATCTTTCCAAGGTCGGTAAAACGAGGACCCAGATTGTTGGGAGCAATATGCTGACTCTGTAAACTGCTTAGAGAGGGCTGTAAAGCATTATATAAGTCTAAGTGCTATTGCTATTCTGTTTGGTAGAAGCTAGAAGGAATATAGTTCATAGGAGAGAGGCAGAGTGGTTTTCATGGTATTTATTTCTCCATGATGAATAAAAGCAAAATGACGTATGATTAAACAAATATATGTATTAGTTCAGTTGGTATAATTGATTCCAAATTGCCACATTCAGCGTTAGAGCCTCATAGAAATATTGTAATCTATATTACAATCTATGAGAAAGAGCTTTGGGAGATTCTGCTATTTATCTTTAGTAGGTAATACTTCATCCCAGTTCAAAGTATTCCTTCTGCATATCTCTATTCAAATCTTTACACTATTGTATTATATACATGTGAACAGTTAATTCATTTTATAATGTAGAAAATAATCACAAAGTGCATTGTAAAATGTAAAGACCACTGGGGACATAAGTTAATATATTAATTCAGTGAAAATGATCCTGATGATCTCAGTTTTGCCCCTAGTGGATATCTATTCCAGTCATAAGATTTCATTGCTCCTCCTGATGATCTGCAGTTATTTCCTGCTTTTATTATATGGAAATAACATTTTTTGTGAGTCAGTACTGAATGGAAACTATTATGGTTCACTTAACTCTATTAACAGTATGTGAAAATTACTTTGACCATGTGTGTTTTCAAAATCTAATTCCAAAGGACAAGCAAAAGAAAAACAAGAGAAAAAGAAAATTAGAAATTACCATATTCAACCGGATATCAAAAATTAGCAAACTAAAACTCATGTTCTTTGTATTCAGCTCCTGCCCAGCTCTTGTAGCTTCAGATAGTTTTCGGGTTGTCAAAATCTACTGAACCTCTTTTTATAGTCTGAAGCATGGCTGTTTTATGATTAGTAGTATTTCCTGTAGCATTCTTTTCTTCTCAAATATAAATTAACCACAAGTCATTTTTAAGGCAGGGGTGGAGCCAGTGGCAGGTCAGTCCCTATTGGCCTTTTTCAACCCTTAAGTGGATTTTGGTTCTTCAGTGAGACTGTTGTATCCTTTAAGCTAGCAGAACCCATTGGGATCTATCCAAGGTACTGATCATTGCTCAATGCAACCAGATGTAACTAGATCTTTTCACTTGGCCAATGTTTTTGAGAATTACTATTTTCTCAGTTATCTCCATTATATTGCCTTCATCTCATCTACAGCCAGTGAGTAAAACCTTTTTTTCCAGCTGTAGGAATGTTAAAGAGTTATGTCTGACTCTTGTTAGACTCTCCATTTCTTAGCTGATGAAACCAACATCATCCAAAAATATTTCTGTTATGTGTAGCCAGCATGATTATGTGCCGAAACACACAGAATTCCGTTACCTTGTCACTGAAGTGGTGCCTATTTATCTATTCACATTTGCATGCTTTTGAACTGCTAGGTGGGCAGGAGCTGGAGCAAGTAAGGTTCATTCCATTGCTCAGTGCTTGGGTATCAAACCTGGACTGTAAACTTTCCAGCTGACAAGCTCAGTGTCTTTAACTGCTGAATCATCGCTCCCCTATAGTGATAGTTACATGTATAGAAAATCCTAACTTTAACATTTAACATTAACTTGAAGCAGAGCAGAGTAGAGTTAGTAACGGGGGCAGCAAGTTTTATGTTGATATAGATTTTTGCTGATTCAAGTGAAGAGCATTTTAACTCAGCAGTAAGGAAAGATTATATTGAAAGGATATGAAGTGCTTTTTTTCTTAAATGATCTTCTAGGGTCTCTTCGCCCCCAAAATTGATTGGCTAGAGGTACAACCCGTACTTCTCTGCTCCTTTTCATGTAGAAATCACAGACCATCTATGGTTAATTCTGGGAATGAGTCACAATTAAATTGGAACAATCAACTTTTTGTGGGCATAAGTTGTTTTCAAGCAGGGGCTCACACAATTTGTAACTTCATGATACAAGGTCTGGTACAAGGCAACAATAGTGTTTTCTTTATATGGTAATAGAGAAGGCTGTTCAGCACTTCAGATTCAAAGCTGAAAAAGTGATTCAGAATAGATGTAGCTTGCATCCTACCTCATTAAGAAGCTGTTATTTCGATTCCAGAAATCCCCTCTTTGAGGAGGCACTGATAGTGTGCTCATGCTCATTCCAAAACACTCTGTTGCACTTTACTCGTGCCTTCTTAATGCAAGCATGTATTTTCTTTGATCACACAACCTCTTCCCACTCCAGAACATTTTGATATCCATGTTCCATCTAACTGTTTCCTATTATTTCCTAGTGAAAATAATTTCTCTAGTGAGGGAAAGAATTGCATTATCTCTATGTAATTAAGGATATTATTCTGAATTTTTGCACCTGCTCGTAAGTTGCTGTTCCTATCTGACTTGGAAGATTGCACAATGTTTGCACTAATTCCCTACGCTGAAAAAAAATAAGTGTGTGCATTTCTAAACACTTTAAAACATTTTTAAACCTTTCAACATTAAAGATTTGGAACATTAATACACAGAAAAAGATAAGAAGTAATAAGCCAAAAAATTAGAGGCAAGAGATAAGAAAAAAGAAAAGAAAGCCCAACTACTGTATATGCAGTTTACATCAATATTGTTCACTTTACCTGTCAGAGTTCCAATTACAGCACAAACTTATCACAGGATGCAGAAATGCAGACAATGTAAATATGCAACTGATTGATATGAATGGGTTGAGTGAACATGCAAACAGGGATCCCAATTTATCTGTGTAAAGAAAAAGGCATGCAGAACAGGTCCCAGAGAACTGAACATGAATTGAATACAAATTTTATATCATCTTTTCTACTCACTCTGAGCCTATCATTTTATTGTAAGGACTTTCTCTCTTTCATTACAATAAAAGCTTAGTTGCAGTCCATTTTCAGTCTTTTGAGTCTTCCTGCCTAGCTTCAGTCTACCCCAAGAAGAACCTTTGTTCAAGCATCATATTCTCAATCTTCCCACTATCTTTGGCCATTCATTCACTCACATTCTTGCAGTTTACTCGGCATTCAGTCATTCGGTATAACCAATTCACTGCAACATAATTCTTTTTGTACGGGTCATTCATGTTTGTATTCAAACGGTGCAGTGGCCTAGAGGTGAAGATGTTCGCTTCTCAATCAGAAGGTTGAGAGTTCAATCCTAGGCAGTGACAGATGTTTCTCTATCACAAAGAGAAAATATCTGCTGTGAACTCTAAGTAGGTGTCAGGAAGGGCATCTGGCAAGTAAACACTCAGCTCCATTCAGTCACCCCAACTCTACCCCAATAAAAGGTATTGCAGCAGGGTGTCAGTGGTCTCTCAAGGCCCACAAGGATTCAGCCAGTGGGGTGCTTAAATCTGGCCCACAGGGCTAGCCTGGAAATATCAAAGGACTGGCCCACAATGCTCTGATGGCCAAAACAGCCAGGGGAGGGTGCACATGCTCCTCCTTTTCAGCCTCCATGGATTCCTGAAGCACTCTGCCGGGCAAAAATGGGACATGCAGAGGCCTTGAAGGACTTCTGCACAGTCTGTATTTTGCCAGCAGAGTATTGCTGAAGACCAGAGAGGTGAAAAATGGGCCTTGTGGGTTTTGGCCAGTAGGGTGCTTGGTGGGGAGCAGGTGGGAGATGGGAGGAATGCCTCCGGAAGCACTTTGCCAGCCAAAATGGGGCATAGGGGCACACACAGCCCATGCCTCATTTTGGACCTCCATGGCCTCCTGCAGCACCTTGCCAGCCAAAAATGGGATGCGTGGGGGCCCTACAAGGCCCCCATATGGCCCATTTTCAGTCTCCATGGCAGCACCCTACTGGTCAAAGTCCAGGCCTCATGGAGGTCCTGTGATGTCTCCACAAAGCCCATTTTCGGCCTCCTTGGCATCCTGCAACACTCTGCTGACTAAAAATGGGATACAGGAGGCCTCATGGGGCCTCTGTGCAGCCCATTTTTGGCCAGCAGAGTGCTGCTGGAGGCCAGAGAGGTCAAAAATTAGGCATGAGGAGGTTGTGTGACCCTTGGTGCTCCATTTTGGCTGACAAAGTGCTGCAGGAGGTATCCATCCCATCTCCGATCTGCTCCCGCTCCCCTTCTCCCACTGGTCTGTGGAGACTACAATGCTGATCTGGCCCTTGAAGAAATCCAGTTTGATAGCCCGGGATTACAGGATCATTAAAAGAAAAAAAAATCATGTTTTTATTCATTCTATATTTATTTAACATTTTTTTCCTTTTCTTGAGTTACTAATTCTTAGATATCCCATTTCCACTGTATTCAATTCTAATCCTATGTTTTTACAGAGCAGTGTTTCTCAAGCTTGACAACAATACATGGACTCCAATTTCCAGAATTCCTTGGCCAGCATATTGAAATCCACATATCTTAAAGTTGCCGAGATCAAGAAACAGTGCTGTGAACATACCAAACTCTTTTCTATATATAGAAAGCACAACTTGTGCACAGCCATTTTCTTTGTAACAGACTATTGTCTATATACACCTTTTCTACCTAGCACTTGTACAACATTCTTTCTAATTTGTAATCATATCACACCAAGGTACATAAATCCATTTACTTTCTCATGAGTTATGTACAACATGGAATTTTGTTTTCCATTACTCTGCCAAATATAACTATAATCATTATATGAACATTCATCTATCTATCTTTCAGTCAACCTGGACCAAACAGATTGACTGATTCCTAGAGACTAGAAGAAAGAAAAACCTCACATACATTGTGTTATGATATGTACAGAATAACCCTTGAGTAACAAGGATATGCACATGGAAACGTTTATAAGAGTAGTTATGAATAAAGTCAGCCACACACAGATACACTAAATTGAGTTAAAGTTTACTTTAAGAAATAGCACAGTCCAATAAATGGTCTAGATCATATACGTTTTACAGTCCAAATAATATCCAATTACAAAGTCTTATGACTGGTTGCCTTTGTCATTTACAGTCAACAAAGATATCAAAGTATAAGCACAGCAACAGAGAACCTTAGATAGCAATAGAATGTCAGAGAAACAGAATGTCAGAGATACAGAACGTCAGAGAGAGCAAGCCATGATCTCTAGTTCCCTCTTATGGCAATTCACAATACAATCAACCAATTGGAACATAGTACAAATCAATACAGTAACTTTGTCTTAAAACTACAAACATATATTGTTGGTTTATATATTGCCAACCCAACTAATTGGTGGACAGATTCCTAACATTCTCCCATTTGGGTTGGTCAATATATAGTACATTACATCTTTAAAGCATAATTCTCACAACACTCTTTCTGCTTAATTGCACCTTGAGCTTTTGTGAAATGATCTGCAATATTATGTTCAGTCATGCAGTGATCTAATTGAATTAATTTATTTTGAACACACTGTCTAATGTTCAAATATCTCAAATCAGTATGTTTAGACCTTGTTTTAATAGCTAAATTAGTAGCCATACTAATTGCAGATTGATTGTCTTCATAAACAATAAACGGATCACGTACAGTAATTCCAATATCCTTCAACAATTGTTGATAATATATCAATTCTATACACATTAAAGATAAACATGAGAATTCCACTTCCATAGTGGATAAACTAATATATTGTTGCCTAATAGACTTCCATCCTGTTAAAGTATTATCCAACATTACCATTATACCTGCTGTTGAGTTATGAGTCATTATATCAGCAGCAAAACTTGCATCAGCATATGCAGTTAACCCTAATTCATTTCTTGGTTCTAAATATAATAAATAATGGATTGTGTGTTTTAAAAACCTAAGTATTCGCTTAGCTGCTTGCCAATTCCTTTCATTTGGTTCAGCATTATACCTAGCCAATTGGTTTACACTGTAAGATATATCTGGTCTAGACCAATTACTCAGATATGATAGACTACCGATTAAGGATTGATGTATTTCCCTATCAAACATAGGACTTTTGATATCACTATGTGTAAATTCCTTACTCATTGGTGTCTTAGCAGATTTACATTGCTCCATGTTATAGCATTTTAATAATTGGCTAATCTTCTTGGCTTGTGAAATTTTAAAACCTTTATTCATTTTCACTATATCAAGATCCAAATAATGCTTAATTTTCCCTAAATTTCTAATCCTGAACTTTTTCTGTATAATCTAGACCATAAAGACTTTTCTTTAATTTCCAATAATCAGTTTTTCCATCATCCTTTAAACCTAATGGCTTTTTCATATAGATTTAAACCTAATGGCTTTTTCATATAGTTGTAAAGGTGCATGTAGATATGCAGTTTCAACGTCTACATGGTTTATTTTACATTTATTCCTAGCTGCCCAAACTAATGCTGCTCTCAATGTATTTGCTCTCAGACTAAGTGCAAACACTTCATCATAGTCCTTATCTGACTGAGCAAATCCTTGAGCAACTAATCTTGCTTTATAGGTAATAGTCCCATCCACACCAGTCTTTGCAATCTATTGCACGCTCACCTAGTGGTAACTTTACATCCTCATACACTTCTAAATCCTTTAATGATTTTAACTCCTTATTCATAGCTTCCTGCCAAGCTACCTGATCCTTTGTAGGATACAGTTTTATTTCATTGAAGTTAGAAGGTTCTGTATTAACCTGACATTACAATGCTTGCTTGAAATCTGTCAGGTGGACGTCTCTCCCTAGTTGACCTCCTAGGCAGCTCAGTACATGTTGTTGGCATGTCCTCTTCCTTTACCTCCTCTATCAAATCCTCATCTTCTAGAGTCATAGAGGGTTCTTCTACTGATGATTCCTCCATTGAGGATTCCTCCACTATCTTATCATCAATATTATTATCATTAGGATTATCAGTAAACAATGGAGTCTCAACAACAACACTATCCTGTATCTTATTTTATTCCTGTTCAAGCTTTCTCGAGCCAACATGCTCCAGAAATTTAGCACTTGCACTACAATATACATTAGTACCTGGCTCCCAAAATTTAAATGATCTATGATTAGCTTCATAACCCACAAAACATAATTTTCTTGCTCTATGTTGTTCCTTTCGCCTTACTTGTGTGGGAATATGAACCCATGCTAGGGTTCCAAATGTATGTAAATAACTGAGATCTGTCCTTTTTCCATTCCAACGAGTAAATGGTAATTCACCAGTTGTTGAATTCACTATGTTATTCAAAACATGGTTAGCACACATTATTGCTTCACCCCAAAGTTTCTCTGATAAACCAAAATCCGAAATCATAGTCCTACCTATAACCTGTAATGTTTGTCCTCTATGTTCAATATATGAGTTATGTTGTGGTCTATAAAGAGCAGAACGCTTATGTTCAATGCCAGCTTTCTGTAACATGGCTTCAAATTTTCTATTGGTAAATTCAGTACCATTATCTGTTACTAAGCTAATGACTTTCTGTTGCTTTTTCCTTTCAGCAAATTTTAACCAGTTTACAAAATGCTGGTATGTTTCCATCTTCGTTTTTACAGTCCCCTCACATCCTGGACATAAACTGTTTCAACTCCTTCCCTCAAAACGACACTATAGAGCACTGCACACCAGAACAACTAGACACAAGAACAGTTTTTTCCCAAAAGCCATCACTCTGCTAAACAAATAATTCCCTCAACACTGTTCAACTATTTACAAAGTGTACACTACTATTACTGTTAATCTTCTCATCACTCCTTATTACCCATTCCCTCCCACTTGTGACTGTAACTTTGTTGCTTGAATCCTCTGTTTCCTAGTATGATTTGATGTTGATTGTACCCTATGACTATCATTGTGTTGTACATTATGATTCTTGATTCTTAACGAATGTTCCTTCTTTATGTATACTGAGAGTATTTATACCAAGACAAATTCCTTGTGTGCCCAATCACACTTGGCCAATATAGTATTCTATTCTATTCCAATCTATTCTATTCTATAACAGAAACCATATCTGGAAAAATGATCAATTATACTTAATATGTAACAGGCTCCACCTAAACTAGGTTTCTTAGGTCCAATAATATCAGCAAAAACAACCGCTATTGATTCACTGGTTTTGAATCCATTTATCCTATTTGCAGGAGTTACCTTGCTTTTTTCTTGATTGCAAAACATTGCAATTTAAATACTTTGTACAAGGTTTTAATTTTATACCATTAGATAACTCAACACTTTTCTTTAGCATTTTGTCCCATACATCTATGGAGCAGATGAATACATTCATCATGAGGCCTTTTATTCTCATAAACTGAGTTAGCATTAATTAATGGATTATCATGTATAATAAATAAACCATTATCCAATCTTGCAGTAACGCTTTTACCCTGTTTTTCAATTAAACATTTATCTCCCTGAAAAGTTACAACAAATCCTGCTTTGACCATTGCTCTTACAGATAGCAAATTAAATATCATTCTAGGTACACATAACATTGGTAAATGTTCATTAATACATGAACAGTATTCAGTACCTTCAGTACCTTCTCCAGATGCTCTTAATTTCCATCAATTAGCTAATGATACATGCTGTTTACTCTTTGTCATGTTAACAAACCTCTCTTTACTTTTAGTTATACACTGCGATGCTCCATTGTCAACTATCCATATATCATGGTTTATAGTTGTGGTTGTACTTAATATAGTTAAACTAATATATATATATTAGTATATATATTATACTATATATATATATATATATATATACTTTGTATTACAACACCCTGTTAAGCCCCAATTAAGGGAGAAAGCATACTGCTTTCTTTTCTGTCTTTCGGCTCATCACCAGAGACCATACCGACAGAAAGCTATTTGTTTCGTTGCCTTTTGTTTACATGTGTGTAAGGTTTTTAAGCTGATAATTTATCAGCTTAAATTATCAGCTTAAAAACCTTACACACATGTAAACAAAAGGCAACGAAACAAATAGCTTTCTGTCGGTATGGTCTCTGGTGATGAGCCGAAAGACAGAAAAGAAAGCAGTATGCTTTCTCCCTTAATTGGGGCTTAACAGGGAGTTGTAATACAAAGTATATACTTATTCCCCTGCCTGAGCTGATAAGGAGAGAGCCAGTGGTGTAGAGGCAATTACAACTGCCTCACATGTAATACTTCCCTGGTTCGAATCCCAGTAAGGGTATGGCTAGCTGAAGAGAGCTAACTAGCTCGAAATAGATCTATACTAGTCTCCCTTATTTATTATTTTAAAAAAAAAAAAATTATCAGCTTAAAAACCTTACACACACACACACACACACACACACATATATATATATATATATATATATATATATATATATATATATATATATATATATATATATATATATGTGTAAGGTTTTTAAGCTGATAATTTTTAAATAATAAATAAGGGAGACATAATACAAAGTATATATATATATATATATATATATATAAGCTCTTTGTATACTGATAGCATTCTGTTTCTTACCTTTTTACAGTATCTGGCTGTATGACCTTTAGCCCCACAAGAAAAACATTTCCTAACAATATAGGCAGTTGAAGACAGTTTTTCTTCTTGTGGTTGTCTTTCTCTCAGTTGATTTCTATCTTGCCTTCTTCTTGACTCTTCTAACAGTCTTCCAGTTATGCCAGTCAATGTAAGTTCATCTCTGTTTAAAACTTCCAGTGAAGACACATTATCACAATAAGTTTCATCCAAAGAAGAAAGAATGATGTAAACTTGATGCAACTCTGAGAAAAGCAGCTCCTTTTCTTGTAGCTCTTGTAAAGTCCTTTTCATAAACTCCAAATGAGCTAACATATCACCACCTTTTATAAGACGGGCTCTAAACAGTTTACGTGTAAGGTGTATGTGTGCACCCACACTATCTCGAAGATACATCCTCTTCAAAGTGTCCCAACATCTAGCAGAAGATTCTTCACCATGAATATGGACTAACTGCTGATCACTCAGTATCAGTCCAATTATACTAAGAGACTTTTCTTTATCCCAGTTAAAGTCAGCTATTTTCTTTTTATCTTCATCATTCAATGTGTCCCAAGCTGTTATATCTGGTGGACTATTAACTACAGTCCATAATCCGTCTTTACGCAGAAATAGGCTGCACTTCATAGACCAGGAAACATAGTTTGTTCCATCCAACCGGTTTATCTGGGATATACTGGTTGACTGTTCTTGTGCCATTTGTAGTTTATCAATAAATCAGCAATCAACTGGCTGAATATGAAACTGAATATTCACACTGATTCTCAATATCTCTCTGGGCCCATAACCAATGTTATGATATGTACAGAATAACCCTTGAGTAACAAGGATATGCACATGGAAATGTTTATAAGAGTAGTTATGAATAATTAGTCAGCCACACAGAGATACACAATATTGAGTTAAAGTTTACTTTAAGAAATAGCACAGTCCAATAAACGATCTAGGTCATATACGTTTTACAGTCCAAATAATATCCAATTACAAAGTCTTATGACTGGTTGCCTTTATCATTTACAGTAAACAAAGATATCAAAGT
Source organism: Bungarus multicinctus (assembly GCA_023653725.1). Classification (NCBI taxonomy): domain Eukaryota; kingdom Metazoa; phylum Chordata; class Lepidosauria; order Squamata; family Elapidae; genus Bungarus; species Bungarus multicinctus. The sequence continues at coordinate 24,610,800 of CM042849.1, forward strand.
ATAAGCACAGCAACAGAGAACCTTAGATAGCAATAGAATGTCAGAGAAACAGAATGTCAGAGAGAGCAAGCCATGATCTCTAGCTCCCTCTTATGGCAATTCACAATACAATCAACCAATTGGAACATAGTACAGTACAAATCATAGTACAAATCAATACAGTAACTTTGTCTTAAAACTACAAACATATATTGTTGGTTTATATATTGCCAACCCAACAAATTGGTTAGATTCCTAACACATTGGACTTACGATGTCAGCATATGAGAGAAAACAATAGTTCTGTGCAAATTAAAGAGAAAGGGAGTAGATAAGGTGAATAGAGAGGATCAAAAGTATTTGAAAATTCCTAGAAGGCCTACAATTTATAGTACCTCTATATTCGTACATTTATCAGAAATAAAAGCAAATTTGATGACATTTCACTGACTCTAATGACTGAATATTGCAAACCAAATCTTAGTTCAGATTCCTGGACTTTGGGCATGTCAATTTTTTGTTTATAATGTCAATTTCTTGTTTCATTTAATTGTTCCCCACAGACAGTAACTTTTGTTAAACTTTAAAGATGTTTTGAATTAAAGTACAATCTTCCCTAGCTTTTCATAAATGTATGTCTCAAGGATACTATGAGCTTCCTCACCATTATGAAATATAATTGTATTAATTAAAAGGCATCACATAATTATTATGAAATTATTAGAATAAAGTAAATATTTTATTCAAATAAGCAGATTTTTTTATTTTATTATAATATTGTTTTAGTTTTTAGTTTTTTACTAATTCTTAAGATGATTTAAGGTAGACAGTTCAAATCCATTCAATGAAATTAGAAGCAAAATATGTTTGCACATAATAGATGAGACATTATGACCTCCATTGCCATGGGCTTTTCAATACTTTAGCATCTGCCTTCTCTTATTTTGCAATAGTCCTTTGATCTGCTTCAATATCCTGACTTCCTTGAAAAAAACATTTTTTTAAAAAAAATATTCATGTAGGAACTTCATCTTTTCACTTGGATGTCTTAAAAAGTAGTCAATAGTTAAATCTTTTCCTTTTTTGTTCCTTTTGTTTTAAAATACTAAATCCTCTGGGTTTGGCATAACATCAGACTAAAACTGCTGCTTTGTAGAATAAATATTCATTAAAGTTTTTTTTTCACACTGGTCATCCTTTCCTTCTTGTCAAGCGGGTGGCCTTATTGTCCATGCAGCTCATTGTGTGTTCGACCCTCAAAGATGCCTCCAAGAATTTGGCAGCACATTTCTTTGCTGTTTTCTTTAAAACTTTTTTTGGGGGGGACGGGGTCATTGTGCTGTAATTCCATTTACATGTGAGGCTTGCAAGGAAATTTTAATGGGATATAAACCATATCTGACAATACCATCAATAGTGTTAGAATCTTCTTTGAAGCATTCTTCATGCTACAATCCAACATCTATTTTTAAGTTGTTTTATATTGTCGGAGTTTTCTGAGCTTCTGGGCAAGAATAAAAAACATGCTTAAAAATGGCCCCTAGGGAACAATGAACATTTTTTTCTTGCTTAGTGTTTAAACTCAAAGAGTCCATGAGACTGAGAATCCTCTTTCTATAAAAGAAATCTGAAAGTTCCTACTGGACTGCAAATATGGAGAGCAGAAGTGGAAAGTGCTTGGAGGGCAGCTTGCCAGTTTTCCACTTCAGATGTCCTCTGGCCATAGATTAGACATGGAATCCATGTCTTAATCCATGAAGTAAAAAGGAAAATGGCAATCTTTTGCTATTTTGTTTTTTAGGACAAGGTCCTCATGGAAAGGAATCACAATATTGTATATATATATATGTGTGTGTGTGTGTGTGTGTGTGTGTGTGTGTGTGTATATATATATATATATATATATATATATATATATATATATGTTTTCGGAGATTTTTGCGGGTATTTGTATGTGGATCTTTGGTTCTTCGGGTTTTCTCCCGCTTAGAGTTGGAAATTGACATTATAAACAAAAAATTGACATGCCCAAAGTCCAGGAATCTGAACTAAGATTTGGTTTGCAATATTCAGTCATTAGAGTCAGTGAAATGTCATCAAATTTGCTTTTATTTCTGATAAATGTACGAATATAGAGGTACTATAAATTGTAGGCCTTCTAGGAATTTTCAAATACTTTTGATCCTCTCTATTCAAGGATGCTATTAGTTCCTCTTTTGTGTATAAAGCTATCTAGCAGCTGGCAAATGACTCTTTCTTTACATTGGCAATGGGACAACATTCTCTATGGCAGCAAACTAGTTTCAAGGACTGCAGGGCAAGTATAGTGGGCCATAAAACTTTGCTGCCACCTTTGGACTTCTGGTTTGGGTTTCTTCAGTGATGAACCAAAATCCGCGATCGTGCGCGGTTTCGATCTGTGCTCGCCACTGGACTGCCCCGATCCTCTGGATTCAGGGCTGAAGCCACTCCATAGCGGTGGTGAAGAGGGGGGGATATTGCTAGCTGAGAAGAGGGGAGCCACATCTCTCCTCCTTGGCTGGTCTAAACTCCCTTTCCTGAAGGCGGTTGCAGCAGTGGTCAGAAATGGCCACCTCAAAGAAGAACCTGACTGGATAAGATTGTGCAGGAGGAAGACAAAGAGGAAAGCAGGACAGACCAGGCTAAATACAGAGAACATCTAAGCAAGATACCCTGAATCTAAAAGTATTTAGAGGGACACTTCTGAATGAAGATTTTTAAGCGGCAAAGGAGAGAGAAAAGGAGGTTAAAAATCCCTTTTCCTACTTTTACATTGACAATTACAAATGGCATGGAATGTTAAAAATAAGATCTAAATAAGAAATTTGTGCTACTCTATTTTGACACTAATAGACAACTTTAAGCTGGAATATAAGTGTCAGAAGGAGAATAAAGATTGTTTTTTGATCATTTTAAATCCCTAAAAAGGAAAAAGGGTGGAATTTGGAATAATGAAATAATGGAGTGCCACCTGGAAAAACAAATGGGATTAAAAATAAAACTTTGGAAAGACTCCCAAGGATACATTGTAATTGAAACTTTACTTAAAGATACTGTAACCCACAGAAAGGAAGAAACAAGAAGGAACAGTCTGGGATTATTTGGTGATTTTTTTAAAAGAAAAGTTTTTGGCATTGGCTTCTCTTTTTTTACTTAAAGTCTATCGGGTGGTTGTTTAAAAGTGTTTAAAATGGCATCACTCCTGGAGGAATTAAAAATGAGTCTTAAAAACAGAAAGAAGATGCAGAAGAGGGAAGAGGATCCTTTGATTTCATATTTCAATTTTTAGAAATGGAGACTCTGAACTATGAAAAGCAAAAGGAAAAGCTGCAAGAGCAAGAAGAAGGATGGGACAAAGAAGAAGCCATTTTCAATTATCAAATAGTGCAATGTGGGGTAAAAAAGGGAAAAAAGGGGAAATGGAGTCAAAAGTTTGAGATTAAAGGGAACAGCCAAAAAGAAAAATAGTTTGATAAAGAAGCATAACAGTAAGGAGAAGCAGAAATGAAAATTACAGAAGGGAAAATTAGATAGAGAAGGGTATAAAAAAAGGAATGAGAAAAGGGGGGAAGACAGAAAGAGAAAGAACTTATGAGGGACAAAAGCAGGAAATAAAGAAAAAGGGGAAACGAACTAGGATTAAAGGTATTGGTTCATCTAGAAAACACAGAGATAATGGTTAAACTAAGTTAAAGTGAGAATTCTGCAAAGGTACAAAAGATAGTGTTGTGACAGTAGAATATAGTAATGAGTTAGAAATGAAATAAGTAAATAATCTATGAGATAAAATTGTATTGTTATGTAATGGTATGCTCATTTATAATTAATGCAATAGTAAAGAAGAGAGGGAAACATTGTAATTGTTTCTAAAGATTGATAAAATATTGAAAAGAAATATGAAAGATTTATAAGGGAATTTATACCAGTGATTAAAATGAATTTGAATAATTATTTTGCTTATTGACAGTAAATAATTTATAAGATAAAATTGTATAATTATGTAATGATAATGCTTATTAACAATTAACATAATAATGAAGAAGGAAGGGAAACACTTTAATTGTTTCCAAAGATTGACAAATATTGGAAAGAAATGTGAAAGATATATAAGGGAACCCATACCAGTACTAGAATGAATTTGAATAATTACCTTGCTTATTAAGTTTACATATATATATATATATATATATTGTTTTGCTATTTTCTTAGAATTTTTTTCTGTGTATTTTCAAGGGGAAGTACCAAGCAAAATTTGAATGATGAGAGTTACATGATATAACATAGTTATTAGAAATGTGAATGTTATAATTTCAGAATGCATAATTTTAATGTTTAATGAGATTTCATATGATAATAATTATAAGATTCAAAGGTGTTACACTCTGATTGGCAATCACAGGGGGAATTTTGCCTTTTAATAATGTTGGAAGAGAATATATGAAATTGTAAATAAGACAGACAAAAATATAAGTATAATGAATAAAAAATATAGAAATTTAGCTAAAAGAAATTCAATTGAATAAGAAGAAAATGAAATAACTATAAAAGAAAATTAAGGGGAAAACAGTGAGAAGCTGAAAAAAGTGATAAGATATGAAGTTGAACACATAAGATGAATATGCATGTGAAATTGTGTTTGTATGGAAATGTGATAACCTGGAATCTTGCTGTACTCAAATAAGATGTTTTATTTGTTATGTTTGGTTAAAACCCAATAAAACTTTATTAAAAAAAACTTTGCTGCCACCTTTGAGCATCTACACCTTGAGACGATGGCATTTTGTCTAATAATAAAGCCTATCCCAATATGCAACCTTTAGTTAAACCATTGAAGCTTTCTGGTTTTATGTACTTCTATATATTTGCTTTTTAATTAGAATCGTACTGTGGATTTGAAAGCACCACTGAGCTCAAAGTTCTCAACACAGGAATCTACATTAAAGCACAGTTGCCTCTGCTTGGACATATCCAGTAAAAGGATCTTTCTAGATAATTAATTTTATTGTTAAAATGGCCCCCAGTCAAGCTGTAAATTGGCCCTTTTACAACAAAATTTCCCCATTCCAAATTGGAGCAAAATTATGTCATGGCCTAGTGATTTTCTTGATTTTATGTTCTTGTTTTGATGTCATATTAGCTATCCAAATTTGTTTGATCAAAGTGGGATTGCATCAAATCTGAAAAATTGATGGATAGCTGGATGGATGGATGAATGAATGAAGATTGCCACTAAATTTGATCTTGAAAGTTTCAACTGAGGATTTAGTGGTTATATTTAGTGCAGCATTAAATAAATGGCAATATCTAATTTATTTTTATTTTGGTTGTAACAGTGCTGTAGCCTTGTTGCTCAATAAGGAATTAACTCTCCTAGGACAAGTTCATAGTGTATAGGAAAAAAGGAAATATCCCTTCCATTCTTCACTGCAGCATACTTTTTCAAGTTTTCAAGCAAAAAAGAGGTCATGGTGTTTCCTGCATTAGAAAAAGCTTATGTAGAAGAGAATTAGGGAACATGCAACTATTTATGGCTTTAAAAGCCACATGACCCCTGGATAGATCCTTTTTCCATTCTTGCTCTATATATTAAATAGAGATGCGGCTTGATTTCATCATCATCCAAAATGTATGTATTTGGAAATGATTCCCATTGACTTCAATGGGTATTGTTCTTTCATATGTGAGAACCACAGCTGTGGGGTGGGGGAATTCATTTCATTTGCTTCTTTCTGTTCGAAACCATTTTCTGTAATTTTTTTGCCTTTTATGAGCTACCAAATTACATACTGTATGACCAAATGTATCTATTTAGTAAAAATGGGTTCCATTAGTTTGTAACTTTAGCCAAACATTGTTTTCGTTTGAAGGGAGATAATGGAGAACAGGTGGAGATGTTTAGCATCAGGCTGCTGTTTCTAAAATTACATATCTTTTGGGATTCGCCAGAAATTTCTAAAAGCTGTCAGAAGAGCTCAGGAACAAGTATGTTCCAGAATGCATTCCATACACAAAATCCTTTAAAAAAAAAATCAGGTGAGAGAGCAAAAAGCTAGCTGACTGGTAAAAAGGAGCTTAAAGCCATCCTGTTAAAGGTCAGGGCTTCCTCTCTACCCCAAATTAACTTGGCTTTTAGGTATGCAGAAGAATCAGGCTACTAACTTCTCGAGAGCAATTACTCAAACACATATTTTAGCATCTTCCAGTGCTGAACTTTAACATTCTCAAAAAATTCCCACTGCTTACATGAAGCTAATTAAATAGACCTCCTCTAAGAAAGTTGGGCTATGTGATTAAAAAAGAAAGTTAAAATTTGCAAAACAAATCAAATCTCTCCAAATCTTTATCTTCTTAATATCTTTGAAATTCAGAGTTTCATGATTGTTTTCACAAATAGATTTAAGAACTCCATTTCCTGAATTATTACAAGGACAATGAAATGGTTCCAAACTGCCTCTTTACCAATAGGAAAACTAGTGTGTTTAAAATAAAATACATTTACACCCGATAATCCAAATTCAAGGTAGAAGTTGGGTCTGCCTTCCAATGATGAAACATTGATTTTTGAAACATTATTTTTGGCCAAATTCCTGGAAAATGAAATAATGAGTTGATACAGAAGCCTGATACTCTGCAGTATGCTAACCTGCCAATTCTGCCAGTTTTTAACTATTAGGGGAGATGGGGAATCTGACATTTATTAAGAGAAGAGCTTTGGGACAGGAGTTTGGGGATAGGGATGTTCAAATATTATCATCAATCAATCTAGCATACAAAGTCTACACATGCTCGGTGGACCAAGAGAAGAAGACAGCTTTAAAAAAGACACTCTTTCAGGCACAAGACTAGAATGTGAATAGGTGCTATGGAATCTCCATAATGGGTGGCCGGATATTTGAATATTTTTTTAACTTTCTCCAAAGCTTTTGGCAAAGCATCTAAAGTTCTGTGGGAAATATAAGGTAAGATGATAGCTTGAATTCATTTGCTACTACAGCTGCAGGCAATCGGGCTAGAGACCAACTAATACAGGAACCAGCCTATTAGAAAGTTGTTGGTTTTTTGTTGAGAATCCCCTAAAACTATGATACGAATCTATGTGTGGAGTTCACAATATAATAGAACTAGCACACCAGTTTAATCTTAAATTAAGACCAAACAAGTTGTTGATCATGCTTAAAATCTATGTCGTTCCAAAGCACTCTGATTCTTAGCTCAAAGTTCTCATGTGAAATCATGTGAGAGTTTAGCATCCATATTTGAAACTACGATCTTGTAAAGTTTCAATCATTTTTCATTTAAAGTTTTGATTCTGTAACTTCGGAAATGACATTAAGAACCTGAAAAATTATTGATTCCCAATCTAGTTACAAGTAAGGATTTAGGGCATGACCAAACCAACCAAACTCTTCTCACTCTTAATTTTCTTGCTCTCTCAGCAAGAAGCTTCTTTACACTGTGATCTGTTCCACTACAGGGTTAAAAATTTCTGTTTAAATTATATTTAAATATATTCTTTATTTGAAGAATTGTCCAATCCAAATCAACTTTAAGGCAAAGACACCTAAAGGAAAATATTGACAAACAGATACTTTCAACAAGTTTAACACACAAGTACCAATCCAAAGGCTTTTTCACTATATTGATGTTTTATTTTTGTGTTAAAATTACACTAATCTTTTCTAACCTTGTAGTTATCACCAGCATATTTTTTCTCTTGATTGCAGTTTATAAGCCATTCCATTTTCCTCCCTCAATATTCCAGTCTGATGTCCTTCCCTCCTACATTTTTCTACATATTTGCCTCTTCCTACAACTAGAGAAATCCATAATAAAAGCTAGCAATATTTCTATTCCTTTTACTCCTTTCATGGCACATCAATCCCTCTTTTACGATTCCACATCAACAGTATTATCATTGATAGCGCTTTTGTGCAATTTTTCTAAAAAGTTGGACACAAGATCTTGGATTACAAATTCTGGAATTATTCATTTGAAATATTCTACACTGAAGAAAGCAGTTGTAGTGTGGCTTATTTTCCCAAATGCATAGGCTATTTTAAAACAAATATCTTCAAAATAGGGTAAAAAAAGCTAAACTAAAATAATTCCTTACCTTAGCACATAAAATATACATTAAATGAACTGTTTGAAATAATGTAAGCATACAGCAGCAGGTTTTGGAGAACTGGTAGCGGAAATTTTGAGTAGTTCGGAGAACTGACAAATACCACCTTTGACTGGAGATTTTACAGTATCCTCCTGCCACGACCACCAAGCCACGACCACAGAATCAGTAATAAAAAAAATCTGAATCCCACCACTGTACAGCAGCCTACCACTTTTGCTAATTTTGTGATGGTTGATTTTAATTTAAGAATCATATTAATAAATAATTCCCAGTTTAATTTCCCTCTTGAGCTATATCATGGACTCCCATATAATGTTTAGCATTATGCCATATAGTGTAACAAGGATATTGCTATTACTATTATGCTAATTCTGTGCACTATATATGCTGAAGATGCTATAAAAACATACCTATTCTAGTTTATTGTCCCATATCATTTAATGTTAAGATAAATGCTAAATTAAAAACATTAGATAAATGCTAAATTAAAAACACTGTACAGCAGCCTACCACTTTTGCTAATTTTGTGATGGTTGATTTTAATTTAAGAATCATATTAATAAATAATTCCCAGTTTAATTTCCCTCTTGAGCTATATCATGGACTCCCATATAATGTTTAGCATTATGCCATATAGTGTAACAAGGATATTGCTATTACTATTATGCTAATTCTGTGCACTATATATGCTGAAGATGCTATAAAAACATACCTATTCTAGTTTATTGTCCCATATCATTTAATGTTAAGATAAATGCTAAATTAAAAACATTAGAAAGGCTATTTTCATATCTAGATTCATGTGATCTATATCAGCCTTACCAATTAAATAACTTTCTCCATTATGCACAGCTTGCAAGATCTGGGATGATCTGAGTCACAGGCTACAGAAATTTTGTTTCCCTGAACTGAATAGTCCTGGAAAATTTTCACAAAGGTTGCTCCTTTTTACTGTCTATTTATTTATTTTAACAGGAGAACTTTCATGTTCAGGACAGACATTTTGTTACTAAGCTAAACCTTTCTTTGAAGCACTGAGTCCAAATAACCTTTTGTCCATCCAATGTAAATTGGAATTTCTATGAGTTATGTTTTGTGGAATGAAACAAAATCCAGACAGCCAAAATAGTTTGTGTCCCTTGTTTTTCAGTTTATAGTACAATATCAAATGGATATTTTCCTAAGTCAAGTGTTATAAACTTCAAACCCACAATTTCAACAAATATTTGAAGGTTAGTAAAGAAATGATTATGTTAAATTATAGTCCTGATGTCAATCTACAAATTATCCATCATTAAAAGCAGATAGCGAATACACATGTACATATGCAGACATTGGAATGAATATAATTGCTGGCCTTAATTTTGCATAAACAATTCCGTTACTTAGTTCAATATGTCACATTATTTTTTAAAAAATAGGAATCAGCATTTAGGATTTTTACAAAAGGCTATAAAAGTCTTCAGGGACATATTGCAATTATTATTTATTTATTTGATTGCACCCCAGCTTTCTGAAGATCAAATCTTCATATTATATCCCACAGCCGTCTTTCTTTTTGCATTTTTCCTAGGCTGTGGCCATAAAAAGTAGATTCTGACATCTCCTACTTTCTATTGGCTTCTAGCAGGAAGAAGAGAAATCAGCAGCCACAAGACTCACCAGCAGTGCTACAAATTGATTTATTGTTTAAGAAATAGGATGAAATGGTCATTTCCTACCTAAAGAGGTACTCTGCTCTAAATTTCTTTTGCCAATTGACACATACCAATAAGCCAAGTATTCAGGAATTTATGAAAGAAAAACGTTGGAGAAGTTCTAAAGAAATGTTCCAGATTGCAACTGGTAAGGGTAGTTTTTGGTATATGGCTATTGTCCAGAAAGTGCCAATTTCACCGCATCATGGGCTAGAAGGCATCCTTCTCTCCTTGATCCACTCACGATACTGACAAAATCAGGAAGAGATTAAATGAGAATAGAATAGAATTCTTTATTGACCAAGTGTGATTGGACACACAAGGAATTTGTCTTTGGTATAAAAGCTCTCAGTATACATAAAGAAAAAATAAAATACATTCATCAAGAATCATAAGATACAACACTTAGTGATAGTCATAGGTTACTAATAAGCAATCAAGTCTTATTAGGGAACAAATAAAACAATATAAATTGTAAAAATACAAGCAACACGGTTATAGTTATAAGTTGGAAGAAATAGGTACTAGGAAGGATAAAAAGAATAATATAATACAGCATAACTGAATAGTTTGACAGTGTCGTGGGAATTAGTTATTTAGCAAAGTGATGGCATTGGGGAAAAACTGTTCTTGTGTCTAGTTGTTCTGGTGTGCAGTGTCCTATAACATTGTTTTGAGGGTAGAAGTTGAAACAACTTATGTCCAGGATGTGAGGGGTCTCTAGATATTTTCAGTCCTCTTTTTGACCCATGCAGTATACAGGTTCTCATTGGAAGGCAGGTTGGTAGCAATTGTTTTTTCTGCAGTTCTAATTATCCCTTGAAGTCTGTGTCTGTCTTGTTTGGTTTCAGAGCCAAACCAATTGTATAGAGGTGCAGATGACAGACTCAGTAAGGAAATACTCACTGTCCTAAGAAAAGGAACACTTGGAAAATGTTACTATCAATAAAAGGGGATAGATGTCCAGAACTTTGTTTTAAGTCTTGTCATTTATTTATTATGCTGCCCATCTCTCCTACAATGTGACCAATTGTAAGCACTATGGATTTCACAGTAATTTCTCTCAAGCTCCTATGCAATTTCTTTGCAGAATTCAAAGTAGGCTTCCGGCAAGCACATAAATTAATATATTTTACAGTTTGAATCTTTTACCATTTTGTCTTATTTACATTATTCTAGCTTGCTTGTATATTCATGGAAGTTTTAATATATGCAGGTCTTGGCGTGTGTGGGTCTTTTCCCATGTAAGATTGAGACTATCTTGGCAACGTTTCGACGAGATCTCACTTGCCATCTTCAGGCTGGTGTTTTCGGCTTTGTGCTTGTGCGAGCAAAGCGTGATCTGAGCTGCTGTCTTCCTATATATACTGGTGAGGTGGTTGGCTGTGTTGTCATTTCTTGATTGGTTGATAGAGTTGATGTTTTCAGATTGGCTGGCTTTTTCTTAAGAACATGTGTGGCTTAAGAAAAAGCCAGCCAATCTGAAAACATCAACTCCATCAACCAATCAAGAAACGACAACACAGCCAACCTCCCCACCAGTATATATAGGGAGACAGCAGCTCAGATCATGCTTTGCTCGCACAAGCAGAAAGCCAAAAACACCAGCCTGAAGATGGAGAGTGAGATATCATCGAAACGTTGCCAAAATAGTCTCAATCTTACATGGGAAAAGACCCGAACACGTGAATACCTGCATACCTGTACCTGTGAAAATCTACGAAAACACACACACACATACATATATATATTATATATATAAATACATACAAACATACATACATATATCAGGTTCAATTGCCCCTTCTCTTTGTGTAAGCTACAGTGTACAGAGAAATCGAGCCCTGATTTTGACCTACTCGTATGTCTCCAAATAATGTTCATCACATATTTATGTTCCGTATTTATTATCACTGACATATCCACCCTGTCCTCTAGGACATCCTTATTTGTTCTGGCTAATATCCAGCTTCTAGAATTCCATAGTCATTACAGAATCAGGGTTAGCCAAGTTAGCAGAGTGAAAAGAGGGAAAGATGGATGTTGAAAAATTCATTATAAAAAAAATAATTATCTAATATAAATCTATCTAGGCTGAGGAAAGTATGACTACCTTAATTATAAATTCTAATTTATACATATATACATATTTATAATATTTGTAAAATGATACATTTGTGGAGGAGAAAAATGACTGTTTTATAAATTGCTCTGAAATGTTCAAGCTTTGCTTTATATGATCAGTAGTATAATATATTAACTAATAAATAAATAATGTATTATATAAGTATAATATTAACAATATAATGTTAATAATAATTAATATGAATATATTAGCATAGGTTTATATCTTTTATTTCTGAAGAGGGTTCTGCTTGTTCCGAAATGAAATCAAAGAATAGATGGAAACAAAGGAAATAGGATGAAGAAAACAATGAAAGAAGCGGTACAAATTGATTTTTTTTCTGGGAATGTAACGTTTGATTTTCAGTTTATCTTTTAGTTATGTTTCCTTTACAAATGCAATGTCTTTTAAATTAGAAGCTTTTGATGAAAAGCCTTTGTTTCCAACATGATTCATTCTAAGTGGGTTTTCTTTTTGAGAATTTAATCTTTTGAAAGGAGAGAAAAATCAATTCCTTGGGGATGACAGAAGAACAGACACTTGATGACAATGAATGCATTCAGTTGAAGCTCACCAAGTTTAAGCCCCACTGGATTGGTGTCAGTGGAGAGTCAACCTTGGGCCCTGAAAACACTGTCAAGAAATGGTTGATGAGAAATTGGGGTGAGTTTAGAAGCATTTGGTAGCACGGTGGTTAGAGTGCACTACTGCAAACTACTTCTGCTGACAGCCAGCTGCCTGCAATTTGGCAGATTGAATCTCACCAGGTTCAAGGTTGATTCAGCCTTCCATCCTTCCAAGATGGGTAAAATGAGAACCCAGATTGTTGGGAGCAATAGGCTGACTCTGTAAACTGCTTAGAGAGAGCTGTACAGCACTGCAAAGCAATACGTAAGCCTAAATTCTATTGCTATTGCTAATCACAACTGGTTTATTTTGAATTACTTTGGTTGGCTCCCAACCAATGAAATGTGCTCCTTCAGGAAAGACTCTTTGCTGCCGTTCTCTCTGCCTTTATGAAAGACGACACCAACCATTGTTGGTGACACCAAAAAAGCATTTTATGGATTAAAATTCATTTTAATTATTGTGCCATTTTTCTTTTTAATCTTTTTCTGTTGTTAGCTGAAACTGATTTTTTCTTCAGATGGAAAGTAAAGATATAATGCATCTAAAGTTATAATTTTTTATTTGCATATCCTTTTCTGGATCTTTATCCTCCTCCTTCATCATTAACGTACTGTTAACAGTATGTAATAATCCTTGCAAATTCTTTGATGTAGTACAAAAAAAGCCCCTAATATTTAGTTTAAGTAGAAATTATAGTGATTTTCAAGAAAGGAAATGTTGCTACCTAGCAGAAACCTTTTTTTCATTAAAAAAAAACTGTTGATTTTTTCTGTCCTCTTTTAATAAAACCCTTATTCTCCTTAGTAACATGATTGCTGTTTCTTTGCAGATTTGCATTCCTTCTACTGCACTTCATGTTTGTTAATCTCAGCATGTGCACCATCTAGCGGAGACTAAGAAAATTTGCAACAGCTAAAAAGGAATTCTGAATTATTGGTTTCCATAGAATTCAACAGGTTGACTGCGGTTATCTAAAAAAAAAGAGAGGGGAGGTTGGAGGCTAGTAATTTTCCATGTCTAAGGAGTCATTGAAGATCTTTTAAAATTTGGAAAATTTGGAAAAGATTTTGTTGACATTTAACAGGACATTTACAAGAATTCACAAAGGTGATGCCAAAAATATTGAAGCCCTGAAGGTTTGGCTCCTGAATACCTTTGATGCTGCTTTCTGAGGCAGAACCAATCCATCTAATCTCCTCAGTTCAAGCGGAACTTTTATGCAGACCATGTGAAGTGAGGTAAAGTGAGTGAGGAGAGGTGAAGTGAGGTCATTGGGTGCCTAGAGATAGTGATTTTGAGCAGTGACTGGCACCCTATAGAATAGCAATAGCACTTAGATTTATATACCGCTTTACAGTGCTTTATAGCCCTCTCTAAGCGGTTTACAGAGTCAGCATATTGCCCCCAACAATCTGGGTCCTCATTTTACCCACCTGGAGCCTGGTGAGATTTGAACTGCCAAATTGCAGGCAGCCGACAAGCTAACAGAAGTAGCCTGCAGTACTGCACTCTAACCACTGTGCCATCGTGGCTCATGGTCCCCACCCCATGTCAGATCACTATATAAAGTCTAAACTGCTCGTTTTAACTTTTATTAGATATGCAAGTCTAGTAAAACATTGTTAGATTATTATACTTCATTATTATTATACATATTATTCTTTGGAAGTAAAACAATATTTTAAAGCTCATTAGTACAAGTCGTGTTCATAAACTATCTGTTTTCAGTACATTAATGCACCAAAAAGCCTAGGCATGCTTACTTTTAAAATCTTACTGATTTTAATAAAAGATTGAGTACAAAATTCTAGGTAGAAAGTACAATTGAAGTCAGTAATAGTGATTTCTTGGAATAATCCATTTTACAATTTTAAAGCCAGTCTCGCTGGGTTTTTTAAAAAATATATCTTTGCAAATTATTTCCCACAATATATACTTTTTTAATATACTTTTTGAACAAGGTTTAAAATCTAGAATCCCAAATTGAAAAGATATGAAAGAAGAATAATTTCCAAGTTCCTGTATTAGTTTAGAAAGTGTCAGTTGAGTTAGTTCATCTTAAAATATGACACAAACTCATTTTTAACATATCTTCATTTATGAGTATACAAATGAATTATAAGGGTTTTTGCATGAAAAATGTTGTATTATTAAAAAAAATGCAGCTGCCATTTTTAAAAACACAGTATAATCACAAATCCTAATTCATTCTTTTTTCTTTGACTTAGAGGCATAAAATGGGAAGATATAAGTTAAAGCGTAAGAAAAGAACAAGTAGTCAAAACTGTAATTTTGATCCAATCTTTTTTTTTTTTGCAAAAGAGGACTCTGAATTTGTAGATAATATTGAAATTTGAGAGCGCTTCTTTAGAACAAGAGTTTCCAGACTTTTCAGCTCATCAATCCCTCTGAAAGTTTCAGACTGTTCATTTACCTCTAAACATTTATTATGTATTTTTACTACATGAAAATGATTTAATAAATACCACTTTAATAGTATTATGATAGCAACAATGATGAGAAATCAAGGTTGCTCCTTCTGGCAGTTGGCCATCCAACTAATCTTTCCATTAGCCACCTTAACTTCATAGCTTGTGACTAGCATGGAACTCTATAGAGACCTCCCAAAAATTAGTTGACCCCAATCAAACCTTTATTATTTATTGACCACCTATTGTTATCCAGATATCTATCAACCCCTTGAATAGGCCTATCTACTCTTAGGAATTGATATTTACCTTTGGGGAAACTTAGAGAAAGGAAATGGAATGAGTTTATTTTTACAATTTTCTTCCTTGCAAGCACAAAATCACTCTTTAAATCACCTATCTTATTCCCCAAAATTACTAACATGAGCATAATTTGGTACAATAGAATCCAGGAACCCAGTTATTTAATTTTCACATAATCTTTGTATTACCACTAAAGATTTTGTGAGATTTGACTTTTTTTTACTTTTATTTTTAGGCATTTTCTAAATTTCTGGATGCTCATAATATCAGATACAACCACTAAGAAAAAAATGCTTTCTTATACATGTTTTATTGAAAACATTCTAGAATATTACACAGAATTTTTACCCAAAAAGAACTCAATATAGATATAGAATAATTAAGATATAAGAATTTATTTCAATAAATTATTTTGCACTGATACCAATATTGGCACTTGCTAAAAAGAACGAAAAGAAAGAACTTCCCAGAGAATGATTGCTATTGCAGAGACAACCTTTTTAGAACTAAAAAAAATGCACTCCATGAAGAAATTTTATAAAAGGTATAGTGATCTGAATTTTTATTCAACAGAGTTTTAAAATTGCTTTTGTTCATTGTTTAGGAATTACACTGTCATGTAATAGGACTACCATTTTTAATTGCTGAACAGAGAATTTCAAAAGGAGGAGAATGGACCACTGTTTTTATACAATAATACAATCTGCTAAAATATATATTTGTAAAAAAGAAGATTACTTATATTGTACATCCAACATGTAAAAAGGCAAAAAATATAGTTATTATGTTTATGCTCTATTAGACAGCAACAGCAAAAGTTGATGAAGTGATTTAGACAACCTCTTTCTGCAATTGTCAAGTGGCTCATGGGAAGAGAAAGTGGCCTTTGGAACTTCTGGCTTCAATTAAAGAGATGAATGTTATGATTGGCTGAAAAGAAAGAGGGGCCTTAAGTTCAAATTATTCAAAGCAACGTAGGACGAAGGTGCTTGTATGAGCAATTCAGGCCGTGAATTAAGCATAATCAAAGGCAGTTGAAGATGTGGGTTTTGCCACATTTGTTACAATTTGCAACAGTATTATTGTCTGTTTCACCAGGGGATCATTTCTCTGTCTCCTGGCCACTTTAAAATGCTTCCCTTAAGGGCTCCTTTTGGAAAGCTGTCACCAGCAACCCAGGGAATGAATGAATGATCTTTGTTTGGGAAGCGATCCTTGTCGCATTTGGGTTTTTGCAATTAAGTTTCCTCATAATAAAAACTGGAAAAAAATGTGCCATTGGGCTCAAGTCTGCAGCTGGGAGGTTGAGGGGGTGTAGAGGGATTCCACGGGGAACAGCAATTATTATTTTCTTTTTTTTAAAGAAAAAGGAGAAAAAAAGAATTCACATTATCACATGCATGTATCATGGACCCAGCTGGTAGGAGAAGGGCATACAAGCAATTTTTATTATTATTATTATTTAATATATTTATTAAACCACAGCTTGTAACAGGAAACTGCAGCTGTGGGAGGGAATGAAAAGAATGTTTTATTTTTTTCAGAGCATATGCAAGCATTTGCTTTCAATCGGCATAAGAAGCCAGACCTTTCTGATTCAACATCAAAGTAGATTAGGCTCCCCTTTAAATCCATAGTAACCATCCATCAGGCCATGCTGGTGAATGCCAGGTCAGTTTGTAATAAGGGCACTCTTATTCATGACTTCATTGTTGAATAACAGCTGACCTGGCATGTATTACTGAGACCTGGCTGGGACAGGAGATGGGGATTCCTGGGGAACTTGGGCCCAAGTCAAGGACCTGAAGCAAGGAAGTTTCTATGAAACAGGGAGCACTTAGTGTCTTGTACTGGCTCTCCTCCTTCATCCAGGTTTATTCCAGTCCATGTTGATGGGGCAGGGAGGAGAGATACAGCCTGTGACTCCAATGTTGTGTGGTACCCTAGGGCTTGGCCTCTCTCATCTTCTATTTATTAACATCGACATGAGGATGCTAGGTGATGTGATCTAAGGTTTGCTGTGAGATATCATTAACATGCCAATGATACCCAGTCTTGTATGTCCACCCTGGACCACCTGAGTGATGCTGTGAATGTCCTATCATGGAAAATGCAAGAGTGTGGATGGGGTGCAATGGGTACTGACTCAACTCAGCAAGACTGAGTGGCTTAGATATTTGGGTCTTCTGGTGGCAAGGTTGTTCCACCATTCCTTTGATAGAATGGCACTGTCCCATATGGACCCACTGCACAATCTGGGGTATCTTCTCAGACTCATAACTTCTGTTAGAAGAACAGGTGGCAGCCAGGTCAGGAGGACCTTTGCACATCTTAAGATTGTGCACCAGTTGTACCCATTCCTGGATTGATAAGCTCTGCTCACAGTTCTTCATACCCTTGTGGATTACTGAAACATGCTCTACAATAGGACACCTTGAAGAGCATTTGGAATCTTCTACTAAAGCAGAATGTGGATGCATAGCTAGTAAATAGTGCTAGTATGATTTTGGGTGCAATTCAGGAAGCTACTTAAAGCCCTTTATGGCTTGAGGCAAAGTTACCTAAGAACCATCTTCTCCCAATTGTTTCTACTATCCAATTCAATCTGGCAAATTGGGCATGTTATGGGCTTCATCAACCAGAACACATTGGCTTTCAGGAGACATGCCTTCTGTGCTGTATGATGTCTGGAACAATCTCCTCTGGAGATTAGGATGACCGGATCCTGTTCGTCTTTTGTAAGACTTTTGTAAGCCTTGAAATGCATTGCATTTCAAATTCCTAGAGATTGTGGGAGGAGTTGCTGGCTGCTTGTGAAGGAAGCAGAGGGTAAGAAGAAAGGAGAGAGGCAATTTGAATTGCTTCCATTGCACTTCAAATTCCCAGAGGTTGTGGGAGGAGCTTCTGGCTGCTTGTGAAGGAAGCAGGGGATAAGAAGAAAGATAGCGGCCTCCTACTCCCAATCATATAACTATAAAGCAAGAATACCAATAAGACATTTAGGGAAACTAGAGGGACAGCTATACTGGACTTAATTCTTACAAACAGAGAAGAAGTGATAGAGGGAGTTGAAACTGCAGGAACCTTGGGTGAGAGTGACCATGTCATACTAGAATTCAACATAACACAAACACAAGCAACAGAGCATGATGACACCAGAGTCTTGGATTTTAAAAGAGCTGATTTCAATAAACTCAGAGAGAACTTGGGAAAGATTCCATGGATGAAAATCCTAAAGGGCAAAACAAATCAAGAATCTTAGGAAACTCTAAAAAGTATGATCATAGAAGCCCAGACCAGCGCAATACCACTGAGAAAGAAAAACAAGAAATCCAAGAAGACACCAGCATGGCTGCACAAAGATCTCTCTGGCAAATTGAAAAAAAAAAAAGGACAAGTACAAAAAATGTAAAGAAGGACATATAACTAAGGCAGAATATCAGCAGATAACCAGAATCTGCAAAGACAAAGTCAGGATAGCAAAGGCTCAGAACGAACAAAGACTTGCAACAAAAGTCAAAGATAATAAAAATAGTTTCTTCCAACATATTAATAACAAGAAAAAATCAAGGAAACAGTCAGTCCACTAAAGAGAGAAGACGGCAAGGAAGTAACAGGCAACAGAGGGAAAGCAGAACTGCTTAACTAATTTTTTCATCCGTCTTCATGCAAAAAGAAACTATAGCTCAATCCACCAAAAACATAACTGTAAAAGACAGCCCAGAATAAAAGTTAAAATAAGCAAAATAATAGTAAGAGAACACCTATCTGATCTTGATGAACACAAATCACCAGGGCCTGATGGATTACATCCCAGAGTTTTAAAGGAGCTGGCAGAGGTCGTCTCAGAACCACTGCACCATATCTTTCAAAAATCCTGGAGCACCGGGGAGCTACCAGAGGACTGGAAAAGAGCTGATGTGGTTCCCATCTTCAAAAAAGGGAAAAAAAAAACAGACCCAGGAAACTATAGACCAATCAGCCTAACACCAATACCTGGAAAGATACTGGAAAAGATAATAAAAAAACAGATCTGCCAACATCTAGAAACAAGTAAAGTAATAACTAGCAGTCAGCATGGGTTTGTTAAGAACAGATCATGCCAAACCAATTTTATTTCATTCTTCAAAACAGTGATTAAATTAGTAGACCAGCAAAATGCTGTGGACATAATATATTTAGATTTCAGCAAGGCATTCAACAAAGTAGACCACAAGCTACTTCTTAGTAAGCTAGAAAAAAGTGGAATAGATAGCACCACCATTAGATGGACTCACAATTGGCTGACAAACCGTACTCAATGAGTAGTCCTTATTGGACTAAGTCTACATGGAGGGAAGTAAGCAGTTGGGTGCCACAAGATTCCGTCTTAGCCCAGTACTCTTTAATATCTTCATTAATGACTTAGATGAAGGAATGGAAGGAGAACTTACCAAATTTGCAGATGATACTAAGCCGGCAGGAATAGCTAACACCCAAGAAGATAGGCTCAAGATCCAGACGGATCTTGACAGACTAGAATACTGGGCCATATCTAACAAAATGAAATTCAATGTAGAGAAAAGTGAAGTCCTACACTTAGGCAAGAAAAACCAAAAGTACACATATAGACTGAGTGAAACCAGGCTCAATAGCAGTAGCTGTGAGAGGGATCTTGGAGTCTTAGTGGACAACCAGCTAAATATGAGCCAGCAGTGTGCAGCAGCAGCCAAAAAAGCTAATGCAATCCTAAGTTATATTAACAGAGGGATACAATCAAGATCAAGGGAAGTACTAATACCACTCTATAAAGCTTTAGTAAGACCACACCTAGAGCACTGCATCCAGTTTTTGTCACCACATTATAAAAAAGATGTTGAGACTCTAGAAAAAGAGAAGAGCAACCAGGATGATTAGGGGATTGGAGGCTAAAACATACAACGAACGGTTGCAGGAACTGGGCTTAGCTAGTCTAATAAAGAGAAGGACCAGGGGAGACATGATAGCAGTCTTCCAATATTTGAGGGGCTGCCACAGAGAAGAGGGGGGTCAAGCTATTTTCTAAAGCACCTGTAGGCCAGACAAGGAATAATGATGGAAACTGAACAAGGAGAAATTTAACCTAGAAATAAGGAAAAACTTTCTGACAGTGAGAACAATCAACCAATGGAACAGCCTGCCCTTGGAAGTTGTGGGAGCACCATCACTGGAGGCTTTCAAGAAGAGATTGGACTGCCATCTGTCAGAAATGGTGTAGAGTCTCCCGCTTGGGTGGTGGGGGGTTGGACTAGATGACCTACAAGATCCCTTCCAACTCTGATTATCTGTTATCTGTTATCTGATTATTGTTCTGACCCAACACTTTACCAGCAGGAAAATCTCAAACAAATGCAGCAACTCAAACCTTCTCAGCTTTAATCTACAAATAACTTCTTTGTAGGTAAAAGATGGCTTGCAGCCAATTAGGCCAACCAGAAAAGCCTTGACAGAATTCTTCAGATAAGCCGGAATCTCCACACACAATGCTGAGTCCTTAGAATGTTTTTGCTTTCTGCAAAAGCAAAAACCTTTTGAAACCAAGCTTATATTCCCTATAGAGAGGGGCCATTACATTGCATCCTTACTCCCAAGTTGCCTCTGCTGCTCCAGCTGTTCTCTTCTACGAATCATCCTGCGCTCAGGCGTACTTGGCACAGGCTCCTCGGGAACTTCCTTGTCACTGCTGCCAGCCCCCACAATCCCTGAAGGCAGCAGTCCACTCTCTGATGGTCCCGGCCCTTCATCAGAGTCATCGCTGTCCTCAGCCATCTGCACCTACTGCCAGCTAACCACAACAACTATGAAGATCTGAAGTTATGTGCATTGGGACCTGAGTATGTTTAAGGGCCCTGTTTCTGGACTATATTAACATTCACAGCAACAGTATT
The DNA here is from genome assembly GCA_023653725.1 of Bungarus multicinctus. NCBI lineage: Eukaryota > Metazoa > Chordata > Lepidosauria > Squamata > Elapidae > Bungarus > Bungarus multicinctus. The sequence continues at coordinate 24,632,018 of CM042849.1, forward strand.
TATTCTTGGCGACCATATATTTTATTTGCATTGTTTTATTGTTCTTATATTTTTATCACATATGCCATCCAGAGTCATTGAGTCACTTGAGATTATTGACTATAGAAATCAATCAAACAAATAAATAAATAATAAATATCATTCTTAAACTTCCCATATGCTTGCTTTAAGTAAAATTGTTGATAACAACAGTAACGAGAACAATGAAACAACAATAAGATGCAATTATAATCCTGGAAGAAGATTCCAGCCACCCAATGAAGGAATAGGTTCATAGCAAAATTACTATGTAACTTCCTCCAGGTCTGTTTCATTCAATTTGGGTCATCCGAAGCACTGTTTCTCAACCTTGGCAACTTTTAAGTTGTGTAGACTTCAATATGCTGAATGGAGAATTCTGGGAATTGAAATCCACACATCTTAAAGTTGCCAAGGTTGAGAAACACTGCTCTAGAGAATAAATGAGCAGGAAAAATGGTAATGCTTTGCATCGAAAAGTATTGCTGAACTAAGCTAAAGATCCATCTAATCCAGCAGCCACTTCCTAATCAAACTCCTCCAAGACATTTACAAATAAGTACTTTTTTCCTGCTAGGTCCTCCCTTAGGGCTGTACCTCCTTAACAGCTGGTATTAATTAGTATAATGTGTCCTAAAATGGGAATTAATTAGTATAATGTGTCCTAAAAGTCATTATCTCTAATCTTTTCAAAGTGGCATTGTTACATTTTGGCACATCTAACTTTCAGAATATGAGGTGCAATGCATGAAAAACTGTCCAAAGAGTTTCTCTGAGTAATCAAACTGAATTTTGAAAGAAGAACTTGGGAAACTGTTTAGTTTAGAAAAAATGAATGGAAGATATCCAAAGATGCAGAAATGGTAGGGGTTGCAAGTAGAAAATGTATGTCCAGCACCCTTTTTGCAAAAACATTCCATTCAAAAATGAACATTCTACATTGCATCTACTTTACTATACATAAAGCAGATGATTACACCAGTTCATTCATTACACTACTACTTTGTATCTTTTTAAGACTTTCTGAACAAGCAGAAAGTATAATTTCATTTTTCTGCTGTCCCAACAAGCCAATCAATATTATTGAATCATCCCATTTCCTTATGGAAATTAGCCAGACTATATGCCATTGAGAGAAAACTAAACCAAAACAGTAATTCTTCAGTATATCACTAAGCCGATCTGTGAAAATGACTTTCTGGTCCCAGATATAAATCTCACTCTGTATCCTACAGGACATGCTGTCTTCTGGTGTGATCTTTGCAACAAAACTCTTGAAGTCATGCCAATCCAATATTCAAGGTCCACTAGCCTAAACCAAAGCGGTAAAGTGACCAAGAATGTGTAAAAACCATGACACTGTGTGGACACTATGGGTGGTTGACCCAACACAACAAATTTGCATGGGACATGATGTGAGAAATGTGCAGTTTTGCCCCACATGAGAGATGAGAAATGGAGTTGCTCAAAGTCTCCAAAGAAAAGAGAGCTCTGAAGTTCACAAAGAAAAAGTAGGGACTTATATTCATGCCAAGAGATAGTGTGAAGAACTCAACAATGCCCTGGCAACATTGAGGAAAACAACAGCCAAGAAGAACTGAATTCTGCATCCTTATCCCCAATAAAGAAGGCCCCTCTTGCAAGATAACGATGAGCATTTATGAATTTCTTAATGACACAGGGATAGGTTATTTACAGGACTGCCCATATCTAATTGTTTTTTCTCACACCTTCTCTAAATTTGTGTCATCTGGCAGGACCCAAGAAGCACATGTTCTCTGATGCACTAGCCTTCGGCATAGCAAACCACTCCAAGATTCAAATAAGACCTGTTTTTCCCCAGGCACTGGGTCACAGCACTGAATGGGTCTGTTTGTAACAACTGGAATGCTGAATGGTGGTGAGGTGGCATTAAGCTACACTATATTTTCTTTTCCATTGCTGATTTTGTTTTTAATCCTTTGTTAGCCACCTAGACTTGTAATCTGCAAATTGGGTGGCCATATATATCAGCTAAATAAATGATAAATACTTTATAACCATGAATCGTCAATAAAGATTGTGGCAAAAATGTTGATGTTGTTGTAGAAGTGACTTTCTATGGAAGTGATGCAGGCATTTTCCTGCTAACCCATTGCTCTTCTGTTCACAAGCCAAAACACTGCTAAAAGGTGAGCCGTAAAGACGCTACGCAATGAAATACAAAAAGGGAAACCAGGAATATGGGCTGCATAAAACCTTCAGACAACATATTTAAATTATTCTGTATGAGGGGAGTCCCACCTCACATGCTGCTTCTATTAACCAGCATCATATCCCTGGTCAATGGGAAACCACTTAGATGCTTCTCTGGAGAACAACACGGTGCCGGAGCTTCTGGAAAGCTAAAGTCAAAACAGACACAGAGAGTTGCTTGCCTGAATTGGCACCAGTCTCCCAGCTGCAGAACACATGAGGCACCAGTTTGTCTTCTTAACATTAGCAAGGCCAGGAAGGGATTCATTAAAGAACTAAAAGCCACAACTTGGCTTCTAACATCCTTGCATCCCTGTCCAGTTTTATATAGCAAACATTAGATCAGTAGAGAATAAGGATTATGCATAGAAGGGATGCTTCAAGCTGATGAAATGCATCCTACACAGCTATTATCCTTCAGCTTACCAGTGTTCTATTCAATAAATACATCATCTACTAGCATTTGGAAAACATATTCAGATGCCGTGGTTTTTCTACATTTACAAAGATCAGAATAGAGCCAGCCAGAATAGAGCCAGGAGAAAATTATTGAGAATATCACGGATAGCCAAGAAAACAAACAATTGGATCATCAAACGAATTAATCCACAGTTGTCATTCAAGGTACAAATGGTCAGGTTTTGGGGATAGGTCATCATGAACCAAATCTATCTATGTGGTTGTTAAGAGTCAATTCTGACTTCATAGCACATAATTAATCAATCCAAGATTGCTGTAAATTGGATACCTACTGAAAGCTGCCTAACTGGTCTGAAGCTGAAAATTGACCTCGATATAGAAAAACTGTGTAAATTTATTTGTAAAACAAAATGCAGCAGACAGTTGAATAATTTGGTAAGAAACAATTATACTTATGAGATTTCCTTGTTTCTTTTAATTATAGAATTTCACTATGAGATTTATGATTACTGGTGGCAAAGTTTTGCCAGATGGAGAATACTCTCCATCATGGGAAGTCTAGGTACACTTTATCCTCTCCCTAAAACAAATTTACAGAAGGATTATGGAGGACAAAAAAAGGTTCCATCTTTTGCCAAAAAAAATAGCATTTTTCCAAAAAAATACTTTTTCTCTTGATTTCATGGTTCCCTTAACTTAGAGATAACATATCTTTTTGCTATTACATCTTTATTTCTCTTGACTATCCAAACAAATGGACTTCTGAAAAAGTGAACATCTCTAAAACTCATTTTCCTACAGAATACAGGGAAATTATTTATCAAGTACCTCGACAGCCAGCTATATAAAATTGTAAATATGAAAAAGCAACATGTTAACTTGTACATAGAAACAACTGCAAATATTTCTGCTCTTCTAGCATGAATTTATCTTGGTGCCATGCTTCCTTGCTGCCATTCTGTATCAATCCCAACTTCTAAAAGGTAGGTGCTATGTAATAGTTTAATTATGATTAATGGATGGAAACTGAACAAGGAGAGATTTAACCAGGAAATAAGGAGAAACTTTCTGACAGGGAGAACAATCAACCAATGGAACAGCTTGCCCTCGGAAGTTGTGGGAGCGCCATCACTTGAGACTTTCAAGAAGATATTGGACTGCCATTTGTCAGAAATGGTGTATGGTCTCCCACTTGGGCAGGGGATTGGACTAGATGACCTACAAGGTCCTTCCCAACTCTGATTATCTGTTATCTGTTATGATGAAACTAAGGCAATTAAAAAACCATTGTAGTAGATGTAATTGTACAAATTTGATCTTTGCTATTGCTAAAAGTTTAGACACAAATAAAAATCAAGCTGAATTCTACACTGTGGATCTTTTCTCAGGGGTAAAATACAATCTTATCCAAAAGACTCTAAAATTAATATCAAAATTTGGTTGCCTATTTCCATTTTACTTGACTTTAATTTCAGCATGTTCACCTTCATCCGGCGCTTGTTACTTTAACATGCCTTCTTCAGGAAACTCCAACCACAAACAAATGGTAGAATTTAACTCTTCAAAAGTGCCATCTACATGGAGATAATCCCCTCTTTAATGACCACAATTGGAACAGCAACTCTTTCGCTAAGCAAACTGGTTGCTAAGAGGGAAATGGCATGACTGCCACTGTGCTTTCCTTTTGTCCACCTCCTTTGAAATGCTCATCAAATAATTAGCAAGAAGAAAATTAATGTTTTTATTTACATTAATTGGAGAAGAAGAAATTACAAGGAAAACAAGTAAGCAAAATCTTGTAATGCTTTCCTCTCCAATTTCTCTACTGTGCAAAGAGGGGGGGGGGGGAAACTGTCAGGCATAGCACAATGTGTACATTCTATTCTATTCTATTCATCTATAATGAATTACTAACTTTCTAATTGCTTCTACATAAGTTCCCATAAACCTGATCTGATCTGAAGCCAAAGTTTCAGCAAAATCACTGGAGACAAAGTAAGGAAAATGCTTCAATTGATTAGCTTCAATCAATCATTTCATTTACCAGATTAAAGCAGCCCCTGAAGTGCTGTATTCAGGGGCTGCTTTAGTGCTACACCCCCCTGCCTGGCTGGACTAGGTTGGGCTGAGGTGAACTCCAAAGCAAGTGTATTCAATGCCATTTATCCATGGACAGATTGCCATTGGGAGAATTCTGAGCAAACTAAGTATCCTTGGGAGTGATGCTAAAGTTTGAGGAAGTCTTGGTGAGCCATTGTTTCAGCAGCACCAACACAATCTACACATTATATCCTATATTGCCTTAGCACTTAACCATAGCAACATGGACATGTCTGTTTACTGTGTACTATGTTCATGTGTACTATGACGTGAAATCCCCCAGTATCAAGATGAGTTGTTACAGATTTCTTTGTTCCCATAATTCTGTCTAGCTTGTTTAACTATGATGTAATCAAATGGACACAATTGGGAGAATGTTTGATTGTTCATTTGCTTACTTAATCTGTAGCTTTTTATGACAAACATGTATCAACCTCAGAAATTTGTGTAATTTGTGAAAGAATGGAACAAATTACAACTGATCTTCATTACTACCTGCTATATATCAAGTTATTACATCTCTGCTCTCTTGCACATCTTTTATCCTAAAAGATACTGTAGCGTTTATTGAAAAATGCAAGAATTATAGAAATTCTAAGATTAATTTCTCACAGGACAAGTTCAAATGTGATCCTTATTTAAATGCATTGGGATAGTTTTATAACTTTCTTTGAAGCATGAGAGATAATGAATTAATATTTTACAAATAATGGCAGTTGTTTTATTTTGTTCATAAAACCTTAAGGTCCAGTTGCCTAAGACGTTACCATGAAGTAATAACAACCTTATTTACTTGGCAATCCATATGTAAAGCTCTAATTGAGGCTAAAGTTCACTTTCAATTTATTGCAGCTGCTGTGTTAAGGATCCCTTGGAAAAAAATAATTTTAAGAGGATTCTGCTCTTTAAAAGCCATTTCCTTACATGGGAAGATAGCAAGGGTGGAGGGAAAAAAATGACTTCAAATTTTACAAGCAATACTAAAAAGCATTTTGGAAATGCTGTATTAACTAACAATTTGCAAAAACTCTTTTTACTGTCTCAGAGTATAGTCCATTCCACAAAACTTTTAATGCAGAGTGAATTTTTATCCCTGTTTTTGACAGACAGCTGCTGTGCTTCAGGGAACACATTATCCTTAACAAGATGCATACGCAATGAAAAGTATCGCTAGATTTCATTCTGGGAACCATAGAAAAGGAGAAATCTGGCCAGTTCCTTTGTTGCTCTTTTCAGGGGTTAGTAGATCAGTATCTACATACTTACTAATTATTAGATCTATGAAGGCAGTTGTGCTTCAGTTAAGACAATGATGGAATTCTACACATCCAAAGCAGATGTAACATGTTTTCTCAGTGAGGCCTCACATTATTTGATGCATCCAGTAGTTCCAGGAATTCTTTTCTTATTGGTCTGCATTCATGGAAGTCTGTTCAATTGCTCCCAGGTAGTTGTTTGCATGTTTAATAGTTTTTTCATTTATTCTCTAGGAACTACCAGATGAAGGGCTCAAAAACAATTTGTAGAGCAAAGCAATATGGCAACTTCATTTTGCGTTTAGAAGGAGGGGAGGACACAGGTTGTAATTTCAAAAAAGCTCTTTATGTGAACTTTCATTCAAATAAAATGGCTTTCAGAAGCTTAGCACAATCTAACTATGGATATATGACTATGGTGAATTTATCCTCTGCCAATCAAATTTGCTGCAATTGGACTGATTTGGTTCTTCATGATAAAATGAATTGTAAATTCATTTTTATATCCTACATGGAAAAATCAGCATAAAAATTAATAACAAACATTGCTATAAGATGTACTGATGACTTAAAATCTGGGATTTCATACAAATTATTGAAACTATCTCCTTGCTGGCTGATGAACTTCCAATGCCCTAAATAGTTGCGAAAAAAAATGAGGGAAGGCTTCCCAGTTCTTTTATCATTGCAAACATTTGCAGTTTTGATATATTGGAAGGGTTTTTTCTATATGTTTTTATTTTATTTTTTATTAAATTTTTATGCTGCCCATTTCCCTAACAGCTTTAAATAAATTGGGGAAAAGTCTCCTACCAGGTTTACGACACTGATTCTCCCTTTTCAATGGTGAAGCTTCTGTTCTTTGAAGAGAACATTTTAAACATTCCTCTATATTTTATAAAATAAAGATAAAAGTCCCAGAGCTGCCCTATAAAAGTCCCAGAGCTACCCTTGCATAAAGCATAGATTTATCACTAAGTCTATATTAAAGACTGATTTAAATAGAGATTTAAAATATCATCCCTACTTCGAGGTAATAAGGTGTTCCAGAAAACCACTTTGTGCAATCAAGCTCAGAAACATGGTGTGTTTTCTTAGCTTGGCACTTTTTCCCCAAAAAATGCAGTGCCAATCCAAAAGGGAAAATATTATCATACTAAACTTTTGATTGTTCTGCAGCAATGCTGGTTTGAGTTACAGTACAACAATATCCAATCAAAGATCATCTTAAGCATGGCTCAGTCTTGAAGCTGGTCCTTATTACAGTAGAGATAATAAAATGTGGTACGTATGGTATTTCTCTACTCCCTTTTCATGTTAGCATATTAAAATGTAGAAAATCAAAGGAGACTATGACCAGGGCTAATGGGGAAGAGGGGGAAACAGGGAAACAAAAGAGATACTACCCAATTAAACAATGATTTGAAAACCTTATAGCACATTTGTGAAGACTTGCTCTGTCTGTCTTCTAAGAACAATAACCAGTGTTACAACAATTTTAATTGCTCACTCGTTATTAAGCACTTTAGCCCTGCTAGATGGTAGCAGTTAGCCATCCTTAGTTGATTTTAAAAATTAATTAAAAAAAGAATGGCAAAATGAATCCATAACATTTTGCAGCTATCAATTTCCTCATAGGACATATGGAATTCAAAAGAATAGGGTAACTAACAAATATTAAAGCTTCTGTCCAACTTAAATTAATATGTAGAAAAACTTCTTAGCAGAATATAAAGTTTTAGGATGTTGCAAAAATGTGTGTTTGAGAGAAGCATTCTTTTCACTTTGTCTCCAAGAACATGATTTACTTATTCCTTTTTTTTCATAAACACAATGCAGTTTAATAAATTGAAATATTATTATTTTGTGGGCTAAGATTTATTGAATTTTTTCAGAGATATTCCCCTACTGTTCAGACAAAAAGAGATTTCTTATTCCATTCAGAATTTAAAATATGCAGGTCAAATGGATTTAGCAACAAAAATATTTTGAAATTAACTGTATGATTTTTAATTTTATAAATTTTGTTAATTATAATAGGAGTCTCTGACTAATTTTATTAATTTATCCCTGTAGCTGAAAATGCCAATAGTCCAAATTAAGATATCAGTAGATGTTAATTATAACCATTGGGCATGAAAAGATAAATGATATCATTCCATAACTGATCTTAAATAAATATCCCAGTATCCACCCAAATCGTTCATATAACAGGTTTTTTTAAAGAAAAGTTTTAAAGTCTGAATTAACCCAGAACATTATCATCAAACTACAATTTTCCACAAAATGTATCAAAATTTTCAAATCTATATAATAGTATGACATATCTAATGTCGTATATTTTTAACTCAAAGCCATCCAATTAAATAAAGATGCTGTATGTGAATATCCCAAAAGTGCCTAGAAAGGAGAAGTTATACCATATGATGTCATCTATTATTTAGAAATAATCAAAAGTGTAATTCAAATTTGGAAAGCCATCCCTTTTTTTGACAACTGCATAGTTTTTCAAGAATATCTGTGAAAAAGAATAATTGCACAGAAATTAATGGGACAAATATACTGACTTTTTGAAACTGTTTTTATAGGGATTCAATAAAAAAACCTTCTCAAATAATTTTTTGTACCCAAGCTTTAAAGGCTCCAACCTATGAATATCCAGAGAAACTTCTTTCTATATCTGATTCATATGTTATGTAATTACTTAAGAAATATCACATGAAATAAACATATATAATTAATAAATGAATTGAAGTCTCCTTTGGAACTAGCAATAATATGGAAAAGTTTCATGAATGAAGGCAATGGAAATCTTTATCTATCTTGGCATCATTGCCACATTAGACCAATTAACTAAGTATTTCACAACTCACTTCATTAATAATTTGTATCAAAATTGGAGTCGAAAAGGGTGAAGTACAGAAATAAAAAATTACCATAATCCTATAATACTAATTTATATTCCTATGAATTGTGAGAAAAATTATAGGTATGATCTGGTCCAGTGATGGTCATGTGACGAAAGTGTGCGCACGTGTGCCTGTACCCATAATGCATCCATAGTGCGTGTGACCCCCCCCCACGTGCACTTACGTGCCTCTGCGCATGTGCATGTGATTCCCCATGTCATACGCCTCTGCGCATGCAACTTCCCCACACACACTCTGTCCCCCTGTGCATATGCGGCAGATACCCGACAATCAGGTGGCTGGAGCGGGCACACGGGCATGTACGGTGGATCAGTTCCAGGCAACAGCTTGCGTGCCGGCAGAAATGGCTCTGCATGTCACTTTTGGCATGCGTGCCATAAGTTCGCCATCATGGATCTAGTCTAAAAGCACAGGGTAATAGTTCCAAATAGTTCTTAAAATCACAGCAGAAAATGGACATTCTTGTTTAATCTTTTCCTTAAACAAAAATAACTTTTTCCTTAAACAAAAGGAAAACAAAAATAACCTGCATTCTCATTCTCTCTCTCTCTCTACACACATACACAAACACACACACACACACACACACACACACATATCTGCATCAAGGGATAAATTTCAGATCAAACAAATTCTCTACTGAAGAAAGTCAAATTCTGAGGGGTGAGTTTGTCTTGTACCCACCTTTTGGCTATGACCTTTGACATATTCACTCATGACAACTTGGAGGAGGGGACAACTGACCATTCCTTGGCAAAAGTCTTCCAGAATCACATGTAACCACAATTTAAGGGGCCTTACAAATGAGTATAGACAATCAAGCTATATAATCCAGATCATCATTAAAAGAAAAGTCTCTTCTGAGTCAAACCCAGTTTTCTTGGCAGACTCATAGAAATGGGATGAATCTTAACTTCACTTTCACCTATAGCCTGGTAATATCCCATCCAAACTATTAACCAGCTCTGCCTAGTTTCTGAACACAGACAATATAATCCTGGTACACATCCTAAATGACTAGCAACAAACCACTTATATACATATATCGGAAAGCATATTGAAAAGCAGATCAGTGCAAAATAGAGATTTTGCTAGTAGGATGGATCATTCTTTAGACATCTGCCACTAGCAATCCTAAAGTGGGATAAGCTAAATTCTTATTTCCTGGCCAAGGATGCTGAAGGTATCCTTTTCCTTATTTGATTGCCAGTTTGCATCCAGAGAACTGTTAGCACAAAGATTAAGTCTGCAGCTGTGGAAACTTCTGCCTGGTCTTTTACATGCCTGTTCTGTTTGTTATCCAAATCCCACACTGCCGGCCTCAAGCTGTTGTTGCGGCAGCGGCTGCTACAGTACAGAGTAGCATCTGCTCATTGGCAGGATGGAGAAAGAACTACAGGAGAGATGTGTAGCCAAAGGTATCTAAAGCCCAATATTAACACATCTTCCATACCTATTCATTTCTTCAGAAAGGTCTATAGAAAGATAAGAGAAAGACACATATAGGATGTTTCCCCTACACACACACATTACAACAGATATAGCCTTCACCATTCTCACAACTGCTGTTACTGCTGAGAGCTGTAAATCCATGAGTATCCAAAAGGCAAATATTAGTCATGGCTGTTGCAGGCTGTTCTAATAGTCAGAAAAGAGAACTAGAGAGCCTTCAAAATGTGAAGCTTGAAATGTGAATATACTGATATGTACGGATATATATATATATATATAATATATATATATATATATATATATATATATATATATATTTAAATCATTTTATTTTGTTGTTGTTGTTCCAATACAACAAATATCAAATACCATTGATTGAATCCAAATCCACTCCTAGGGGATACCGATTGCATATTTAAATAAATTATTTAGAAGAATGTATGGAGTCACTAAGTGAGCCATTAAGTGAGTCACCTTGCCTTTATGTAAGACTAAAATATGGTGATGTGATGGCTCAGTGGGTTAAAGACATTGAGCTTGTCAGGCCAGGTTCGAGATCCAAGCACTGAGCAATTGCCTCAGCTCCTGCCCATTTTGTACTTTTGAACTTGCACTAGCAATTTGAAAATAATTAGGTGCCATTTTGGTAGGAAGGTAACACCATTCTGTGTAGTCATATAGTCATGCCACACAAACAAAGAAATGTCTTCAGAAAATGCTAAGTTGGTCAGCTAAGAAGCAGAGAACTGCCTTCTAGAGTTGGGCATGACTAAATAAGATAAACTTTTACCTGAGCCTGAAGATTTACTATGTTTCCTATGTCATTGTACAGTGCAGTAAAGACTAAAGAGAAGAAAATTCTACAAAAAGCAGAGCCAACAACCATAGCAAAATGAAGAGCTGGTAAGACTGGCTCTTTGAAACCAGTCTGGACAAGGAGAGGACTTGAGATTACCAATAAATATTCCAAGTAGTTGCTATTTGTGAGGAGATTACGAGTTAGCAGACTCCAACAGGTTTACTGGAATAAACCCTCTTACTAAAAGAATAACCCTCTTACTCAAAGCGTGCTTAGCATCTTAAAAAGGCATACGTATTTTATTAATCAATTTCAGAAATTTCTTGTTAACTGCTTTCCAGCTATTAAAAATTCTGGATCAACAAGTTTGACAGCACCAAATAAGTTTCCTTCAATCCTTCATGAAATAGTTCTAATTACAAGTTAGAGCATTTAAACAATTTAGTGGAAGAAGAATAAGCAGCAAAATGTGATTATAACTTTGATTTTAAAGTTACCAATGGGCTAAGGAGCCAGATAAATTTGAAATTAATTATAAGAATCTTTCCCATTGGAAAATATTTTATTTTGAATTCTTAAAAAAAATATAAGATGGAATCTGAAGGAAAGAACTAGAAAACACTAAAGTTTACAATTACAGGAAATGTATATTTGTTATATTTGACTAATTAATACCAAATGGAGAAAAGTATTTTAACATTTGACATATTGAAGAATATTCTTGAACAATGGACCCTGAAGTTAATTGTAAGTTTGTATCTATTGATAAACTGTTATACCATGGAAATGGAACACGTTTTATTGGACAAAGCTGAAACCGTTCTGAAAGTGGAATTAAAATTGACAAGCCACAGAAATGATATGGGAAAAAATCCTATATTCGACATACAAAAGAGACTGGATAATATATTAATAATTAAAAAGGATATATAAATAAGTAAGAGAGTGACCTGGATGATCTTCCTGTATTGGATTTTTAAAAGTGGATTGTTAAATCTTTGAATAATTTTGTGAGAAGGGACAAAGTAATCAGATTTTAGGATATTATTTGAAGGTAATAAAGACCAAGATTGTTAAAAGTAAAAGGAAGGAATATAAAGTTAGTTTATTAGATCAAATTTAAAATAGATATGTTGTTATCTTGAATAATAAACTTAATGAACTATTCCTGTTCAGAATGAAATAATGAGGTTTTTAATAATTTGTTTATAGATAAGAGATGCCTATAGAAAATTCAAGAATAGATCATTTCTTGAATATTAAGAAAATTTCAGTAAAATTATTTATATGTGATGAAGGTGGAAGGCCTTTGGTATATTCATATTTTTTTGTCTTTTATTATTTCTATTTTTCTTTTCTATTCACTTCCTTTTTCCAGTTTGTATTTTAGCATTTTTCTAATCTACTATTAAACTACTATTAAAAAAGAATGCATAAAGTTAGAGAAGAGTCATGTGTAAAGCTGCTAAAAGAAATTGGGGTCAAATTGTGAAAAAGTAAGCAAGTTCATCGCATATTCTTTCCAATAAAAGACCTATTCATAAAGATGATGAGCAGAATACTAGCTTCAAAATGGAGATGCAAAAGAAATCTGCATATACTCTAGACTAATGAAGTCTTTAATTTTTAAAAAAATTCACATGGGCAAATATTACTTTTTAGTTCTATATTAAAAAACACTTAATTGTGTATTTAAAACTTTGAAATAATACAATTATTAAAATGTCAAGATTAGCTGCAGAAACTTCGGTAGAAAATCTCTCTATGTTGTTACCTGGGATGCAAAATGAACCCACATATCCAAAATATAAATACGAAGTACAAGAGATAACAGAATGGTCTGCAGACACGGTCCACTCCTTGTGGCTTTATAGTAGCATTTTTAAACCAAGTATGAAATGTTTTGTAGGCAAATCAATTCAACCCAGTGAACGCTTGACTTTTCTTCTGCGCACATATTCATCTTTAACATGTAGACCAGAAATTATGCCAACCACATTTTTATTAACATATAAGGAGATCAAGTCTGGAACTTTGTAATGCCAATTACAACTCTACTATTTATAGTTTCTTGTGTGTCTAAACAACATTTAATGGCCCAGACTTTTTTTTTCAACTTCAGTTCTCTCATTTTAAAAAGAGAGATGTATCCTATATAGATAAAATATTTTATTTCAGTCTTTGACAGCAAGAAACATTGCATTGAACACACATACAGTTATTTATATATTTCAACTATAAAATCTGGTGTGGTGGGTTGGATTGACAGACAGCACGATTATCCCAAATTCATTCTCTGGCTCCCAATGCTAAAGGCAATGGTCCCAAACTTTCCTTCGTTATGCAAAACCAGAATGTCTCAGTAATGATTGGGAAATGGTTATCCAAAAATAATAAAAGACCACTTTTATCTAATTTTGGATAATTAGATTGGGTAATTTTGCCCAGATTTGGGAAGCATTGCCTTGGTCACTATAAATCACTACCACCCACAAACATTCATGTCATAGCCATAAAGATCAAGGATGAAAAAAATGGATAGAAAGGAAGTGGGAGAAAAGAAAGCTTTGATATTTTTCAGACAATTTCTTGTATCCCTCAAAACAAATTCCAATAGTCTAAACAATTTAAGAACTACTAATCTAATAATGGTTTCTTTTAAACAAAATGGTTATATACTAATTAACTGGAATTCATGTAACCATTGTTTTTAAATGCAGCAGATTTCATGCTCTGACACTAGAAATTTCATTTCAGCAGCTCATTTTTATAAAAAATAAATAAAAAGATTCAGTAACAGCCAATCGCTGATACCGCTGGTCCTGCAGCCCTAAATATATGAGCATTGCTGGAAGAATCCATTGCTGGAAGAACCAAAAGCGAATGTTTTCCTTTTAGTACTGAATCTAGAAAGTTATAAGAGAAAGGGATCTAGTCCATTTTTTCCCTGCCACAGATTTCTCTCTACCTTTCAATCACAATATGCAGAAGTCATTAACAGCACAAAAGAAATGAGTTCTGATTCACATGGCCCTTTCTTTCATTTCCCCACATGCTTTTACTTTATCTGGTGATAAAAATTTGCTCTGCAAATCTTCAAAAGTCCTCTTCTATTGAGAAAGAGGCTTCTGTTTTTCTACTTTATTCACAGGACATTTGAAAATTTCTCTCAAATTTGTCTAGGCATTTTTCAGTTGAGTTCACTACTTGGAGTGCTATTCCCTATATTCTTATTTTTGCTACACATCCTTCCATTGCTAAGTATAGCAAGCATGCAGCACCAGCACCAGCAAATAATGGGAAAATTACGATCATTTATCTGTTTAGTTGCATTCCATTTACCTATAGATAAGATATTTTTATGAACAATAACTGTTCATAAACTGTTAACAACATTAACTATTTATGAACAATAACACAGCTACATAATTTAAACAATAAAATTCTCTAAAATGAACATTTCTCTACAACTCTCCTAATGGACTAAATGGTTTTGTTCTGTCTTATCTTTATCTAAAGAAATATAATTCTTAAAAGTTTAATTCAGCCACAGAAATACTTGAAATATCTCTTGATAGGTCAAGTTTTTCATTTCCCCATTTTTTTAAAGTCTATTTGTTTATCTTCACTCCAACATAAAATTCTATGTGTTTTAAAATATATATATTATTCAGATGTAGAACTCTTGTCATCTCGCTGGAGCACAAAGTTTTCAAGTATTTTACAGAACTGGTCAAGTTGTGCAAAGTATAACTTAATATTGGATATTTTTCATATCCAGTTGGAGTCAGTGTTTGCACACACAAAAACACAAGCACATACACAGCAATATGGACAGTGGGAGTAAACAGGCATAAAAAAAAGTCATTTGCGATGTTGCTTTCTCTCTGCACTGCAACTCTAAACAGAATTTGGAAAGTTTTGGTTGAGATGCATCCTGTGAGTGCTTCCCAACTGGCCCATAGCATTTTGGCAGAGGTCTTTCCTCTCCATACTACAGTCTCTCAAACTCCGAAGAAGAGGAATTAATGAGCAATGATTCTTTGTCACATCCCACATGGATCATTCTATTCCCTTCAGAAGGAAGTAGGATGAAGCATTCCCATGTACAGGAAAATATGCTTCATGGAAGAAGAGAAAGGGGAATAATCATTTGCTTTTTTCTGGGCAGGAGAAAGTACAGAACAATTATTCCCTTTCTCTTAGTGCACAGAGAAAGTCCACTGTATCTGAGTGGAAACAGGACAGTTTTCTAATCATGACAAAATAATTAGTGCAGAATACATTGTGTACAGAACATACAAAAGATAGTGTTCAACATGCCCAGAAAGTTCATGCAGAAGTTAGAAAAAATCCACTGCTTATTAGAAAGCAAACACTGAAATATTAGAGAAGATGTCAGGGAGATGCAAAGTTCCAGTTAACTTTCTAAGGTGGGTTTGATAGAGCAACACTTAGAAGACAAAACAGAAGAGACAGATTTACTAATGAATAAAATTTCCACTTAGAACATGATTGTGCACTGGATGTTACTAGATATTATTAGTCTAGATGGACCCTGGTATAAGATGAACTGACTAAGGCAACTTATTTTGCTGACTATAGCAGTGTTTGCTTCAACCTCGTAAGGCAGCATGGATAAGACATGGAGTTGTGATGGGAGAAGGATAAAAAAGAAAGCCATTATCATGTCTATAACTGGACTTTTTTTATTTTGTTTTGCATGTTTTACTTGTCATCCAAGAAGCTTCTTCTGTTCAGTTCAGTTTAGTTCAGCTGACGAAGCTTCTTGGATGAGAAGCAAAACATCTTCAAGCAAAACAAAGAGATTCCAGTTGCCTTTTGAAAAAGTAGCTTTGGGGAAGCCTCCATCATTTAGCAAGCAAACAAATAAGTTCCTTTTTCATTGCAGAGAAATTAAACCTAGGTTTTCATAAAAAATCACACCTATACAATATAAATGGGTTGCAGTTTTTCATAATAATATAAGTTGTGAGGAAACCACTAAAATATTTTCTGTTATCTTTTTTTACAGCCTATCAATTAAAGATTACAGAACGAATAAAGGACAGCAAATCTCAGTCATTCCACTGATTCTGTTTTTAATAGTAACTTATTCTATCCTAATTTCTAGCAATCCTTTAGTCACACAATGAGGAAAAAAACCCTGACTCTTGATACTTTATCAGCATTATAAATCTTCAGGTTAATGCTACCTTTATTCAAACTGAATATTCAAAATGAAAAATTTTGCATTTCGTTGTTTGAGGACTCTTTGCTGTTTACCTTGTTAATGGGAACCGCATTTTGAATGTATATATATTGGATAGCTTCCTACTAAAACAGACATCAGTTACTCTATCTTTGCAGGAAGTCAAGGAATGTCTTTTCATTTAGTGAATGGGTTTGAGATCAACTGACTGGGAAACGATCCAAAAATGAAGCAGTTGATGGATGCAATACCTCTTCCAGAGAAATACACTGGGAAATGTTTGCTCCACAACAGACTTTAAAACACATCTAAGAATCTATTAGTTAGACTTTTTAATTTTTTTTAAAAATGAGTATCTTATCAGTCACACATCCCATATCAATTTCTGAAAGATGTCTGTTAAGAACAGAACTGATATCTTTGGAGCACTGACTGATTCTAGGCTATTTAGTTGTCACCGTTTTTGGTTGTTTGTTCAGAAAACTTGTGACTCAATACTGTAAGGTTATTGGCATACATATCTATCATGCAGGACTTCTACTCTCTTTCAAAATAAAGAAAAAGAGACATAACAGAACCTTTTATAGTCTGTGAAAGCAGTATCCTGCAATCATTCAGATCAACTTCTGAGAAGCCCAAATGGAGAAGAAAAGAAGAGAAAAAGGAAGGTAGAAGGTAAAAGACCCCATGACAATTTGTAACTTATGTGCCTATTTTGTGACCTTGAAGCAACCATCTACGGTTATTCGCCTATATAAAATATGGAATTATTCTTCAAGCATTCTTTGCTACTCTCAGTTTTCTGACCACCATACTTAATAAGTTATCAAGTTACCATTTTCTATTTTCTGCTTTCTTACCTCAAAGGCACTACTAAATTATAAGTAAAGAAAGGGGCAATGGAAAACCATGTAAGATTTCTCAAAACTTTTGTTTAAGTAGATGCTAGGGAATGAGGGATTTTGAACTCAGACTGCACCAAGTTAAAGGAGATGTAATTTAATCCGCTTTTTAAAAAACTTGAAATCTATTAAAGCTACTTAGCACAGTGTTGGGCCATTGGGAAAAGCACTCATGTGGCTCTCCAGATGTTTCAGGCTACAAGACCTATTAGCACAGTTATCACCAAAGTTCATATCTTCAGGATATCTTCTGCATTAAAAAAACAGCAGAAATTACTGAGACGTCATGAGGATTAATGACCTCCTCATTCCATAAAGTCAGTGGATCACAGTTGATATTTTGTGCTATTTTAAAGGTCTTGCCTTTAAAGTGCCACAAGTCTCTTGATTGGAAGAAATGAATATGGTCACCCTATGAAAATGACTGTGCATATTTTTATTTCTATAATCAAGCTAGCAAGAGAAGAAAAACAATTGAAAACACAATTCTCTTCTTTCTCATTTTTACAGCTGCTTCTAAGTTTTTGTGGGGAGATCTGGCCACAGGTCTCTGGAGTTACATCTGTTCTATTGCTAAAATTCTGGTTAGGAACTAGCATTACTGGAAGAGATTGAAAAAATTTCCATCTCACTCCATTTAATAATTCCTCATGGGAAGGAAGGAATGTCCTACTCCTTGGGGAACAAGGCTTACTGGTCTCTAATTTTAAATTTACTACTTCCACACTCATCCATAATGGGAATAGCATCAGGTATTCTAACACCGCCATCGTCCCCCAGTTTAAATACCATATTGAAAAGTCCTGGCTGTGATGTCCCCAGAGCTAACCTGCTGTTCCACATTGTGATTTCATTGGAGATATTGCCATTTTTTGTACTGTTTAAAAATCTTGGTGCATTTACGATACAAACAGAAAAATGCTGAAAACAACCCTTTGGCCGTCATAATAGTAATACAATTATCATTCTCAATTACTGTTGAAACATTGGGCCCACAGAGTACTAGAAACTTGAGAGATTGAGTCTTCAATCTTCCATTCATGCTACCTTTATTACCATCCAAGAAGTATTTCAGAACTAGACCCTCTCTAGAAGTAGCCTATCTTCAAATGGTAGTGAGATACAAATCTTAAATCAACAAACAGGTTACAGTTACCTTCTTGAGGAATGTATACTATCCAAGGTTATTGATAGTTCAGCTGGAAGAAGAAGAGGAAGGAAGGACATAATTACTTTGGGGGAACCCTGTGAGGTATCCCTATCTTCCCGGTCTAACCTTTCCTTCTTGCTTGCCACCTGTCCATGGTTAACCATCCAGCTGGAGCCCTGGATCCGCGCCGTGTGATCCGCGGGACCTCTCTGGAACAGGGGTCTCCAACCTTGGCAACTTTTAAGACTCCCAGAGTTCCTCAGCCAGCTGTCCACAAGTCTTCAAGTTGCCAAGGTTGGAGACCCCTGATCTAGAAAGAAACAAAGGGGCGCGAAAAACGCCAGTTGCACCTTACCTCGCCTTGTCGGTGATAATGCTTGAGGCCTTTCCCGCCCTGCCCGAAGAGTTTGCCTTTCTTGCCGCTCCCCAGAGAGAGTCCTTGGTGGAAGGGAGCCGACCGGTTGGCCGCCTGGGTCGGCGTCTCGCCCATGAGGGTGGCCTTGATGGCGTTCGCCTTCGTGCCGTCGAGCTGGGAACCCTCCACCACCAAGAGCGCGGCTAGGAAGAGGAGAGGGCGGGAGGAGAACTTAGTCCAGCTCTGCATGATCGTTTCCTACCCTCTTCCTAGACGTCGTCCTTCCTTCCCGAGGCTGGGCTGAGCGGGCGCAAAACCCCCGGTGTCGGCTAGCCCCTTTGGCCGTCGGAGCAGTGCAAGCAAAGGGTGGGGGGAAGAGGGAGAGAGAGAGAGATAAGAGAGCTCCCAATCAAGGTCTCCGGGGCGGCATGGTGGGGCGCCCTCCCTCCTCCTCAGCAGGAGAGCCAGTGGCGGAGGAAGGGAAGGAGACGAAGACCTGATGCCGGGCGGGAGGCGGTGGCTGAACCCGAGGAAGGAGCCTCCCACCCGCGAAGCTCGGCCGGGACGTCTAGCGCAGGAAAGAGTCCTGGATCTGTTCCCGCGTCCACGCCGCCTCGTTTTGCCGTGGGACAAACATAACCCAGAACTTGCTCTTGAGCCAGGACTGGCCTGGAGAGAGAGCGACGGCTGACAGGTCGCTTCGCTAACTCGCTGTCTAGGAATCCAGGCAGCCTTCCACCTTCCGCTGGCTGGTCCGGGGCATCCCGACAGCGGGCAGATGAAAGGCTTGGACGGAAGATCGGGAACGGCGCTTATTAGGCTTGGAGTCCACCCTCCCGTCCCCAATTTGGTCCTCCCGTCCCCAGCAGCCGCTTCCTCTGCTCCACTCCTGCCCTCTTCGCTTTTATAGCTTCACCGGCGGAGTTTTCTTTTTCCTCCGCCCCCGGAGCCGCAGAGTGACAAGGAGGGTGGGGAGCTGACTCATTCCTTGAGCCCACTCCTCACCATCCTCCGTCCCCTTCTCGGCACCTTCGTTCCCCTCCTCTTTGCTCTCCGATCTCTTGAAGGTTTTGCGTCTTTGCGCAGGGAGCGCCTTCCCTTAAGTTAAGGTCTTCTGGTAAGGATGACGGTTGAGGGTGAATAATTGTGAGGGTCTAAATTTTTGGATTCCACTCTTGGTCTAATTAACTCAGGGTGGTTAGACTTGGTTCTCCCAGCAAATTTTGCCCAACAAAAAATGTGGAAAGTTTTGCACACATGAATCAGGAAGAGGAGGAAGAGAAATAAGAGGAAGCAGGCTCTCGCTCTCTCTATCACTCACACATATAAACAGAAAGGTCTTGCTAGGGTTTCACTGGAACTTAAAATTATTTGCTATCAGATCAAATCTCACTGAAGTTAATAAAAAAGCATTTGTTTCCATTTAAACTAATTTTGGAAAAGGCCAACGTACTGGTGGAATCCATTCCTAAGCGTTTGTCCATTGTCTGCAACCAAACAGACAGGATGCAACACTTAATCTGATCAAATGTGGGTGTAGTTCCTGGTGACTGCCTGGAATACAGGTAATCCCTGAAGTTTTATTGGCAAAGTTTTTCAGAAGTAGTTTGCCACATTGCCTCCTTCCCAAGACCAAGACAGAGTAACCGGCCCAGGATCACTCAGCTGGATTCATGCCTAAAATGGACTGCAACTGACTGTTTCCCAGTTTCTAGCCCAACACCTTAACTGCTGCACTAAACTGGCTCTTTTAAACATAAATAAAAAAGGACAAAGGGAGAAGAACATTTGCAGCAGTGGGTCCAGTGGTGACCATAGAATACGTTGACTACCAACATTTTCTATGTTAATTAATTATATAAGGTAGTTAGTGCAATTCAGTTGTGTACTAATGAAGAAGATCTATTTGCTATTAAGTGTACTATTGGCTAGAAAACTTTTCAGTGTCGCCTACCTTTTGTTCTGTATTTTGTTGTGAAGCTGGAGGAGACAGAAAAAGAACTTGGCTGACTATAAGATGATTTGCAGTAGATCAACTGTAAACTCTCAAAACTGAACAAGAATAGAACTAGGAGGAGAAAAAAGGAACTGTATTGCTGGAAGTATCTTTAAATGCAGGATTTTTTTTAAAAAAGAAAGAATTGTGACTTCCTTGAATTCAGTTTGCAGTTCAGAATAGATTTCTGGGTTCCTAACACTTTAAATTGTAGTGATTTGGTTCACATTAGGTTTTGGTGTGTGGAACTTGAATATTCAGGAACCAAATAATAGAAAACTTAAGTAAGAAATTATGTATATCTAAACTCTGTCCATTCCAAGGATTCTGTCAAATGTAACTGCAAATACTTGAAGAGAGGCCATGCTTTCCTTTAAAATCTTCTGTTAGAGGATCACAATTCTCCTCTAAAAGATTTTTATTAGTTCTGAAGAAGAAGCAGGAGCTTAATGGTGCTGCCACTTCTTTGCAAATTCACCCAGAAGAATCTATCCTTGGTGCCTTTGGGTATTCCTTCTGACAGTATGCATGTACTTAAAGATGTTTCTTTACTTTGGATTACATAAGTCAGGTTAAGTCCAGTTAAGTTAGGTTATTAAATATTTTCCCTTCACTATGTTCTCCATTTTTTATTTTTTATTTCTCTGTTTTGAAGGATTTTTTTAAAAAGAAGAGTGAATGTCCTTTTCAACAAAAAACCTGAATTTACATTTGACACTTTTATTTGTTTTTGCACATTCAGTGATTCAGTGGTAACTAAGCTGGACTTTAAAATGCCATAAGTCATGTCTTTACAACAATTTTATATTTATGGAATTGAAGAGAAAATGGAGGAAAGCTTTATACATGATGTATGTGACATAGCAACCCCTCCTTAGGTTAAGTAAATAATTAATAAATACAAGTTATTGCCATCCTATACTGGACTGATCAAAATGAGCACAACAAGCACTGGTGTCTCTGGACCAAGGTGGTATTCAGCAGGTTCTAACCAGTTCTGGAGAACCGGTAGTGGAAATTTTGAATAGTTCAGAGAACCAGCAAATACAACCTCTGAGTGGCCCCGCCCCCATCTATTCTCTGCCTCCCGAGTCCCAGCTGATCAGCTGGGTCTTCTTTAGTTGCCCTGCACAGGAGAAGGAGTTGGAAAGCAGGTTAGTGGGGTGGGGGGAGGAAATGGGATTTTTCAGTAACTGTTCCCCAGGAGTGGGGTGGGAATGGAGTTTTTGTAGTATCCTTCCCCTGCCATGCCCACCAAGCCACACCCACAGAATCAGTAGTAAAAAAATTTTGAATCCCACTGTTCTGGACAGATGTTCTTCTTTAGGACCTATTTCATTCACACTTAGATATAAGGGCCCACAACTGCTATCATCTCTATCTAGCAAAGTCACGGGTGTGGTGGTAGCCAAACATACTACAAGCTTTTAAGGCATAGATTTCATCCAGGAGGCTAGAATATTTATCCAGAATTGTGTATAACCAGATGCACTTGGACTGTATATACATGAAATAATGTTATGTTGGGAATGTTTCATAATATTGTAGAGATGAAAGAGACTTTGGAGGGTCTTCTAGCCCAACCTCCTGCCAAGACAGGAGACCTTGTTGCATCCCAGACAAATAAGTGTCCAATCTTTTCTGGAAGACCTCCTGCGGTAGTGCATCCATAACTCTTGGAGGTGAGTTATTCCAGTGATTCATTGTTGTTACTTTTCTCTTTAGTTCCTGGCTGGATTTCTTTTTAGTGAACCATTGCTTCTTGTTCTGCTCCCAGATGCTTTGGAGAATAAATCAATCCCTTCTTGCTTGTGACTGCCCTCAAAGACAGTGATTATATCATCCCTAATTCTTTTCTTCATTAGACTACGCATACCTAATTCCTCATGTATTCATCATAGTTCACCTTCAGTTTTGATTCCTCCACTCAAAGGGCTGGATTCAGTTCCAGGAACCTAGCAATATGATAACTTAACTTGAAAGCTAGGTATAGTAATTCATTGGGAATATAACTTTAAATTGAAAGAAAACACTAGTTCTTTTCATCCTTCATTGTAAATATTAATTTTAGTAGCATTTCAGGGCATCTGGCAGAATATTTGAACCCTACCAATTGATGTGAGGAACTGATCTTTTACTATATCTCATTGCATAAAAGTATTGATCTTACTCAATTAACAAAGAATATAATCTAGTGTTTTTTCAAGTTTAGGACTCTCTACAAGAATCTACCTTACTTTATAGAAGAAAATCAAATGTGCATGTCTACCAATCATTAAAGATCAAAGTTCAAACAAATGTTCAAAAATATGTCTAGTAAATGTTGGAAATGTAACCAAAGACAAATTCCTTATGTGTCCAATCACACTTGGCCAATAAAGAATTCTATTCTATTCTGTTCTGTTCTGTTCTGTTCTATTCTATTCAAAAAAATTATAGGGCCCTAATTTGAAAACTATGTAAGTATTTTTCTTTTTCTTCCGTTTAAATTATATACCATCTTATATGATGTAGGGTAAAAAGCTTGCACACTCTTTGGTGAACTTGAGCTGAAGTAATAGAAGCATTAGCCAATACAGATGTAGAATTTCTAATATTTTTAAAATATGGTTGAAGTTCAGAAGTTAAATGAATCATGTTTCTTGTTCACCTTGAATGGATGACTCCTGTGCTATATGATTATCATGAAGATCTGGGATGTTCACAAGTCACTCAATAAAATCTTCCCTTTCCTTAAATTGGGGAAATATATCTTCAAACATAAATAGTAAATGGTTGAGAAACAGGATAAAAGAAGTCAGAAAGAATAAAATCTATTTCTACCTTATCCAAAATAAGTATGATATGGTATTCATTGATCTCCCTTCTGCTGTTGTTTATATTAGATAACCATCTTAGAACAGAGAAGAGTGATTTAAAAATAAGTTTTGTAATTATTCTGTTCAGAGTTGACAAATAAGTTCAAAACCTTAGAGTCACAAGGTTGAAAATGTGAAAAAGGATTTATAATAAATATATTCAATGATTTTAGATATCCATGAAACTTAAATCATACCAAAATATAAGAGACAGTTTCAAGAATAATTCACATATATAATCTGGATAATGTTTTTGAAATCTGATACAAACTGAATAGTTTTAACATGTTTAGCTCCCAATAGGTCTTTAAGTTACTTGTATTTCAAGACAATTAGCCGATATTTTCAAAACTAGAAGGTGAAGATGAAGATGGCAGTAGGATTCACATAAAGGAACAGATATGTATACTAAGAGGCTTTTTTTTTTTCATCAAATCTTACAGTTAAAACACATAAATATGCTGGTATACACTATATACACTATATATGGCCAAACAACTGGCCTCTAATTATGTAGTAAGGTTTTATTATTTTTTCTCAAAAATAATATGCAAAGGATATCCAACCATAAGATGCAAATCATATTTATGCATGGTATCACCTAGCCAGCTATTCATTTTAATATGCTAGATTTCTGCTTTCAAGGACTCATTTTCCCATTTTCCATGAGAAACACTAAACATGGCATATTTCCTATGTGATCTAATGTAGAATACACAAATAGATATTCTCAGGATTCTACTACTCCACATGTATCGATTAGTTGCATTTTAGTTGTCTTCAATCTCTAGTTGACTTCTCTACCTCAAAAACTTTTAAGTCAACAGTATACAATTCAAAAACTGTGAAAAGTCATTTTGAGATGCTCTAAATCTTCAATCTTCCCTCTTCAATATTATCTGTACTTAAAATGAAATGTGTTCCTAATTCTATACAAACTTTTGTAGACAGTGACAGACATATAAAAATAAGGCATTCATGCACAGAATCCAAGAATTTCTGGCTTGTGTGCAAAGGAATACAATTGAAAAAAGAAATTCCATGCATCAAATACACTGAAGATAATATAATGGCTACCTCAATTCAAAGATTTAAAAGCAGACTTCAAGATGTTATTCTGTAATCTACTGACTAATGTATCTCAGTACAATGTAATTAATATAATACAACTCAATACAATGCAATTGTTAAATGATTTAAGATGTATATAGTTTCATTGACAAGCCAGTTAATCATGATTATATCTAACCTCAAAATTTTAATGAGAAACTATTTGTGACTCCTCCAAGATGAATATACTAGCCTCATTGAAATGATTGGTGTATCTTGGTTGATATTCAACTATTTTGATTAAATCATCTTCCAATATAGAATACGTTTTAAATCCTGTTGACTTATGAGTATCTTTACTGTCTTGTTTCAATACAACCAACAGGTGCTGAATCAACATACTGACTTTTGCTTAGCATCTGACAGGTGGCCAAAGGATGTATTTTGTTCCAGGTCTCACTGCATTACCTTTTCTCTAGTTTCTGCAGCCTCCCTGATGGAAGGCATCCTTTTTAAAAGGAAGAGAGGGCAATTGAAGTGTTGGAAAGATGCATACCCACATTAACTATACGCCACCAATAAAAGTAAGAGATGAATAACATTACCAGAACAGAAACCTCTTTTTCAGAAGAAGATCTTTGGAAAATTTCAAGACAGATGAGTTATAATTTATAATTATGCAAAATTTATGCACAGAGCAACAAATTCATACTTTAGTTTAAGAGAAAATGGTAGGTGAAATATGGGCCCCTGACCTCCTTCAGCATCCATGATACATAAAACCAACGTGTTAATATTCTAACAACATTTCATCAATAAAATAAAGAATGAAAAGTAGAAAGAATTTGGAACCAAGATCAATATTCTTGTAATGTCTTACTTGCATTTCATTAAAACTGGATTTGCCTTTTCTTCATTTGTCTGTGGTTTTTGTAATATATCTTCTTCATGTTTTCTTTCTTCCTAACGTTCCTAATCTTTTCAAAGTTTAAAATGAATGGTGTGCTGTCCCAGACAGTCTATGGGAATTGGATAGTTACTTAGGAATTGTGAGCTGTCCCCTTAAGGGAATGCATAATGGGAAATGTAGTTCATGTCATGTGGCCACATCTGTAACCCTGATTGGTCACTAAATTGACCCTCGATGGGTTGAGGAAGGTTTCCTCCATTCTTGCCTGGACTCATGAACTGATAACAGCTTACTGCTACGTGGTGGGTTAGGAAAATAACCATCTTTTACCTGCAATGCTGATATACAAAGGATTGGTCATTATAGAAGAACTTCATCACAAATGTTAGTTATGAAGATACCTGATGTACCAATAAATGTACTTTGTTATGGATGTTTTGTGGAATTATCTATCTGCATCTGCACCGCTACAAATCCACCTCTGTGCATGAGACAGGACAGTAAATGATGATTTCTAACCCATCAGAAAAATAAAATTGTTAATTTGGGATTTATGATAAAGCGAAGAAATATTGAAGTCAGGAGTGAATGTGCAATGTTGATCTGAACCTGCATGTCTCGACATCTGTCTCTCTCTGTGAACATCGGAACTCTTTACATGCTGTGGATATTGGGAGGGGCTGGAGTTTCCCACATGCTACAAACAAAGAGACCTTTCTACCCACCCATCCACCCTTCTTCTCTGCTCAATTTGTCTTCCTATTGTCTCAGAGATTCTATTTGCATAACAAGAAGAGTTAGAAATTTCCCAGTTCTCAAAAGATAATCAAACCTCAATTGGAAAGTTTGAAAAATCTTGCTTGTATTTTTAAACGGAAACCAGAAGCTGATTCTACTATGCTCATTTAGAAGGGAGACAAAGCCTTTACAACTGATTAGGATACATCATAGTTGCAGGAAAGGGCTAATCCCCCCTCCTTTTCTCTTCAGCAAAAGAAATACTGTGTCTCAAATTATAACTCCTCACTGGAAAGAACTAATTTGTAAGCAAGGGAGGGACCAAGTATCTGTCATCCATCCCTGTATTCATCCAATTACAAACCCTTTCCAAACGCACTGAGAAAGTTTCAGAAATCTAGCATGTATTGATAAAGGAAAGGCTTTGCATTTCTTCTGCTCTCAGAAGAGGCCAGGGTAATCAACTTCCTCCATCTCCAAAGCAACGGAGCACATTATTTTCTCCTGAAGGGAGACACTTAATCTAAAGCAGCCTACATCTCCATCTGGTGGTCAAGAAGAAATTTACAGTGAAGTCAAATAATTCTTACCATTTTTTTCCCTTTCAAGAGTAGACAGGTAATTTTTCCCCCTCCTTTTCCTTCCACAAAAAGTTAAACCTAAACAACGTAGCCCGCAGCTACATCTGGGCTCAAGAAGAAATTTCCCAGACTTTGATTTTTTTACACAATTTCTCACATATTGACCAGAGTGATTATGAAACTATTGTGCACCATTTAATCAACTTAATTCAAAGGCCCCAAGATTACCTGCAATCTAATATGGGCATAGCAACAGCATCTTCCAGACCCTCTGCTGCCACCTTGTGAAGCAAGCGATCCTTATAGGCATATTTCTGTGTTCAGCCCTCTAGTCTTCAGACTTTGTGATGAAAGCTCTAGTGCCACCTTCTGTCGCAAGCTCACAATGCACCCTAGAAGCAGCCATACTGTGTGCCATGCTAGCATCGCCTAGACTCTGCAGTGCCACCTACATGCTTAAGTGTTAAATCCTGCAGCAATTCTATTTTGTTACCTGCTTGCAGCGTACCCTATTACAAAAAGGAATTGCACAAAAAACCACTAAAATTTTCCAAAATTCTTTCCTTGCCAATTTGAAGCATTACAATTTCCTCAGCCATGATAAATGTCTCTGATGTACCAGAAGACCTGAATCCTCCACCCACCCTTGATGTAAACATGGAGCCTGGTTCCCAACAACCGCTTTTAGATGTCCAACCCTACAGAGAAGCCGCGATACCTCCAAAAGCCTACGATCTCAGAAAGATTAAGAAGCTTACCAAAGAACTCTTGAAGAACGATTGGCAGCAGCAATATCGCCGCTACATAGACTCATGGGCGAAGCTTGAGAAGATCTGTGATGCCCCAAAACATAAGTTGCCCCCCGAGGAACTCCGCACATTGCTAGATGATCTAGATGCCCTTTTCGCACGAAGATGTGGAGATGCAGCAAAAACAATCTCAAGTCCATCCAGTCAAGACTAGGTGACCCCAAACTCCTAACACACATCCAATACTTCAAGGAGATTCACAAGGAATCTAAAGACAGTGTCGAGGAAAGCAAGACAGCCCTCCAGCAGCACTCTACAACGCGCTTCAGCAGGGAGAAGGCCACATCTGACATAGCTCCTCGATGTGTCTTCTTCTTCTTCCCTCCATTCTAAACCGGCTAGATAGCAGGCAGGTTATAGTGTCTCCCACCAATTCTCTGGCTCTCACCATCCTTCCAGAACATCCTCCCATCATAGCTGTGCATCTCAGGCCTCCAAAGCAGCAAGTTACACCAACGAGCTGTAGAAGCCCAAGTTGAAGCTGCAGCAGCAGAGGCAGATTTATGTATTACGACAGAGGTGATATGGCAGAAGGCTGAACTAGCCAAACAACAAGCAGAAATGGCCAAAGCTCAGGCCCAAGTGGAGTTACTTGAACGACAAAGAGAGATGGCAGCAAAAACCGCAGAATGGCAGAAGGAGGCAAACACTGCCTCCCTCAACTTCGACCTCGAAGAGTTGGGAGAAGAGAGATCGACACCGAGATCAACTCCTCATCCACACACAGTTGGGGAGAGACCTCATCCCATCCACCCCAATCTAGATCTCCCACTACAAGGAGAAACCAGTTTTGTACTATGCACAACACTCGTCACTCGTTGAACAGCTGCACTGGGTTTGCAGCAAAATCGATGATCCAACAAAAAGAATTGCTAAGAGAGTACCAATACTCCTATAAGTGTTGCGAATCCAAACATTCACCCAAATACTGCACAATCAAAGTGCAATGTCACATCTGCAAAAGTGACCAACACCCGATCACACTGCATCCAGATGCTGAGCCACCACGGCAGATACCTCATAACCCTCCTTCGAACAAGGAGCCGCAGTGTGACACAGAAACATGCAGGGCTCCTTAGCAGACTGCCAAACTGCAGCCACAACCAAGGCTGAGCATCAACTGCACAGCACTGTGCATCGACTCACCACACCCTCATTTGTGTCTTCCCATCTGCTTAGCCAAAGTGTACCCTGAAGGATGCCCTGAAGATGCCGTGAAAATGTACGTGCAGATAGACACTCAAAGCACCTGCACCCTGGCCAGACCCACATTCTTTGAACTCTTTGAGGTGCAACAGGCCAACCTTCACTTCACTGTATCAACATGCCATGGACCAAGAAGCACAGCGGGGGGAAGAGCTACTGGACTTTGCATAGAGTCATTAGATGGAAGTAGCTGGTTCCCATTACCGCCCTTATTTGAATGCGATGGGATACCGAACGACCACAGTCAGATCGCAACACCTGAGGTCATAAGTAGCATGCCTCACCTACAGCACCTGGTTCATTACTTTCCCACTCTAGATCCAGAGGCTGACATTCTACTCTTGCTGGGAAATAATGCCCCACGTGCCTTTCTCTTCTCCGAGTCAGTTGGAGGCCCTGTAGATGGCCTAGTGGCCATCAAATCTCCACTTGATTGACGTATTATAGAGAATCTCACTCCTTCAGGATTTGAGCTTCAAGACTAGTAATGAAAATACTAGCCATGACAGCTTTGCAATCTGTTGAGAAGTCCCAGTAGGAGAAGCAATTTTTTGTCAATTTCAGCATTGCTTCTCCAGCTGGAGTTCTCAATGGAAACAAAGCTGTCAGGGTTGGGATTTCCATTCTCAGGGTTTGGTAAGTGTCCCGCTTCTCTTAAACCTGAGAGGAGATGCTTGGTTCCTCCCACCCCAACCTTTCTTTCTTTCCTTTTATGTTGAGTAGGATTTAAGAGATTTTTGTTCCAGCAATAGATGAAAAGACATTTCATCACAATTTCTTTTAAGCATTTCAAGATGGAAGAAATAAAGACAATTAGGAGCAGTGATAGTCTGGAAGTATCCTTGCACTGGTGCTCAATCACTTCTCAATATTGAAGAATCTTTATTGCTTCCTTTTTGTCTTGGTGATAATATGATAATGTAATATGCTTTTATGATTGGCAGTAAGAAACATTTTATAGTTATGACTGCCTGTTCCCTAACACTCTGTGTCAAGTGCCTTCAGATTTAAAGCTGAAATAAGTGACAATTACAACTAGGTAGTTCCTTTTTTAATGTTGATAATCCAATTAAAAATAGTTTCCCAAAGCACTTAGCTATATTGGATATGAATTATAGAAAATGAAGTCCATAACCTTGGAATTTACCAGATTATAAAAGCTCTTATAGAATAGAAAGTAGGAATGATTTTCATACCATAATGTTAGAATTGCTCAGAGGAATACTTCATGGTCCATGTAAAAATCATTTTAAGGAGACAAATATGACCCACTGACCACTAGATGGCCATACTTGATTGGATTGGATAATATACTTATCAAATGTATTCATTTATAGATTGAAGTTAAGTTTAAAAAGTTTGAAGTCATTTACAGGGAGGGGGTGGGGGGACATGCCAGAGAGAAAGTATTAGAATCTTTCATAAATAAATAATTCTGAAATCATGTAATTGAAAATGATCCAGCCTCTTTACATTCTGCAATAAACCTGTAATGCTAGTTCAGCAGCTCATAAGGATAGAAGGATTTATCAGTTTCTAATATTATAACTTGCTCATTCTATTTCTGTAACAGTATACAACTATAGAAACAAACAAATAAAAAACTACTGTGAAGAAAAGTTAACACATATTTTCTGAGTCAGTGTGGTGAAGTAGTAAGATCTTGAATTAAGACTATAGAGTCCCAGATTCATGGTCAATCTCAGCCTTGGAAATTACCTTTGGTTCAATCGCTCCCTTTCAGCTCAACCTATCTCATAGAATTTTTCTGTGGGGATAAAATGGGAGATCTCTGTATAAAGTACTTTCAGTTCTTGGAAACAGAGTAGGAAATAAATGTAATAAATGAACTAATAAATGTTTGCATATGCTTGTATTTCAGTCATGTAATAAACACAATTCTCCAGAACTAGAAATAAGAATAATAAAAAAAATATTATATTTAAAATGAAACAATAAAGTGATAAAACAACGAGCAGTACTTTTTTCCTTTCTTTCAACATCTTGGAAAGTTTCTTCATTTGGCAGGTCTTCAATCAATGATAATTTTCTCTTTAATCTAATCCAGAAGAGGCTCTTCATGCAGGATCCTTTACTGGCTCCCTACACCTTAACAGAAATGCTTGGTTTTAATCTGTAGGGCCTGAAGTCCAGTCTCTATCCTATCTTTCTTTTCTTATTTTTTGGCATACTCCTTCAGGTGACTCATGCAGCATCATGTTCCACTTCTAGTAGCACCTTTTCCTTCTATGTCTTTGTATTTAAAACTTTCTTAGCATATGACCCTTAAGCTGTGGGTTAACTTCTCTTTTTAAATTCATTTAAGAAGGATTTAATTCAATCAGGTATTGGAGAAGCAGGAAAGAGGACAGAAAGAGTATTAACACTTTGGTTTTGGAAAAGAAAACACCATGGACAGCCAAGAAAAGAAACAAATGCATCACTGAAAAATAAATTCAGAATTCTCTCTAGAGGCATAAATGGCTTGAGTCAAATTATCCTGCTTTGGACAACTTATGCAAAGATCTAGCTGTCTAGAGAAGATTATCATGCTGAGAAAGACGGAGAAAAAGAGAAGAAGATCTATAGCAAGGTAGATGGACTCCGTTACAATTATCATGAATGTTAAAGGACATGAAAAACCAGACTATGGTCAAATCATCATGGAGATAATCTGTGTGGTAGGTATGAGTTGACAATGACTTGATGGCACATAATCAATCAGTTAATATAATCCAAAAATTGACTACAGACTAGTCAATACTGCAAATTTTCATTTGTAGGAAGGGAACTTGGCAGCAATTACATTGTGTTTTTGTGGATTCTTTTTTTAATGAAATCTCTTATTTGTAATTTTATTGAGGCAGATGGATGGTTTTAAAATTTGATAAACAAATAAGCAATATAGTCTATAGGATTACATGATTGATTGTTTTTGCTGTTACATGATGGTGGTGTTCTTATTAGGTTATTATGTTTTATTATTTATGTTTTATTGCTTAAATTATAAATTGTACCTGCTTGTTGTCCTTGGTATTCTGATTCTTTAGGTGTTTGCCTTATTTTTAAATGTGTACCATGAAGAAGGTCAGGAAGGAGAAAGAATAGGATTGCCCAAAAATAAAAATAATAAAACCACAATAATAAAACCAATAATAATATATGTTGATATCCTGGAATTTTAGCTTAGCTTGTTTTTTGGTGAAATGATGTCATGAATGATGTGTGGGTCAGTGTGAAACCCAGTGAAAGGGAAGGAGAAGGAAAGGGGAATTGTGGTTTGTTAAAGAGACTAAACATTCAAAAAATGATTCAGTTAGGTAGTTTAAACTTTGGACTAATCCTTTTAATTGGCATTCATTGTTTTAATCCCTATTAACCAATACTAATAGCTTTACTTCAAGTTAGCCCTACTGCATTTAGGGAACCTGAAGAATTGGCTTATCTCTATGTCATCTGGAAAACTAAGTGCTTTCTTGCTTTTAAAAAGATTACAAGAACGTTCTACAAAAAAAGCCATATCCTTTTGTAGATATAATAGCAATAATTTTGTACTATGAGATATTAATCATAAAGGTATTATCAGTATATTTTGTGAGTGCCTTTGAGTCAGTTCTGTCTGGACAAGTCACACAGATTTATGGCAAAATTTTGACAGTGGTTTTCCTTTCCCTTCTTCCTCAGACTGATTGGCCCAAGGTCATACAGCTGTCTGTGTGCCTTATGACTAGAACTCATAATTTTCCATTTTTTAGCTTGGTGCATTAGCCACTACACCAAATTAGCTATCTTTGCCAAATTTAGTCCAACTAAATTTAGCCCCGAGAAGTGCACATCATAGAAAATAATTAAATATACAATGAAATGGAAATAACTGCATTGTACTAATCAATTAATCAAGCAAGTAAACAATAGCATTTAAATAGTTATTAGAATATTACTACTGTATACATACTATTTCTGAAACAGTACAAATTTCTATGGTAATAATGCTTATCCAAAGATGAGTTTCCTGGGACTATTATTGACTATTGAATATATTGAATAATATTGACTATAATTGAAAACTGGTGACATTTCTGTAACATATATTAGACTAAATGAATATCAGTAGTATCTTGTGAATAAATATAAGCCTGCCCTCATGTTGAGGAGCAGGAGAGATGAGTTCCCATGTAAAGCATAAAGACAGTATCAACAAACCATAATGAGCTATAGCTATAGTTTATCCATAGTAATGGGAAAGATTCTGTAGTTTTCTCCCTCATATTCCTTTCTCTACCTATTGATCAAGCAGTTCAATGACTTAACAAAGAAATAAAGGTAAAAAAGGTACAGGTTTCTCTTGCCAATTGTGTCCGAGTCTAGGCAGCAGTGCTCATCTCCAATTCACAGCTGAAAGCCCAACTTTATCTGAAGATACTCCCACAATCGAATGGCTAGCATGACTAAACACTGGCAGTGCACGAAACACTCTTACTTTCCCAACAAAGTGGTACCGATTTATCTACTTCCATTGACATGTTTTCGAACTGCTTGGTTGGTAGGAGCAAGTAACAAAAGCTCACTTCGTCATGCAGTACTTTGATCTCAAACTGCCAACCTTCCATTCAAAAAGCCAAGCATGTTAACTGCTCACAGTCCTTTAAACAAGGGAATAGGGGTGTTGTTTTTCTGCATCATTTTTATTTCATTTTTAGAAAAAAATATATTTTGAAAACATGTCAGGATGGTAAAGCTAATCCAGCTGTTTCCTGACATTCAAAATGTTTGGATATTCTTCAGGGATATGAGAAGATGGCAGATTTTGTGTTTCTCTAAAGATGGCACATTTTGTGTTCCTTTAAAGTCATGAGGATTAGAGAAAAATATTGCATTTTTCTAGGAAACTATATCTTTTCAAAGATTTACAACCACAACATAGCCTAGGCTATGTAGCAGTGCATAACCTTTGGAATGAGGTTTTGCTTCATGATCTGGATGGTTTCCACCCTGCTGTTATATAGAAGAGCCTTTGAAGATCTGGCTCTTCACCCACATCTTTGGTGAGGAAGAGCAAAAGACCCTTTGCTTTGTCCTTATAAAATCTGCTGTATTAGCCATATTTTATTTTTTCATTACGATCTCACAGCAATGTGAAACCACAGCTGCCACTTTTTTAATCTAGTGTTGGCTTTCATATGCATCAAGTTCTTCCAAAAAAACCTAGGATATAATAATGCATTGTCAGAGTATATGTGTGGATCCAAGCAGTGTGGCCTTTAAAAAATGACAGATGGAAATTTTATCAATGCGTAAATTTTCTAAGTGTCATCCAAGTTTTTTTTGGTATGGCACACAGTATGTGCCAATAGCCACTGGGAACAGCTGATTTGTGCCATAATATTTCAATTTCAGTTTTTAGATCTTGATACGCTGTGACCTTTCCAAGTCTTTGCCTATTTTAATATCCCCTGGTTTTACCACATCAGTTATCTACACTTTCTTCTTTTCAGTTATATTTAGTGCTTAGGATCCAACATTTGAAATGATCCAAAAATTTGGAAATCCCACAATATTTTTGTCTGTTCATTTTTTACTACTTTTCAACCATATGTTCCCAGTAATTTTTCATTACTAGCACATGATTATATTAATAGATATTCCAATGAATCATTTTGGTGATTGTTACATTGTTTATTATAATCAGCAATTTTTCTGCATGAGCTGAATATGTTTTCTTGTTTATTCTGCTTCTTTGCACAGTCTTTGCACAATTATTATTATGACAAGTTGCACAGGAGTTGCACAATTAGTTTGCTTTTGGTATTTTTATCTGCCTATCAAGTTCTTCTAAGATACACAGATTCTGTTGTTTGGTGGTGTTAAAGGTATTGTCCCAGATGTAAGCTGCTCCAAGTACAGCTCTGTTTTGCAAATGATGATAACGTTTTTGTCAATGCCAATGGTGTTCAAGAGGTGCTCCAGATGTTAAGAGATCGCACACAAGATGCTTATTACAAGCTGCCTATTATAAAAATGCCGATTGGTACTATTTTTGTTTTCTTTTGATATAGTCATTCTACTTCTTTTTGCAGGTCTTTTATTTTCTTAATTTCTCCAGTTCTTTCTCTTCTATTGTCTCTACTACTGCAACATCTACTATCGAGACTTTTCCCCACATTTCTTATCAACAATTAATTCTGCAGTGTGTTATCTGGCAGGTGCTTAATTATTTAAATTACAAAGTACCAGAGTTCTTAGCTTCTTTCTTTTCTGTTACTTTGTCTGTTTTGTAGTCTCACCAGTCATTGCTCTCAGGAAAATGGTATTTCTTGATGGTATTCAAATGCATCATTGTTGCTACTTTGTCATGCTGTTGTTTGTAGTCAGTCTGTATGATTTTGAAGCAATTAACTACTGTACTAAAAGCAGTTTAGTTTTAGCTCCACTGAACTAAAAGCCTTGGATGGGAAGACCAGAAAAATAATAACAATGAATCATGAGCTTCAACCAGGCAGCAATATTGTCAATCCCCATATAACAAGGAGTATAGGTAGGTATGGAATGTTGCAAGCACACCAGATGTTTGAAGACGTAAAAAGGGCATTAGAAGAATATCTGAAGGACAGTGATTTAGGCACACTGAAGGTAGTACACCATAAAGGCTTACTGAACCATACAGTAGTGGCCAAATTTGTGGAAACCTTTGGGGAAAAGTGGGGTTTTTTTTAGGTTTGATGGCTAATAACACCACTTGTTTTTGCAATAGTACTATAAAATTATATATCAATGGAAAGATAATTTAATCAAGAATGTAATGCAATGAAGTTTGTTCAATTATCTGTATTCTATGAAAAATTATAGCCAAATAACCAGAAAAGGAAAGCACAACTTGCTTAGGTTGATATTAGGTAGCTTTCCCTCATCTGATTGTAGCCAATGAGCATGAGTGTTTAGAGAGCCGATCAGGTGTTATCTTATTTTGACAATGAGCCAATCAGATCACTGTAGGATTCAGTTATTGATGTCATGTATTGAAGCTGAGAGGAGGACATTTGTTGGTGTGCTATGTGATTGCTATCAAGTTGGTTGGGGTTATTTTGTGTTCTTTCATTTAGTGAGCTTGTAAAACAAAATAAAATTAAAGTAATGGTGCAAAGAGTTGACTAGTCACCAAGAAAGCAATGTAAAATAATATTATTAAGTGAACAAGGCTACAGTTATAAAAAAAATTAGAAGAAAAATTGGTGGAAACTTAACCAAAGGTGGCATTTCTAAGTTTTTGAAGAGGTATAAGGA
Organism: Bungarus multicinctus; assembly: GCA_023653725.1. Classification (NCBI taxonomy): domain Eukaryota; kingdom Metazoa; phylum Chordata; class Lepidosauria; order Squamata; family Elapidae; genus Bungarus; species Bungarus multicinctus. Next base: position 24,668,276 of record CM042849.1, read on the forward strand.
GACTCAGTCACTACAAAACCACACTGGTAAAGGCAGGAAAAGATGCACAACAGGAAGAATTAAGAAGAATTAAGAGACTGTGCCTAAGTGACAGAAGAAAACCATCTGGATGTATACAAGATGAAATGGCACAATGCAATGTGAACTTGAGTGCAAGGACTGTTTAGTGCAGACTGCAGGAATTAGGCCTAAAATCTAGAATTCCACAAAAAAAGCAGTTCCTTCGTAGAAATTATTGCATTACATTCTTGATTCAATTATATTTCCATTGATATATAATTTTATGGTACTACTCCAAAAGAAAGTTGTGTTATTAGCCATCAAACCTTAAAAATATACTTTTCCCAAAAGGTTTCCACAATTTTGGCCACTACTGTAGAGATGAAATTGGCTTATAAGAAAAACCAAATGAAGAATAAAAAAAGAGATATAGTAAGGCCAAATATTCCATGGCCAGTACACACACACGCACGCATGCATGCACACACACACACACACACCAGTGGTGGGATTCAAATATTTTTACTACCGGTTCTGTGGGCGTGGCTTGGTGGGCCTGACAGGGGAAGGATACTGTAAAATCTCCAGTCAGAGGTGGTATTTTCCGGTTCTCCAAACTACACAAAATTTCCGCTACTGGTTCTCCAGAACTGGTCAGAACCTGCTGAATACCACCTCTGACACACACACACAAACACACACACACATACACACACACACACACACACCCTTAGCAGGCAAAGTGGATAACAAAACCTGGCAATGTCTAAGGCAGAAAAGTTGAAGAAAGAGACTGACAGGCTAATTCTGTCTTCATAAAGCTAAGCATTAAGAACAAATGCACACAGGAAGTTTTCAACTACGATCACAATTGGGCTCACTGAGCAAACCCAAATGGCCACTTTTTGTTCAATGACAGCAATCCTGGAGCTTCAAGTTGTGGTCATTCAGTGATCTCCCTGGTTGTTCAGCAGATGGAGCCTCAGTTAATAAATGTGACTGTCTTGGGATGGCTCTGGGAGGGTCCATCAGAGGGGAGAGAAATCCTTCATCAGGCTGCAGGAACAGAGCTAAAATTTTCAGGTTCTATAACTGCAGTCCAATAAAGAATTTCTGTTCCATCCATCCATTGAAAGGGAAATCATTAGATGGGCTGCAGGAACAGAGATAAAACCTTGAAGATTCCAACTTCTTTCCCGCAGCCCAATGAAAGATGTCTCCTACCTTACATTTTACTTCTATCCCTGCACTCTAATTCCCTTCAATGGATGGAGAAAAGAGGAAATCTCTCACTTGGGGAAAATCCTTCATTCAACTGCAGGAATGCAGCTAAATCTTCAGTAATTTAACTCTGTTTTTTCAGCCCAGTAAAGGTTTATTCCTCCAGTAGACGGAAAGGACCGGAAATTCTTTATCAGGCCAGAAATTTCCCCCCTGGGGAGATGAACTCAGCTCCACATGGACCTGAAATTCCCTCCTGGCAGACAATCCTGTTGCTCTCAACAATTTCTCCATCAGAAGGAAATACCTCCTCCACACAGAGTAGCAGGCAATTCTGTCAGCAAACCCCAGAGATGAAAGGCAGTCCTCTCAGCAGGCAGCAGAAAATTGCATCTTTTCCTGTTGGTTTCCCCATTGATTTTCTGGGGAAGCCAACAGAAAAGGTTGCAAATGGCAATCACTCAATCGCAGGTTGTACTGTAAGTGCAAACAGGCTGCCATGCATCCAGATTGCAAACACATGAGTGTAGGCTAGATGTCTTTATAATTGCTGGAAGTGCTGTACAAGTTGTGAATCCATCATAACTTGGAATGATTGTTAAATGACCAATGGCAGACCACCTATATAAAGTCAGAATTGAGAAGACAGCAACAGATAGCAAATGTCATCCCTGCAAAGAAATATTATTACTATTTTGTTATTATTGTACAACTCTGAGAGTTGCTGGGAGTCAGGTAGAATACACATTTTATTAATATTAAAATAGAAGCTTTATACACTACACTCCAACCTTTGTATTTATATGAATTAATGTTTTCCCTTTAAAACCTCTGTGTCCTGATTATGAAGTCACAATTAAGGTATATTTGCAAAGTTCCATTCTCCGGCTTCCTCAGCTCATTTTTAATTCTTTTCTGCTGTTATTGTTGGCTAGTGTGGTTTTCACTCAATTTTAGACACATTGAATTTATTCTGCTCTGGCTTCCCTATGCAACAATAACATGTGATTGAATCCCTGTACCTTCCCCTTAAAACAAACAAACTGTAGATGACTATTCCAATATGATAATAATCAGTATTGCATATGTCTGGGCTTTGAACATTTGTTTTCCATGTGCATTTCTTTTACATGTCAAACATCACATTTCCAGCAGAAAATACAGTTTCCTAGACTCAAGTTTCCCATGCTACTGTAAGCTAATTTCTCAATAAGGAAGGTACCTAAAGGTAATTTTTTTAGTGAACAAAATTTAAATCTATATTTTTAATGCTCCTCAAACAGCTCTGAGCTGACATTCGAAATTTCATCTATTGTTTATATCTATTGCTTTGTTGTACACAAAGATAACTTCTGACTCACATACAGCCAGCTCCTGATAGGTGACATGATATACTCTCACCTTCTTCTACAATGTTTTTCAAATTCCCAGACTAATCTACAACCGTAATTTTTTTCCCATCTAAACCCTACTCAGATATGAATTTGTACCAATCAAGGAAACATCAACTTTATTTAGCTTTCTGAGTTCAGTCAATATCTTGGCCTCTGGTGTATCTCTTGGTCCACAAATTGTCAGTAGAATACTATCTAAAAATTTAGATAGTGGCCCAGATATCATGTGGTTCCATATCTAAACTATAGAGGACTGCATTTGCATCCTGAAGATCTGAAGTTAATTCAATAAAAGGACATGAAATTATAGGATCAATGAGCTTGCAGATACTGAATTTACAAGGCATTGTTTACAGTTCTAAGTTATTAAGAAGTTTGAATACTGTGGTATGATGGTCAACGGAAGTATTAAGGAAAATAAGAGAAAGACAAAACCACTGAATGCAGAATATGTGAGACCTAGCCAGGAAAAAAATTGAAGTTGCTTCTTCTGAAGTCCTTCTGGCCAAATTTACAGCAGAATGTAGTAGGTTTCAAGAAGCACGGAATTGTCAGAAGAAGCAACCTTTTTGGCTGGATTTTGGTCCTTAGGGAACCACTAGACAAAATAAAGAATACATTGTGGAAACAGCTTGTTCATCTTGGTATCCCAAGAGATTGCATATCTGCAGAGGCATAGAGGTTTATCTGTACTTTATGTCATTCCTAGAGCATTTAACTGCCTTAAGCAGTTAAGTTGTATGTGGGAAGATTTTTCTAGAATGAAACAATTAATATCTAGCAACTTTTTAAAATATTGGTTGACAATTGTTTTATAATGTCTCTTTTATTCATCCATTTCTGTCCAATATGTTGATATGGGATGTTTTGAACTGATGTTTTAAGGAATGCTTTTTTAACGGCAACAGAATTCAGTCCAAACCACAGTATTGTTACTAATTTAAGTAAGTAATTTAACATAACTTATGAAGTTGTAATTACTAAGTTGTAGTTCATAAATCATTATTGCTGTTTAGTATTATATAAGAACCAGACAACCTTGATTTTTCTAACAACCTACGATTATGATTATTCACGATTATCCACAAATCATGGCACTTATAAGACATTTCTTATGTTCACTTATTCAAACTTTTTTTTCATCACAAGTTTGAAAAAAAACCTGCAGTTATCAGCCAAGTATAGAATATTCCTATTTTTAAGAAAGTACTTTTGAAAGTAGAATTTAAAGAAAAAGAACCCCCTACATAGCTGTATTTTTGAAACAATTTATGAATGAACTAAACTTTGTTATTTCATTGTTATTTGCCTTTTGAAAATGTCCCTACTCACTCTGTACAGAGATGGCCTTGAAGAAGATATTCAATAGCCATTATGTAAATTGCAGTTTAGCCCTGAAAGGAAAGGAGAGCAACTGAACTCAAGATTGCATTGCTCTCTTAGACAAGATAGGGGAAAGACAAGATTTTGCACTCTTTCAATATCGTGTCATATTACTCTGCAGCAATAAATTAGAATTCCAATAGCCATTATGGCATCTTTTTCCTGACTTGGCTAGCCAGACGGCTGGTAATTTCTTTCCCCAAGGAAGGTTTTAAAAATAAGTCATTTTATCTTCATTGTGTATGTTTTAGTTGCTTTCCAAGTAGACATCATTCTTGGAAAAATATTTAGTCTGAAGAATCAAATTTCCTGGTGTGTGAAAGAGGAAGACTAAGGTAAAACATTGCATTTTGCTGGTCTTTCCCAATCTACTGCTTTCCAATTATATTAGGGCCAATTTCACTAAATCCCCTCCGAGTCTGTAGTCAGGAACTACAGAGGTGGAAGTCTCAAGCACCATGTTAAAAGTGAAGTGGTAAAGCCTCAATGTGGTTTTCTTGTTTATAGCTCAGAATGATTGGGGAAAACCACACATTTATTACTGAACCAATAAAAGTTGGTTAGATTGACCCTGCCTTCATGGACCACAGCAAAGGGATTAAACTGTAAGAATCACTGTTTCGTTTATTTACCAGAAGCCAGATTAATGGTAATGCACAGGCTCTCTTTAAGGGTCAGTATCACCATATGTGTGAATAAAGAGTCATGGATGTGTCAGCAACGTGAGGCTCCCAAACTTTATGCTGAACAAGTCCAAAAACTTGCAGAAGTTTCCTTTCCTTCCTTTTCCTTGATTGGTGAATCACGATTGAGTAGCTCTTGTGTCAAACTTATTGCATTCATTTGCTCCGTTGGCTGTCTAATGTTGGCACTATCTCTAAGAACATCTTTTTGCAATCTTCTTATTTACGGCTGTTTGAAGATTTGCATTAAGTGTCATTGGCACCATCTAAAAATTCTCTTCCTCTTTTGGCCCTAATATTGGATTAGAAACTGGATGTTTTCCTGGGATCACAGGAATTGTAGCAAAAAAAGCTATGAAGCACTAAGTTAATTTTGAAATTTATTTATATATATATATATATATATATATATATTCGATTTATATACCACCCCCCTCTCCCCAAAGGGACTCGGGGCGGTGAAATCATGAGTAACTTGACATAATAAACATTAAGTTTATGATATATAGATCGCAGTAAAATTGTAGGCTGCTCAAAGTCATTGTCTGAGATGGGCAACCATAGAAATTGAATAATCAAACAAATAAATGTGTGAACTATCTACTAACTATTGAAACTGACAAAGATACTTAACAGCATCTGATCTAGATATTATTGGCATTGTTGAACTAGAGTTTCTTTATCAATCTATTTGTTCAGGGTATGGGATATTCCTAATTGTCTTTTTGCTGGGTTGTCTTGCACAGAAGATATCCAGAGGTACAAATTGAGGAAACAGCTTTTATTTTTTTTCACCCTCACACAGGAAATAAAAGTTCTCCTGCTATTATATTTTCTTTTTCACATCAGACCCCCATTATGACTTCTCACTGTATCCAATGTGGACAATAGTTTTGTGTCTTTTCATTTCTTTCCACTATAGTCAATGGCTCAGAAAAAGTTGGGAATGGTGGGAAAACAAGTGTGTGCAAAAGATTCATTCTGGAAATAAAATGTTCCGGGGAATTCTGAAGCATTTCTTTATTCTTCTGAACAAAACATATCCAATGGTATTGGCAGTTTTGTGGTAATAATACGTCAAGTGTTTCATGGTTTTCTAGACTGATGAGTTTGTTTTCAGTAAAAATAAATTGATCCATTTGATAATTCCATATTCTGAATCAAGAGAAGATAATGGATGCCAATATATTTTTTATATTTCAGTGGGAGCATGAAATGTTATTTGGAAAAGTATTTTTTTTTAAATTAGATCAAATTAAAATGGTCAGAATAAAACAAAGAGGAAAAAAACAATTAGTTGAATGAAGTTGTGGGTGCTCCAACACAGGAAATTTTTAAAATGAGACTGGACAACGATTTGTCTGAAATGGTGTAGGGTTTCCTGCCTGAGCAGATGGTTGGACTGGAACTTCTTCAAGATACCTTCCAGCTCTGAATATATCTATATATATTCTGTTATTCAAATCTCTGTCTCTCTCTCTCTCTCTTTCTCCAAAGACAGTGCAATTTACTTCTTTTTTCAGACTGAATCCTTTGCAAGTGCATTTTGGAGAAAAAGGGAGAGAGGGAAGGAGAAAGTGCATTAACATGAGTAGAAGCTGGGAACTACATGCAGCTGAATATCACATGTAGTTTGACCCCAACATGTCTGGGTTTCTTCAGAATCAATATCATGTGACTGTTTTTCATGAAAGAAAGATTACTTGGAAACACTTCTCTGGTTTTTTTTTAAAAGCTCTAACCGCACTCTGCCACACATGTTCAAGTTCTGAAAAAGAGAACACAAGTTGTCTCTAGTGTTTCTGCTAGTGTTATTGAACCCTGATTTTTTTGTGATCTAATTTTTCCAGAGTTGCTTTCAAAGTAGTTATTCGTAGGTAAGTTGGTAGATAGACACTTATGCACATATGCATTTTTAAATATAGTCTGGGAATTACTAGAACTCCATTGTTCTTTTTGTACACTGATTATTCATCTTTCAGTTTTAAATATTTCTTTTGATATTTGAACACAAATGTCTTTAAATAATCTACATGTCCTTCAGAGATAAAGAAGATATAGTGAAAAACTAGCTCTAAAACAGTCTCCAGGTAAATGGCCTCATATCCTATAAACATCCTTGGAAAACAGGCTAAAAGGCAACTAGTCTAAATACATCTGGAGAATCAAAAGTAAGTTCCACTCTTAATGTTCTTTCTCTCTCAGTTTATATAATAGTCTGCCTAAACAAATTCTAGCAGAAGAATGAGAAACCAAGGAACAGGCAGCTCTCCTTCAGAAGTGGAATTTGGGAAATGATGGTCACACTGGTTATCAAAAAGGCCATAACATTTCTCAGGACTCTCTCATCTTCCTTCCTCCTTCCATATATAAAATACCATGTTAATCCAAAGCAAACTGAAAGCATCTAATGTGAATCAAAATCACCCTGAAGGTTATATTCAAGGATTTAGTTCAATATAGGAGTGATTCAATCAAATCTTCTTTAAACTAAATTAATCTTTCAAGCTTTTTAAAGTTTTAATAGTTACCAGATATATAACAAACATTTCAAATTAGGTTTTTATATCTTCCACTGCTTCAAAACTGGCTTTGATAGTTTACTGATTCAAAAATTATGTTTAATTGAAGGCTTCCAATTTATTCACAGCACCAAGGGAGGCCAAGAAATCTGTGTGTGGTTATTAGGCTGGATGAAAATTTCATTCAGGTTGTTGAATCCCCACCCTTAATGGCATAAGGATCACAAGTCATTTGAAACTGACTTGTGAACAAAAGATCAGAAGTAGAGAAGCTTTTATTTTATAGCAACCATGTTATATGCCATGATTCTGGCCTCTGAAGCAAGAAAATGGCTGCCTGATATATCACTTCTGCTTTCTAAGAAGTCTTTTGTGGGGTGGGAATAGATTGTTATCTTTGAAGTCACAAAGGATGACATTTTAATTTGCATCACAACATAGCAAAGCATGTTTCTCATTTGTTGAGTGTCTTCAGTCAGGCTGCTATTGATAAGCATAAGGGACATATTCTATAATAGACACAATTTTTCTCTGTCAGTCTTCTTTAATCAATTTTCCTCTAGTGAGAGAGACTTCATGATGGCTTATATCAAAAGGATTAGTAGGCCTGAAAACAGTGCTTTGGATTCAAAGGCAAAAGGATATTTAATTGGTCTTTAGTTCTTTATAGCAGCTACATTTTCTCTCCCAGGTTTGTACAGCTGCTCTCCATAAATGCACTGTGAAAAAAGTTGCCATTTGACCATCTTGTCATTAAATGTGGAAGGATATCATGCCCTGCCATGAAAAGTTTATTAAATTTAAAAGAAATGTGTGAAAACACAGTCTCTTTCATGAAAATGTTGAAAACATGAGCAGGGAAATGTGATTTGTTTTTCTCTCTGCGCACAAGCAAAATCAGTGACACAGGAGGATATTTTCTCCATTGGCACCATCTAATTCGTCATCATGTCATGTTAGCTCAAGAATTGTGGGAGTTGAAGTCCACAAGTCTTAAACTTGCCAAGTTTGAAGACCCTCGCTCCAAGCAATTGAATGATCTCAATTCAGGAGCTATATCTGAGCTAGTTTTACTATGTAGTAAAACTAGCTCAAGGAGGTACCTCCGGTGCAAGACTATGGGTGTAGACCATTAAGACCCAAAGAATATAAAATTGTGAGCTTTCTGGTATGAAAATTGTTTCTGTTCTGAATGTAGAGATATGGTGAACATCATATCATTATTGGTGAGTACCAACAGGAAACATATTGTTTCTGAAAACAAGTAAACAAAATATGTGACAGTAGACAGCAAAGAAAAGGAGCTGCAGATGCAGTAGGAAAAAAGAGAGACAGAGAGGAGCAAGAACTTCTTCACATCTTTTTAGAATATTCTAGAGCAAGGTTGGAGAATTGTGGCCTTTTTATGACTTGTGGACTTCAACTCCCAGAATTCCTGAATCACCCATTCTTGGAGTTGAAATCCACAAGTCATAAGTGGGCCATAGTTCCCCACTTCTGCTCTAGAGCCTGGACATATTAATACCAACTTAGAAGTGTTCTATTTTTTGCAGCTTCCCTTAATCCTCCTGTCTCCCTGAAGGAAATAGGAAATCAAATGATCAGAAACAGAGGAGGTGATGCTAGCGGTACCCAGTTAAATTTATAATATACTTATATCTTTTTTCAGCTCGGCCTTGCCAGGGAACATACTAATTGTCCCATTAGAGTCACTATAGATGAGTAAAGCAGCCATTTACAGTGAAAGAAGAAAAAGCAGTGAAAGAAGAAGAAAAGGCAGCATTTGAAAAAAAATATGACATTTTTCTATCTAGGCATCATAAAATCATCATAGAATTGTAGAGTCATAGGGCTAGAAGGCACCTTAGAGGTCTCCAACTCCCTGAACAAACCAGGAATTCTTATGTGCATAGTCCTATCTATCAGGGTCTTCAAACTTGACAAGTTTAAGACTTGTGGATTTCAACTCCCAGAATTCCTGAGATAACATGACTGGAAGAAGAATTCTGGGAATTGAAGTCCACAAGTCTTAAAGCTGTAAAGTTTGAAGACCCCCTGAGATACATAAACCCAAATGAGTCTTCCAATTCCACTGAGGACTTGAATGGTAAGCAAAAACATCTTCCATGTTTCCCCAAGAAAGCAAAAACAAATTTTCTATCCATTTCTATATATTTGATATAAAATCCAAAAGGGTTACCAAAGGGATAGGGCATGTGGTTTATAAGCCCCAAACCCAAGACTGCTGTATATTATTTTTGGTGTAATAGCTTCTATTCTTCCAATATAATGAACAATCACATTAGCTGTAGAACAACAAAGACACAGGAAATTCAGTCTAGAATATGGCATTCCATAAGAGAAAGAATCAGATTCCACAGGTGAAAGAGCTTGAGATAAGTTTGAGCAAAAGAAAACCATAGGAAATCAGGATCAAAAGATAGTGGGAAAAGATTCTGAAAAAGAGGTTTCTGCTATTGTGAAAAAGTTTGAAACTCCCAAAACTAGCACTTCATGGCACTTCAGACTAGTTTTATGTGCCAACATTAAAAATTTCCTTTAAAATTTAGCATTAATAGCTAAGCTTAATGCGCTATCCAGAAGCATCTAACAATAGTTACCACCCAAGAAAGTTATACTTAAGTGCCATCTTGGAAAATAGTTCAAATAAGAACTTGTTGGCAGCAAAATTGTGGGAAAATGAAGTCAGATATTCAGAGCTGCACACTTGGCATTGGCCTTATGGAACACATTATTACATTGGTAAATTTTGCAAGAACAAAATAACTTAGCTAAAACATTTCTGCTACGCTGACTGTTAGATAACATTTTCTAGAATGTATTGGCAATGAAGATACAATGGAAATTATACGATAAATGTGCTTCTCAAAAATCCAGAGTATCTATCTGTCATTGTTGTTTTTTCTCTGCACTAATTTACCTATAGCAAATGTTGAAATGTTCTCTCTGATGCAGAAACCACTGGGTGGCAGACAATGGGAAAGTTTAGAAAAAATGATAAGACGTATCAAACACCAGAGTGGGACAACAGACGATTTCCTCACAGCCATTAAGGAGAATAATGCGCTTTGACAGGAACTGCTCCCAGTGGCAAGGAAAACGGAATCACCAGAAACATATATCGCATTTCTGTGTGGCTTACAGTTGTAATATGATTTGTAATACAATTATAGTTGTAATTCTAAAGTATTGACTAGGGATGTTCAGGAAACAGAAAATATGTTTTATTTCAAACCCAGATCAGCTCATTGTATTCCAGAAATTTTCTAAACATTTTCAGATCAGTTACAGACATGATGAGTATCTGAAATAAGTAAATAAGTAAATAGGGAAGGAGGGAGGGATCGAGGGAGGAAGGAAACTAAAAAGAATAACAATGAATAAAGTGTTGAAAAATGTATTTTAAAAAGACATGGGAACGTAAATAAAAATAATATATTAAAAACAAATAAAAAATAAAGTACCATAGTTGTGGTAAAATTAAACAATGGCTAATGTTTCATTTTCTATTAATATTAAATATCAATACTTGAAGTGCCCAGAGTCACCTTCTCAGGGAGATAGGCAGCATATAAATTTAATCAATCGACACATAAAATATTCTGAGCAGGCCCATGCCAAGATAGAAAAGAAACATAAGCAAAATAATTAGTCCATTATTTCTTTCAACCTAACTTTTGAATTCAGAGAAACTTAGCTCAGTACCTTTTACTAAGCTAAGTACCTTAATTTTTGGTAGCTCAGATCAAAAGACTGCCTGACAGACTTCATAGTTCACAGTTCACTTCACTATGGACTTCACTCTATGGACTTCTCAGTTCACTGTACGTTGTTTTATGTACAAAAGCAAGAGAGAGTTAGAAAAAAAGGAAGAAGGAAACAATAAAAGGTTAATAGGTTAAATATATTAATATAATTAATATTAATTATATGGGATCGAGGACGGTCGTTCCGAAGATGGGGGTTTCCTCTGGGGAGGGGGATGAAAGGGCTATCCCTACGATCGGTGAGAGAGGCAGGTATGGTGTTGACAGGGGGTCTTATCAAGTGATGGGAGCTCGCCCCCGCTGTTTACAAGGGGTGGTGCGCTCCGGCCCCCAGGTCATGTCTCGCTCCCTGAGTTGTTTAAATGATCGGGCCCCAGGCCTCCGGCTGATGCTTTGCAATGCCAGGTCCGTAGTGAATAAAGCCCCCCTTGTTCACGATCTCGTCACGGAGGGGGGTGCGGACCTGGCGGGCGTTACCGAGACCTGGCTGGGACAGGAGGGGGGTGTCCCTCTGGTGGAGATGTGCCCAGCCGGGTTTCGGGTCTTTCATCGGCCGAGGGCCGAGGGGAGGGGTGGGGGGGTTGCGGTAATTATTCGGGAGGATCTAGATCCTAGGGAATCCACTGTTCCTCAGACGACCGGATGTGAGTCCCTGTTTGTTAAGTGGGGTTCCGGGGTTCAGATGGGCCTATTGATCACATACCTGGCTCCCTGCTATGTGACATCGACCCTGCCTGAGCTCCTCGAGGTCATAGCCGGTCTGGCGGTTGAGACCCCCAGGCTGATGGTCATGGGGGATCTCAACCTGCCTTCGGCCGGTGGAGCCTCGGGGACTGCTCAGGAGTTCTTGGCTTCCATGACAGCCTTGGGCCTGACCCAATTAATTAAGGAACCCACGCATATTGGGGGTCACATTCTGGATCTGGTTTTTGTCTCTGGACAGTGGCAGGATGATCTAGGTGTTGGGGATGTTTCTGTTGAACCCTTGTCATGGTCAGATCATTCGCTCCTTAGGCTAGACTTCCAGGCCGCTCCTCCCCATCGCAGGGAGGCGGACCAAATACGTTGGTACCGCCCCAGGCGCCTGATGGATCCAGATAGGTTCCTGATGGAGCTTGGGCCATATCCCGACATTCGGACTCACGACTCGGTGGGGGACCTAGTTGCCACCTGGGAAAGGGTGGCGGCTGGGGCCCTGGACCGGGTCGTGCCCTTGCGGCCTCTGACCCGGCGCCGCTCTCGCTCAGCCCCCTGGTTTTCCGGGGAGCTGAGGGAGATGAAGCGCCGGAAAAGACGCCTGGAGAGTATTTGGAGGACTACTCGCTCCGGACCTGACCGAACACTTTTACGGTCTTTTATTAAGACCTATTTAGTGGCGATAAGGGTGGCAAGGCGTCTTTACTTTTCCACCCTTATTGCGTCCGCAGGAAACTGCCCGGCTGCCCTGTTTAGAGTGACCCGCTCCCTCTTAGAAGGGGGAGCGCGGGAGGACCCCTTGCAGGGACAGGCTGAGGATTTTTCACAGTTCCTGGTGGATAAAATCACTCAGATCCGGGATGGCTTGGACTCCGAATGGGCAGCTCTGGGTGGGGAATCGGGGGCGGAATTTGGAACAGTCATTTGGGACGAGTTTGATCCTGTGACCCCCGAGGACGTGGACAGGTTACTGCGGGGACTGAATGCGACCACATGTTTATTGGACCCGTGTCCCTCCTGGCTGGTGTTGGCCACCCGGGAAGTGACACGAGGTTGGTTCCAGGGCATTATTAACGCTTCCTTGAGTGAGGGATATCTACCCGTCGCCTTGAAAGAGGCGGTGGTGAGACCCCTCCTCAAGAAACCGTCCCTGGACCCAACTTTGTTATCTAATTATCGTCCTGTCTCCAACCTTCGTTTTATGGCGAAGGTTGTTGAGAGTGTGGTGGCACAACAGTTTCCCCAGCACCTGGATGAAGCTGTCTATTTGGATCCACGCCAATCGGGCTTCAGGCCCGGGCACAGCACAGAGACGGCGCTGGTCACATTGGTGGATGATCTCTGGAGGGCCCGTGACAGGGGTTATTCCTCTGTCCTGGTCCTCCTAGATCTTTTGGCGGCTTTTGATACTGTCGACCACAGTATCCTATTGCAGCGGCTAGGGGGGTTGGGGGTGGGAGGCACCGTTATGCGGTGGTTCTCCTCCTTCCTCTCTGACCGCTCGCAATTTGTGTTGGCAGGGGGGCAGAGATCGGCCCCGAGGCCCCTGGTTTGCGGGGTGCCTCAGGGGTCGGTGCTCTCGCTCCTCCTGTTCAACATATATATGAAGCCGCTAGGTGAGATCATCCGTGGCTTTGGGGTAGAGTTCCATCAGTACGCTGATGACACCCAGCTGTACATCTCTACCCCGGGCCACCCCGATGAAGCCGTCGAAGTGATGGCCCGATGCCTGGAGGCCGTGCGGTGTTGGATGGGGCGGAACAGGCTTCAGCTCAACCCATCTAAGACTGAGTGGCTGTGCTTCCCGGCACCCCGATACAGCCGGCTGGTTCCATCGCTGGCTGTGGGGGGGGAAATTCTTGCCCCCACAGAGAGGGCCCGCAATCTGGGTGTCCTCCTGGATGTACGGCTGTCATTGGAAGATCATATGGCGGCCGTCGCCAGGGGGGCTTTTGGACAGGTCCGTAGGATCTACCAGTTGCGGCCCTTTCTGGATCGGGATGCGCTTTGCACGGTCACTTCCGCCCTGGTGATCTCCCGCCTAGACTATGCCAATGCTCTCTACATGGGGCTGCCCTTGAAGAGCATCCGGAGGCTCCAGTTGGTGCAGAATGCAGCCGCGAGAGTGGTAATGGGGGCACCTAGGGGCTCCCATGTTATGCCACTTCTACGCGCGCTGCATTGGCTCCCGGTGGCCCTCCGGGTGCGCTTCAAGGTCTTGGTCACTATCTTTAAAGTGCTCCATGGCTCGGGACCAGGTTACTTGCGAGACCGCCTCCTGCCACCATCGGCTTCCCACCGACCGGTACGCTCCCATAGAGTGGGCCTCCTCGGGGTGCCGCCGGCTGGACGGCTGGCGACCCCGAGGGCGCGGGCCTTCTCATTGGGAGCACCCCCTCTCTGGAATGAATTACCCCCGGAGGTAAGGGCCGCCCCCGATCTCATGGCCTTCCGTCGGTTGCTCAAAACGCATTTATTTCGGCAGGCCGGACTGGCCTAGGGGTTTTTAAATTTTAATCGGGTTTTAATCTTTTTAATACTTGTTTATATTTTATTAGAGCCATATTATATTTCAGTTTTTAAATTTTAATATTCTATGTTGTCTCATATTTTGTAGCTTGTTATATGTGTTTTTATTGGCTGTTCACCGCCCCGAGTCCCTTCGGGGAGAGGGGGCGGTATATAAATCAAATAAATAATAATAATAATAATAATTGACATTAATTTTAAAGACTTCATTAAACAGAATAATATTGATTAATCTTTCCAATAGAACAATAGAAACTCAGTTCATAAACAGAAATTGAACTTCTATCAGCATCCAAGCTGTAAAATTGGGATTGTAGTATCTATCCAACATACAAGGATTATTTTTTTGTTATTGCCAGCCATACTTGAGAAATCTAAAATTGTTTATATACAGAATTTCATTTCAAATGTTGGTATATAATTTGAAACTACCTTCATATCATTAAACACTGTTGAACTTTGCAACAACGTATTAACACATTTATTGATATTAATTTTTTTAAAAAATCATGGGATAAGTCCATAGTGTACAATTAAATTTTCCCTCACCACCAAGAATAACTAATATTATTATGGGCATATTACTATGGTAATATTGATATTCAAATTATTTATTCCAGGGTTCATTCAAATAATTAACTTCTACAAAAACCTATAGTTAGAAAGAACTAAAATATATTCCAGTGTTGTTATACAGCTTGCTTTCAGAAGTTGTAGGTGCTTCATCACTGGAGGTTTTTAAGAGGAGACTGGACAGTCACCTTTCGGAAATAGTATAGGGTCTCCTGCTTGAGCAGGGGTTGGACTAGAAGACCTCTAAGGTCCCTTCTATCTCTATTGTGATTGATTGGTGGGTAGATTGATTGATAGCAGTAGTTTTTCAAGGCCTTTCGGAAGGCAGGGTTCAGGGCAGAGGTGGTATTCAGCTGGTTCTGACCAGTTCTGGATAACCTGTAGCAGAAATATTGAGTAGTTCGGAGAACTGGCAAATACAATCTCTGATTGGAGATTTTATAGTATCCTTCCCCTGCCATGCCCACCAAGCCATGCCCACAGAACCGGAAGTAGAAAAATTTGAATTCCACCACTGGTTCAGGCCCCTATCAAATCTCAGAGCAAGTAATATTCCAAAGGATAGGGGTCACTACCATGAAATATGCTGCCTTGACTCCACTAGATGGCAGCATTTAAGGAAGAGGGCCTGGAACACTCAGCATCTCTGATCGAATGATATAAGCAGATACCTTCAGGGAAATTTAATTAGAGAATACTCAGTCATAAAGAATAATTGTATGATTTGATATAAGCTTCATAACTGTAGTTTGTTCACAGTTAGTTGCATAAGTTGTAAATTTGCATTTAAGACATTCATCAGATTTTACAGGTCAGCAAATTTTTATATTATTATTCTTTAATAGCTATTTTTCTGTGTTAATACCAGTTACTTCTTGTGCATCAGCATGAACTTTTCAACTAGTTAGAAAAAATACCATTGGAATAAGGATATCATATGCAATTGGCTCCGGGTTGTACTGAAAATGTTTGCTAAACGTCATTGCTAATCCTCCTTTCCTCCCAATTGAGATATTAGTCAGAATTATGCCTTAAAGGTAAAGTTATGTCATACATCTTTCATTTAAATGTAAGAGCTGCCACCTAAAACACTAGGCTAAAATACTAAAAGCAGGGCTTTGATCTATTCTGGCAAATGCCTGATCTCACCCTGTGTAAGGGAATTTTAAATGAAATATGCACAATATTTAAAGCTGACATTATATATTAGCTAGTAGGGATACTGAGCTGCCTACATCTGATATTTGCCATGTGTGGAAGCAACTGTAAATAACTCCATATTGTCCTACAGTGAGCCACATTTGATGATTTAATCATGTTAATTGGATGAAGGGCAGGCAATCTAGTGCCCTCCAGATGTTTCAAACTACAAGATCAATAAAGTCCTGCCATTGGCCACGCTGCTAGGGTTGATTAGTTGAAATCCAAAACATCTGCAGGGCACCAGGCTTACTGCCCCAGAATTAAATAGTTATGAAATTTTAATCCAGTCTTCCGAACCTGGGCATCTTCCAGATGTGTGGACCTCAACTTCCAGAACTCTCAACAATGATCATACTGGCTGGAGAATTCTCAGAGTTCATTTGGAGGGCATCCAAGTTGAAGAAAGCTGTCTTAATCATTATGTAGAAGCAAAACTCATAAATGGATGGAAGGCCTGCATCTAGTCAAGCATGTGCCAATCTAGTGTAGTCATTGCAAGTCATTACAGAAAAAGAATCTTTATCCAAAGAATTTCAAAAACTGAAGCTCAAAACATCAACTTCAAATTTATTAGAAGTGTATTATGAGATAGGAAAAGAAAAAAAAACCACCTAGGTACTTGATGCCAAACCAAATATTAAGTGATAGAAGGGTATATTCTCATCTCATGGTGTCCAGGTTTGGACTTCCAGGTTTGTGAATGGTTATTTATCTAGCTGCTATTGGTTTATCTATTTTATTGTAAAGCACCCAGAATCACTTAATCAAACAAAGAAACGAACGAACACACTTCAGGGGAATAGTTATTTTATTAACAGTAATCCAACACAGAGAGAAACTATTTTGTAGAATGCCCCATCAGAGATGAGAAGCAGCACTGGAAATTTAGCAATTAAAGATTATATGGTTAACTGATGCGGTGAGAAAAATAGTAATCTTTCTTTCACTTTTCATCAGAATGATTAGGGGTGACTACAAAAGTAAGCCATCTCTGTTTCTCTTTTTAAATGTTATAAGGACTTTCTGTAACCATTTGAGAAATTCTCTTGAATCAGAAGATAGGGGAATTTTGACTATGCTTTTAGGAAATCTGATAGTTCACATACAGTTCAGTACTACAGAACATGCTTATAATTTTCAATAATTAATTGTTTAATCATGCAATCAAGTTGCCATGTTTCTTAAAAGTTCAAAGAAAATTAAGATTAACAAATCACAGAATTTTGCTTTCAAGCATGTCAAGCTTAACATCATTTCTTGCCTTTGTCTAATAATAATATTCTTTTTGGAAATACATCTTATGGTTTAATGTAGTACACATCTACTATTTCATTGGGGACAGTGATGTTTTTAAAACAGATATTTCTGCAAATCTGGTCCCAAAGAGCAAAACATTTGTGGAGCTGTTTTCAATTATAATATTCAACACAACC
This sequence comes from Bungarus multicinctus, assembly GCA_023653725.1. Classification (NCBI taxonomy): domain Eukaryota; kingdom Metazoa; phylum Chordata; class Lepidosauria; order Squamata; family Elapidae; genus Bungarus; species Bungarus multicinctus. The sequence goes on from CM042849.1 coordinate 24,685,701, forward strand.
AGTTAAGGCCAAAGCTCCTAATTTACGACAGGGCTTGTTAATTTGCTACACTGAATTTGTAGTGTTTAAGTAAACATTGCACTTCTGGATGACAGATAGCTAAACACTGAAATAAAACTAAAGAAACATCCATAACTTGTAGGACTTTGAAAGAACTTCCGTAGCTTCAGAAACAAACCAAATTCAGACAGCCAACAACTGATGCAGGACTGAAAATAATAGTTATTTTCAGGACCACTTGATGGGGCTCAAAGTTGACTCAGCCAACTTTTCAACTTCTCAAGGTCAGTAAAATGAGAACCAAAATTGTTAAGGACAATATGTAAGTAATGCAATATATTGTAAACTGCTCAGAGAATGTTACAAAGTGTTACAGTGAGATATATAATGCTAAATGCTATTGCTATTGCTATATTAACAGGTGTCCTAAATATCTCTTGATTATGGGGCAAAAATTGAGAATGTGTGTATCTGCAAATCAAAATACTAATTCTTGTTAGGAGGTTTCAAGAGCCTCAAAGTCCCTTATGAAAGTTTAATTATCTTTAAACATTAAACCAGATGTGGATAATCTCTCCAGCAAAGATTTTAGTCTTTCAGTTTTGACTTGATTAAGGAAGTTATCTGTAGAAAAGTGTATGTGTGTTAATGTGCATTAAAGCAAAAGACTTCAGAAAAATATCTAGTAGTAGGCTGTTCACTTGTGTTCTGATTATCTTGTAGTAACTCTTCAATCCCTTATAAATTCTCAATCCATGTGCTCATGCATGAATATAACAGGTTTGAAACAAAGCCACATGTTTATCACCCAGACAATTTTATCTTTTTTTTTCTAAGCAGGTCAGGATGTTTTGTTGCTAAACAACCTTCTAAGCTTTTTTTTTTTTTGGAGGGGGGGGGGGACCAGAGTGTGAAATTCCAGTTGTCCCAGACATTTAGACATGCCCGTTTTTATTTCCTCAGGCACCAAATTGACTAACCTAGGGTTTGTGCTTATAAATAACACCAATTGTTAGGTCACAACTAAAGCACATAGCCAGCAACAAATAAATGGCAGTTATTAACGATAATACACTCACCTACCTAACTATAGGGTTTCAGGCAAGATTTTTACTACTGGTTGACAGAAAAAGTATCAACAATCTTTTTTAATTCTTTGTACTTTTCTATTTCTAATTAAATACATTATTGACGTCAGTGACTGTCTCAGGAGAACTTTGAGAAGTAAGTTCAGAAGTTAAACTGGGCAAGGAGCCATTGACATTTACAATAAGGACAAGCTCCAGAAAATAAAGCTGAATCTGTTTTATTTTATTCATGCTTCAGTACTGCTATTCCCCTGCCACAGAAATGTGCCCTTTTGCCTTGATAGAAACAGGATTTTGTTCACTTTTTTTTTCTAATACCACTAGGGCAATACAGTATGTATCTATAGAGACCAAAGTATTATCATGATCATTATTATTTATTAATTTTGTATCCTGCCTCTATTACTTCAAAAGTAAATTCAAGGCAATGAAATACATAATACTTCTTTCTCCTTATATTTTTATCCACAGCCACACTCTATGAGGTGGTATTCAGCAGGTTCTGACCAGTTCTGGAGAACCGGTGGCAGAAATTTTGAGGAATTCAGAGAACCGGCAAATAGCACCTCTGATTGGCCCTGCTCCCATTCTCTGCCTGCCAAGTCCCAGCTGATCAGCTGGGTCTCCTTTTGTTGCCCTGCACAGGAGAACGGAGCTGAAAAGCAGATTAGTAGAGTGGGGAGGGAATGGGATTTTGCAGCAACCTTCCCCTGAAGCAGGGTAGGAATGGAGATTTTATACTATCCTTCCACTGCCATGCACACCAAGTCATGCCCACCAAGCCATGCCATGCCCACCAAGCCATGCCCATAGAACTGGTAGTAAAAAAATTTGAATTTTTTTTGAACATCTGTAGTTATGAAAATCTTTGAAAGGCTTGTGCTGCCCCACCGAAAACCATTACAGATCTGCTGTTAGATCCCATGTAGTTTGCATACCTAGCAAATAGATTGACAGACGATGCTGTTAACATGGTTCTGCATTACATCCTACATACCTATGCAAGGGTCCTCTTTGTAGACTTCAGTTCAGCATTCAATACCATCATTCCAGATACTCTTCTAACTAAATTAAACCAACTAGCGGTACCTGAACACACTTGTAAGTGGATCATAAGCTTCCTAACAGACAGGAAGAGCAGGTGAAGCTAGACAGAATCACATCTGATACCTGTACAATCAGCACAGGGCCCCCCCAAGGCTGTGTGCTATCTCCACTTCTCTTCTCCCTATATACCAATGACTGTATCTCAAACGATCCATCTGTTAAAATACTGAATTTTGCTGATGACACAACAGTGATTGGTCTCATTTGAGATAATGATGAATCCACATACAGACAGGAGATTGTACAACTTGCCTCATGATGTAACTGGAGCAATCTGGAACTGAACACATTCAAAACTATAGAAATGGTGGTAGTCTTTAGAAGAAACCCTTCTATACTACCACCTCAATAGAGACCTTCAAATTTCTAGGTTCTACTATATCACATGACCTAAAATGGACACCTAACACCAAAAACGTCATCAAAAAACCACAACAAAGAATGTTCTTTCTGCGCCAACTCAGAAAGCTCAAACTGCCCAAGGAGCTGCTGATACAGTTCTACTGAAGAATCATTGAGTCTATCATCTGCACCTCTATACTTGTCTGGTTTGGTTCTGCAACCCAACAGGATAGACACAGACTTCAGAGGATAATTAGGACTGCAGAAAAAAAAAACAATTATTACCAACCCACCTTCAATCGAGAACCTGTATACTGCACAAGTCAAAAAGAGGGTTGTGAAAATATTTACAGACTCTTCACATCCCGGACATAGACTGTTTTCAACTGTTTTCCTCAAAACGACGCTATAGAGCACTGCACAGCAGAACAACTAGACATAAGGACAATTTTTTTCCTGAAAGCCATCACTCTGCTAAACAAATAATTCCCTCAATACTATTCAACTATTACAAAGTCTGCACTACTATTACTATTAATCTTCTCATCACTCCTTATCACCCATCCCCTCCCATTTGTGATTGTATGACTGTAACTTTGTTGCTTGTATCGTTACAATTTATATTGACTGTTTCCTAGTATGATTTGATTGCTTATTGTACCCTGTGACTATCATTAAGTGTTGTACCTGATGATTCTCGACTCTTGACAAATGTATCTTTTCTTTTATGTATACTGAGAGTATTTGCACCAAGACAAATTCCTTGTGTATCCAGTCACACTTGGCCAATAAACTATTCTATTCTATTCTATTCTATTCTATTCTATTCTATTCTACTCTATTCTACTCTACTCTATTCTAGAATCCCACCACTGGCTGAGATGAATGAGAATGACTGGGCCAAAGTTACCCAGCTGGCTTTCATGCCTAAGGCAGTGCTAGAACTCACAATTTCCTGGTTTCTATCCTGGTGCCTTAACCACTGGTCCAAACTGGCTCTCAGCACATCATCATCATCATATGATAATTAGATTATTGTGTTTGCACAATATACTAAGACAAGGTGGCTGACATACCATAAAGTTTGGGTTCAAATGTGCCTTGCTTTGTGGGTCAGAATATCAGGAGACTAAAATCACAAATGCACAAATTGTAGTAGCGTTCAAATTATATCCAGACAATGCCTTTATTAGATAAAGCTGTAACTATGCATACTTCTTCTTAAACCACATATTCACTTACTTTGCTGCATATACTTTTCCATAACCAGCAGAGTAAGTTATCTTGTATATTCAAAACAGTCCAAAGTTGTTACACCACAGTGGTCAATTATTCAGAGGAACTAAGAAATTTTAGTACATAACACTTTTAAATAATGCTAACGCCACAACACTCTGAAGAAAAGATATGTTTCAAATTAGTATATTTATGCTCTTCTAATATGCCCTCTCTTATCCTTGTTTTTGTGTTTATACCAGATAAACCTGTGTTGCAGTGTTCCTCTCTTTCACCAGATTTCAATTCTGATTATGTCAGTGCTGCCCATAAATTATATAGTTGTCATTTTCGCTATGTTAGCACTAGCACTAACATAGGAAAACTGATATCTTGTGCCTTCTGCCATGTTAGTATATTTGAAAGAGTTGTTAAATATCAGAATAGGAAACTAGGAAATTCCCAATAGAGATTCCCTTGAGCTTCTGCCAGCCTTACCAGGTAATGAAATAGGAAATGTGACCAGAATGTAGTTCTACTTTATTGTAAAACTACATTAACCGAATTTAACGAACCTGAAAGTACAATTTTCCCACTATCATTTTTACAATCCCTTATATGAGGCAGGGTCCTTCCTGAGATTCTTGTTCTGTCCACTTGGTAGCTGTGGGCTATGCACAGGGTGGGATTCAAATTTTTAACAACTGGTTCTGTGAGTGTGGCTTAGGTGGTGGGCGTGGCTTGGTGGTCATGTGACTGGATGGACATGGCTTGGTGATCATGTTATTGGATGGGTGTGGCCAGCTGAATATCACTCACATTGAGGCATGCATCTCCTTGCCTGGCCTCTCGTGACTGTTGGGATGCTGCAACAGTCATAAGTGTGAAAAATGGACATAAGTCACTTTTTTCAGTGCCATTGTAACTTTGAATGGTCACTCCACACATGCAAAAGAGGGAAAGAAAACTTTAAAGAAATTCCTGAGACAGGAAGTCTAGTCCTGCCAAGAATGTAATAAGGGTTAATGGAGAGGCAGTTTCTGTAAGCACACCAGAATGTTTCCTTCCTACCTTCCTTACAGGATTAGGCCAGTAATTTCTTCTAACAATCGGTTCTCCGAACTGCTTAAATGTTAACAACCGGTTCTAGCAAATAGGTGCAAACTGGTAAAATCTCACCCCTGGCTATGCATCATCTTATTTGACCATTCCCTAGGCAGCACCTCCCTCCTGGTGTCCCAAAGTTATCAACATACCATTACATCTTCTCTAAATCTTGTTATCAGACAGTTCTTGATAAGATATCTCTTTTTTGTCTTCTCTCAATTCTGATTTTTTATTTCTTACTCTAGCTTCACTGGTACTCAACCAGTTGGCATTAGTCTTCTTGCCCCACATTCATGCTTGCTGTCCTTGTATTTTTTTTATTGTGATAAAAAGGTAAAAGGTCTTAATTTGTGCTTAACATATCAATCTCTTAATCTTAGTGATTTAATGTAGAATTGAGTTAAGCTACATGAAAGTTAACAGCGTTTTGTGCACCTTCGGTGTTTAGTCATGCTGGCCACATGACCATGGAGATGTCTTCAGACAGTGCTGGCTCTTCGGCTTTGTAATGGAGATGAGCACCATCCCCTAGAGCTGAAAATGACTAGCACATATGTGCGAGGGAGACCTTTACCTTTATCTTTACATGAAAGTTAGTTTGATTCCACTTCTAGCTTTTTAGCATAGACTGACAGGCGGGGGTAGGATCTGAAAGGGTTAACTACCAGTTCACTGATTTACGAGGTTCGGTGATTTACGATGTGCTTCCCTGCATGCTGTGGCTAAATTGTCATCAGCATGCTGCGTGCAGAGAAGCAGCCTTTCAAAAAGCCTTCTTTTCCTGCTTTTTTAACTGCAGCTGTGCCTTGCACAACAGCTGAAGTTAAAAAAACTCAGGAAATAAAGGTCAGGTAAGAGCCTGGGTGGGTGGGTGGACAAAAACATCAGCAGACATAGAACCAGTTCTATGTCTGCTGTTCTTCAAGCTACCGATTCTTCAGAGGTGGACAGAACCGATAGAAACCCACCCCTGCTGACAGGTCATTCAAATGGCAGCCTTCAGATCAAAAAAGTTGCATAATTGTCACCTATAAAATTGTAATTGAAAATCAAGTAGACCTTAATGCACATTTTAGATAAATGATAATTTTAAATTCCTCCTCAGGCAAACTGGAAGAACTTCAAGGAAGAGCAAAAAAAAAGAGCACAGGATTGGGAATTAAGTCCTTTAAGAAGAAGTTGTAAATGCTTAACTGAAGAAACTACTATGACTGGGAGGGGATATGATAATGGTTTTAACATTTTTGAAGAGTTGTCAAAAGAAGATCAAGACCTGTTTTATATCATCCAAAAGTGCAGGACAGGGAATAATGGGTTTAAATTTCAGGAAGGCAGGTTCCTGTTGAATGTTTGGAGGCATGACCTTGAAGAATAAGAGCAATTCAAGACTGGAACAAATTACCTTTCTGGTAGTGGTTTCATTTTTGCTGATTGTTTTACACCAGAAACTGACTAGACATTTTCTATTTTTGGATTTTTTTTACTGAACAATTTTGGAGCTGATGCTGTAAATGCCTTTTTCTTCCATATGATTCTGTAATTTTAGTCAGAGTAGATTAAGATGAAAGTTGACAAGGATTGTCCTGGTTTTCCAGATCCTCTCAGGCCCTAGAAGGCTGTGAAGATCTAGCTTTTATTCAAGTATTGGCTCAAAATGTGAGTTTAGCCCCCCCCATAGTTCGCAAAGTTGGCTTTGATATACAGTGCCTTAATTATTGTATTTTGTGTATTTTATTTTAATTTGTGTGGGTGCTTGATTTTAAAGATATTGTTGTTACTGTTAATTGGTGTTAGCCTCTCAGAGTTCAATATGTAAGATGGGCAGCCATTTAAATTTTCTAACATAAACAAATAATATAAGGAAAGGAAGATACATGCTTAGTTTCTGACCCACTCTCTCTTCCAATGGACATTTCCTCTTCTTCTCACTGTTTATTTGCCCAGTTCATTTGTCACAGGAATAATCCAGATTACTTGCTCTTAATCAAACATTTCAATGAGGACGCAAGAACCGTATCCAAGTGGCAGAAGCCAAAGTGTCTTCTCCACAATGGACTGGGTGAAGCAAGATTGGAAGGAGGAGGCATCTTTTCATTCTCTTACTACACTGCTTATGGCCCTGCATCTCAAAGTCCTCTGTGTGTTTTGCTTTTTAAAAGAGTTACCCAAACTTTCTTGTGCCCTTCTTGTTTTTTTAAAAAAACTATTTACTTATAAACAGAAATCCCGTTGTTGGTAGATTATGGATGGATGAATCTTTTTTATGTATCGTAGGGACCTTCCAATCAGAATTATGTGCTTCAAATTTTTAATTTAAATATTTACAAATCCAAAACAATCTGAACACAAATATTGCATTTCTATAGTTCACCCACTGTGTATCTTTAACAATAAAGCCTAATTAAAGATTGGGGAAAAAAAACAATTATCTGTAAATAATTTGCATTCTCTTTACTTGGTTTGCATGAACACAACAAACAAACCTACATATCTATTTAATGCCAATTAAAAGAAAGAAAAATTTTGTTCTACTTACATTTCAAATGCAATTGTTTTAAATGTTAGCAGCTAGTGTTAGCAGCAGCAGAAGCTAAACATTTCCAAAGGATTTCAAACAGTTCCTTTGAAAGATACCCTCTCTAAATGTCTTTTCTAACTCCCTAGAAACAAAACAAACCCTATTGCTGATTTCATCTTTCCAATACTATTTCACCCCCAAGGTCATTCAAAATATATTCCTGCTGCCTGTGGTTAGGAACAAATGATTTAATATTGGGTGACAAAATGCTAGCAGATGGGATAGGATTGACACAATGAAAAGTGGTACAAATAAAATTCCACTCCTGCCTCCTGGAGAGATCAGAATTCCATCTTCTTGCATTTGTACTTTCCCCAACCAGGTTTTAAACAGCCCCTCAGAATCCACATTCCACAAATATATATTAATGATACTAATACAATGACATGTTGAGAAAAGATAGTAGGCTAGGGGAAAGGTTATACTGACTGCCTTTCACAAAGCAGACTCAGTAACAGCATGGATAAAAGATAGAAAATGTTTTCTAAAAATGCCAGAGTAGTATTAAAAGTACTGTACTCAACACTCAGCATGCAACCAAATCTCTCATTGTGAAAAGTACACAATGGTAAATCTGTAAAGCTTCTAGTTTCTAGGTAAACTAGAAGTATTATGAAAAGACGAATCTTTGTCTCTATTAGCCCTAGTTTTATTCTTCATAGCCATGAATTTATGTTAACTTACATGCTGACTCTCATCATTTCCCTGAAAAATTATTATTTAGTTTTATTCCTCAAATAATGCTTTATTCAGCCAAAAATAATAAACCGGGATGAATCATCCTGCATTTAAAGTTGTTACTCAGTGGTATCTGGGGCTGGAGAACAAAGATCAGAGTGATCCAAACAGTTTTGGATTTTTTCTAAATACATTATACATTTTTCTAAATACATTGAAGGCATACCTAAATGTGCAAAACTTATGAATTTTTTTAATACATTTTTTATTTCAAGTCTTCATTAAAAACAAGGCTGGCAAAAACATAACTGGACCACAGCTGCAGAAGGTAAAATATAGATTGAGCCACAACATTGATATTTTCAAGCAGAAGAAGAATTTAGATTGTAAATTTATTTCCAAGTTTACAAAAAAAAAGTAAAGTTAATATTGGGTTTGTTTTTTTTTTACTTTTTGAAAGAACAATTTGTAAAAAGTATCTTTTGGACTTTCAATTTGAAAACTCCTAATTAAGGAAGATAATTATTATAAATTGGTGCAACAAATTAAAATGGATTTGCAGAACTGGAAAAATCTACAACTATCATTGATGGGAAAAGTAGCCACCATAAAAATGAATATCTTGCCAAGATTACTGTATTTATTTCAAACAATACCAATAAAACTGGAGAAAAAATATTTTGAAGAATTAAATAAAACAATATTAAAATATATTTGGCAAGAAAAAAAAGCAAGGATAAACTTGAAAATGTTGCAAGATTCTAAAAAATAAGTTTTGATTTTGGGCTACCAGATTGGGAATTGTACTATCAGGCTTCAACACTTATTTGGTGAAAGAATGGATTGGATTGAGGAAAAAAGACTACTGACCTTGGAAGGACATGATCTCGAATTAGGCTGGCATGTTTTTTTATGGTATGGAAAAAACAAAATACATAGCTATTTCCAAAGACATTATGTTAGGAATGCATTATTATTAGTTGGGAAGTAAATTAAAGAACAACATTATTTGAAAATACCAATCTGGCTTTCTACAATGATTTATCCAAATATTATTGATATAGAGAATGTTACCAGATATAAAGATATTTTAAATGAAAAGGGAAAAATTAAAACTAAACAGGAACTGAATGATCAGGGAATTGAGATAACATGGTGGTCATATGTGCCGATACAATCAAGACATGAGAAGGATGTTAAAATGTATGGTTTAAATAAAGAATTAACAGAATTAGAACAGATATTAACAGGAACACATGAAAAATTAATAAAGAAAATATATAGCTATTTGTTATCAAGATGGAAGAGGAACAAGTAAAAGAGATGATAGTATGGGCTAAAAACTTTGGCTATTAGATTAAGTTAGATCAATGGCAGAAATTATGGGATAGAAACATGTTTAAGGATAACCCTACAAAATGTTGGAAATGCCACCAGATACCTAGTTCATACTATCATATGTGGTGGACATGTCAAAAAATGAAAAAATATTGGACAAAAATACATACCTGGCTTGAAAAACAACATATAGATTTGAAACCAGAAACATTTTTGCTGGGCATTCTACCAGACAGGTATAACAAAGGGAATGTATATCTGATTTTACATGTATTGACTGCAGTGAGAATAGTATTTGCACAACAATGGAAAAGTGAAGAGAGCCCAACAGATGAAGATGTGATTAGAAAAATATTAGAATATTAGTGCAGAAATGTATAAGGTAACACAATGAAGAAACTGAATGTTTTTTGACTTGGGTCTTATTTTATGAATGGTTAGCTGATTAAAAACAGGAGCTAGAAATAGGGAAATATATGAAATGATTAGTGATATAAGGAAATTACATTAACTTGTTATTTTTGAATTTTGTTATGAAAAACATGCAGGATAGCATGAATATTGTATGAAGTTGTTTGGACATTAAACATTAAATAATTGCAATGGGATCGAACTTTTTGTTGTTAGTTTGACAGAGGATTCATTGACAAGCTTCCTCAGTCAGAGCAAGGCAATTAGGCAGAAAGTCCAAATTGTGTTGTAGAGTTGTTGAAATGTACCAATCCTGCCATACTAATGTCAGGGGTTATATCCCCAAATATGTTGTTGAAGGTGGCAATCTGCCAATGAAAATTCTCAATCATCCAGGAAGAGTTGTCTGAAGTTGTTTAAAGATTGAATTATTGCAACTGGATTGATTTTTTTTCAGGATACTGGTCTATTTACTTTCTCTGAGCTAAACCTACCTCACCAGTTTTTTTTTTACTGTGGCAATGATATGGCATGCAAAAATGAACAAGAAGTACTAGGTATGCCTCTTTGAGCTTTTGGAGAAAAGGAAAACCATACCTCTAATAATTAAGAGCAAAATGAAGAATCAATAAATTCAAATTGGAAAACACCATAAGGGAAAATAAGAAGTTCATCTTGAATTTATTTTATTGATTAGCCCTCATATCAAAGTGCAAAGTTCCAGACACAAATTATTACTAAAATCTGATAAAAACAATTTTAAATGGAATTGGATAAAATGCAATTTAAAATAAAATTGGAATAAAATACAATAATTTAATATATAGATAAATAAAATATGATAAAGTTATATTTTGGTATCAACCTTGCAATCTACCCCAATCAATCCTACATATGCCAATCTCAATCAAACCATTTTGCTCAAGTACTGTGCGATGTTAAATGTTATTTTCAGATTTTGGCCGCACTTGAGGTAAGTTGTTTTGATATGAGGATCATCGTATGTGTCTGCAGGTCTGTGTTCACTTAGTTTACTGATGCTGAAAAGAAGAGGGAAACTGCTCGATCTTCTCCCTACTTCTCTAGTCAGGACAACTGAAGGGAAGCTGCAAACCATCCAATTAGCCTTTTCCAAGACTTGAGACTCAGGAAATGATAGAAAGGTGACATAAAATCAGGGACGATGGAACAAGCCAGGATTTCGTCAAATTCACGCAATGATTGACACAAAGCATGCAAAGCCTTGTTGCAAATATGAAAGGAGCTGATCTCATCCTTAGGCTTTCTTTTGTCCCCTTTATTTTTTCAATGGAAAATAAAAGTACTTTTTTAAAAATACAACTTTTGCGGTCATTTTAAATATGCAATATCAGAATTGGCATTCTCAAAGGTGCTTTTTCAAAAGGAAACTGAAAAAGCAACTTTGAGACAACCATGACCTGGATGACTGAAAATTTCCATAGACATCTGAATTTGAAATAAATCAGATCAAATCTCCAACATTACTATAATTGTAAAGATGTGAGAGGCTGGAATTGCTGTTGAATTGGTTCAGACTCCTCATGACAAATAACACTTATTTTCATTTCAATATTGTTATTGTTTTTTTATTATTGTTGCCATTGTTTTACTATGTTCCATAATTTAAACTTATATTTGTCTAGAAGGAGTTAATTCATGCATCTTTGAAACGAACAGAAGCATATAAGGCATATAAAAGGCATACAAAAGCATATAAATTCATTCTATTAAAAATAATAAATCCATCAACTTTTAAAAATTAACAGAATCCTGCTTCCATTTTATTTATTTATTGGTTCTCGATATGTCTGTGTTTCACAAAAGCTTCCAGCAGTTTGGAACATATATAATGCAATCAAACATCCATGACAATCAATTTTAAAATTAAATAAATTCAAATCAAATTAGACTGTCCAGTGTGATTATACATGATAAATAATTTAGACAGTTTCCTATGATAACCAGGGGATCCTAACACAATTAACAAACCATATCATCTAATTAACCACCAAACACCCTCTGAAATAGGTCCTCTTCTCAAAAGCAGGCACTGATGGAGACAAATCCTATTTCTGGCAATTATTTTTTGTAGGAAAAAGTTTGCAACAAAAGTGTTTGCAAGCTACCACTTGACTCTTATCAGAAAAAATATGCATTTTATCATTTGGAACTGATAAATCAGTTGCAAATCAATTATAGACTAATGTGCTAATATACAGTTTAAAGACAGTGAAAATGAACATGAATAACTATATAGAATCCTATTAGTCTAATTGTTCTGGAATAAACACAAACAAAGGAAAATGTTAAATAAATTTACTGGCCTTGAATAAAGGAAGCGTCATGAATGACATCAGGGGCAGCATCTGTTTTGTATGATTTTTATCTTTCTGTGTTAGTTTCAAGAAATATGTGCAACAGAAGCATCCTCTTAGCAATATGATGGTATCATCTCCTGAGTGATAGCTGCGATAATATTGAAATGGTCCAGCTGGAAGATAGACCACAAAGTTCCAATTGCAAAGAATGCAGATTCTATAGGAAAAGCCATGCTTTCATCTCCCTATTGAGGTTGACTGGCTTTTTGAAACCATTTCCCTAGCAGTGAGGGAACCATTTATGGAAAAAACATGCAGATAGGATAATGTATAAGGGTCCCCACCATTACTCACACCAACTGAGTGATGAAAAATGGGTCAGACATTTTAAAGTTTTCCTTTTATGCATTACTTTTTGTCAAATAACTAAAAGCAACTCAAACCAAATGTTGGCATGATTCATAGACTAAGCAATTGCAAAGAGCTTCTTCCCATAAGGTTTTTAAAATAGATACAATATGCGATTTAGGGTTTGTGTAAGTGTATGTGTGTACATGTGTGTGTGTATGTGTGTGTGTGTGTGGAGAAAGGGAGCCAAAGACAGCTAAGTCAGCTTTCACCAACTTGGCAACTCTGAAAACCAGCCTTCCCCCTGGTGGTCTCACTGGCACAGACTCTGGAAAAGCTTTTGATATTCTGCTCTTTTGATTGATTGTTTTGGTGCCTATGGTTGTCCTCATTATTGATTTTATATTTCTCTTGTGAACAGTTTTAACTCTACATTTGGACGGTTGCAATTAATTTCTGCTACTAATCTTGCATAAGGGACTGCAACCTCAGCTATATGTGAACTTAATAAATAAATAAGCAAATAAGTAAATTGCTTCCAGAATTTGAAGTCAGCATGACCATTGCTGAGATTTGTGGATGTTAAAGTCTGAAGATATCCAGCTGAAGGCAAACTTCTCAATTTAATGAAAAGAGGTTCGTGTCTGTTTGGGTGTCTCTGTCTTCTGCCGCTCTTTTTCTCCCTCTCTCAATATCTTTCATGTTCCATTTTTGGAATTCACATATGTGCTTTCTCTGTGAGAAGGGACATAATAATCATATGGAAGATAGGACATTTTAAAATATCTGGCTTTTTTTCAGTAACTAGGAAGATGGTGCACTTCAGATCCTCAGAATTGAAGAAAGAATCTCCTTGCATTCATTTTATTGCCTTTCTTTTTTAAAAAAATAAATAAATTTTAAAATCACTTTTATTCACAAAATTAAAACATACAAATACAGACATGTAAAAAATATTAGTATATAACTAAACCATATTTCTTTCCATTTGTTATCGAGCTTGGTAAGTCCTAGTTCTTCTTTAGACGTTGGTTTAACACTATTCTTCTATAAATAAATAAATTCGTTTAATATATTGTAATATTTTCATATTATTTAACTATTAAATAAGAGAATGTGATACACAATACTAATAATAATACTAATAAGTAACAGGAAAGCTTTGCCAAATATAGATTCTACATTAATAAAAAATGCTAAATTTATATTATTTCTTAAATTCATTTACTTGTTTCTCCCCTTTTTTTGTCTTCTGCCCATTTATACCATTTGTCCTATATTCGATAATATTCTGTGTCTTCCTTTCCATTAATCTTTAGTGTAAGTCTTTCCATTTGGACACAATCATAGGCTTTCTGAATAGTAATGTGTATTGGTGGTGTATTAGGGTTTTTCCAATATTGATCTAAGCGAAATACGTGCCGTAGTTAATAAGTGTATGGTCAAATATTTTATTATGGAGGAATTGCCTTTCATACTATATTAATATTCCAGTTTAATAGGCTGAAGGTAGGGAGGGATGCCCATGAAAATCAAATCACTGTTAATGTGAAGAGAATTGCTATACATGTGCAAATCACATAAAGACTTTACCCCTCCCATACAAAATCTTATTGAGAACTCTTAAACTAAGAATTTATTACATAGAAATGTGTTCTATCTAGTCATCCCATTTCAGACTGCTATTTTGACATTTTAAAAACTTCTTTTAAACTATTTGATTTAAAAAAAAAATTCCAAATTATTCTTGGAATATAGCATAAAAGAAATCTGGGACATTACTGGAAAGTTCATAATTTTTGTTTGTTTCCAATTATTATAAAATCCCCAATAGGTGCACAATGAACTGATTGTAGCAGGTTTAGTTGCTAATTAAATATGGGCACAGGGCATATATTTTAACTACTGTATGTGAACAGGTATGCAAATGAACTGATATGACTGAATTACATTTCTCTTATATTCAGAGCCCTGTCTTACCAGCATCTTAAGCAAACGTATCTCCTAAACTGGTGCTTATTTATTACTAGATTTAAAAAATGAAAAATCCCAGTGTCATAAAAGTTGAAATTAAATTCAGTTGATTAACGTATGATGCTTCTTAAATTAGAATCAGAGAGTTAAGAGAGACCCTAGAGTTTATCTAGTCCAGTGTTTCTCTGGAACTTTGCAATTTTAAAATTACTGAGGTTAAGAAACGTTGATTTAGGCCAAACCCCTGTATAATGTTTAGCCATAATCTCTGAGACTCTCATGTTATGTATTATTTGAAGAGTGTAACATTTACAGAATGGCTGTCCTAAAAGACTACATCCTGTCAAAAAATTCTCAGTTATGTGAAAGATTATGGATAAGGTTACCCCCTTCAATTTGTTTAGCTTAGTTCCAATATCCAAACTAACTTTCCACTTATGAATATGGTTATGCTTTCAAACTAAGTTCTTTTTTAAAAAATTTTAAAAAATTTAAAAAATTATTTTTAAACCATTTTTTCGTAATGTAAGGGGCATGTATGGGAAGAGAGATAATATTAGTCATCACAGTTTTGTTTTTACTATGCAGTAGTAAAATTTACTATGCCAATAGCTTCCTATTTAATTTTACCATAATATTTAACAAATTCTTTTAAACATGAAACTTGTCAAAATTAGATATATTGTGAATTATTTGGTAGGAAAGAATCTTTATATTTTAAATACAATTTCTTTAATTTTGGTCATTAACAAAGATTTTTTCAAAAAAGTGAATCAACTGAAGTAAGCTGAAAATTAAATAAAAAAATGAGAAAGTAGGGTTGACTAGTCTTTTTTTTAATATGTGTTAAAAATGTTTGTGGGTTTGTCCCAAAATATTTTTAAAAGTACATTATTCATAACAGTAATGAAGCTGATATATCCAACACATCTTTTTAGTACCATGTTTCTTTCTATCTTAAGCTATTTGCATTATAGATAAAAATAAATCGATGAAGAAACTCTAAATATCAATCATGTGATATTTATTATTCTTAATGAAAGCAAGGTTAAATTAATATATTTTCAACTGGTGCTCTTTTGTCTTTTGTTTTAAAAATAAAGTTATTGCTTAGAGAATTCAGTGCAGTCCATGGTCAGAAAGAAGAATCTGTTAATCTTAAATTATGATGAGATTAGGGTCATCCAAAGATAAGGATGGAAAGGTGTTATCCCAAAAATCATGATGGTGACTACAATTGTACAGCTACAATTGACTTTTTAAACCGTCCCTATGGGTGTTTCTAGTGAAGATGCAACTTCAGTCTTCAGTTGGAATATTCTCGCTCTCCCTTCCTCCCTCGCTCTCCCTCCCTCCCTTTTTTTGCCTCTCTCTCTCCTCCTCTTCCTGTCTTCCTCTCCCTCCCCCTCCTTCCTCTCCCTCCCTCTCCCTCTCCCTCTCCCTCCCTTCCTCTCCCTCTCCTTCTCATTCTTCCTCCCTTCCTCTCTCTCTCCCTCTCCCTCCCTCTCCCTCTCCTTCTTCCTCCCTTCCTCTCCCTCTCCCTCCCTTCCTCTCCCTCTTCCTCTCCCACTCCCTCCTTTCCTCTCCCTCTCCCTCTCCTTCTCCCTCCATGTTCAGATTGTACTCTTTAATTCATTTTCATTTGTGTGAACACTGACACCCAGTGGGAGATTGACTAAATGATTGCCACCTATTTTAACTGTTTGAATGCTTCAGAGGGTCTCCTTTAAACCAATAGATGTCATTGTATCAGTCTACACCTACTTGAAAAGCCTGCATTAATTTTTTTTTCATTCTCAATATAAAATGTAAAACATAATCTATGAAGGCTTAAACAATTTAAAGACCATCTATCTGAGAGAGGACTTGTTTTATAAGGAACCTCTTAAACTTTAATAACTGCAGAAGTTGTTTGGGAGATGTCCCTATTTGAAAAGGCCCAAAGGGCCATTCTGAAGGAAGGAAAAATAGAGGAAACCATCCCAGTTTCATGTAGAGTCCAATATAAAGCCTGATTAATAATTGAAAGGATTGGTTGCATCATAATGTTTAATTCAAAACATGAAAACAAATTGAAATATAATTCCAAGATTTATTTCAGTAGAACAGGGCTTCATGAGTATTCATGTATATTGGATGCTAATGTTTTTTTAATCCTTTCTCATTAGGGTTTTTGGCTAAACACAATGAAGACTGACTCATGTACAAAATGTAGGCAGCAAAAAAGTACAAATACCAATATATTGACTAACAGAATAATGGGAAGGAAGTCTGGTGGAGAGATAAGTCAAGGGAGCCTTCTGGCTCAGGGTCCTTGAGAGTCTTAAAACACAGAGGTGGGTCCCCATGTTTGGAAATGCCATAAAGAGTCTTTTCATGTGACATTCCCAAAGGACTGTCCCCTTTGGCTAAGCCACATCCTTTCCATTCATAAAGTACTCTCCAAAGACACATTTTTAAAATTTAGTCATGTAACATGTTTTAACAATTTTTCTTACCTTTAAAATAGACTTTATTTCTATAGTCATTAAACATGTTTTATGCACTTTAGTAACTAAAAACCTAAGCACTTACCGCCATGCAGTATTCATTTTTTTTAAAAAAGGATTGCATTGTGATAAACATTTAACCTTTATGACAATGCAGATGTCATATGTCATATTTACAGTATATCAATATTTAATATTTAATATGAATATTAAGTCCACAGCTTCAGGACTTGTATAAAGTGTACAAAGTGTAACAATATTTCAAAAGTCTACAGGATCAACCATCTGGACTGGGAAGACCTTTATTTTGGCCATGTGTCCTACTTTCTTTCTTACTTGGGCAGATCGCTATATGAAGATCCCTTTTCTTGGCAGAACTATTGAGGCCAATCTGCTTTCAATAGTTCTGCCAATATATAGCACTGCAAGAAGTTCTGCCAAGTTCTGCCAAGATATAGCACCGCAAGAAGCCAGGAGACAAGCCAAAGCCTTAAGGTTGCTTACCCTACCTGGTAATCTCCAGATGTTCTGAGACTCTAGAAGTCACCAGTTACAGTTTATACCTTTGCTATCTCCATTATGTTGATTCATATACAAGTTGAAATCATATATTTTCTAGTGCTATAAATTCTTTTTTTTTTCTTTTTCTTCTTTTTTCTTTTTCTTCTTTTGGAGGAATATCAAGATTTGTGGGTGGTTTTTCAACTTGCTTTATTCTTGCTTCACCATACCTCTTGCTTTCTAAGTTTAAGCAAGCTGTCCTTCAGCATCTACTACAATCTATCAATAATATGGATCCCTGTTTCTTGGCTTGCCATTTTTAAGATGTATGGACTTCCATTCCCAGAATTTGAGGGGGCAGAAATATACACATCTTAAAGTTGGTAAGAATGAGTGCAATCAGCCCTGTCACCACACCTGATCTTACTTAAAACCTAGTCTGTTTTAGCTAGTGTCATAATTCTATTGTTGTTTTTTTAAAAAAAATTCTGATTTCATTTTCATGGATTCTACAAGATGGCATGTCACATTTTTGTCTCAACTATTGCTCACCTATTTAGAATCTGGACTAAAGTGAGCTATTGTTATTTCCTTATCTAATAAACTAATTCTACATTGCAACCTTCAACCATAATTAAAACTATTTTAAGTAATGTATCCGCTTGTTAGACAAAACAATGATATATAAGTGACAATCTCATTGACCTACATTAAAAACCCATTGATCTGATTCCCATATATTTTCATGATGAACTGAATTGTGTCTCCTTAAGCACCATATAGCATAGTTTCTGCACATTCTAAGGACTCCTAAAGTCAAACCTCAATTGGTAGAGAAAATGCCAGTAGAGTGAAGGGTAGTTCTGCTATTGCATTCAAAGAAAATGACCATATAGCCTTAAACAAGAGACTGGAAATGAGACCAATCCATAAGTATGTGTGAGAATTAAGGATTAATGTGCTTTGGAAAAACAGAAGACTGGCTTATGAATGCATCCAAAAGTCATCCTTTGTTTAAAGATGGAAACTAAACTTTACATTCATTGCCAGCTGCCTGAGCAACTTTTTATTTATGACCATTGGCTTAAGGATGCATACAGTGATATATTTATGTATCTCTACTGGGAAACCTGATTCAATCCACCTTCTTCAGATTGCCAGCATTTTTGGAATGGTAGAACTCACTGAGTCTCTAAAGATAGTAAGAATGGACTGCATTTTTACCTAGTCATATCCCTCTGACCCAAATGCTGTCTCAAATTAATTGCATATACTAAAGCTGCTTAACCAACAGAAAGCCAGAATTTATGTACACATACAGAGAAAACAAGTTCCAATGTATTTAATGAGCCTTACTCCAAAGAACCCACCAATAGAATTGCAGTTTAAATGGATGGCTCTGTCAATTGATTCAAGGAAAAAAAAATGCATTAACTCAGAAAGAAGTTCTTTTGAAATTCTATTTGTTGTTTTTTGTTCCAATTACTTTTATTAAGGAAGTAACAATGTCAAAGGCAGGAATTTTATCTTGTTTCTTATACATTTCCTAACATCCCCTGTCCCTCCCTTTATAACTAAATCCAGTTGATTCAAAGGCAACACAATCTCCTCCCTCAAGACCAAAGGGTCTATCTGACGCCATTCATTTCAGTAGCCAAAGCTTCTGCATATATACATAGTTCAGGATTTTTATTGTGTGTACTGTATTTGTTTTGTCTAGGCTGAAAACACATGGATGAAAAACTGTATAGAAAAATGCTATAACTTACCAGTAGGCACAGGGCACAGGCATTGCATAAAAAAACCAATCCCATTTATTTTGAGCTGTGATTAACAATCTTTGAAGCTTCTTTCTGCTTTCAGAATCTCATTTCTGGTCTGTCCTCAACATTTCTCCTCTTCAGTATCCTCCCCCTCTTCATCCCTTCACTGGGGACTCAGTGTTTCAGAGCACTCCTATTATAACATTGCAAAAAGAAAAAGAAGCTGTTAATTCAGCATAGGAGATGAATGAAGTTAGAGCTGTGTGAATCCTCTAGAATACACCATGCCACCACAATTCTTTCTAACCTAAGTTGAAAGTACATTGCAAAGCTTGCATATTGGCAGGGAAGGAGTCATGCCTGTGTCTGCAGGTGCACACCAGAGGTGGTATTCAGCAGGTTCTGACCAGTTCTGGAGAACTGGTAGTGGAAATTTTGAGTAGTTTGGAGAACCAGTGTAACCTTCCCCCAGGAGTGGGGATGGGATGGAGATTTTACAGTATCCTTCCCCTGTCATGCCCACCAAGCCACACCCACCAAGCCATGCCATGCCCACTAAGCCGCACCCACAGAACCGGTAGTAAAAAAAATTGAATCCCACCACTGGTACACACATGAACAATTCAACATACATAATATATTCAAAGTTTTGCCTATAAAGGAGACAGATCTCCATCCAAATCAAATTAATTCCATGTCTGCTCTAAGAACAACAAAGTCTTGATCATATTAACTCTGTGGAACTTTTCATGTTTGTTTTAAATCTAGCGTTTATCCATTCAATGAATACTTCAGCTTCAACCATAACAACACAAGAGCACACAATAGATACAAACTGAAGGTAAACCGTACCAAACTTGATTGCAGGAAATACGACTTCAGCAACAGAATGGTCAATGTCTCCCTGACTGTGTGGTTTCTTCCCCAAACCCCAAAAATTTTAACCTTAGACTGTTTACTATTGACTTCACCCCTTTCCTAAGAGGTCTGTAGGGGGCATGCATAAGCGCACCAACATGCCTACCATCCCTGTCCTATTGTTTCTTTTATATTTTATTTTTCTTTTATGTACCCATGTATTCATAACTATGTTTTACTTATACCTATTATCTTGTAAGCGATTGACAAATAAAATAAATAAATTCTGGTCCTGGCTTCAGAATAAAAGAATAACAGAATTGGAAGGGACCTTGAAGGTCATCCTAGTGTCGCGTTGTCGTGGTTTGCTCGTTGTCCTTAGGTTTTCTGATCAGCCCGTAGAGCCCCCGCAGGGGTGAAATTTAGAGGGACCCTCGCGAGGGTGAGTACTTAAGTACTAGAATCAATAATTGACACAGACACCATAGTTTCTCAAGGTGAGAGAGCACGTTGTGCCGGGGGTAGATGAAAAAATCCCCCGATTGCAACGCACCACCCTCTTTTATTTTGCAGTTTTATCAGGGCGGGGGGAGCGAGACATATGTGAAGAGGAGCAAGGAAGAATAATTCTAATGGCGCCATGGCAGGATGCGACCACTGTTGTGTGCTAAGATAGCGTGATTATCTATTAACAAGATTTTTGTAGTCAGCTAGTTTCTGTAACTATTTGCCTACGTGTCGTGCCAAGCTGAGTTTATCATGCAATTCCTAACTTGAGAAGGTCATTCTTAGGGCCTTAGGTCAAGAGGACTCTCGAGGTTTACTACAAGTCCTCTTTTCTTTGTTTTTAAGGTGCCGCGATATCCGATTCAAAATATAAGCCTTTCTCCTTTGGAGTATCATAGTGCTTGGATAAGGACATACCCTCCGGGACATCCCGATCTGATTGCACAACCTCGTTCAAGGGCAGGTTATCAGTGTCGTCATCGGAACATAAGTGCAAAAGCGGAGCTTTGCACTCCTCAGTTGGAATTGCCATATATACATGATTTTGCATTAAGAGATTAAGTTGCGCAGCAGCTTTACCTTCGGCAATAGCATTTAAACTACGTTTGATCATTGAAATAAAGATAGGTAATAAACAGGGTAGCAAAGTTGGACCAATTAGTTATGACATGGGTGATGTTAATTTCCTGGGCCTGCCACGGCCATTGTTCCCCCATCGTAGTTCCCCCACACACAAAGCAATTTTTAACTTGCAATGATTTAGCAATAGTCTCTGCAAGGTGTACAAAGGTGTTGCGCACCTCATGTGGTACGGTCAGGTGAGTCAATTTTGCCAATTCCGAATAAACAGAATGAAATAAGGAGTGTCTGGTTGAGTCGATGGAAATTTTGCTTACTATTATTTTGATGGCTACTGAAGGGTTGGTTCCTGTCCCATCAATACCCAAGCCATAGTCATTGTCAGTACCTTTCCATGTTTGGAAGGAAAGCCAATTTTCCGGTACTGGAAACGTGAGATTGATGGGATTGCACTGATGTTGCATACAGTTGGGATCGGGAACTCTAAGACGGGTGATATAGAGTTTTTTAAGGTTATCCCTCTTGGGTATGGTGTCGGGTCGCACTGTGAGCCCTCTGGATTGAAAGTCCACACATTTCCATGCATTGCAGTAGGTGCCTTTGCCACAGGGGTCGTGTTGATTTGAAGTTCTGGCACAGATGTACTTTTCGTTGCTGGAATATGTCCGTCGCCAGACAAGTGAGCCGCATTCGTTTGTGCCATAGTCCATGGCTTCGCAGGCATCAAAAGTGACCGATTGGGATACCTTCGGATTATAAAAGTCATGATTGACCAGTGTCTTTTTCGATTGCCGGCTCCGACAGTGATGAGGATGTTGTAGCGATGAGTGGGGCCTGTGGGGTCATAACAGGTTTGTTTGTTGTTATCTTCACAAATACTATACGTCGTGCTATTCCACACACAGGTGTGCGTGGATGGTTTGGTGCAAATAAAATGAGTGTGATATATTAATGTAGTTCTGATGGTCTGCCCCTGTTGAGTTTTTTGCAAGCAGAGGGTGCAATGTTTGGCATCTTGGGAGGTGAGTGCACTTCGTGTCCTCCGTTGGGGGGGGATAAACTTCTGTCGTAGGGATAATGTCAGCCGAGAAGAAGTGGCAAAGCCTCGTACCATTTTTGTAATTTCACATTGGTATAGACCAAAGTCTGAGAGGGCCAGATCAGTTACTGAAAGATGAGTTGCTCTAAAATGATAATTGATGGTATATTTGGGTGAGTCTTGTAGATATATGGTATTGTTGAAAAACCAGAGCCAGATGATTCCCTTTTTCTTGATTGGAGACCTCTGGTAACAGGAGAGGGCCTGAGAGCGAAGATGCAGTGCTCCCTCATTGTTGTAACGGTGCGTGTGAATCAAGGAGTTGAATTTAGGATGTGGAGAGGACTCGAGAAGCTGTCTACGAATTCGTTGTCCGCGGAGCGGTGACCAGGAACCAGGATAGCGGTCAGGGAGATGGGAGCCAGGTGCATCCCATAGGCAGCTGGTGGTATCACAGGGAGGTTGGCAGCAGGAGAAGTGGCGCACCAGGGTATGGGAAAAAGATTGAGGAGAAGATTGAGACAAAAGGAGTCAAGAAAGAAACATAGAGGGTAGTGGGGGGCGAGTTACAGAGAAAATGGAAAAGAGATAAACTGTATGATTGAAGGATTGACGGGAAGCAAGAAAGCCTAAGCAGGAATAGGGTCCCACCGTATTCGCGGTGACATAGACATGTAGGTAGACCCGACAGGGTTGGTAGCCATACAGAAGAGAGACGTGAGGTGAGGGACGCAAGGCACGGCCTTGATGTTGAAAGGCATAATTACAGGCGGAAAGAGAGATGTCTTCAAAGGCAAAGGTAACGCGTGTGAACGGAGGGGCGAAGATAACAGCAGGATCAGCCCGAAACTGAGAAAAGACAGGAGATATCAGAATCAGAAGGGCTAGGAGAGGAACACTTGTCCTTAGCCTCCCCATGATAAGGTCGAACACAGCGCGCAGGCACCCAAAGAACACGATCAGGAAGTTGAACAGCAGCGTATCCTTTGCCCCAAGTGATCAGTTGCACAGGTCCCTTCCACTTCGGATCTGGAAGTTGCCTGAAATAAACAAGAGGTCTGGAGGTAGGGACAGGAGGTGTGGTAAAGTGACGAGAAGCAGCCGTAGAAGAAGGAGAGCCAGTAAGATTCAGAAAGTTCAAGGTATATAAACATACATTTAACACATTCTGTAACGCTGGGAGGTTCGGGGGGCGTACGCCTTTTTTCCCCATGTATCGATCAAGGGCCGTTTTGAGTGTTAAATTTGCTCTTTCCACAATAGCTTGGCCTTGGCTATTGAATGGAATTCCAAATTTGTGTACAATGGACCAATGATGACAGAACTCCAAGAAGGAGGAGCTCGTGTATGCAGGACCATTGTCTGTTTTTAAAATTTTTGGACATCCCAGTGTTACAAAGGTCCGAATGCAATGATTGATAGTGTTTTTAGTAGTCTCCCCCCTTTGCAGTGTGGCCATGATGAACCCAGAGTAAGTGTCTACAGACACGTGAATATACTTCCAGGGCGCAAAGGATGGATACTGAGTAACGTCCATTTGCCATGTGTCACAGGCCTCGGTGCCTCTAGGATTTACTCCTTCTGGGACACTTCGTGCCTGCAGACTACATGTAGGACATTGTTGAACAATTGCCGTGGCTTCTTGATGAGTAATTCCAAATTGTCTCACCAGAGCCTTTCTATTTTGATGAAAATAATCATGACTTTCTCCTGCTGTTAAGGTGTTATTCTGCAGGATTGGTAACAAATGCAACTTGCAGGCCTCATCTGCCATGTGATTGCCTTCTGAAAGAAATCCGGGCAGATGCTGATGGCTTCTGATGTGGGCCACAAACAGAGATTCCTTTCTTTCCTTCAATAGGTATTGTAACTGTAAAAAAAGCGTCATTAAAGGAGAAGGGGTTGCAGGAGAAATGTAGGCATCAAATATATTCAAGGCCAATTGTGCCACATACAGACTATCAGATATTACATTAATTGGCTGGTTGGGAAAAAGTGTGAGTGCCATATTGAAGGCAGACAGTTCAGCCTGTTGAGCAGAAGGTTGTGGTGTGGTAAGTTTTTTATGCCATTGATTGTCAGTTTGCCACACACAAGCCCCGACGGTTTTAGAACCATCAGTGAATACAGTAAGACAATCTTTCACTGGTTGTTGTACTAAAGGAGTCTCTAGAGTGAGCGGAATTGTTTTCAGCACTTGTATGCGTGGGTCTGGTGGTAGATGGCAGGAGACATTCCCTTGCCACCCTTCCAACGCATCTTGTAACGCATCAGAATTTTGGAAGAGTGGTTCCCATTGTGTTAGTCTGCAGGGAGTGTAAAGCGTGCAGATATCCACACCCATCAAGGCTCTAGCTCTTTTCCTCCCCCGTTCTATAAGAAGGGCCATTTGTGCAGCTCTTGTGGTGATTGATGCTTTTGGGGTATGAGGAAGGTGAATCCACTCTAAAATGTGTAGCCTCTTTGAAGTCGAGATTTGAACGATGATTGCTGTAAGGAGTGTGGGTGTGGGAAGAAGCGCCAATGAGAGTGCATGATTGTGTAATGAGCGGTCCACCCAATGGGTATGCAAGGCGCTGTTGATTTCTTTAAGAGCATTAAGCTGTTGCTCATTCAGCCAAATGAGATCTGCTGGATGCTTAAGGCCGACCAATGCTTGAAATAATGGCGAGAGAGTATGAGCTGAAATGGAAAGATATGGGCGTGCCCAATTGAGCGTGCCCAGGCATTGCTGTAACTGAACCAAGGTTGCAGGTTGAGGGAGTGTGAGAACAGGAAGGTGAGGTGAAGCTGTGGAGGACTAAAACCTTGTGTCCTAAATATTGTAACGGATAATGAGACTGCACCTTTTCTGGTGCTACATGCAGTCCTGCAAGAGCAAGGAGAGAGAGAAGACATGGAAAAGTTTTACATACTGTACCTTTAGGACCATCAGCTGCAATCAGGATGTCATCCATGTAATGATACACTAAAAATTCAGGAAATTTGTCCCGATAGGGTTGTAAAGCTTTATTTACAAAATATTGACACATCGTAGGAGAATTGAGCATTCCTTGGGGAAGAACTTTCCATTGATATCTAGCTGTAGGTTTAGAATTATTAAACTCAGGAACGGTGAAGGCAAATAGTATCCTGTCCTCTGGTATCAGCGGGATGGAGAAAAAACAATCTTTGAGGTCAATGATTATGAGATCAAATGTTACAGGAATTAAATTTGGATTTGGAAGGCCGCATTGCAATGGGCCCATAGGTTGCAATATAGCGTTCAGAACACGGAGATCCTGTAGGAGGCGCCATTTGCCACTTTTCTTTTTAATTACAAACACTGGTGTGTTATATGGGCTGGTAGATGGTTCAATATGACCTTCTGCCAATTGTTGTTGAACGAGAGTGTGAAGTGCGTTTAATTTTTCTTTTGTAAGAGGCCATTGATCAATCCAAACAGGAATATTTGATTTAAGAGTGAGAAAAAGAGGAGAAATAGCCATAATTCAAGGTATGTAGAGAGAAGTGTGGAGTTGAGATAGCAGGTCACGGCCCCACAAATTGCAATGTAATGGAAGGACAAAGGGTTTAAGATAAGCAGTCACAGAGGAATGAGGCGTAGAGGCAGTAAGCCAAAGTGAGCTAACCTTTGCTGCCTGCGCTCCACCGACGCCTTGTACTGAAGTTGTTTCAGCAAGGGGCCAAGAGGATGGCCATTCAGAGGATCGAATGACAGAGATGTCAGCTCCGGTGTCAATCAGGCCAGCAAAAGATTGGCCATTCAGCAATATGGTTAACATAGGTTTGGAGGCTTGAACAGATTGCTGTAGAGCAAACAAAGAAGGGGGTTCAGGAGAGGGAAAAAGAATGAGAGTAGCCACAATTGTTCCCGCTTTCAGGGAAAAGCACCGGTCGCCAATGGCAGCGAGAGAGAGATTTTTCAGAGAAGAGAAGTCGTACAAAAAGGGTGCAGCGACTACGCCTTCAATGGTAAGGGAGGAGTTAGGTATGAGCAAAACAGGCAAGGAAGGCGGAAGTGGCTTCAGAACAGTGATAGAAAGAGGGAGAGTGAAGACCGAACCAGGATCATCATAAACGATGTCCTCTGTCAGCTGTACAGGGAAAGAAGTAGGTTGTAAAAAGGAAAGAGAAGAGGAAAGAGAAGCTTCAGCCTTTGTAGCGGGGTTAGCTGAAGACCCCATGCCTAGTTTTCCGATTGCTGAGCAGGAGGAGGGTTAGAGCGACATTGGGAAGCCCAATGAAAACCTTTTCTGCAACGAGGGCAAACAGTTTTTGGCTTGGCAGCATAGGGTGCAGTACCCCGAGACTGGCCACGAGGCGTTCCAGAGCGGTTTGCAAACGGTTAACGAATGAAGAGTAAGACTCGTCAACCTCCTGCACTACCTTCAAAAAGGTGTGTGTGGATTTAGAGTCTGAGTCATCCACACGTTTCAGGGCATTCATCACACAAAGATGAATGATTGCAAAGGCACGGCGAGGGCAAGTTTGTTGCTGAATCAGGGTGGAGTATAATCCGGTTCCCTTTAAGTGATCAGCAATGACCAGATGAGGGAGGCCTCGTCTTATTTCAGCATCTACTAATTTTTCATATTCAGACTGCCAAACAACATACTGGGCAGGAGTCATAAGCATAGAAAACAACATCTTCCAATCATATAACAGCATTACAGTGTTAGCAGACACGAGAGAATCAAGCATGCCACGAGTGTAAGTGGATTGCAGTCCATACATATTTACAGCCTCTTTTAAATTTTTCAACACTCTTAGCTCTATGTTGGCATGAACGTGAGCGCCAGGGGCTCCCGGAACAAGAGTCATAGGGTAAGCAGAAGGTATATCACAAGATGCTAAGGTGAAGGAAGGAGAAGCCAGGATAGCAGTAATATTTCCCCCCGAGGGATGTGGGGACGGAGAATCAGTAGGATGGGAGAGACAGAAGGAGAGGAAGGCTGCAGACGATTGTGCGGAGTGTCAGAGTGAAAAGGAGGGGCAGAGGCAAGCTGAGGAATATCATCCGAAGAGGCAACAGATTGGTAAGGTGGGGGAGAAGAATCAAAGTGAACAGCAGGAGGCTTAGCAGTTTTAGAGGCAAGAGATAAAGACTCGGGGAGAGTGGTGGAGGGGTAAATAGTATTGAGCGCAGCCATTATCGCACGCCAGGACATAAGAATGTCCGGTGGAGCTCTGGGGACATCATACAGATATGCGTTCCCACGAAGTGCGATGCAGCGTGCCCTCAGCCGGATAAGCAAGACAGTGCTGGTCCACATAAAGCAAGAAGGAGGTGATAGATTTTCTAGACAAGGTATATACAGTGGTGCCGTTAATTTTCTGCAAACAATTAGCCTTCTTCACTAAGTGGTAAAGTTCGTCCCTATGAACTGACGAAACTTTGGAGAGTGAGGAGCCCATTACTTACGATTGTACAGAGCCTTTGCCAGGTGCGTAGCAACGGGAGTGAAGGCAGCGCACCTCTAGACAGAAGTCACGCCGTGGAGCTGAAGAAGGGAGAGATCCCGGACGAGCCCCCAGTTGTCGCGTTGTCGCGGTTTGCTCGTTGTCCTTAGGTTCTCTGATCAGCCCGTAGAGCCCCCGCAGGGGTGAAATTTAGAGGGACCCTCGCGAGGGTGAGTACTTAAGTACTAGAATCAATAATTGACACAGACACCATAGTTTCTCAAGGTGAGAGAGCACGTTGTACCCGGGGTAGATGAAAAAATCCCCCGATTGCAACGCACCACCCTCTTTTATTTTGCAGTTTTATCAGGGCGGGGGGAGCGAGACATAGGTGAAGAGGAGCAAGGAAGTATAATTCTAATGGCGCCATGGCAGGATGCGACCACTGTTGTGTGCTAAGATAGCGTGATTATCTATTAACAAGATTTTTGTAGTCAGCTAGTTTCTGTAACTATTTGCCTACGTGTCGTGCCAAGCTGAGTTTATCATGCAATTCCTAACTTGAGAAGGTCATTCTTAGGGCCTTAGGTCAAGAGGACTCTCGAGGTTTACTACAATCAAGTCCAACCCCCTGCTCAACCACGAGACCTTATACCATTCCAGACAAATAGTTTCCTCTTAAAAGCCTCCAGTAATTGAGCACATACAACTTCTGAAAACAATCCACTGCACTGGTTAATTGTTCTCACTTTAGGAAATGTCTTCTTAGTTCTACGTTGCTCCTCTCCTTGATTAATTTCCATCCATTGTTTCTTCTCTTGCCTTCTGTGCTTTGAAAAATAAATTGATCCTCTCTTCTTTGCGGCAGCCTCTTAAATATTGGAACACTGCTATCATGTCACCTCTAGTCCTTCTTTTCACTAGACATACCCAGTTCTTGCAATTGTTCTTCAGACTCCAGCCCCTCATCATCTTTGTTGCTCTTTTCTGCACTCTTTCCAGAGTTTCAACACTTATAGCATGGTGACCACAACTGAACGCAGCATTCTAAGTGTGATCTTAATAATGCTTTATAAAGCTAGGGGTGGGCTGCTGGGAGTTCGCAGGTGTTCGGGAGAACTCCTAGCTAAGATTCTGTGCCAGTTTGGAGAACCCCCAAATCTCACTCCTGGCTGGCCCCACCTACCCCTCCCCTCCCCTCCCAGGAGTCCCCACACAGTCCATTTTGGATGCAGGTAAGTGCAGGGTGCATGTGTAGGCTCAGGGAGAGTGAAAAACGGGCCTCCAGGAAGCCAGCCTGTTTCTGGCTTCCAGAGAGCCTCCGGAGCACAGGAGGCTGTTTTTGCCCTCCCAGAGCCTCGAGGAAAGTCTCCAGAGCATGGTGCAGGAGGCTGACTAGGCCATGCCCACCATGGCCACACCCACCCAGCAACCGAGCGGAGAACCCCTTGCTAAAACTGTTGAAGCCCACCCCTGTATAAAGTGATACTAATACTTCATATAACGTTGATTCTATGCCTCTGTTAATGCAACCTAGAATTGCATTGGCTTTTCTGACTACTGCCGCACACTGCTGATTCATATTTAAGTGATTGTCCAATCACTTCATCTATAGCTTTCAAAAAACTTGCAATTTCTCCTTGTCTTCAGTGAGCTTTAAAGAGGAATCATGATTCCAGGAGCAGGAGCAGACAGCATGTGTTCCACAACCAAAGTCTTTCGAGTAGGTTCCAGGAAGTCTGAAAGGAGAAATGAATATCTGAAAGTGGAGAAAGCCTTTTAAAATAATGCTTTTATTATTGTCATTTGTGGAAGCTTTGAACTTCCATTAAACAGTAGTGTGGCTAAGATTTGTGTGTGTGATTTGTGGGAAGACTTGGATGATTACTGTGACCTGGCTTCTACATTTCCAAAAGTACAACTATATAATCCCAAGGACCCAAGGGAGATAATTACAGAGTCCAAAGGATTTGGGCTGATATAAAGAAATGACACAAAGAGTGATAAGGTAGTGTGGCTGAAGGCTCTGAGGGATTTTTCAGTATTAAAAGGAAGTAATTCTATCCCTACTACTGTTAAGTGTTAAAAACCTTGCAAGAGGATTTTTCAACATTGTGTTCTTCTTTGGAGTTCAGCCCTATTCTACTGGAAAAAGCTTTCTTGCTTTAGTTTCTGAATATGAAAAGTGATACTGCTCCTATTTTGAAAACGCTACAGGAAACATAAGCACCAATGGCAGCATAACCTGCCACTTCCATTTGGTAACAATAGATCAGACATTGATTTTTGTTCTTATCAGAGGCCTCTGCTTCGTAAGGAATCCCAGCGCCTACTGAACTTTCTCAGGGAAGATAATGAGAAACATCTGTTCTACTACTTAACATAAACTCAATATATTGAGTTAAAATCTTCCTTCCTTCTCTCCATCCCTCTTATCCATCTACCAACCTACCTACCTATATTTTTGACATATTCAGCAGAAGCAAGAACTTCAAAAGGGAAGAATGGTCTGATCAAGAATCAAATGTACGCTGCCCTAGGGGCATCTGCAAACAAGCCCAAAAAGTCAAGATTATGGTCACAACTGTTCTATCAAACGCCCACCATGTTAACTTTTTTTATTCATAAATACACAAACACACACATGCCATCGTCCTTGGACACACCTTCTATGTCCTCTTTTTGAGATTTTGAGTTGAAGCTTTCCAGTGCTGAAATGATCCACTGCTCAGAGAATCCAATACCAGATTTTCTTTTTCAAAAGTCAGAGCCCCGTTGTGTCCTTGGAGGGCAAAATATCAAAATATTTTTCCCCTGAGATGCTCTCCTGAAGCCTTAATTTTGCAAGGTTAGGATAAATGGACTCTTTACGTTTTACCTCTATTTGATTAAAATTAAGTCAAGACCTCAGACGCCAAATACATTGCTGACTATGTGAACTCCCAATTCCTTTGATTTCTAGTATGGGTTGGTAAAAATGTGCTATTAAAAATTGAATGAAAAGAAGTATCCAAACTAGTCAAGCTTTAAATCTCCAAATGGAACTGAGCTTTGGTTGGTTGATTGATTGATTGATTGATTGATAAATCAACCAATAGATTGATTGTATTTATATCCTGCCATTATTTGATGACTCTTGACCATTCACCCAGTCATTCACTCAATTCATACACATTACTTTTATCATTTACTGTAGGACTTGAGCCTGGGGCATGAGAGCGTTCTACCCAGATATTTGCACAGAAGAAGTTTCCTTTTCAAAGAAAATATTTAAACTACTTGAATATTGTCTTCTATATTTTATCTCATACACACAAGATTTATGGTCTTAGATTCTGTGGTCACAGCAGGTTAACATAAGTTATAATTTATGCATGAGCATTTTGGAGTGTTTTTGGAATCTCTTTGGAATCTGACAGCCTTAATATGTATATCTAATAATACTTATTTTTTCTTGCATATTTTTTTTCAAAAATCTCATCTTTGATTGGCACTATATTATAAATCATTGGAGTATTTCTTTCTAAATAATTATATATGCATCTGTTCAACACAACTTCATTTGAAATTCAATAAATTGCAAGTATGGCAACATATATACAATTCAAATACCAAATAAATTCCTATGATGTTCTCATACATATGATTAAAATCAAATCAAAGAATAAAAAGAATAAGAATAGAAGAAATAAATTAAATAATCAATTTAAAAACAGCAGATGAAAGCAAAGCCACTGCATATCTTCAAATTCTTATTGTCAGTTTCTGAAGAGGTATCATTTTTGCCACTAGTGTATTGCATTAGAAAAAAGAGTAGTTAAATATTTCATTTTAAAAAGGCTTTGAACTTTTTACTGTTAAAAACCCCCAAATATAGATAGTTACTGGCATTAATGACACAAACGCATCCTAGATGCATTGTAATTAAATGCATAGGGTTGAAGAGAAAGTAGCCAGCACGCATCTGGTAGGCAGAAACTGATGGAATAATTGTGCAAAGAGTTGTGAGAAAGACCAGCAAGTCTGTCTCGGTGGACTTCTATACACATGATGTAATCTACATGAGAATTTGTTTTTCCAGAAAGCTATCGGTGGTCAAAGTCCATATTTGGCCCCCAAGAGTCCAATTTCAGGCCTCTGACCATGTCTGCTGAAAACCAAAGACTCAGTGTCCTACCATTCTGAAGTGAGAAACAGCTGTAAATTTTGATGGAAGCCTTCAAATTAGCTAAAGCAACAAAACAAAACATAAAGCCCTCTACCTATTAAAACCAGCCTGATTACATATGTTATATAGCTTCTCCCACTGCTCTTCAACTCTTAACTACCCAAAAGTTACCAACCCTAATACTACAGGATTTGGGTAGAATTCTTCTACTCAATTAATTCAGTGTTTCTCTTCCTCAGCATGCTACCCAGAAAATTCTGAAAGTTGAAGTCCACATACCTTAAAGTTGCCAAGGTTGAGAAACGCTGCACTGAACAATGGAAGCATTTATGTTTCACTGGCAATATTTATTTTGTCATTGTAATTTGGAAGGTTGAAACAGGTTACCCGCCTCCCCAAAAAACCCCAAATGACACAGATATTTGTCTACCTAATTGGTTCTGACTTCTAATAAATAGTTCATAGTTTTTCCAAACTTCAATAGAAATGGCACTGTAAGATTGAATTAGGTCAGGAATCCAAGTAAGTTTGCCACAAAGACTTAATGGCTTGCATTCATCTACCTCATTCGGTTTCTCCTTCCATAGTCTTCCTCCTCCTCCTCCTCCTCCTCCTCCTCCTCCTCCTCCTCCTCCTCCTCCTCCTCCTCCTTTCTTTCTTTCTTTCTTATCCCCACCCACCAGTTTTGCCTTCTTTCACCTAACTTATTTTCTGACTAGATTCACATAGTTCTAGTCCATAGTTTGGTTATGCATTATGTGCTGAATAAATGACTGCTGTTTCAATTACACAGCAAGAGAAATGGTTGATCACATATATTATTATGTTTAGAAATAACATTTGCTAAATTTACAGAATTTGAAAAGCCCTTAAATCAAACTCTTTATAATTACATTCAAATCATAGTTTTAATTATTATTTAGTCCAATATGTGAACTAACTTTGTCTGATTTCCCATTATTTTATTTTTCTAATCACCAGACACAAGAACTTAACTTTCTCCCTGTCTTTTCCCTTTTAATTTATTCAAATTTGGCATTTTTATTTCTATAGGGATCCTTTTGCAAACAGGGAATAAAACATCTTATTTTGTGAGTGTATTTTTTAAATAATGTGGCATAGAATGGGGAGATTGGGGTGGTGCTGAATGTCAACTAACATCACGAAGATATTCTCCTTGATCAGATAGTTGACAATACCTCCAGACACCACATTATGCCAGAAAAGGATTTTAGAGTAGGCTTAATAAGCTACTGAAAACCAATATCTATTTGGAAAATAATAACACCTGGAAAACACAAATTGACACAGCAGATAAGATGATGCATTTGTAATACTTTCTATTTGAAAATACTTCCTAAATCCAAAAACTATTATGCCAAGTAGACAAAAGTTCTTAAAACCCATGTACTGGTGGTCACATGTGCTGTATATAGAAGATTCCCATGCATCAGCAACATTCCCACACTTCAAGTCAGCAACACCAATGTACTTGGCACTCATGAAAGATAATTTTGTTTATGTCCAACGTCTTTGGGAAGATTTTTTTAAAACGTTCTCTTTATAATGAAAAGACAAAGGATGCTGATGTTGCTGTTACCTATTCTTCCGTTATAAACCTTCTGGCTATATATACTTCTAGGTTTGAAAATGTTCCATAGGAACAGTTCTCTTGTGTTGTGTTCCCTGGAGATTAAATATGGAAAGCCAGAGAGGCTGCAAAGGGTTGGAAAGAGGTGGATATAATGCAAGATGGGACACATTGACACAGACATCCTTTGGTTATGTTGAAACAAAGCTAATTTCAGGAATCCTTACAGAAGCATTCAAGGCTGTTTGTACTTAATTGGAAAAGCATGAAAACCTGAGGCTTCCTTCATACAAAAAGACTCTGATGTCAAAATAAGGTGCATAAGCTTGCCAAGTGTTGAAACTGATTTCTTATCCCCACAAAATGCAGCAGTTTCCAGAATGCTTTGAAATCCACTTTGCAAGGTAGTAAATCAGCATGCTGGCATTAGAAAATCATCACTGGCATTTACATGGAAACTAGATTTACATTCTCCGTATCTTTCCTACTGAAACCTGCCACTGCTCTCTTGCATGCAGAATGATTATTATGCTGGAGCTAAGCTCAGGAAAGCAGATGGAAAAGTGGAGTCACATATAAGATGATATGAAGACTCTTGATCAAAAATATACTCATTAATATAATTACAGGAATAGTACAGTCTTAAAGAATGCTTGAAAATGAAACTGCCAAACCAACATATTTACTTTTGAATCAGACTCAAAGCTTTTTGAAGTCTGGGCCTGAACTAGAGAGCTTCCAGTTCAGGAAATAAGATGTCTGCTGTCATGGTCTACCTTCCCCCGCCCCCATTTCCTAAAATTGCTGTTGAAAAGGAAATGCCTTTCTTTGATAGGGAGAAGTACTAAGATGTCAAGCCCCAACAGTTTTCTATTATCAGGGAATGTTCATTTGTGCAGGCACAACATTTCTTGGATAACTAGAAACACTGTGAACTCTTTGCTTCCTTCTGTCTTGAGATAATCCCCCTATGTGGCCTTCACTATGTTTGCTCAATTAAACATGAGAAGGAAAGATGTGATTCAGAAAGAAATGGAGGAGGAAGAATGAATAAGCCATTTTTAACGTCCTGACTCAACCAACTTTTCTGTATTTTTCTTAGGACATTATCAACTGGAACATTGAGTAATGTCTGAGCTTTCAACTTTAGTGCACAAATATATATAACTCCTATTTAATTACTGCAGTATTCCCTGCAATCATGATCTGCACGTGTCAAAAATGGTATGCTAACTGCTTAATGTGGCACACTGTAAATTGACATATCAAAAAGAGGAAGGTATATAACAAAGGGACAAGAGAACATACATACATATGTGAACATACATTTGCCTGCTATTAATTTCTACCTTCAGATGCATATTGAGAAATAAACATTTCAGTTTTTTCTAAAAGACCACAGCCATAGTTTCTAAAGATCATCCTGGCTCTGCTGCTTTAAATATAAAAGCAGTATCATAATGAACTTTTGTCAGCTTTGGTTGATTTAACAGCTGTGTTCCTATCTACTAGGAAGAGCTGCTGCTGGATCTATTACTCCCCGAAGGCCAAGCTAAGTGACTTCTCAAAGCAACATAATCGTAACTTGCAAATGCTGTAATGATTCCTCCTCTTCTGTTTGCTCAATGCTTTTAAGATACTTTTCTCTTCCTTTCTAATAAGCTTTCTCTCCATAAAAGCAGGTGGTACCCAACAGTAAACAGTTTGTGGTACAGAAGTATTTACTGTGATGATATCTTGGGTGGGCTGTCTGTCTGCTTCTGAGATGGAAAAATCTCAAAGACCAGTTCCATGTGGGTCAACACTTGCCTGGACAACAAGGCAGCGGAAATGAGTAATGCAGCAAATGAACCAATTTCCCCCTTTACAAGCATCTGTTCTACACGTGTGTGACAGATTATCTTTGTCTCTTGTCCAGCAACATGTGTGTGAACTCAACTTTCCCCAGAGAATGGAGGGATACAGAAGGAATCGGCATAAAGGCAAAGGCAGGATTGTATCTTGTCAAAACGTACTTTGTTCTCTCTAAGAATGTCGTCATCATGCAGACAGTTATGACAGGCAGAGAGGTGATGTAATCTTGGGCATATTGATTATTCCTGACTGTGTCTTTTAGTTCATACCAAGAAGAAGAAATACCACTGCTTTATAGTACTTCTGGCCTACCAATCAGCATTCATGTATCTAAAAAAGCTTGGCAAATTTCAGTGACAAAGTGAAATCAGTATTATTATTTTTCTATTTTTCTAGACTGTTAATTTTGTTCTGTATATCTTTCCTAGACAACAGTCATTATTATTTGGCATAATGTTTTTCTAACTGTTACGGACATAGATATACACAGCTTCTTATATTATTTATGCACCAGCCTACTCAATATAACAGCCCAACTTTTCAGATGTGTTAGAAAGATGATTTTTGTTGATCAAGAATTCTTGGAGTTCCAGTCTTGATACATTTGAAAGAAGCTGATTGGAGGAGATTGCATTAAGCAATGTAATTTGCTGAATCAAACCCCATGTAGTAAAAATTTTAAATGCACATATATACTGAGCAAAGCAACAGATTTTGGCCCACAGTATCTTTTTAATCAATGTACTTATGTTTATTTTATACATGTGCGAAGTCAGTATTGACTCCTTGCAACTGCCTACAGTTCTTAGCAAGTGGTTTACCATTGCTTACTTCCTAGGGCTGGAAAGAATGACTGGCTTAAGAATCCCAGCTGGTTTCAGGCCTAAGAGAGACTAGAGCTCACAGTGTTTTACTTCTACCCCAGTGGTTCACTACATCAAATTACCTCTCTTATCTTCCTATAATAATGGATCATTAAAAAACTATTGCTGTCCAAACCAATATCTCTTAAATGTCTGGAATAGGACTTAAACCATGTTCAGTAAAATATCATTAAAATTGCATTAAAATATACTTAGATGATTTGTGTAAACAAATTGTGAGACAGCACTGCTGAACTAGCAATGTTATAGCAATAGTATCTGTTATCCACACAGTCAAAAATCCTGTTGTACATACCAGTCCCTTTCATATATTTTATCTCATATTAACTTCATCATCAATAAAGAGGCAGAAATTAGACTTTTCTCCAATATAAAAAGGAAAAACATGATTTATTGGATATTCTTATTAGTTATTTTTATGGTACTGTAATCATACTTAGGTTCACACTGCTCACAATTTCTTACAAATATTAAGAGCAATGTAGAGATAAAATCTATATGATATTTATGTAGAATCAAAAGAGCCAAAATGTTTATACTTTTAATCTTGGATTTATTATAATATACATAAAATTTATTTGCAGAAGGATCAGTTCTAACCTGAATCTTCTTACCCATTAAAAAGAAATTCACAAAGGTAACCAGCTGATTAATGGCACACAAACAAACATAAATAGTTCAATCTTTATATATGGTACAATTCCTATGAGCAAATACCTATGATTTTACCATTTTCATTCCCCACAAATCCATTTTAAAGGATGTGGCTATAGCAGTTCTATTACAGTTAAGTATTAGGGACAAAAGAACTAACACTTGATTTATCATGTTTTATTCACTAGCATAAAATAAGAATCACAACACTACATAAATATTGCTATTCTAAGCCAGACCTATACCATGCACATCTGGAAATTAAATTACTTGTAATTTACATTTCTTAAGATGTTTCAATAAATAGAAAAATATCTAATTTGATAAAATGGATCAGTATATATAAGAATCCATATCTATCCTAAGTTTGACTCTGGAGCCTAAATTAAATTGAGGAATATTCTTCAGATTTCCCACTTCATTTTGGAACTGAATCCAGACTGCTATATGCTTTGCATCACTTAAAAAACAGAATGGCTTTAATTATTTTTCTGGCATTACTGCATAACTTAGGATCTTGACTATGGGGAAATATCAGCTACATTATATTCAGAAAAGACCAGGAATTGTTGAAATACATAGCAATGCTATTACGGTCTTTATGGGAAAATCTAGTTTTCACATTTAATTTTCCCCCGTTTTTCAATCTCTTGTCTCATAAATAAAATTGACTGGCCTGATGTAGTGATATTAAGTCCATAATGCTTTAATATTCAGAGTTTTGAGGTAGTGGTGTAACTGAGCTTTGGATCAGATTTCTCTACATAAGTAGTCTTCTCTTTACTTAAATAGGATGATTGCTTATTCTATAATTTCACTGAATATTGCATTATAATATATATATTCAAAATAAATACCATTAAAGATGCTTAGGTTCACATACCAATTCCAAAACATTGTTGATAGATTTTAAGTTCTTCAATATAGATTGTCCAAAAAAGCTACAAATAATCCCTCAATTTACAACCATTTCTCTACCTCCACTGTCCATTAATGATTATTAACAAGAGAATTAACACTTCATCCTAGTAAACTAAGTGGGGAAGCTAATATGAAAGTCAAGATTTCTCTAACTTAATCCCTTTACACATTCAATACATCTGATTGTAAACTTTGTGAGATTCTGACACCATGCTATCCATTAATCTCTAACATCCCCAAAACTTTTTTAAAAAAATTTTCATTGAATAGAAACTCATTTCTAACACACAATGACAATTCTTCTGTTTTTTCTGGAATTCATTATGGCAATACTTTCTTATTATATTATGGACCAGGGATTCCCAGGTGTCATGTTGAGTTTGTGATTCAACATTAAGATGCAAAAGATGCAAAAACAACAAAAACTACCCATTTTGTCCTCCTTAGATATATTCTTCTGCCACTGAGGTGTCCTTAATGGAACATCAGTATTAGTAAACTTGTCAAAAATATATTGAGCTTTATTGAACTCAGAAACCACACAAATGAAACTCTTGCCATTTTTTACAGGCTGATATAAATATGCTTTTTAAGAAAGAACCTGAATATCTAGCCCAGGATGAAAATGGAAAGAGGCATTTGCCAAGAACCACAGCTTACAGACAGTATCAGTTTATTGTTTGGATCAGAGCTAGTTGCAGGCCCTTAATCAGACTAGTGTGCTGGACTGTCTCAAACACAACTATAAGATGTATGCAAAATACAATCAATTTCCACAGTAATGATACCAGTAAAAAACTTTTTTAGAAAAAGCAATTGAAATTTTGCGCTCAGTTGTGGCTATAAGGACTACCTGTAGTAAAAGTGCCAGCCCTTCAAAGTAGTCTGGACAAGAATCCAATGCCATGAACACTAGCACTACTTTTGAGGTACTGCTTTTTTCAAGAGGGGGGGGGGATCATTG
The DNA here is from genome assembly GCA_023653725.1 of Bungarus multicinctus. Taxonomy (NCBI): domain Eukaryota; kingdom Metazoa; phylum Chordata; class Lepidosauria; order Squamata; family Elapidae; genus Bungarus; species Bungarus multicinctus. The sequence goes on from CM042849.1 coordinate 24,724,401, forward strand.
GACAGAAACTTGGGCAGGCATCCAGATTTGACTAATACATAAAATCTATTCAAATATAATTTCTTGATTTAAAAATGATAATCACATTTTTGTTGTTTTTACCCTAAAAATATCCTATATTCTCTATTTTAATAAATAAAAAGTGGCTTACAATATAAAACATATGACAGTACTGTAAAATGTTACTTTCTGCATAAAATTATTCTAAAATGAAATACAAAACAGTAATGGATATTTAAAAACTGTCAAAAAATTAAGATAAAAGAAGGATTGATTGTATGTAAATCAGTTAAGAAAGTTATGTTAAACAGTAGATGTCTACCATTGTTTTTATTCAAAGAAAATGGTGCTTGTGTATGATTATGTGTATGTGCACGTATGTGTGTGTGTGCGCGTGCAGAGATATATTTGGGCTTCCACATGAAACAAAAAATGTTATTCATAAAACTATAGCTGTATAGTACATAAACATTAACTAAAACCTTTTATTTGCAACTAGCTAAGCCTAGCTAATGTTAGCTTTTGATGTTGTCCCATTAAGGTTTTGGGATGGAAGTGGACATGGAATAAATCCTAGTATATTTTGCATGGTATTCTCTTGATTTCCTAAATTAACATTAATGCAATAAATAAAACAGAAACAGAAACATACGCTCTTCATCTTTCACTTATACATTTATGACAACGAAGTTCTAGGATCAGAATTAGAAGGGAGAAAGTTGGAGTGCAGCCATTCTTTTCCCCTCCCCCAAACCCCAATCCCTCTTCCTTCTCCTTTTTCCTGACTGCTGGCTCCTTATATGTCACTACCCTTTCCTTCTAAAAGCAGTTGGGTAGAATAGTTTAATTTTATCCCTGTATTTATATCACAGAAATCAGGAAGGATAGTTAACGGTCATATAAGTAGTTTGCATGATAGGATGGGGATGTATATAGATCAGGGAATTAATTTATTCCAACACATCCAGACTTATTTGGAACTAATTAATTGATTGGATGTCTCAATTAATTTAAAGTGAAAATGGCACGTTTATCTCAAACCCAATTCAATTAAAAAGAAATTACTGTCCCCATTGAAGCCTCCTGGAATGAACTCCAGTTTTTTTTATTGTCTTGCATTTTAATTATCTCTTATTGCATTGGGATGGCAACATTTCTCTGTGGTACCACAGTTGCTTTGAGCTTAATGATGATGTGTCTAGCACATTACAGCCAGGGACAATAAAATCTTAGCCCATTTGTTCCATAAAGAAATATTCATCCCCATTCTCTTCTGTAAGATCTATCTCTATTATTACACATCCCCAGGGGTGGGATTCTACTGGTTCTGTCTGTTTTTGCCCACTCGCCCACCCGGGCTCTTACCTGACCTTTATTTCCTGATTTTTTCAACTTCAGCTGCTGTGCAAGGCACAGCTGCAGTTAAAAAAGCAGGAAAAGAGGGCTTTTTGAAAGGCTGCTTCTCTGCACTCAGCATGCTGATGACGATTTACAGATACGCAAGCCAAGCAGCGTGCAGGGGAAGCACATAGTAAATCACTGAACCTCGTAAATGACCAAACTGGTAGTTGTCAGATCCCACCTCTTCACATCCCCATTTATTTCCCTCCTTCCACCTCCTTAACTCCTATATATTCAAAGTCCTGTAATAGCAAACTTACCTATGCATCCAATAAAGTTATCTGATATTGAAGTCACAGGTCTAGACAAAGTCTTGCTCGATCCCACTCAACTTGTTTCCAGATATTTACATTCTTCAGGCAACCAATGAGCTGTTTTAAAATCATTGACTATAAACACTGAATCATTTATAAATGGAACTACTGCAATACAGTGATCCCAAATTCCAATCTTCACAATTAATCCAGAGGAATACCATAATTGATCGAATTAAAAGCAGTGAGAAAACTGAGCAGATGAGAAGATGTTCACCTCCCACTCGGAAGGTTGAGAGTTCAATCCTAGACAGTGACAGATGTTTCTCTATCAGGGCACAAGAAAAAAAAGTATCTGCTGTGAACTCCATGTAGGCGTCAGGAAGGGTATCCGGCCAGTAAACGCTCAGCTCCATTCAGTCTCCCTGACTCCACTTCGAAGCAAAGGATTTCAGGATTGTAATAAGAAAAGAAAAGAAAAACGGGCAGTGAGAAAACTAAAATGCTAAGATGGGGCATATTCCCCACATCAGGTTCTGATGAAATCCTCTCCAGGATAACCAGTAGTCTTCTGTGTCATGAGCAGATCTAAATCCTGACTTAAAAGAATCTAGCTTTTCCTGCACCTGAGGGCAGGACAAGAAACAATGGATGGAAACTAATCAAGGAGAGAAGCAACCTAGAACTAAGAAGAAATTTCCTGACAGTTAGAACAATTAACCAATGGAACAACTTGCCTCCAGAAGTTGTGAATTCTCCAACACTGGAAGTTTTAAAGAAGAGATTGGACAATCATTTGTCTGAAGTGGTATAAGGTTTCCTGCCTGAGCAGTGGGTTGGACTAGAAGACCTCCAAGGTCCCTTCCAATTCTGTTATTCTATTCTGTTCTGTTCTAGCTTCTCTGGTGGATTTTTAGAAGATGTTCAAAGGTGATTTCATTTTGTAGGGTTTTCAATTTCAGCTAAGGGTTTTTTTGGGGGACGGGGTGTCAAACTTCTTTTTTATCCTTTGGATTTATTCTTTTAGATTAGATAGATAGATAGATAGATAGATAGATAGATAGATAGATAGATAGATAGATAGATAGATAGATAGATAGATAGATAGATAGATAGATAGATAGATAGATAGATAGATGCTGTGTTGAAATCCATACAGAGTTTTTGGGTTGAATGCGTTACAAAAACTGAAAAATAAATAAGTAATAGAGCCTCTTTAAGGTGATTGCTTTACATTTGCAGCATTTCCACTAGACAATAGTTTTTTAACCTGGCTGGCTCAAAAAAAAGGGAGAGTGTTCCATCATTTCTTTCAAGATACATTATCACCCCTTCACAATAAAGCATTGAAAAGTCTTTCTAATCCAAACTTATTTTTGGCTATTTTAAAGTTTAATATTCTACTACATCATTTGTTTGCTAAATACGATCTGGAAGCCACAATTAAGACAATTATTTCATAACTACTTTCATTTCATTAAAAGGCCCACACTTATTGCTTCTGCTCTTCTTAGTTTCTTGTTCAAAGTGACTGGATATTATTAATTATAGGCAGTCCTTTAAATAATACATCTTATTCATATCTTAATGTCATTTCCTGTTTCCAGAATAATTTAAAACATGTGCTTATGGTTTTCATTAAACACTCTAAAAACAAACAAATAAAATAAAATAGCAGGTTTCAGCATCAGAGAAAGAAATAAAGGGATATGATAAGAAAACAGAACTTGTAATGAAATGCAACTCTGAAAGAAAGATGGAGAAATGATGTAATTAGAGTGTTGGAATAAGTCTGATGAGATCTGTGTTCCAGTCCTAACTTATTTATGAAGCTTAGATCATTTTTTTTCCTCAGCCCACTTAATATCTTCCCACCTACTTGACTTTCTGCATCTCTTTCAGGCTATGAAGAGGGTGGTTTTGTCTTATTTCAGTCTTTCCTCAAGTCCAGATATTCCCAACTCCTTCCATATGTCTTCGTAAGACTTAATTTCTAGTCATCTAATCATTTTTGCTAGGCTTCTCGGAATCTATTCCGGTTGCCTGGAAGCCTTTTTTAAATTACAGTGACCAAAATTAAGCACAAAATGTGAGGCATTGTTTGACCAATACAGAATAAAGTAAAAGCATTGCTGTCTGCAGTTCGGAAACGATACTTCCGTTGAGGCAGCCTAAGTGCGAATTTACCGTTTTAAAGCTACATCACACTGCTGACTTGGTCTTTAATGAACTATTATTGTAAAATCTTTTTTACAAGACTTACTGGAATAGTGCCTGGTACTGCTAACTGTCACTGAACCTTTTAATTATGTCCCTGTGATTAGATTTTGAATACTTTTATTGAATGTAACAAGATGTATGTATTGATGGACAGTTAAATGTGTAATGAACTGACTGGGATTCATGGGATTTCAGTGCATAGAACAAGACAGCAAGACAAGAACTGATTAATTGCCTTTTTGATCATCAATATGATTGATTGATTGATTGATATAGAGAAAGAGATAGAGACAGAGATAGCCTTTAATTTAATTTAATTTATATTGCAGAGTATGCAAAGACCATCATTCTTATCAGTGGTGGCATTCAAATTATTTTACTACTGGTTCTGTGGATGTGGCTTGGTGGGCACGGCAGGGGAACGATACTCCAGTCAGAGGTGGTATTTGCCAGTTTTCTGAACTACTCAAAATTTTCTCTACCGGTTCTCCAGAACTGGTCAGAACCTGCTGAATACCACCTCCGATTCTTATCACTTATGCCAACTCCTTAGTATGAAAGACCGCACTCAGTGCAGTATGTTTATTTTATTTATTTGTTTGTTTGTCCAATGCTTACAATATAATAGAAATAAGAATAAACATAAGTATAAATACATGAAATAGGTACTAATAATTGGGAATAACAGGACAAGGACAGTAGGCACAATTGTGTGCTTATGCACACCCCTTACAGACCTCTTTTATCTCTGAAATTCTGCTATCAAAATGCTTGCAATTTTAATAATATATACACCCTTCAACATGCATCTCTTCACAGATAATTCTTCATCTTTGCTTTGGAAAATTAGCACAAACCACTCAGCAGAGATTTAAACTGATGTCTGCAGAGGTTTGCAAGTGGCCCATCCCAAAGATACACAGATCTGTTCCAATGAAACCCATAAGAAATAAGGGACAATTTTTATGAGTGAAAATGAGGTCTTTGTTCACATGCCATAATGTCTGGTGTGCTCTGCAAGGAAGTCAGATTGATTTCCAGCCCACAATTGTATTTCTTTTTCTTCTCCACTTCAAACTGTTTGAAAAATCTATCTGGCAACATTACTAATCTTTCAGGAAGATTCTTCACCCTGCAGCTGTAATTCCTATTCAGTTTTGCCATCCTGCTGGGTCTTATGATCCAAAAATGTGTGTTTAAGGCTGGAACTCTGAAGATCAAAACCAAGGCTGTTCCATCTGCATTCGCAATAATGGACCAGATTGAGTGACTCGCTTTGAATAAGCACATACTGACTTTTGATCAATATAATTGGAAGGATTTGTGAAAGCAAAAGAGCAATGGTTCTAGTTTTGCCTTCCCTCCCTCATATAGACAGAATAATATTCCAATTACATAGTTTGGAAAGTAGCTATTTATAATGCAACAAATAAACCAGGCTCACCTTTTGCATTCAGGAGAAGGCAGGGATTCTCATGGATTGCAGGATGAAAGGAACTGAATGTTGAAACTAAGATCAAATGAATGAGGACATGCCCTTATCTAAGGTTCAGATCCTGGTGGAAAATGATCTTTTGCCAAATAAAAAAAAAAAAAGCCAGAAAGATTAGTTATACCAGCATCCATGGAACACACGTTGGCCTTGACCTTATCTAGCATGGAAATGCTTCAGAAGAAACACCAGAGAAGTTTTATTTAAGCTTGGCACAAGTAATAAAGATAATTGGGGCGACTGCTAAATATCGCAAACGCAGCTGCTGCTAAAAGATGCTGTTTAAGGGTCTCATATAAAGCCGTTAAATCCCAGGGATATTTTTTGGGAACTGGCATCATTTCACCTGGATCTGAGAACAGAGCATTTTTGGAAGCAGTTAGATTCCACTGACATGGAGCTCAACCCTAAAGATTAAAATCAACAGTGAGATGCCATCAATAAATCACTTTCAATTACTAACCTTTGGAAGAATAGGTTAGCAAATAGATAGTCAGAAGGTAGCATGACTGAAAATGTGATGACATTTGAAGGTTATTTCATAGATGTGAAACTGCAATATATCTCAAGAAAAATCCTGTGTTAAAGTCCACAGAACAATGCTTATTAAAGAGGTTGCCCCACTGTTTTGTACTAGATACACAAACACAATAAAGTACAGCAACAATTACAAACCAATATTTATCTATGCTTTATATGAGATAATTGCATTTTTCCCCGTTCTCATCCACAGGAAGACATGGCTGAGCTTACAAAAGTACAACAGTCTTCCAGACCACAGACCCTACTACCTTTCCAATCATATGATCTGTGGAGAACATCCTAGTGATGCTTTTGTTAGAAATAGTTTTTGTCACACTCTTAATTTTCAAGGCATTAAATGCTAGAAGAAATTACAATGCTATCATACATTAATAATTTGTTTGCTAAAGGAGTGCTGCAGAGCTGAAGTTAAAAAGATCCTTTGCATTCAGTGTGGCCAAATTTGTTGATCCTGTCAGTGACTTCTTCAAATGCCTGCATTTTTTCCTGAGTGTGTATGGGAACAACACAGGACTGATAACAAGATCCTAACCATAAATCCTGCTTGGGTCTAGAGACCTCCAAAAAACCTTATTGCTTGGTTTTCACTCAAATTCAGCCAAATTCTGTAAGAAAACCCATACTGAATTAAACATTTGAAACTGTCCATTTGATCAATCTAGTCAGTGGTCCAGAATTCTGGAGTTGTGGTCTTTAAAATATCTTTTACTGAAACTGGAATTTGGAATCCTATGCCCATTAAATAACACATTACCATCAATCAATGGCTCTTTCATAAAGCAGATATGTTTTTATTGAAACTTAGCATATATTCTACTTCTATATATATAAATAAAGCGAAATACCACAAACGCATCATCACAAAATCTCCAGAACCGTAAAGCCTATAAATTTGAAATTTGACATGTACGTTCCTCTTGGCTTCTAAGTGCTCATTAAGACAGGATTTTTTGAAATGACCATCAGAGCATTAGTATTTTGTATATTATTATTAACATGCTCTGATGCTAAGGAGTTCTACTCCCCCTCCCCACCTGAAAAGAAATCTCTTCCAAATGCAAAACACAAGCAGGGGAGAGGAGTTTCAGTTTCAGTTTCACAGCAGCAACCAGATTTAGTACAGAACAGTTGAACTAAGCCATGCCCA